>CM034150.1:791189670-791828004 GCA_019776745.2 Taxus chinensis
CACTGATATGATGAAAGGAAAAGAATATCTTCAAATGGTCAAAGGAAGGTAGAAAGGCATTTGAGGAAATCAAGGATGTTATTACAAAAGTTCCTACATTAGTGTGTCCCGATTTTTAAAAGGATTTCATAATTTATTATTATGCTTCATGCCGCACACAATCTCCGCCATTTTGACTCAGCACAATCAAAAGGGGGTCAAATCTTCTTTTTCATTCATGAGTTCTGGATTCAAGAAACATGAACTTAATTACACTCCTCTTGAGAGACATGTGTACATGGTGGTGAGAGCCCTGAAACACTTCAAGTACCATGTGTTGAACTCTCACACACAAAGTCTTAGTTCCTAGAAACCGTGAGTTAAATCGATGCTGACACAATAAGAACCAGGATCTAAAAGAGGTAATTGGGTCTCCAGGATCCAGGAATATGATTTATATATCAAGCCTACCAAGTTGGTTCGAGGAAGAGGACTTTTCTAACTCATCGCGGACAATGAACCACGAGATAACTCTGAAGAAGAATCAGCTGAAGAAAATTTACCACTGGTAGTTTTTGTCATTACCACAGATGAATGGTATTCTTATATTGCCTACTTTCTCACATATGGTGAGTTTGCAGAGAATTTGATATCTAAGGAGAAAATGAACTATCAAACTAAGAGCTGTCAGGGACGTCATTTGGGACAACACGTTGTTCAAGAAAGGAATTGACAACATGTTCCTCAGATGTGTTGATAAAGAGCAACAACCTAGATTGTTGAAAGCTTTCCACAATCATGCTTGCGGTGACCATTTCTCTTGGCCCAATGACATCTCATAAAATCCTGTGAGCACATTATTACTAGACCACTATGTTTTCCAATGCTCATAAATGGGTGATAAAATGCAAAGCTTGTCAACAATTTGGTGGAAGACCAAAGTTGGTAGCTTTGCCTTTGAAGCCAGTCGTCATTGAAGAAACCTTTCAACAATGGGGTTTATATTTCATCGGGGTTTTTAATCCTAAGTCTAGTGCTGGTCATACTATCATGTGCTCACCACAACTGACTACTTTAAAAAGTGGGTAGAAGCTATACCAGTGAAATGAACATCTACTGCAATAATTTGTGACTTCATCAAAGAAAATATATTGGTTCGTTATGAAATTCCACACAATATCGTCACAGAAAATGCCTCAAATTTTTCTTCTGCAGAGATGATAGGTTTTTGTTATGGGTATGTTATATCTTTGTCTCATTTGTTAGATTACTACCCTCAGGGAAATGGTAAAGCTGAATCTAGTAACAATAACATCATTACTATCATGTGCGCAAGTTAGTCGAAGAAAATGAAAGAACTTGGCATAAACAAGTTATATGACACATTGTGGGTTGACTGCATAACTCCCAAAAGGGAAATCGGGTATGTCTCCATTTAAACTTTTGTATGGAACTGATGCTCAAATTCCCGTCACACTGGATTTACCAACGTTAAAATTAGCCCAGGCAGTTGATGATGAATGCTTCACCAATGCATTAGATAAAAGGACTCATGTTCCTAAGAAAGCTTGAGGAACAAAGAAGTCAAGTGGAAAAAAGGATTGAGGAACATCAATTCAAGGTAAAGAGGTTATTTTATAGGAAAACCAAAGAGAGGAAATTCTAAATCAATGACTTGGTTCTTCTCTGGGACAAGAAACATGAACCAAAAGGAAAGCATGGGAAGTTTAACTTGTTGTAGCTAGGTGCTTTCAAAATCAGACATTTCTATGCAGATAACACCTATTGACTTGGCATTTCCTAATAGAACTCATTTGCATTTTCCCTATAGTGGGAAATATCTCAAGCACTATCAAAATTGAAAATGGGTTGTTCCTCGTATGTACATAGGTAATTAGGGAGTTTTGGTTTGTTTTTTTTCCCCATGTCTTTTAGTCTCCTCTCTTGTGTCCCCCCATTTTTGTGCCCCATCGTTTTGAGATCATGTTCATGAATATTTTGGTTTGGGTCCGTTGCTACGTCCATGAATTCCTTGTCCCCAATTAGAGCCAGCTATTATTAGCCAATTTTGACTACGTAAAATTTATTAAAAAATAAATAAATAAATATAAAATAAAAAATGGAAATTTTGTAATTTTTCAAAATTTGTTCCTTTCCATGGTGCATTGTCACTCTCATCAGGATTGACTCATTTTTGTGATCGTTCCGGGCTCCATTTTTTCCATTTCGGGCGAGAACTCCTCCCTTTAGGCTTTAAACTGCGTTAAAATTAATTAATTAATTACTCTTTGTTTGATAAAATTAATTTGTAAATAACTTGGGAGTATTTAATTAAATAAATATTAATTAAAATTCATCCAACAAGTTTTATTTTAATTGTCTAGGGAAAAAATAAGCCCCCACTTCCCATTGTCGGGAATGCCAAATTGGCTTCCCGGACCCAGATTTCCCCTTTCTTGGAAAAATTGTTTTAATTTCCTACTCGTGGGATTTCTTCCCCCAATTTCCAAATTAATAAATTGGCAAACGGGCAAGAAATCTCCCGATTTCCCACATGGGTGAAATTGAACGGATACTACCAGCCCACTTTGCCATTCCCATTGGCAATTGGTCATTGCTTTCCCCATTTCCCTTGGTAATTAATTCCACTACCCGAGAAGAGGGGAGGTTGGTTTAAATTTCATAAATTCATCTGTTGGACTAGTTGGAAAGATTCGTACAAGGCTTTCTAAAATTTCTTCTCACTTCTTCTAAGGAACATCATAATATTTTTATCACATTCCACAATACTGTGAATGCCATTGTGAAGGAGACAATTTACCATGTACCGTCTAAACATAGGTTAACCACGTAGTCCAAGGGAGATTAGATCAACTACGTAGTTCCCAAGCAATACAATGTTCATACGCCAAGTTAAAGATGCTCCATGTGGGGAGGAAAGAAGAAAAGGAAAAGAAGACAAAGATCTACATATTTTTCACACAGAAAAGAATAGTCCAAAGTAGTATTCCAACATTGGTTTTACCAAAGACCATTTTAGTTGTTAATGTAGTCAAATCAGGGAATAACAATTAAAAGCCAAAAGGAAAGCAGTGTCACGTACTAGGCCACATTGAAGAGGAGCTCCACGTTCCAAGCACAAAGAAGATCCCACATGCTAGAGAGCAGGAGGACCCACACAACCATAGAATAGATTCTCCAACGCATGTTTTGGAGAGGAATACCTGACTTGGCCAAGATAACAGAGAATCCATGCACTCATCCAGAGGATGGATTCACGTAGAAACCAGAGGGTCAAAATCAACCCATGTTTGCATATGGAAAGAGGATAGTAAGAGATAGAATACCACACATTTTTCAGAAGGATGAAGTCCACACATTGGATAGAAGGCCATGAATCCCAATACACCAGCGCAAGAGCCAGTCCAAAAGAAGTTACGCATAGGTTTTGGGAGAGAAAAATATAAATAAATCTCTGGATGCATTTGCAAAATATAGATTTCCAGTGCACACAGCCTGAGAATCCTTACCACATGGTGGGAGAAGGAACGAGAACACTTTCCAAGCAATTTGAAAAATGTAATCACCAAGGAAGCAGTCAGCCATAGTTGGAACAATAACAGTCCCAAACAGTTTTGAACACATACCGCGTGCCAAGGATAGCTAGGGTTTTCAAGGAGATAAAAAGAAAATAATAAAATTTGCTAAGAAGAACACATTTTCCCAGATGCAGCAAAGATTAGGAATCATTTCAGATTTCCGACACAAGAAATCACGCATTCTCTAGGGGTATCAATGCATTTATAAGAAGTTTCAATCATGCATCGATAAGACGATCGCAATGAAGAACCGAAATCTCAAAGTACTCAGCTATTTAAATCAGCTCCATTCTCACACATACCAAGAATAATTTGCTCCGAAAAATTAAATAAAAATCAATATTGAACTCAGGTGATTTTTTCTATTATAATATAAATAAATAAAAGTTGTATCGGTCGGAGTCAGAATTCAAACCCAGTCTCAGTGTGTGATTTGTATGTAAACAAGAATAGTAACCGACACTTGTTATTATTATTATTGTTTTTATAATAATAATAATATAAAAAAAAACTAAAGCGAATCATATTGTTCTTGCACTAACGGGGGTTTTGGAAACTGCAGACCCGACCTTTCTTGTGTTGTTTTGCATGCCCAAGTCATTTTTCTATGAAATTTCAAAATCGTTGAAAAATCTAATAAATCTCGCAGGAAGATTGAAGGAAGCCAATGGAGAAATCAAAAAAATCCGCACTCAAGTATGAATTCCAAGGAATCATCCCTCCTAGTTCCATTAATTTAGCATATGAAAATATACCTGATACAAATGTGGGTCACATCAATGTGTAACAATTATGTGAACAGGTGAAAACTTAAGGCAAAGCCATATTCTCGAATAAGCTTTACCATAGTGGTATACCTCAAGCAACAGCATTTCTTGTCTCAGTGCAATGTCTGGAGTTGGTTATCACTTGTGCTAGAGCATTTTGATCCTGAGAAATATGAGGAATTTTTGAAGATAATCGTGAGCCTTTCCTCTTAATCACATCAGATCATATTGAGGAATTGCTTGGCATACCAGACTTTCCTGAGAATGTAGATATCACTCGTCAATCAGCACAAGAATTTTGGGATGAAGAATCCCTTAGGTGGAGCAAGATGGCTAATAAAAACTAGTTACTGACCAAGAGGCCTTGAATTGATCAAGGCTTCCTAAAGAGCTACACCTGCATTGATTTCATTGAAGAAATTGGGTTCATGATTACTCTCCTAAGTCAAGTTTTCAATTTACCCTCCACCATGATTTTCCACCCATGGATGTATCAGTTTATCAGTATCATCCTTGCTAAGAAAGAGTTTTGTGGATTGGGCTACCATCATCAGTGATACCCTTCACAAATAATTGATAGAAGTTAAAATGACTGGATGCTTCTACATGATATCGTATTTGACTTATGCAGTAGCAAGAACAAAGCTATTTTCTTGACTCGAAACAAGAGGAGTCATGGGGCCATCAAATAATGTCTTCCATTACTATCTGCAACTAAGTTTCAAAAGTAGTTCTCACCATTTTAGAAGATTCAATGTTACATTCACCTTCCACATGATTCGTAACCTAAATCGAGAATACAAAGGAAAGATTTTATAAAGAAGCCATGAGTGTCATTTCTTAATGGGGAACATGGTTTATTCAGTTTTCATCCTTTTCCTACATTTGTGTGAGTGGCTTTGCTAGTACCCCATGGAAGCTTCCTAAGTACATCAGTGACAGATGGGCATTAATGGAGCTTGTGCGACAAGTATTCCAAGTTCATTGTCTTCTTAGTGACAAGCACCATTCATGAATTCATTTCCCAATTCAAATTGGGGAGTATCAATGTTCAAATCTTTTCAATGCACAACTCATGGAAAAGAGAGTTCGTTGTCATCACAATTCATCCATATGTGAAGAGATCCCAGTTTGATATCAATAGATATATGCAGAAGATTCTTGGAGAAAAGTATCAATATAACCCTACCCTGGAAGATTTCTAGGCTACCTATTCGGATGAACATGAGGTAAGAAGATGAGAATTTTCTCACCTAACGCTTGCTCAAATCAAGGCCTTCCGCATCAAGAACCCTCCCGATTCATTCATAAATGATGATGAAGATTTCATTGATCCCTCATATGATGCAGTTGCTTTTACCCCATTGCCTCAAATCGACTGGACCAAAAGAGTTGAATTTTCTCTTGATAGCAAGAATCAACTGATTCTTAAAAGAAGCATATCTTGGTACGACAAAGAACTTTCCAAGTTACAATCAATTCAAGATCATGCTTCAGAATCACAAAAATTGCCAACCCAAGGAGGCCTTCATTCAACCAAATCCTCTTCTCGATCAACCTCTATACCATCCAATCATACACAACAAGTAAGAAAGGAGTGGTTTCCAAAATCCACTTCACCAAGTAACATGTCACGAGGAGAAAAATCTAAAGATCCTAACCCCGAAGAAGGAAGAAAATCATGTATTAGGATTTTGTAGCTCAAGTAGAGATTCTTCTACCCACATTGTTAATATTGCTTAGAAGCTCACATGGCAAATGATCCTCAGCCATGCTTCGAACAAGCGTCCACTCAAGTGCAGGTAATTCAAATATCAAACACTTTGGAGCATGTGGTTCATGAAGGGATTTCCCAAAATCTTCTAAAAAATTAGGAGGTGGATATTGAGGTTGTTTCTCCTCAAATAAAGGTCATAGATAGAGATTCAAGTAGGATTTCATAATGTCAAGAACAATGAGAATATTAATTTTATCTCTAGGATTTTATATGTCGGAAATAGTGCATGATACTGCTTCCTAGGTTGATTCTGAGGTTAAGAAAAGGAATAGGGTTATCAAGGTAATTGACATTGATTTTGATGCCCTTTTAAAAATTTCAAATGATGTCATTTCAAATAATCCTAAGGTGATTTCTCGGATAATAGTGGATAATGAAAGAAATAGATTTACAGATCTCACCATCCCACAAGTTGATAAGGAGCGTGATGCCATGACACCTATTGATTATCAGGTTTCCACACTTGGAAATGGGAGGTCTACATTATAAAGTGACATGGCGATGGCTCAAGATTCAATTGATATCGTGCTAACAAGACTTGAGAAACATAAGTCTTAGAACTCTCAGCTCAAGGCTAAAAATAATCAATTGGTGGAATATGTTCAAAATTTGATAAATCCCATATCCACTTTCCTAGTACCTGATGCAGTGGCTGCCCAAGATGAAGAAACTCTCAATTTTTCAAAAGAAATAAACACATTAGGCTATGTTGCTAAAACTTGGCTTTTAGAGATTCTCATTTTAGGCCAAGGGATGATCAAGACCGTGATTAAGCTTCATGAAGATGTCAGTGCGTATCTTGATCCAATTCTTTCTTTCAAAGAATCTTTTGTTTCTAATATATCAAATTTGGATGAGATATTGCCCAGTTTGTAGGAGATGACAAGTATGGAATCCTTGGTTTTAGCCATTGAAGGAATTATCGAATTTGAACATCGAGGGACACGTTTTCTTTGGTGTCCGCATATCAAATCAAGGAAGATGCTTCTTGAGGATTATATGATCCATCATGAGAACATGTGCAATGAAGCCTTCACTTCACTCTCCTTGATTCAAGAATTCATAGCTAAGATTCCTTGTAACCTCGTAAATGAGAATAATCAAAGGTGTTCATCGGAGCAGGTGGAAGAGCAATTTTCACAATTGTTTAAGGACATGTACAATCCCGCCAACAATTTCTCGTAAGTTTCAATGGAGTGGTGCATCAAATTAAAGAACTTATTTGAGAACTCTCAATCCAAAATTGTTAATTTAAATGATATGCCAAGTAGGATTCTTGAATTGCAGGTATTTTGTGAGGCTATTCTTCGACCAAATGAACCTCAAGAAGAAGAAAAGATGTTTGAAACTTGGGAAGGTTTAGATCCTTTCAACTAGCAAAAGCGACAGATCCTAATTTCACCGGCGGTTTAGGGGGATAATTTTCTTGGTATCTAACAAAGTTGGAGAGTCCATTTCTCATAAGCTTGAGATAGGCAGATGCCATTTCAATGGATAAGGCACTGGTTATTATTGTATATTTTAAAAAGTGGATTTTTAAGAAAAGGTGTTGTTACTTGTTTTCGGAAACTGTGGGTAACTTAAGTGATTTCTATTTTTGGTTGTCTTTAATAAAGTTGGTTAGAGAAAGTCAAAGGTCACTTAGGTGCCTTATTTAATGATCATGTTAAAACCTAACTACTTTGTAACCAACTTTTGGGTTATAAAAGGAGGTGAGGGGCTCATTTGTAAGGGTGACTTTGAGAGAGGAGAAGGAATTAATTTTGTGTGCAAGCTTTGTTTCAGGAAGAAACTTTGTGTTCTTTTGTGAAAACATTTTGGAGTTAATGAAATATGAACGTCGTGTCTCATTCATTGTCTCTTGTAACATTTGATGTTCTCATGTTCATTAGAAGTTAGGTGTTTGAATCTTGCATGCAAATATTATCTTTAATCTTATTGTCGACGTTATTAATCTATTGTTCTAGTTCACAGTGATCAAGCTCTGATTATCTACTTGCTCACCTATGTTCCTTTTTACACATTCTTGTTTAGCTAACTCAAACTCCGTTTTATTTGTGTTAGTTATTCATCTTTCCTCTTCGTGCAATATTAGGCTCTGTTTTTACCTAAATCTTGCATGTTCTTTCAAATCATTCCATTCCACTCCTTTCCTTCATTCCATTCCATCTCCCTCATTCATTTTTCTTTCCATTGATGTTCCAAAACACCCCCCACATACAATTTTGAATGTATAGATGTAAATACAGTTTTGGTTTTCAAAAAAGGCAACCTCACCTTCATTGAGGAGGGACTTCGTTCCCACACTGTTGCATGTCATTTGCATGCATGCGAATCCATATGCTAACAGAACTACCCATGACTCCATGGCTTCAGATTGAAGAGGAACAACTATATCAGCAGAGGGACACGTATAGGCACCCTTACACATAAAACTATTGAGAGCTTTGTAGTGAGTGGAGGGCTTTGGATCTCCTTGTATTGTGACAGTGTGTCCCTCGTGTTTCAATTTAATGCATTGATGGAATGTTGATGACACGGCCTGCATGGTATGAATCAATGGTCAGCCAAGAAGCATATTGTATGGAATTTTCAAGTCTAAGACATGAAACTTCATTTGATGACAAATGGGTCCTACTTCCATTGGTAATGTCATTGTACCAGTTGATTCCCTTTCCGTGTTGTCGGAAGTGGTTATGGTAATGATGTGGGACTCTAGATATTCTTCTGTATGTCCCAGTAGCTTAATTAATTTCAACGTGCATATATTCAGCCTTGACCTGTTGTCCACAAGCACCTATTTTATCTTTTGGTGGGTAACGAATACCTCAATATATAGGGGGAGATTATGTGTTGGATCTTCAATAGGGATCTCCTTATGATTAAAGGAGATGTACTCGGTTGGTACAATGTTGGCCACTGCAGCTTGAAGATACAAAGGGTCTACTTCTAGTGGCACTCTTGACCCCTGAAGAGTTTTATACAAGATGTCCTTATGTACATTCAATATTTTGAGAAAATCCAAGATTGGAATCTTGGAAGATTTCTTCGCAAAGTTGTTTTCAGAGCTTTTACCTACCATCTTGCAGGGTCGATGTAGAGGGTTTAGGAATCATGAGGTGGGTTTTCCTTGTTACCGCAATGCAATCATTTCCCTTGATCTTAATGGTGTTCACATGGTCATTGGGAGATTGGATACATATAATGAGTGAATTGTAATGATTATTTTCCTTCTTGGTATATAAATAATTCACTGCTTTGTAACTATGGGATGAATCTCCTTGATCTATATTTTTCTCATCTAACTTACCATTTTTAGGGGATGGTTCTTTGAATATTCTCATCTTTTCGTGTTGGCGTCTGAGTTTTATCTGGGGTATCCACTTGTATCTTTCCATTATTGATGAGATCTTGGATGTAGTGACAAATTCATAGAACATTTGACTATTTTATGTCCCATGACACGATGTAATTCAAAATAGTCATGCTCTTTTTACCATGATGGTTTTGGAGAATTTTCATGAAAAGTTTGTGTTGTCGGATAAGACACCATGTGAGCTTCATCCAATTGTTTCAATATGGGCTGAAAAAGGATCATCGAGAGGAGTGATCGTTCTACATTTTAGGTGGTGGTTGAATAGGTCCTTTGGTCATTTTTGAAGGTTGACCATCTTTGAACTATTTGTATGCACGTTTGTAATTTGAGATTCTGTCTCCCACCATGTTCTTCGTTTTTTGTTAAATATTTTTGGATTTTCCGTAGGTTTTGCGTTTTGGTTATCCTTAGAGTGTGATTTAATGGTTCCTTTGGAAATAAGGGATTTCTATATTTGAATGCCCTTTTCAATAACCTCTTCAAAGGTGTGAACATAATGCATTTGTAGATGAAAGGTGATGTTTGGGTTGAGATTGGGTATAAAGATACTCACTAGCTATTTTTTAGGGAATACACAAGGGAAGTGACTGGCTATCCCTCTCCATCTTTACAGGAAGCTAGAAAATGTCTTGTTAGGATGTTTTTTATTGCCACACAAGTTCACCATGGTTATGTCATTTTCTATGTTGTACAAGAAGTGTCGTACAAAATTTTTTGCCAGTTCAGGCCATGTGAAAATAGACCCACGAGGTAAGCGAGTGAACCATTCCAAGGCTTGGACCCCTAGACTCTTTGGAAAGATTCATATGAGGAAATTGTCACTATAGGCCACTTCTTGGCATGCCATGAAAAAAATATTTTACATGGTCTCACAGGTCACCTTTCCCTCTATATTTTTCAAATTTTGGCATGTCAAACATTTATAGGGAAGGGTTGAAGCATCATAATTTTTATCAAATGGATGGGGACATAGCTCTTCGTATTGATATTTTCTGTTATTCCCCATAGTACTCTCTTGGAGGCTTGTAAGTGTCACTTTCATAGATTGCATTTCTTGCACGAGTAATTGTTCTTTGGTAGGAGAAACAAGGATATATATACGATTGTATTCCATATTGTCTCCTCCTTGATTGTCCATTTTAAGTTCACTAATTTTGACCTTAGGTTTTGTCTTTTGTACATTCTTGTTTATTTCTTTTTGTACATGAGATGTTAACAAAGCTAATTGTTGACTAAGGTTGCAAATTTGTTGTTGAATAGTGACTTCTTCTTCGAGAGGTTCCTCTTCTTCTTCATGATGTGGAGGTTGTTCAACATTTTCGTGTTCTATTCTAACTTTATGTGGTACCTTGAGGAAAGGTATTCTATATCCCACTACATTATCATTTCCCACGTTAGAGGTAGAAGCATGTCCATGTGTTAATATATCCTCCATGTTAATAAGAGGTTTCTCCTCTTCATTAGCATCATTTGTAGGTGGGATTATCTCTTGTTCGATAGGCATTCTGGCTCCTAACTCCACAACTTGTGCTAGTACTGATCCTTGTTTCTAAAAAGGAATTCATCTAACAAGGTGGGGTCGAAATCAAATTCTACATGTGGTGATTCTAACTCATCACCACTATGATCTATCATTTCTTATACTTCTTTCTCCATGGAGAATAAAGGCCCAAGATCATGGCCAATAAAGGGGTTTGACCCTTGTTTGTTTGAGGCTTCCCAAGTTTGTGTTTTTCTTGCTTCCAAAGCCTTCTTTTTGAGCCCTAATCTTGTTTTAGGGGCCATGACGTGTAATAGTTTCACTAAGGTATCTGTGAATGTGTTCAAATATTTCTATCAAACCTAAGTGAAAAAAAAGAATGTCAAGAAAATCAAGGTATATTATGAATGTCAAAGAACCAATGTGACATAATGATTTTCTCTTAAATGAATGAGTTAAGCAAGATTCAATCACACAATGTTGAGTTTCAAACCAAATAATCAAATGAAGTACTTCCTAAATTTTTTTTGGAAAGGTAGTTGGTGTCGTATGATGATTAAAAAAATGTCCCTACTTATGTCGAGTTCAAATAAATGAACAAGGCGTAAGTAATAACAAGAAGTTAATACGACCTCCAAACAAAGTATACTAGAAACAAGCCCAAATTCAATCAAGACCTATATTCCAAAAGGTGTCAGTTACGATTGTGAGTGATGCAAAAATTTCACCAAGATATGTTAACCAAACTTTACAAGAAAGTAAGGTATTGATATCAAGATGATATTGATATAACATGCACAAGTGGTAACACTTAACACTTTTAAAAATCGAGGTAATAATTGAAATCAAACTAAAGCTATAGTATACCTAGGAATTGTTAAAGTGTATATAATGTAACCTTACAATATAGGTATTTAGGTCAAGTTTACAAGAAACAAGATGTAAATACCAAAATCATAGTGACACAATATAAACAAGATAACTTTTCAAAGGAGAATCAAAGTGATGAACCAAGCCTAACTACAGATGACAATCTTGACTTGGGTATCAAGATCAAAAAGGCTACCAATGATATAAAAATGTCTCCACACACTTTAGATGTTTAACAACCCATTCACAAACATGGATGGGCGTAAACAGACACAAAAGTGGTGAAAACAATCAATTGATAACACAAAGGTAATCACTCTTCTTTTGATCAACAAAGTGTCAAAAGAAAGTGAAGGAAGTAGATCAATTGGGGTTGAAAAATATTGTCCTTACTTTGGCAGAGTTTTGCCTCACCTTAGGGCAAGTGAAAAACTAAGAAAAAGTAATGCTTCACATGTTTCATGATGAACAATAGCTCTCAACTCAAATTGGTTTTGATGTGGTCCAAGTTGGCTCCTGGTCAAAGATAGCTTCCTAGGTGGTTCTCTCAACTAGTTGTCACAAGTCATCTAAGAGTGAGCTCAATTTACCAAGAAAAGTCACACTGACTAATTCTTGGAGTATCTCGACTTTACTTTACCCCTTCAAGCACAATGGGCAATAAATGCATCCATCGTGTACTCTCACTAGGGTCACGATACAGATAACTTGTGATGCTAAATCTCACAAATGGTAATACTAGTCAAGTAGGTTGTGCAGAGCACTTCTCGTTTCATCCACAAGGTTCCCTCTTGCATGGAATACTTTGGGGTTCCTAGGACCACCCCCATTGTTGTAGCTTAAGGCTTATGCCAAAGGGGTTATGTCCTAGTTTTAAGCGGATGGGGCGTACCCTTATCTGAACCTGCAAATCAAGTGTTTTGAATGTGGTGTGTTTTTTATCTTTTAGACTTAATGTGGTTTATTTGTTCACTATTTCACAATCTGCAACACACGTTTAGTTAGAAAATTTTGTTTCAAACTCCTTTCTTTGACAAGCATTTTTAGGTCCTACACTCAAGCATTAGTAGTTCTCCAAGCAAATCACATTATTTAAAAGAGGATTAAGAGTTTCTTTTGATTCTCAAGATTATCCAAGGATGTAAGAGAAGGGCATACACAACAAATAATCCAACTAAAAAGTAAATAAAATCTTTGCAATCAATGAACCATACAAAAATATTGATAAATGTTCATTCCTTAAACCAAAAATGAAAGATGAAGTTTTCAATTTACCAAATGTTATAAAATGAAGACTAAAGTTAATTTTGATTCTCAAGATCACCCTAAGGTGCAAGAGAAAATTATACACTAAAATTTATCCCAACTATATAGAAATGGAAAACTTCAAATCAAAGGACCATTGAAAAATGCTTTGTAAAAGGTTCATTCCCTTAAGCAAAATGAATAATCAAATTTCCAAATTTAATCCCAATGTTAAAAAGATAGAGATCAAAGTTGTTTTTGATTCTCAAGATCACCAAAAGGTGCAAGATAAGATGATACACACTCTTTGGTCTAAATCAAGTAAAGCATGGAAATACAACATTCATCAAAACATTAGACATGTTAGAAAATGACCAGTTTTAAAATAAAAGGAAAACCTGTAATTTCTGTAAGTATAAATCCCAAATTTATGTTTTCATTGCATAGTTAACTTCAATACCTTTCCAACGCAAAAAAAAAAGGAGTCATTTTGAGTTCAGGAATAAACGTTATGGCCTTCGGAAGATGGGTTACACATATGCTCTTATGCTCACGGGTATGCACTTGACATGCACTCAAAAAATGTCAAAAAAATGTCCCTTAATCTGTAAAATGGTCAAATTTTTCTAACCAAGATTCAATTTTGACAACAACCCATCACATTAATATATGAATAGAAGACTCAACACTATTAAACATTAACATACATGCTCAAGAATTTAAGATTTTCAAGAAATTGGTAAAACTAGCATGTAGAATGATGAAAAAGTAAGCTCTAAAAATGAAAACATGATGAAATCTTGAAATTTTCTCACCAAGATTCAATTTTTATAGCAACCCACTACATTAATATGTAAATAGAATACTCGGCACTATCAAACACTAACCTACATGCTCAAGAATTTAAGATTTTCAAGAAATTGACAAAACTAACATGTAGAATGTTGAAAAAGCAAGATCTAAAAATGAAAACATGGAGAAATCTTAAAATTTTCCCATCAATTCCAATTTTGACAGCACTTCACCTATTTTATACCTACAAGGAAGACTCAACACATTCAAACTCAACAAAACATGTTAAGAAAAACAAGTTATGTCAATATATGAAAAAAGAGGGTTAGTAACCAAAATTGAAACTAAACTACAAAAACTTGAAATTAAGTGCAAAGGATAATGGAGTAAGTCCCACCGGGCGTGCCAAATGTATGCATGAATTAGTTAGATATGTAATTATAATTGAAACCAACACCTAGTAGCTTCAATACAATGCTAAACTAAACCTATGCATCATCATGCTAAGAGCTTAAACAAAGCTAACCTATCAACATTTCTACATTAAACATGAAATGAACATTTCAAGCTAATATGCTAAACAAATTAACTTCTATCTCTTATTGAATGTTAAATGAGATGAGATTGAACCTATGTAGATCTCTAGCAATTAAAGAGTTGATTATGTGCTTGAAATCCCAAGGTTTCTAAGAATGGAGTCTTGTCAAATCATGGCTACAAGACCACTTGACATATCTCCATATGACTTCAAAATCTTAGATGGATGAATGCAAGAAATGGAGAAGGCTTTCTCTTCTAATGGAAGAATGCTTCAAAGATGATAAAATGGCTATAGTGTATGCTCTATGCTCATTTAGGAGTGTATGTGTAAATAAAAAGGTAGGAGGAGGGCTCCTTATATAGCCCAATGGATAGAAGAATCTCTACATCCCTCTTCATGTGGGATAAATGGAGAGGTTGGGTTAGTTGTGGATAATGGAGGTTTAGAAAGGGTTGAGTAAACCTTAGGAGAGTTTATTTTATCCTTTAGTGACTCATGTGGTTTGAGGGGATTTATTAATTAACCAAAGTGATTAATTAATAAGTGTGCAAGCTTATATAAGCTTTTTAGAGGAATAGTTAGTATGATTTATGTTATGAAAGGATTTTAATCAAATAAATGATGATTTATTGATTAAATAGAAGAGATAATTAATTAATTAAGAATAATTAATTAATCTAGATAGAAATGGGGTATTAATTAATTAGAAATAATAATTAATCTAAATAGAAATGAGAGCTTAATTAATTAGAAATAATTAATTAATCTAGATAGAAAGGGGAGTTGATTAATAGAAGGTCGTTAATTGGCATCATTGTTGGATAGAAGAGTTAATTAACTAACATAATGTAATTAATTAATGATGATAGCAGAGAAAATGTGCGATATTGACAATATGTCGTCAATTTGCGGGAAATGGTATAATTAGTGCAATTTAAGTATTTAAATTGCTCAAATTGCACTCATGTGAATAATGCAAGCCAAATGAAACTGTAAAGTGCATCATAGATAAAAAAATATTAAAAATTATAAAACTAAATCAACCCATCAAAGTTAGAATATTACAAAGTGTCATGTTTCTACTTCTTCCTATGTTGGAACATTGAAATAACTAGGCCTTTTTAAACCTTGGAGATGTCATCCTATCCATCCACATATAAATAATTTCTTCTTTTGAAGAAGTATTACTAGTCATATTGTCTACCATTGAAAAAGGCAATGTTGGACATGAATACATTTCCCACACAATTTTATGAGGTGCTAAGTTTACCAAATAGTGGATTTCATGCCTAGTAAACATGTTCAACTCTAATGTACCATTATGGAAAAGTTAAGTCTAATTATCTATTATAACTAAAAATTAAATTTGAGAGGTACAACAGAGACTCTGAATCCCCTGACTCACTTGACAACATTCTTGTTGGAAAGCATAACCGAGAACTAAACCACCAAAAAGTAGGAGACACAACTTGTAGGCAATGGTAAAGGAGGCTTTGTGGAGCCTCCAAAGGTAGTGAGAATGTGGATTGAAAGTTTGAGTTTTTAGGGCCTATTATATCCACATTTGTTATTGCTATATCATCACACTAATCATCGAGGTTGTTTCACCAAATGGGGCCAATCTGATGTTTAGTATGTTCATTTCACATTTTCTAACATGTTAACAACCTATGCAAACAAAGGTGTGTCGAAACATAAGGAGAATGTGGATTGAAAATTTGAGTTTGTGACATTTGTCATATCCATGGTTGTTGCTACTAGGTCATTACACTGATAATCGACGTTGTTTCACCAAATGAGGCCAATTGGTGTCCAATATGTTTGATTCACATTTTCTAGCATGTTACCAACTTGTACAAAAAAAAAGGTGTGTCGAAACAAGGTGTGGACATCCACATAATCATTATGAGGAAAGGACTTTTGATAGATTCTTAAGTTGCAAGTGCGCTAACATATATGTCTACGAATGAGGAAGCATGTGAACTATTTGACAAATTGAATGAAACATATGTCTGTAAATGAGAAAAATTCCTAGAAGATATGTCATCTCATGGATTGCAATGATTTGTGGAGATGAACAAAATCATTTATTTAAAATACCTTGGAAACTTTATGGAAAATGCAATTTGACAGGTGTTAAGCCAATGTCCACAACCTTTACCAACATCCTCTTAGCCTCCATCAATATGAGATATTTGGAACAAGAAACTTTCCTCTTCTTTAAGAGCCAACATCTACTTGTGTTGTGATATACATGACGATGACTAAATATGTCGACACTGAAGTGTTTTTTGTTGCTTCTTCACGTTGTGTTTTTTTTATGGTTCTTTTGGTTTTAGTGGCATGTAATACTAATCGAAGTCGAGGGATCAAGTCAAGCTCAATGAAAGTAGAATGTTTGATGCAAGAATGGTTCCAAAAAAATTTCAAGGGATAGATGGCGTGTAATCACTTGATGTGTTTGAATATTATAATTTGGGATATATATCGTGGGATTCATACTTGTTTGATATTTATTTGCTTGGTCACAGTGGTAAAGTTGTGAATTAGGGAGGTGGAGATGTCATGTTAGCATGTCCGTCACTAAATTGAAATAAAGATGCAAACACTTGAGTATTCATCTCATGTCTGAGCGGGAATAATATAATAATTGTGACATTGAGTGGCTCATCATCATCAAAAACAAACTACAATTACCTACACAAGTTTCCTCTTCAAATTTTGTAGTTTACGAAATCAAGTGTGCCTAAACCCTACACTCAAATTATCTCAAAGAGGAGGGCATAACGTAGTGATGTCAGTGTAGTACTGCAAGAAACATGGGTGGGAGATCCATGTGTATAATGGAGGGCAAAACTACAATGACCTTTCCCCTACCTCTCATACCCCTATTTTTATTATCATCGATCTCATGAAATTGGATGTGGTCAAGGTCAATATAATTGCCAAGATGTCATGAGTAGATTTCAACGTGACTATAGGCCAACGACACTCTACCATTAGAATCAAAAATACATGTCTCAGTTTCCATTATTGAATCTACTCCACTATACACGTGTGGCCATTTGAGTGGAGGTGGAGTAGGTTTTATCTTCAAGAAATATCACATGTCTATAAACAATAAATGAGTAACATAGATAATGATGACGAAATGTGACATTGATAGGCTCGCTCATCAACATCATATGTCATCATCAACAAATTATGATTCCTTGTACAAGTTTCCTCTTTATAATTTATGATATGCAAAATCAAGTGTGCTTAAACCATACTCTTTTATTATCTTGAAGAAGAGGGAACATGTAGTGATGATATTGCAAACACCAACTTCCAACACACCCCCTTTTTCCTTCTAGTGATTGACAAATAAGCCACGCGGTCCATACGATCCTCGTTGTAAAGAAGAATAATTTCAAGTAGGTTTCCCTCAACATTTTCCTCGCCCCTTATACTTCTCCTCCCTCAAGTTCCTTCTCCATCTCCTTGCTTCCCTCCTGCAATATTTCATTGCATGCGATGGCTAGTTAAGAATGTTGTGATGTTATAATTTGATAAGTGTTTTGAAGGAGCACCACCTAATTACGTTGAAAGGCATTTTTACAATGGGAAAGCATCTAGGGGCTCTAACATGGTCAAAATATCAATGGAGGAGCGTCACATTTTGACGAAGCACGACTCATGCGGAGCCATTGATCTGCACCGGAGCCCGTACTTCCTCCCAAGCCATAACAAAAATGAAGGGCACCTGGTCTTTTTGACAGAATTTGTCAGAGCCAAGTCATCCCGATATTATATTAATTATGTTGGTATGGTCGGTATGCTCTGCCAGTTGAAATGACCTCAAAAAAAATATTTATTTTGCATGGCTTTGATTAAAGTTTCAGGAGCCAAGCGAGAACTGCAAATTTTTAATATTAACGTATTGTTAATGTGGTATTGTATGATATTTTAGGTCCATGTGTTGCCGAGAGAAAAGCTTGGGAGATCAAAGTTTGGATTGGCGATGTGGCTGCTAAAATGGTTGCCTCTCTGGGTGGTGGATTTTCTGTTACTTTTACTGGCCTGGGTGATGCTGGGCAATACGAGCAAATATGGTCTTAGGAGGCCTGCCATGGGTCCGTTGGAGCTCAAGAACAAGTGTCGTAAAAAATACTGTGTTCGACATTCAAACTCTAGTGCGAATAACAGAAGGGAAGATCAAGGTATAAATAAATAATGGTCGGTCGTACGTATTGCTTTGATTTTTTTTTTTTTTTACAGCAGCTATAAAAACTGGTAAAATGGAATTTAATGGGTGTTGTAAATTGTCAACAAGTGTTCCTCCCCAATAGAAAGGTTTACATCTAGCGGATAAAAAATTATGGATGGGAAAGTGAAAGATTTCGATTTTGTGATTCTTACAATTAGATACAAAAAGTAATGTTCCCTCTTGGCTTAAGGTAAAGAAAAAAACCCTTGTTAGCGGGATTTCGAAATGGTGTTTCTCATTTATTTATAAATCTGATCTCTCTATTTTTTTTAAAATTAGTTCGGAATGTGACTTTTTTCTCAAAAGATGGGTTCCCCAAGATGCCCTTTCCCAACGGATGGAAGAAAAGGTTTGCTGAGCACATCAATGGATGTCACATGGATCGTAGAGGACATTGGAAGGTGTTGGAAAGCAAAAGAAAAGAAATATGAAGGCCTTACTTTGCTCAAGTGAAAGAAAAAAAGGCTCCTGCAGGCTTATTTTTGTGATTTCAAAAGCGGCCCGGACAGATTCCATGTATACCGTGCAGCAAGACAAGCAACAAAGTGGGTTAAAACACAGAAAGAATCATCTTAGATTTGTACAATTCTTTTGACATGAAAATAGATAAAAGCCACGCCTAAGCCAAAGCCAGGGCCTGCTAATTTTGGAAGCCCGCTAAAAAGAGGAGTCAATACTGACATTATATGCCCATGTGATAGTCTAGCATATTAGCTGGGAAAGAGTTTTTATTTGTTTAATTTATTGGTTTAAGGAAATAATTCACACTTTTAAATCACACCCACATCAAGATCTCCCATTATATCTATCCTTCCCATAGTCTAGCATGACAACCTGCAGTAATTTGATGATTCGTTTTTTTAAAGAATAATTCAGCTCCTTTACTTTACATTCCCTCGCCCCATCAAGAACTGTGATATATTTGTAATGTGATAATTTTGCATCAGAGCTTACTATAATTGCATAATATATTAATTGGTTATTTCCTATTTTGAAGTAATTCAATATTATCAATCACACCACATCAAGAACTACCATATATTTGTCTCTATGGTGTTAAGCATAAAAGGTTGCGCTTTGAAATAATTTGGTATTTTCAATCACACCCACATCAAGAACAACCCTTAGATGTGTCCCTCAAACAGTTAAGGATGGTGTCATCCAATAATTTGATGATCCTGTGTCTTTTTGTTTTTGAAATAATTCAATATCATCAACGACACCCACATGAAGAAATACCATTATAATTTTTTTATCTAGTAGTTTAACATAATAGTTTGCTTTAAGTACATTAATTTGTTTATTTTGAAATTATTCAGTATTATCCACCTCAAGAACTATTATTGTGCTTGCCCCTTTGTCAATTTGGAAATGTAGTCTTCTGTCATTTGATAATGAACAATCACCTGTAGTCATTTCAAATTGGGTACATGCTAGAATTATAAGCCTTCTTTGGGTATATGAATTTCGGTTTTAGTTGGTGTTCTACCCAATAGAGTAGCTTTACAAAAAAATCTTAGTGCCCATGTGAATTTCTTGCCATATGTTTATATCACTTTTACTTGCCGGTCAATACTGAATTTACCCTGCCAGTTATGAGGAACTGATAACTAAGAACCATTAGAATAAGTTAAATTCATTTGATTCTTGGTTTGTTTAGAGCCTCTCACATGCATTTGTTCAGATTTTGTGTGTCGTAGACTATATAGTATAGGGTGAGGCCATTTTATAAACTTGCAAGCCCTTAGTAAACTGTAATTGATCTTTGTTATATTCTACTACTCCAATAGGTGTGAAATGATCATATAGAAATTATGGCCTTGATGTATCATTTCATTGTTAGGTTAACCTAATCTCGAACAAATTCCAATCTAAAGATTGGCCCAAGAAGATTAGTATTACCATAAGGTTAATCTCGATCATCTCAGAGTGAATCTTTGGTTTAACTGCACTTTCTTATCACGAGAGAGTTATATGAGAAATTTGGAATTCTTATTTGTTTATAATGTACAATGGTTTTCTATGTTTATACTATACAATGGTTTTCTATATCCCTTTCATCATTTTGGGAGTCTTGCTTTATTTATGAGAAACCAGTTACTTACAAGATCACTCTTCTAAAAACAGAAGTAACAACTAAATTTACTCCCTCATTGAATCAATCATGATTAGATTTTGACTCACGCTCAACTAGTTGCGTCAAAAGAGATCTTCACTAGGGAAATCCCCCTACCTCTAACAAGCGACAAACCATCGACGATCATGATCAGTTGGTCAACAAAGTATGGAAATCTCCTCCGTCGTACATGTGGCATACATTTCCGTATAAAAATCTTGTTTGCACGTAGTCACAGTTGAAGATATAAAAACATGTGTCACATCTATTTTTTCCTACATGAAATTACAAGCACAAAGAAAACTCGAAAACTCCATAAAATGTATAAAATTACAGAAAATTATATGGCGTTTACAACTATGTTCGCGTAAACACATCTTCCTGATTTTTGTAACTTCTTATTTTAATCTCCATTTTGTGTATCAATCAAATTTGTTGACAACAGGTAAAGACAAACCAGGTGGACGAAATGAATTTTTATAAACAATGTCAACGATACAGCTAGAAACCCCCATCAACAAGACATATTTCAACCCACAAATTTGTGTAAAGCATGACTTTTTGGTTGACACAGAGAAAAAGTATGTGTTACAAAAGATCCATAAAACCTATTATGAATCAGTCTGCCTGGTGTTTTAAGCAAATGATCTAGCAACAAGAGATTAAAGGGGTTTCAACAATTTGGTTCTGCAATGTTTCAGAGGTCCCGTCGCTCCATCTACAATTGATTTTCACCCAGTCCATATCCCGTTTGGTGTAAGTGGTTTCAACAACCTAGGATACATTAGTTGTATCAATATCGTTGAATAAAAGAATGGTGGGCCTCTCGCAGGTGTTGAAGAGGAGGGAATATTTTTGGGTAGAGTTGTCCCATGTTAGGAAGGTTTGCAGAATGAACTCTAAAATGTGGGGGACCTCAATTCTTTCAAAGATTTACACGTAGTAGCCCCGCGAAACGGACATCGTCCAATTGAGCCACTTATCGTAGAAAATGCTATGTTGTAGAATGTTGTTCGGATCCACCTTAGTGGGCTTCATGAAGTGGTACAGTGGTGCCATCGGGTGCGCCGCTAGTCGCCTAAACAAGTCTCCGTGAATGTCAAACTGCACACAAAAACACAATAGAAAATTTGAGAAAAAACATTTCAAATTTACAAATTTTTATTCGAAATATGGCTTGCCATTTTTTAGATTAATTGCAGTTAAATTAGCATTATGATTTCAAATTTGTTCAAAAGATCATATTGTAATTGCCAAATTTTTAGTTTAAAATAAAGTTTCAAAAAAATTAGATACTTCATATTTTTAATGTGGGATATTGATAGAGATATTAATTGTGCATGTTTTAATATTTTTAATTACGTCGAAAGACATATTTGCTGGGGGAACGCCTCCTCCCTTCTAACACGAAAAGAGACACACAAGGTTGAGATGATTTGATTGACGACATACAGTTAGGCGTGAACCTTACACTTAGCGGTGAAATGGAAGGCATGTCAGGTGATTTTTTGTGATGGCTCCATTTAGCACAGTTCCCTTCACATACTGTTAACGTCTGTTTCACCTTGGTTAACACAAATTTCAACATGGTCAACACCTTTATTTATATGTATGGCGGTTAACTCCTTTGGATTTGAAATAAAGTGCTTGTATTCGTATGCAAGGAAAGTGACAGGTCTGAAAGGCCGTTTAGGATGCTTCGTTGTCCATGTTCTGCTTTTGGTTTTAAAGAGCACCTAGCCGGGGTGGTGGGTTTGGACATGTGGGTCTATTTTTCACATTCAACTTTTATTTTGTTGTTAAATAGATGGAGAAACAAACAACAAATAAGATACTTTTGAAGCCATATGATTCATATCATATTTTTTCAAACACAATGTTATCAATGTAAGGAATATCTACTTCGAATGCCCTCAAAAACAAATCTAAAATGTGTGCTAACTCTGCAAACCCATATTTTTCCTACATTAAACTTGTCCTATTAAGAAAATATTGATAATGACATACAACATGAGGATAAATCTAAAATATCTATATAACACATAATAAAAATCATAAAACATCGGCAAGATTGACCCATAATAGGTTAATTATGGATCTTTTGCAACACAATTTTTTTCTCTGCGTCAACAAAAAACTCCTACTTTGGGTAAATTTGTGGGTTGAAACATGTCTTGTTATTAGTCCTCTGAGTAGGTGTATTCATTTTAACAGGTCTTGGCGATTGCACTCTGGGAATGAACTTGAGCTTCCCCTCCGACCCATGCCCAGAAATCTCATGCCTTTCTAGACGATGAAAGGGGCGATGAACTTGCAAAAAAAAATTAAATCAAGGAAAGAGAATCAAGAGTGAGCACTGAAGAAAATTACCTGAGCACTGTCACATCCAAGGCATGTTTAATGGCGAGCTCCAGGCGTCTAATTTCTGAACAACCCAAAGCTGCCTCAAACCTAAGAACACACAATTGTGGAAAGAGTAAAGAAGAAGAAGATGTTCGAGGTGGAGCGGTGAAATAGATTGAGAAGCATTCGCAAGATGCGGAAGTAGTGTGTCATTAATGGAGCGGTGATGGGAAAAAATGATGTGAGTTTTAAATGTGAGGGAGTGCAAAATGGAGCTCATACTCTTTACGACACGCTCCCCCTCTAGCCCGTCTTTGCTCACGATGTCGTTGCCCTAAAGAAATTTGAAGATGGATTTTTCATAAACTCCTTTTGGGTAGTTGTCGGACATGGTTATCAGAATGTACTCGTACTTTTGGGATCCGTGGTGACCACAAAAAGCAATTTTGCCATCCATGGAGGCTTAAAATGTAGTGTGTGATGCAGAAAAGAGGGCGAGCAAAAGGAGGAGATGAAGCGTCAAAGTGATGTAAAGAAGAAAAATAAACCAAAAAATAAAGAAATCGTGCATTTTCCTAGCAGCTACAAGTAATGATAGCAATTGATGACGAGTTGGACAACCACAAGCTTCAATTGTTAAAACCCCTTTACTCTATTGTTCCCAAATCATTTGCTCAAAACACCGCGCAAAGTTAGGCTGACTCATAATAGATTGATTATGGATCTTTTGAAACATAATATTTTTCTTTGCATCAACCAAAAAGTCATGTTTTATGCAAATTTGTGGGTTGAAACATGTCTTGTTAATGGTGCTGCTAGCTCTATCGTCGATATTATTTATGATAATTCGTTTCTTCCACCTTGTTTGTCTTTACTTGTCAAAACTTTTCAACATTACATGGTGCTTTATTGTATGCTTCAATTTCCTTTATCAATCACCATTATTTATCTTTCAGCATTAACATCGCACAGGTTACGTGTGATTGCTAGTGTAATACACTAAGTGACCTATGAGCTATTTGTTGTAGGAATGAGCTGAATGTGTTTTGAGTTTATCCGAGGGTCGAGCCCCGCGGTCATTACATCAAATAAATACTAAAATTTAACTTTGCACGATCACTTCTTGAGTGCTGCATCGGGGAAATTCGAACCTGAATCGCAAAATAAATAAATCAGTGTCTTATTTTTGCACATTTCAAAGCAAAGCAGCGAAGGAATTGAAAGCATTGCAGAATTGTTATTGCAAGATGGATGACAAAAGCAAAAAAGCCATGTTCAGGTCAAAATTGAAAGAATCTGCACAGAAGCGAGAGAAGCGGATTGATTCTCCTCTTGTAAGGTAAAGAATCGATGTCTAAGTTATTTTTCTGAAGTTTATTTGAAAGCTTTTTTTAATCAGGGTTTGATATTTTGTGTAAACGGTCGAATACAACCTTAGTAATCCTTCTGGTGGTTGCAGGTATAATGAGCTCGATCAAGCAGTGTGTAGGGTCTGCAATGTTGTTATAAAATCGGAGTCCCTCTGGCCTGTTCACCTGGCTTCACGAAAACACAAAGAGGTAAGCGCCGAATACGTGAAATTTATTTATTTTCTGAGAAAATGAAACAAGAAAATTCAAACCTTAGAATCAAAGTAAATTTATCAATTTCCACAGATGACCAAATAGGTCAATGGGACTGTAAAATATCGCGTAGTTTAGATTAGAGAAAATGAGTGTTTAACACGTCTCCTCAATGAACTAAAAAGAAAACAAAAAGACAGAAAATTGTCCACTAATAATTTGTGAACACGAAAAAGTAGTTAATTAGAAGATTACTAATTTACAACACAATGTTCATCATTCACTAGTGGAATCGGAAGCATCAGTTGCACTACGAATTTGAGGAATGTTTCCTAAGTCATAGCAATGCCGTTAAGAGAATGGCTTGGGCTAAGGGAAGCCAATCATGCTATCCACGCAGGTTGGAAATTCTGTTTCCCCAACATCTATGCAGGGTTAACATAGTGAGGGGACAACATCTAAGGAGGCAATAAAGCATGGTGCTAGGGAGGATCAAAACATGTGATCAAGGATAAAAAACAATGGTGTCACATCTTTGCAGCACGGCTTCGGCCAAAAGAACCAATGGCATCTTTGGCCACTGTGAAATTGCCAGTGCAAGATGGGCACTGTCCATTACAAAATGGTCATGGCTAATTTGGCTTTGCCAGATAATCCTAAGAGGAAGCGAGGTACTTCCCCATTAGAGGAGCCGTCGACCTTAAAGTTTTGGGTACTTTCTAGTAATATTCATCCAATTGGGTGGTTTTAAGGACCGCCTGCTTCTCTTCTAATGGTGGGAGTGGAGTTCCAATGTTGGTTTTTTACTTTAGAAAATTAACAGCTTGTTGATGCGAAAGTAAAGCTAAAAGTAAACTACACACACTGTTTTTATTTGTTAAGGGTACATAGGACATCACTGGGCCCAGACTAACTGGGGACACATAGTCCCAATCCCAAGGCAGATGCTGCATTAGCACAGCTGAAATTAGCGTCTGCTCTTGGGCATCCTCAGTGCTGTAGGCTGGTCTCCTGCATACGAGTGTATCACATTTACCATTATGCCACAGCCATTTGGACTATGCATGCTGTATTTTAGACTATGAATAATCAAATAACAAAAAATGAAAATTGTGTAGAACTTTATTTTCTTTGTAAATAATCAGCTCAATGATCTTCTAGTTTTGGCATTATAAGTGATCGTTTGAACTCATAAAAAATTGTATTTTCATTAATTTTATCAAAGGTTGCATTAGGTCAAAGGTAAGGTGGTCTCTAGGATGGTGCAAGCCCCCAAACTTGGGTACATACATGCACAAAAACTTATCTCTTAACTAAAATTGGAAACATCAGAAAACAATTTTACCAATGATAATGAAAATTATAGAAAATTCAAAATAATGGTTTTGTGAACCTTGAGCAATGATTTGAATTTATGGCATGTATAAATTGTTAGATAATTGAGCCTTAAATTTGGGACCGTCTCCCTTAATTAAACAAAATATTTACACTAGGATACAAAACCTGCCAATAGATTCTATGACAAAATGTTCTGGTACCACAGTCATGCCCATACAAGGCTTAAAAACCAGGTACTAACCAACCAACTTATGGGCTCAAAGCTATTTGTATCAAAATCCTCCTTGCAGATATCAGCATCACCAACTACAGGATAAAAAGCACTTGATACTCCAATCTATAAGTACTTTTCTCTTTTCTAGGAGAAAAAAGTTATCTGCCACTTGAGCTGCATGGTGGTCAGAAAATACTTTGCATAATTGTTAAATGAGAACCGTTAATGAGCTTGCAACTACCTCTGTTTCAGCTCAATTGAGTCTTGATCCTGCAACAAGTTACATGTCTATCCAAAAAGTCTAGCACCCAAAGCTTTATCAAAATTCAATTATAGAACCTGGCAAATCACGGATTAAAAGGCACAACTTTGTGGAGATTTTGATGTTAAAATTGCTGATTTGTAGATTATGACTCTTCCCAAGAAGTTTATCATTACAAGAGCATTCCTTCAAATGAATCAAATCTATGCTATCTCTGTGAGCTCAACTTCCTTTAAAATGCGGGCAGACAGCTAGAAATATATGCCACTGGGATTTTGTAGCCGTGTATAGAGGAACCTCCTGTGTAAGCTGAAATGGAGGAAACTTTTACGAACTGATATGGTTCAAATATACAAGAAATAGAATCATATCAGCTGGTATCAAACCCTGATGATCAGGCCTTTCCAGGTCTGAAATTATTTGCATGTTTTCAACTTTTTGGTCATGCAACCATTAATATACTCCTTGTATATACCAGGTTCGCTACCTAAAGATCAGGCCTGCCCATATCTGAAATTATCTGTATGTTTCCAAATATCAGATGACCTGCCCTTTGATGTACTTTTTACGTATATCTGACACATAATCTCCGTTGTTCACCCCATAATACAACAATATGCATTTGGCACCTCAGATGTCTGACTTTAGAATTCTGCTGTCAAATTGATTGCCAATTTTTGTAATCAAATCTTTGATTACCAATTTCTGCAGTATTGTTTTCTGCTGCCCAATGTTGAGTTTCTTTTCTTAAATTTACTTTCTGATTTCAGATTACTCATTTTGGCAGTCTGTGTTATCTTGCTAGAGCCAAGATAGACATCCACGTGTTTTTTTTAAATCAGATTTCAGATTCCTGATAGAGTCCTTCCTGACTGCAGGTTTCAGATTTTTAAATTGGCATTCATCAGTTGTGCATTGGGTTTCAGACTGTCTTTCCTCATGTTGGGTATTGGCTCTGACCTCCAGCCTCATACATGTATCATGTATTTGGCACCCAAACCTCTTGATGGCTGTATGCCTGATTTGATTTTTGCTGTAAATTCTCTGCTGTAAAAGTTCTGTTATTAATCATTGTGGTCAATTATCTAATTTCAATTGCTGATTCTGTTTTGGGTTTCAACAATTGCTTTTTGTTCATACATGCACAGCTAAGCAACAGTTCATGTCATTATCGGACCTAGTTGTGGCAGATCCAGTTTTCTGCTCTTGTCTTCACATGCTGCTCTTAAACTAAGATTTATGCTCATAGCTTTGTTCTTGTAACAAGAGCATTGATAGTTCCCAGATATTCTGTGTTGAGCTTCATTTCCCATAGATTTGGTCCCTCATATTTTATAAATAGTCCAACAAGTCTCCTGGTGTCCCAAGCTCAACTCAGAATCACAATTTGACATGGTTCCTCACTTGTGAATTACACAACTGGCAGCAACAACAAGAGACATTTAAAGTTTAAACTCCAACTTATGCAGCATATGACGAGCATGTTCCAGGTATCGATCAAACCTCACACAAAATCAGACAACATCTCAATAATGGTTCTGCCTAGCAATTTGGCTTCATCTACATAGCCAAGCTTCTCGCCTTCACTTCCTATAGTCATCAAGGAAATTGACGATTCTCCTTCACCAACATCTCTATAGGGTCCTCACAATGCTAACCACAAGGCACCGTGCAATCCTCAGATGGTTGTCCACACAACCCACGGTGCAGATATTCTTCTGGACACTACAACTCTTCTATAACAGGTTCCAGTTGTGAGCAAGTCTCTTGACCATCACCTCACTGCCCTACTGCCTTTTTCAGTGATTGCATCCATAGGAAAAGGCGACCTGCACCACGTTGAGCTTGTTCCTATCTCTTTAATTACACTCCACTCTTCTTTAATGGACCAATTTGAAATTCAACAAACTAAGGATTAACTCCCTATTTTTGATTCCCTTTCTAAGTTCTTAGCAACAACTGATCTTCTCCTCGTGCTTCATTGCCACCTAAACGTTCTACACTTAAGCAAGAAGGACACCCACTTGGTTCGTTTCTGGCAACCCCTATGCTTGAGTTCCATGCCCTGGATCCAACCCTCTCCTCACTACAAGGATATCTCCTCAATTTGAGGATCTTCTCCCTTGCAGCTCCTCAGTTTTTGGAGTTTGGATATATTTTTGGCTTTAGATAAAGCATTTCAATCTCCAAGATATTTGCTTCCCAAATATTTTAGAGTCTTCTCATTCAATATTTAGATTATATCTGTCGGGGCCTTTATCATCATTGTTTTTGGTCTTCATGCATCTCATAACCAACTGGATTCCATTATCTCCTAGCTCATCTTTGCAGTTACAAGGTGGTTCTGATCTATTTGGAGAAATTGGGGACAATTTCCTTTAAGCAAGGAGGAAATGATGAGGACATCTATTATAGTTAGTAATTTAGCTACTGTTATTTACCATATCTATATACAAGTAGTTGGATATAAATAAATCAAAAGTAGGTGGACAGCTTTAAAAGTAGATAGAAACAGATCAGAAGTAGTTGACAGCTGGAACAGCTAGAAAAGTTAGGTAGAGAGATAGAAACATCAAATGCCATTGTAAGATTTTTAGCCTATATAGTATATACACAGTCTCTTATTTAAATATATATACAGGCTAGTCCTATTTAAATATATACTCAGAAATATACAGCATTATGTGGGGATGCGTCCCTAGATTTTGATGATGTCCCAGACATCTCAAACGTAATGGGGACTTGGAAATTTGAAAGGAACGTCTCCAAAATATTTTTAACTTCCATTTTTTTTCTGACACTTTACTTTTAAAAAACTGTTATTTATACCAAAAACATTGAATCCTAATCCAGAAAGTACCCCTACAAATTATTAAATAATGTTTTAATCCCTAAATTTCATTAAATAAAGTTAAAAAATTTAAATAGTAGTTTATCTATATTATTTTAAAATCTGTCCCCTCGCCATCCCTAAAATCTGGGAATTTTTTACCGTCCTGAAAACTCTGTCCCCTCATCCACCTGTTCCCTGAGACTCAGGTATATATGAAAATATGTCTGAATTGAAAACATATTAATGGCATTGGCAGGGAGGAAGTAGAAAAACATTGAGGAATCTGGTGCTACACCTGTCTATTGCATTTACTATAAAGTCACATAGGCCAAAACAACAGGCACAAACTATACTGATCCAGGAGTGGTTGCAGATCAGGAGACCACAATATGGATAGGCATTCCATTCAGATGTCAAAAACACAACTTTATGCATATCCTTTAGTTGCTGCTTTTTAAGAGACCACATTTCCTTGAGGCATTTGTTGAAACATCTGCTTGCCTACATACTTCCTCATTTTAACATGTTGTTTGGAGAAATGCTGAATTCATTTATGTATTTTCTGCTGCTAAAGCTCTAAATGTGTCTCCTATAAGGTTCCACATGTACATGTCTATGCAGCCATAACGATAACATCAGACAAGAATGCACTTTCAATTACTTTTTATGGAGCTCCATGTCCTGTTATAAAGCACCCACTTTGGCATGTGCTGGGAGAACAAGCAAAGTTTGCTGAGATCCGCTTTTCACCATATCAAGAAAGAGCTAACAAATTGCATATGAATTCTGCCAAGGGAAAAATGTTGAGATATTGACAGGATGTTGGAATTCCATCTGGAGTGTGATTTGAAGCCACAAAGATATTGACAATAATTAGAAACAGTAATATTAGAACAAGCGCAAAGAACAGAGGAACAACTTTTTGTCTTTATCCCTCGTAAAAACAACAAGGCATAGAACAACAGAGATAATATGTACTTGAATACCATGTAAATTTGGTCTGTTAAAATCTTCACTCTATGAAACAAAGTCTGGTGGAGATTGATATATCAATGTTGCATCTTTCACAAATATTCAAGTTTTAGGAGGGACACCCAAGAATGGTCCGACTGCTCCAAGAATATAACCTGTTCCAAAGTTCCAGGTTTGGCACAAGTTGGGTGGATGTTGGCAAAGGTTGATGCATCTGACTTTACAACTACTTATTGCCTTCACTAAGAAGTCTTTAAGGCTTTATTAACAAGTCCATTTTGTGCATGCCCAACAAAGATTGCAGTCCATGAAAATGCGTGTTACTGTGGTATTTTGGCAAATGATTCTTGTTACGTCTGAATACCGCCACATTTGGCATACCGCATACATGGCAGTCTTAACCCACATGAGACAAAAAGGTCATCATTCAATTGATTTTTGATAGATTTCTCAATAATTTCAAATCTTCAAGATTAGCACAAGCTGGGACTGTATTTGAAAAGGTCGAAAATATGACAAATACATTTGCTAAAAAGTCCATATTCATAAGCAAGCCCAATTTGTACTTTACCAAGGAATGGTTGATGTTCATGAAAAGACTTAAAAGCTTTGTCAAGAACACCTTGTGCACATCATGCAAATATCACAATCCAAGAGAACCTCATTTCGTTGTGGTATTTTTCCAGAACATGGAAATGCGTAGAGAACGAATTTGCTCCAAGCTTTATCGGGATAGACAAGAAATTGTGTTAGATCCCTTCAATGAAACGAAAGAGAGGAAAGTATGTTGGAAAGCCATCTCAGGAAATTTGAGGACTATAGAGTGAGAGGAGCTAAAATTAAAGGACACAGACATTAGATAACAAGGATCTGCCTTAAAAATTTTGCTATTATTTTTATATACAAATCAGAAAGAACCTTAGTCCTCTATGACTCACAAGTGAATCTAAAGGACGATGAACACCGAATATGATAATTCTTCCGTTAACATTTCAAAAGATCCTTAACTCTACAAGCATTGATCCTTTTATCAGTATGTCCATTGATCTCATAAAGCAGATTAGGATTTGTCTATCTATGGAGTTATGGTTGGATGAGTTTGTGGCAGCCACAAAATAATTGAAAAATGAGAAGTCTCCAAGGAGTTTGGTTTATCTACATATGGCTGTCTAATTTAGGTGTATACATTTGTTGACTTCAATAATAATAATAATAATAATAATAATAATAATCAATCACAATTCAACCATGCAAGCTTCATGGTAAAATTTCGAAAATGATTTATGTTTTAGTTTTTCTATTTTGAAAAATGTTTGCAAGAAGTACATTGCACCAAACATGCCCGATCAGAAGGGACATACCCTCATTTGGTCGGATGTCCTACTCATGCTTGATAGTAATGGTACCAAAATTGTTTAATAAATTAATAGGCAAGGATTTCATTAAATTTTAATTGGGAAAATGGGAAATGAACCAATTTTTTTGAAAATGCAATGTTTTAATTAAAAAACAATGCTACGATTTTTTAAAAAATCAGATAAAAATGGGATAGTTCCAACATCCTGATTAATTAGAAAATGTGCAATTAGTTGGAGATTATGGTAGCACTGATTGACACTTCCCCAAGGATGTCCCATACTAGTGTATCTAGTTTGAGTATGTATGCATTTTCCTTGATTACAGGCACTAATGCAATTATACATCTAACAAGAGACATGCAATGATCTGAAATTGCACCAGCTCTGCCAATTACAATTAATCGTACCAGACATACCTGAGTCAGATTGGAGGTACCATGATATGGTTGGATGCCACACCATGCTTCACGGTAACAAGCTTAACTGGGAAAGTGCAAAAAGAACCAAGATTTAGAGAACTCAACGTTTTTAAAAAAAAAGCCGATTTAAAAAAGATTCAGATAAAATTGGGATTATGCCAAAATCATGATCAATCAGAAGATTTGTGATTAGTTGGAGATTTTGTTAACACTGCTTGTTACTTCTCCAATGATGTATGCATATCAGTCCTGATTACAACTATACTTATAACAAGAGATACAAACAAATTGGAAATTGCAGCAGATATGAGGATTACAATTCACCAACATGGATCTTTTATACATTTATGTGCTGAAATCTAATTACTACTGCTGTACAGTCAGAAACTATGTTGAAATGTTGTGGGAGATTTAGTCATAGCCTGCATTGATTACCAAACATTCATTACAACAAAGGGAACGTTCAAAAACAGGAAGAAGAAACAGATTACAGCATACACATGTCAATTGGAACAAGAGGTGCTGTGGAGAAATTCGACGTGGGAAAACTGCAGCATGGAAATAGGTCACAAATGGCGCAAACAGACCATTATGGTCTGATGTATAAGACTCCAACTCATTCTCCTTCCCTTTGCTATACAAACAATTCCCTCAACCTCCTATGTTGTGAAAATGGCCAACAACTGCCCATGAAGAGCTGAGAGGATATGTTGTTAATGTCTTTTGGTGTTGGTTGAGGTCCTGACCTTTTACACCCTTCCAAGGTTTTCTTTTCCCATTTCCGAGAAAATGCGAACAATCCTTGCAAACAGTCCTTGCAAACAGAAACATTATTAGTTAATCCTTACGAATCACATCCTGCCATTTTGCTTGCTTAAGATGATTAATTTCAGCAACAACAATTAATGATTTTATATGCATGGTTTGCTATACAGGTTGGAAAATTCAACTATGATTGCTTGTTTGTAGGTGCAACTGGCAGTTCATAATGTTCTGTTTTATTGTTACCATATGTCAGTTTGGTATGTAGTTACTACCTCTCGTTTCACCAAAAAGCTGAGATGTCTAGCTTCTTTATTGTTTTCTTTTGTTAAGGGTAGCTTTGAACATCACCAGGCCCAGACCAGTTCTGGGAGGATCAGGGCATGACATTACACGCGCATATAATGTGGTGATTCTGAACTTGGGTCACTCATTACAAATGCGCCCTTTTTACCATTACACCACAACCCTTTGGACATTGAACTTCTTTATTGCTATTCAATTTGATCTTTCTAAATTTTATATGTCATGCACACTAGTTCTTTTTTCATCTCCATGTAATTCAATAGGTCTGGGTAAGCCCTTCTCCAAGTAATTCAACTACAGTGGCAGCTAAAATTTGCTATCTTATAAACTGAATTTATGGCCACTTGGATACTAAAATCTTCGTTTTTGCTTTGCATGATCCTAAAACAGCTTCAATTATGTTCGAAAGATGATGCAATGCCTGCTACCTCCATCCTACCAACAAATCCTTGAGAAGCAAAATACTTCAATCTACTAAGCACTTTCATGGCTCAATTATCGAAAATATTTGATATGCATGAAGAGTACTTGAATTTAAACATCAATCTGTTTAATGCAATGAAAAGATGTTTGTCATGAAATAGCACGAGATCGCTGATTTAACACTGCAGATGTTAGTGTTTGTTGGTTAAACATTTTTATGAGATTTGTTTTACTAGAGATTGGGTTTCTAATATATAGAAAAGGCTCATTAAATGGAGTTTCATTTTAATTAGATATAAAAGGAGATCGTACTTAACCAGTAAGGTTGTGAACATTCCACCTTCATGTGCAGGTGAGCTGATTGAACGTATTGTACACATTGCAGGCTGTGGAAGATATTAAGGCCCGTGCTGCAAAATCTAAAACTGTCAATAATTCAAATCCCACAAAAATTGATGTTGCCGATATTGAGACTCATCCATCATCCTCTTTTCCTGCCCAGACTCGGCCAGCATCAACTCTTCCTACCAATTTTTTTGATCAATCTGATGCCAAACGTCAAACTCGAGGTAAACAACTTGTTTCTTCAACGTTTTCCATGATTCTACTTGTACAGTATGACATATGCAGCAGTTCTTACATAACATGATTCAATTTTCAAGCATGGGCCAGAACCATAGCCAAGTCTATCTATAATGCTTCATAGTACTGTGATACATTGGGTGCCCACTACTCACAACCCCTATATGTATGGTAGTATGTCCAGACATGTATAGCTGCAACAAATTTAATCGGAGGTGATTTGCATTTTGTAGCGAATGAAAATTGTGCCTGAACTGCATTTTTTTATTTCATAATATCTACTGGTAATCGATCCTGCTTGGTTCATATGAGGAAAGTTCAGCCCTCATTTGTGTTGCGAGTGCATCTCAATATTTTTTGGATTTATTCATATTAGGACATATAAATTGAATGATACACTATTAGTCTTAACAGTTCCTTCTTAATCTGTTTTTTACATTACCGGCTTAGTGGTGCCAAAAATTAATGTGCAAACTCAAAAAAGGAGTCTCTACTGCATACTTGTCCAGAATGTGTTCAATGTGCATGTTTTTTCTAGGAAATTAAAACACACGTCTTCAGAACAGAATTTTGTGCCTCGGCTTTGATTGGCAATGCTAGATTTATCACAAGGTTGTTCAAAGGGTGGAAACATAAAGAGCTACAAGTTTGAACAATATATAAGGTGAATGAAAAAAACATCTCTTGTTAAACAAGGGAGCTCATACACCAAATAGGTGTCTTGCTTGATGGTGACTGAAAAAAACTACACTTATCTTTAATAGAAAAATGTAAATTTAGTCCCACAGGAGTAAAATCACCAAAAGAATATCAAAACTAAAACTGAAGAACAAAGAAGGAATCTAGAATGCATCTCTCTAATCTGTCAGGATTTTTGATTATTTTAAATAAATATTACAGATTCATTATTCACACATTGCATACACATCACAATACCTGTGTGCAGTGCATGATCACTCTTCAATTCTTTGCTCACCTGGCAGTATCATCTTTGGGATAGTTACTCATCCCTTTAAATACATTAATTTATGAGTTATACCCAAGCAGAGATTGACTTTCGCTAGTGGCTTTCACTTACATACCCGATGCAAGGAACACTTGTCAAGGGTTGTTCACACTAACATACCCCCTTAAACTTGTCTAGGGTTTACATATGGACTTTACACACTTATCAATGATACCAAAAGCATGCAACTCATGGATTACTAACATTGACATATTTTCAAGGATGTCACAAGCTGGCAAGCCATGGATTACCAGCATTGACACACTTTTGAGGATGCCACAAGCTATGCAACTCATGGATTACTAACATTTGCACACTTTCGAGGATGCCATAAGTTGGCAACTCATATAATTACTAATCAGTGATTACTTACCTTATATTGTCATTACCCTTTATGCTATCATGAGATACATGATGATAGATGACATCATATATCATCACAGACTATCATTTTGCATGACACTTGAGATGGGGGCCCAAGATGGAAAGGTGTCATTACGTTCCATCATACACTAGCATCTCACGTTACACTTGACTTGGTGGTACAAGATTGAAAGGAGTCATTACATAGCATCCTCTCCTTAGAACAATTTTCCGATTAACAACATTTCTCCCAAAAAAATTGCAATGAGTTGATACTAGAGCCAACATGATTTTGACTGTGATGCGCCTCATGAAAGAGTCAAAGGACAACTGATGATCCAAGAAAGATGCTTCACTATTGGCATCGTTGGCCATAATCATTTGCTCAACGAAGACATCCATGAAAAATTGCCACCTGCCATCAACACTATCTATTAAATTTTAGAACAAGCCGTGAATCATACATATCAGAGGCTTATTATATGAGTGAGAGAAGTAAACAAACACTCCTACAATCAAGGAACAACCTCAACAACTAAACCTCTATGTACAACCACCTTCAACCATGTGCATCTGTGACACAATCAAAATTATGCCCACACAATGCTAACAAACCATTATAGGCATCCCTTAATGACTAAAGCATAAACAATCCAAATGATTTAGTCATTACCACAACAATATGATAATGATTAAGTCTAGATATGAACTTAATCAAAGTGTAATCTCGTTGCTAATGCAACAAATATCACCAAGTGACCAAATGGTAACCAATACATTTTGTTGGAGTACATGGGTAATTAGCCACTACAACTACTGGGTAAAATAGGAAGTGGTGCTGAGTATCGAGTTCAATGGTTTACTTTGTTGTATATTGAAGTTTTATTTCAACTTGAATGTTTCATGATTCACTTGTTTGATGTTAAGAGTGATCAATTCCATCACAATCTATATTATCATAATATATCCAATACTAAACAACATAGATCCATGCACAACCTGTCTTGCAATAGCTTGCAGCCACGCAAACCTCCTCATTCCTCTTGTTGAACTTGGGCTCCTCACACTTGTGGCATCTTGTGGCATCACGTAGCACTAACACAACCCTTTGTTGCATACCGCACTACTCTCTCTTGCCTTGCAACCCGCCCAACACTTGCTGCACCTGCTAAGTGTGGCGATACTTTGATGCATTGTCCTGCGTAGTCCCATGCGTGCTGCACACTTAGTTCACAACCCTTGTAGATCTCACAACTTTTAGTCTTTTGCCAACTCTTTATTACATAGAGAGGTGTCCCTACAGTGGCAAGCAAGGAGTGTAATGGCGCACATTGTTAAAAAAAACTCTTTATTTGCTGACTAATATTTGATTGTTAAAATAATATAATTTGTAATGCCGACTCAATGTTTAATACATAAACCAAAATATATGATTATATATTTATATACGTAAATGTAACTTATTTTAAAAGTGTGGAAGATCATTAGTGCGGGATAAATAATAAGTGAATAAGTGTGAAGAGCAAGGAAATTTACAATCGGTAAGAAAATATATTAATTCTTATTGATGTATATTAGTTTTAGTGTTTACTTATATAGAATCTATTTGGTTTTTACTTTTAGATGTTTTTATAAAATATATAAAACCCTATCTTAAACTCTAAACTATGCGCAACACATATATCTATACACTAAATATTTAGGTTAGTTTTTACTTATATTTTTGGAAGTAGGGTAAATATGAGGGTTTTGAAAGGACCCACATCTTTGTATAATGAAGAGATAAAGAGAGGATCCATAACCAAGAAACAAAGAAGGGAACCAATATTAGGAACCTGAAAGAAGCAGCCAAAAAAACCCACTTCTAAAACAAAGGAGAAAAGAGAAAAGAACCACACGTGAGAACAAGGAGAAGCTGCTGGAGCCACAGTTGCAACAGCGAAACAGAAACACAGAAAAAGAGAAGAGGCAACCCAGTCGCAGCTGCAAGAAGAAGAAGATGCAGCAAAGGGGGACAACAAGGAGGGAGAGAGGGGATGCAGCCAAAAACAAGCTGCAAGACAAAGAAGTGGAAGCGACAGAAGAGGCATCCACAAGCGAAGTTGAAGAAGGAGAGGAAAGCAAAGGTTAACTGAGATCAATGCTTACCCTTTTTTTCCTTCTTCGAACGCACTATCTGCTAATTTCTGAGTGAAATCTCCTCTAAACCAAGAAGATTGGAATTGGACAAATTCAAGGGGGTGTAGATCTGTAACTCCTTATCCAAGGGATGGGGGCCATCCTTATCCGAGTTAGAATGATCGGATTCATGAGGTCACTCGATCCCTGGATTAGGTCTCTCCAAAGAGGGAGGGTGAACCAATGGCTGACCCACCTCAATATTTTCAGCAGTGGCGGACTGAGCAGCGACCGAAGGAGTTGTATCTCCAGCTTCTTGAACTTTAAAGTTAGAGTCCGAGTCATCCTCAAGATTTGGAGGGCTCCATCGTTTAGTAACGAATCCTTTTTTCTTTGGAGTTTGGGCATTTTTATGGGGCAGGCAGCCTGGAGATACCCCAAAGACTTGCAATTCTGACATTTGAAAGCCGTGTTTTCATAGTCAAGAGTTTGGATGTGAGTCGCATCTCCCATCTTGAGAGTCATTTTATCCAAAAATCCTTTACTGAGATCCACTTCTACACAGATCTTGACAAAAGTAAGAAGGCCACTCTGTACTCTCTTGTTATCTTGTTTCACGAACCTCCCTAGAGTATTGCTGATATCTTCCGTAACAAGGAAAAAATGAAGAGGAAGATTAGGTAATCTCACCCTAACAGGAACCCTCAAAATCGAGGAGCTCAGATTAAATTGTGGAAACCATGGGGTAGTGAAAAGACCCGCCGATCCCCAGAACCAAGGCCCCTCATCAATAGTCCTTTGATAATCCTCCTGATCATAGAAATAGACTATGAAGGAGCCCCAGGCACATAAGAAGTATTCACAATTTGTTGTCCACGAGGAATGGATCCACTGAATTAGAGCATTGGTCGACGGCCAAGCACCATTAAATCTGTAGATGAGGGCCTTAGATTCTAGCTTTTGTCTAAAGGCCAGAGATTCTTCACTGTTTATCTCCAAGGTAGGGGATTCAGATGCTTGTTCCACAATATAGGCGGGTAGAGGAGGAGCTAAAGCTGCTGCTGTGGAAGTGGCATTTTTAAATAGTGCCTCTTTAAAGGGTGCAAGGTTTCGCGCTTTGGATCCACCCATTAAAAGACCAGACATGTAGATCGTGGAATCCCGTTCAATCTCGTAAGAGATGAGTAGGGAGTCGTCCTTAAGAGATTTGCCAACAAAAACTAGGTCTATGAGACCAACCCTATAGTTTAATTTATGGGAAAGAACAAATTGAAGGTCCTTTCCTAGAGCAAGTCGTGGGAGCTGGATGCAGAGGGTGTATCCATACAAAGTTCGAACGAAGACTTGGAAAGTGTGCATGACAGGACCCGTATCGGGAGCTTGAGAGGACAATTCGAGCCCACCGATCATGCCGTCCCGAGCCTTCTCAGAGTCAGAACTGCCGTTCCCAGAACTAGCCCTCAAAGGAGAGGGGGCAAAAGTGGAGCCCTGAGTCGAGGACAAGAGCCCTCGATCTCCAAAACCTAGCCTCGGTCTATCATCGTAGGGCTCAAAATCTCCAGTAGCAACCCAACAAATCCTGCCTCCTCCGTCCTGAATCCCATCATTGTCGCCAAGAGACACACTAATATGGCTAGGGTTAGGGCACATAGGCAGACTTGCACTCACCATCTCTATTAGCATAAAATCATTAGTTTTTACTTATATTGAATCTATAAGTATTTAAGTTTTTTACTTTGTTTTTACTTTTCTTTTTAGATTAGGGTAAACTGAGGGTGTTAAAAGGACCCACATCCTTGTACATTTGAGGATTTTTTTTTAGAGGATCCACAATTGGGTACAATGAAGGGGACCACCTTTAGGAACCCAATTGAAGCAACCGTGAAACCATATTGAAGATGCAGTGATCAGCGACATCGACTGCAGCGAGTGAAGCAACAACTAGCGACGATAACGAGTGAAGCAGCAACCACCGACAACCTGGCGTAATGACACTTGTGCCTTGTTTGTGCATGCCAAACGGTTTTGCAGACCTACGTAGGATTTCTACACTGCTTTTGCTTATCACCATGTCATTATGCCAGGTTGCACACTCATGCCCTCGCATTGTTAGAGTGTTTCATCAGTATGCCGCACATTGGAACACAACTAGTACTTGGCTAGGGAAGATGAAACGTCTTGCAACAGTTGTCAGTTGTTACTTCCATCCTATAATCGTACATTGTATATATATTTATTATAACATCGACTTGTTAATTGGTCAATCATTGATCATCTATGCATCCACATATTCACACTCACATAGACTAGATAGGAGCGAGATAACATGTCTTGCGTAGCTAACTTCAAACTTTGCATTCTTTCACAATAGCCTAGGCAGATCAACAAGGAAGTATTCCCCTTTTGATCACAAGAGCTTGCACTCTTACCCTTACTAGTCATTTGTACACATCTGTATAATCCTTATTTTGCATATTGAATAGAAGTTTCATTCCCGCAAACAAGTCTTCTGCATTTGAATGTGTTAATTGACATCTGTTTAGTATATCTATGCATTCTACAATATGCTACTTAACTCTAAGTGTGTCGTTAGCCCTCTGCATAAGGTTTTGGGCCCTATGGTGTTGATTGTTGGTATTAGGGCATAGCGCTTTCTTATGCTTGTAAACACATGAGTGTAATATGAGAAGGAAGGACAACAAGTTGGCTCTATTTCAAACTATTGAAAGAATGTTGTAGCATGAACAAGATGGCTGATGCCCAAAAGAAACCTAAGGCAGTCCCAGATATTCAAAAGCTCATTAAGGACGCCTTGGTAGCACAACACACCAAACTCTTGGCCAATTTCATGAGTTGATGTTTCAAAACACCTTTTTCTCGCAATCGTCTTACCAATGGTTTCAGCATTAGATCCCTTTCAAGGTCCAAGTGAATCTCGATATGCCAATGTTTGAAGGCGAGATTGATTCTGCAACATTAGATAAGGGGATTCGCCATCTTGAGGCCGACTTCTCTATCAACCTCTTCGAAGTGGCCCATTGGTGGTAAACATTCAATGCACAACATTAAAAGCCTTTGAGCCTATTTGGACTTGGGATAACTTTGTAAGTGCTTTGCAGAAAGAATTCTACCCCCTTAAAAACTATAAGGATGAGTACATGAAGTTCTAGCAATTGCGACAATGTAAAGAGTAGTTGGCGGGAGACTACGTCGAGTTTCACGCCTATGTTATGTGTTTGTGTGAGGACCTCATGGAGCCACATAAGGTGTTGAAGTACATCATTGAACTTTCAACTTACATTCATGCAAAGATGCAGTTTTTGTTTTCCAACACTCTGGGGAAAGCATACCGCAATATCACATTGATAGAAGTTGAGGCAAAGATGAAGCAACATTTCCCCTCTTTATCAAATGCCAAGTACAAGAGCCAACCCACACACAACGCACCATGTTAGCCGCCTTCATAGTTGCAGAACACATATTACAAAGGGGAATAACCTAAGAAGGCCACACAACACTAGAAGGCTCTTGCGCTTTCTAACTTAGACGAAGGCAAGAAGAATTCAGGGGACAAGTGGTACCATCAACAATCTCTTGCACACTCACAACGATTTTGAATGCCACATGCAACAATCCTTGCTTGTGCAATCTACATTAGGTCCCACAACCACAAATGACACTAATCTAGATAGTTCTTGTTTGAGCACCAACGCCGATGTCACTGATGCTTTGGAGGAATGTGATTGTCTCTTCCACACGTAGTTTTGGGTCACTAAACAACTTGTTCGTGTCATCGTCAATAGTAGGATTTTGAATGCCTTGCACTTCTTACTTTTGCATATCTTCACCCACATTCACTTGGATGGTTGCACTCCAAAAAAGATATATAGGTCTGATGACAATGCACTTTTCAATATAAGGTCAATTCGATAGAGGATAATATCACTTGCCACAGTGCACCTTTGGAGGTATGTACACACTACTGGAAAGACGATATTTGTATGACTACGATGTTACATATCAAGTTAAACTATAGAGAGATGGATTGTTTATGTCGAAGACCTGTTTGTCAATATTCGAGTCATGTCTAATGACCAAAGTCGCTTTGGTCGCTACCAAACAATGCCACATGCAACAATCCTTGCTTGTGCAATCTACATTAGGTCCCACAACCACAAATGATACTAATCTAGATAGTTCTTGTTTGAGCACCAACGCCAATGTCGCCGATGCTTTGGAGGAATGTGAGTCTCTTCCACACGTAGTTTTGGGTCACTAAACAACCTATTCATGTCATCGTCGATAGTAGGATTTTGAATGCCTTGCACTTCCTACTTCTGCATATCTTAACCCATATTCACTTGGATGGTTGCACTCCAGAAAAGAGATATAGGTCTGATGACAATGCACTATTCAATATAAGGTCAATTCAATAGAGGATAATGTCACTTGCCATAGTGCACCTTTGGAGGTATGTGGCGCACTACTGGAAAACGATATTTGTATGATTGCGATGCTACATATCAGGTCAAACTATAGAGATGGACTGTTTATGTCAAAGACCAGTTTGTCAATATTCAAGTCATCTCTAATGACCAAAGTCGCTTTGGTCACTACCAAACAATGCCACAAACTCATATCTCACACGTAGAAATTTGTGTTGTTCATGGTCCATCTTGACACACATGCACAGGAGAACCAAAAAGCATTGGAGCACACACTGTGCAATCATTGTCGTAGCAACAACTCGACAAATTACTAAAGCAACACGACGAAATCTTTTCAAAACCAAAAGGCCTCCTAATGCATTGGGCAATAAAGCGCTGCATTGATTTGGTTCTTAGATCCCCTCTTCCAAACAACCCTTTGTATTGCAGATCACTTAGGGCAAATGATGAAGTCCAACATAAAATACAAGAGCTCCTAGATCAAGGCAAGATTATGCCTAGCTCTTCACCATACAAGAGTTCAATAGTCCTTACTCCCAAGAAAGATGGGACTTGGCATCTCTCCATAGACTATCCTGCACACAAAAAACCACGGCGAAGAATCTGTAGCTGCTGCCATGCATTGACAACTTCTTGGACCAGCTCTGAGGCACTCAATACTTCATCAAGATCGACCTGAAGCCAAGTTACCACTAGTTTCGATCCATCTTGATGACATTTGGGAGAACACCTTTAAAACACATGCATGTGCCTAAAAGATGACATATTTCAACTGTTTGTTAACTCCTTCACCATTGTTTACTTGAATGACATCCTCATCTACATCATGACTTGGGAGGAGCACCTGGAGCACGTCTCACACATCCTAGACACTATACGCAAGCACAAGTTGCAGGCCAACTTTGCCAAGTGTTCATTTGGTGTTGCAAGAATTCAGTACATGGTCTATATCTTCGACCACAACAGTATACATGAAGACCCTAAGAAGATCAAGGTGATCCAAGATTGCCCTACTCCATGCCATCTCACAAAGTTGAGGAGTTTTCTTGGACTTGCCCACTTCAACCACAAGTTTGTTCTCAGATTCTCACATCACATGGCCTGTCAGCGAAATCATGCAGGTCAAAGCAACTTTCAACTAGACACCTACACAACAACACATTCTAGAGGTTATCAAACAAAGCCTTTGTCAAGTTTTTGTTCTCACAATGCCCGGCATTGCACACTCCTTCAATTTTCACATCAATGCGTCTAACCATGCACTTGGCACGGTACTCATGCAACATGCACATTCGATTGCATAACACTCAAAGACATTCAACAACACAATTCAGCGATACTCCACTTATGAAAAAGAGTTGCATGTTATTGTACAAACAGTCAATCAATGGCGCTACCAAACCAATGGTAAGGAGACGGTCATTCATTCCACTCATAAATTACTTCAATCCCTACAAATGCAAAAAAAGCTAGCGAACATGCACCACATGAAGTGGATGACTTTCTTTCAACAACTTCATCTCGATATAAAGCCCGAGAAGGGAAAGGATAATATGGTCCTAGATTGCTTTAGCCGATTGCTGGTTCACACGCTCATCATTGTGTTGGACACATGCAACCACAACTTTGCAAACACGATACCGCTCTACTTAGTTGTCATGGACTTCACAGATGCCTACACCGCTCTTTCGCATGCAGAACAGATTCTTGAGTTTTACTTAGATAACAACCTTTTTTAATGGCTTGAACATCTTTATGTCCCTGATGGTGCACCTTATTAGAAACTCATTATGGAGCCACACTACACTAAGACTCTTTGCCGCATTGCAAAAACATTTCTACTGACGCACATGCACACAAATATGGAGCACTACATCAAGTCTTGCATTCCTTGTTACATCACAAATCCCACGAACAAGATGCTACAACTTTACACACCTCTCCTAGTTACATCCAAATAATGGGAATCCATCAACATGGATTGCATGACTAGGTTGCTTATGACAAAACATAAACATATTGCTTTTTTTTTTTTTGTAAAGGATAGGTTTTCGAAGATGGCCATCATGGTTACCTGCAAGAAAGGCATCAACATAGTTGGCACTATTTGCGCTTTCTCCAACCATGTTTGGGTTCACTTTGTACTCCGAACATCCATCATATCCGACCATAATCCTCACTTTGTGGGTCATTTTTGGCTAACATTGTGGGAATTGATGGGTATGTAGTTGGATCGATCAAAGACATATCATCCTTAGTCATATGGACAAATAGAAGAAGTCAACCGCACTCTAGTTCATCTTTTGCATGTGTACAATTGTGTGCATGCATGCACTCAGGATGATAAGTTGCTTTGCATACAACATGCCTACAACAAGCATCTTCACAATTCTATGGGGCATAGTCCATTTCAGAAATGTTTTAAGTTACAACCAACAAGCCTATAGACATATCCTACCACGCACCAGCCAGCACTAGTCACACTATACACACATAGGAAAAGGAAGCTAACATAGCACAAATGTTTCTACAACATATACAATTTGTTCATCAACAAGTTTAGCAAATTCTCTCGCATTCATAGAAAAAGTACAAAGAGCAAAACAACATGCATCACACACCTCATGCATTCTAAGTGTTTGATCAAGTCTAGTTGTATCTTCAGAAGGAATGCTTCAAGAACCCACACCAAAAGATCAAGCCTTTGCATTATGGTTCTTACAACACTCTCTGCATAACTAGTGAGAACACATTCACTCTTGATCTTCCTCCGTAATTGGGCATGTACATAGTATTCAATGTGGTGCTTCTTAAGCCTTACTTCCCTCCACTTCTTAAACCAGTAGTGACACAAAATCCTTTTGATTTAGAACCAAAAAACACCTGCATCCCGCAAAAAAAGGATTAGATCATTGAAAAGACAAACATCTGTCATGGCACACATCATCCATTCTTAGTGGTCAAAGCCAAGTAATATGTTGATTAAGATAAGTGGTACATTGTTTAGCAATTTTAAGTTCAATTCCTGTAGCTAACCAACGACGCAATGTCAACCATTAATTCTCAAGAAAGGGTGAATGATTTATGCGTAGCCTTGTAGGAACTTACAGCCACGCAAGCCTCCTCACTCCTCTTGAAATTGATTAACTCTTGCATCTCGCAGCATAAATAATGCCTCACGGTCTCACACAACATTGGCACAACCTTTGTTGAATCCTGCGCAACTCCCACTTGTCTCATACCTTGTTTGATGATTAGCGCCATTTGCTAAGTGTCACACTATTTTGGTGCATTTTTGCACTAAGTCCCAAGCACACCACACAATTGCTTTGCAGCCCTCACATCTTTTGCAGCCTTGTGCTAGCCCAATACAAAACTCAATATTTCCACAGTCTTGCAACCTTCATATCACATCACTTGCAGCTCATGTTGCCTTGCGCCAATTTCATGCACAACATAAGCAACTTCTGCAATGTGATGCACCTCTACTCAGTACTCACAGTGGTGCAGTACATTAGCACATTTGTGCCTTACTTCTACACATGCCAAAAGTTCTCACAAATCTACACAAGACTTCTACACTCAAGGTTCGCTTGTCAACACTTTGATGCCACATAGCATGCTAGGGGGCACACTCCACGCTCACGCCATGTTAGTGCATCTCATCAGTATCCCACATGTCAAACCACACTCGGGAAGGGAAGATGAGGCATCCCACAACTGTTTCTCCTACAACCATTGTCAATTATACTTGCAATCTTGTAATTGTACATTATTTATATATGTATTGTAACTTCGACTAGATAGCAATTGATCATCGAGCATCTGTGCATCTATAGAGTCAAGCAAACTCCCACAAACCAGATAGGAGATAGCATGCCCTACGTATCTAACTTCAAACACATATATACACTAGATTCCTTTACGCTAGTCTATGCGAGTCAACAAGGAAGCATTCCCCTTCTGATCACGAGAGCTTGCACTCTTAGCCTTACTAGTCACTTGTACACATTATTTTGCATACTGAGTAGAAGTTGCATTTTTGCATACAAGTAGTCCACATTTGAATGTGTTAACTAATTTGTTTAGTCTTTCTATGTATTTGACAATACACTACTTAACTCTAAGTGTGTCATTGTCTGCCCGCACAAGGTCATGGGCCCCATTGTGTGGAATCTGGATCAACCATAGTGCCATGTTATATATCCTTTAAGGGATATTCTTGCTTCAATCTCCTTAATGTCCGATGCTCAATGCTCTCCATCTTTGAAAACTTACTACACAAGAAACTATTGTGCCCTATTTGCATGCTGCTACCACCTACTCCAACATTCATGAAAGCTTCCCATTCAGGTTTCACTCCGCCCTTTGTAAATGGGCTAGGCTCAAATACCGACAAAACAAAAGTAAGAGAAAAGTTTATCTGCTCGTCATCTTTCACCATTTGCTTTCCTGATTTCGTATATTGGCCTTTCATTACCTGTGGCAGTTCACCTTCTTGTACATATTTCATTGTGGCATAATATCACTTTGGTCTCTTTTGTTGGTCTACTTGATCTAACTTTGAAGACTAAGGATCACTCTTTTCTTCACTAGATCTCTTCTTGGAACTTGACTATTCCGGTGTTTCTGGCTCTGATTCTGATTTCATTTCAGCACCAGAACTTGTGCTAGAATCAATAATAGTTACCCATACACTACTATCCATAGATTTACCATCACTTGAAAATAATGTTATTTTCTCTTCTACAATATTCGCAAACAATTTTGTTTGTAGAGTTCTCTAGTAATATGTATGCTTTAGACTGCTCACTATAGCTAATGAACATATATGTTTTGCTTTTGGCACGTAAACCACACCTCTTTTCTTTATGAATCAATGCAATCGAAAACACGAAAATTACTCGCATTAGGTGCTCTTCCCAATCATGCTTTCTCAGGAGTAACATTTTGTAAGGTTTTACAAAAACTTATGTTATGGATGTAAACTGTTGTAATCACAACTTGTGCCCAGTACCTATAAGGTACATTCCAACTCTGCACCATGCACCATGCTATCTCCATAATTGTCTTGTTCCTCCTTTCCATGATTCCATGTTGCTGTGGAGTGTATGTAGTAGTATACTGCTTGTGTATACCTTCCTGTTTGTAGAATTCTTTAAACTGTTTTGAGAGAATCTTGCCTCCATTATTTGATATGAGAGTTTTGACCTGTCTGCTTCTTTGTTTCTCTATCAAATCTTTTCATGCAACAAAATTAGAGAAATAATTTGACTTTTATTTAGAAAATAGACCCACATTTTCCTACAAAGGTCATCAATTATCAGTGATAAACATTGTGCTCCAAACATTATAAGCGTCTTCATTGGACTATGAAAATCAGCATGTTCTAAGTCCAAGTCTCCTTTGGCTTGCCATGCCTTACCAATCTCAAACAGATGTCTAATTAGTTTTCGCATGTGACACCTTGTACACACATTCTGACTTTCCTGAATGGATGGATTTTCTGTCTCGCTATGCCTGACCAATATCAAACAGGTGTCTAATTAATTTGCTCATTTGACACCCTGTACACACATCCAACTTTCCCGTGTGGATGGAAGTCCATTCACCATATTAGTCTTACGTAGTACATTCAAATACTGATAATTAAGGTGACCGTACCTCTCATGCCAATGTATACTAGTACTTTCAACTGGTGCTAGTTCATATGCTTTAGCTGTTTTGGGATAAACTAGTTTGTATAATCCCTTCTTACCAACCAACAACAATTACTTTGTTATTATGAAGAGTAGTGACCATACATTTGCTTCTTTGAAATTTACACAACGATTAAGATTCTTAGTTATCTCACTTATATATAGAAGAGTTTTGTTCAAATTGGGAACATTTCGAATATTTTTTAAAGTAAAACTAATAAAATTGTTTAATGTGATACAAACATTTCCACATCTTCTAACATAGCAAGTCCAACCATATCTCAAGGAAACAAAATCACTACTACTATTATCTTCAATGAATTTAACATACTAATCTCTAACACACATATAGTTTTAGGGTGCACCCAAGTCAAAGTACCATGTTTTAGACTTGGCTGACTGGTTATGAGATACCACAAATGCAAATTCACCCATTGCCCCTATGCATCTCCATTTGCAACATTTGCATACTGTGATCTCTTTTGACCAGTTGCTAGTCATTGTGTCTTTTCCAACAATCTCTCTTGAAATGTCTAGGCTCTTTATAGTAATGACATTTCCACTTTAATTTATCACTTTTGGAAGAGTCATGTGACAAAATTTTCGCTTTGTACTATTTGCCTCTAGCTGTGAATTGTGCACCAAATGCACTCTTTGTACCGCATGAAGTAGGTGCTTCTGTCTGATCTTGCTTTTGCTCCTTTTGCAAGAGAAGTGTTGTTAACTTCTCAAAGTTGAGCTCTTCAGTCTTTGCAATCATATACATTGACTTAACAAAGGAATCAAATGCATCACCAGAGCAACCATGTCTTGATCGTCTACTAGCTTCTCAATAGTAGATAGTTGACCACTGAGATCCTTTAGACATAAGTGATATTCAAAAATACGAACATCCTTCCTACAACTTAGTGGAAAACAAATTATTTTTTCAAATACAAAGCTCTCCTGGCTTTTGATGCCTGATGTTTAGTTTTGAGACTTTCGCACTAAACTGGGGCTGCAATAACATTTCTTATTTCTGGCACTAAGGTATTAACAATCGACAATTTCAGAAGCATTGAAGCCTCTTTATGTTGTTTTTTGTAATCTTGCGGTTTGCATTCAAGATCCCTGTACTCACCAATGATTAACATTTTATGACTCCATAGGCTATAATTTTTTCCGGTCAGTTTTTGTGACTTGGGTAGCAATAGATGCTGAATACCAGCCATCTTGACCGCTTAGCTAGTCCATCTAGACCAAAAAACAATTAATATTGAAAATCAAGACCGTTTTATGCCAAAATGACACCACCTCCGGATTTCACTACCTAATGTGGACAATATGGCAAATGTTTAAGCAAAAAGACACTTCTGATCACAAGAGACAGAAATAAACAGCTTTCAGGCTCATTTAAGGCAATTATTCAATAATTTTTCTAAATTTTATAGTCATAAATTTTCTAAAAAACATTATATATGGTAACACAAACTTATTAAATATCTTTTGCCCTAAATATTTATAAATTTGCAAACTATAGGAAATTTACTTGCATTTGCTTGTTTGCTGTGCATTACACGGCTGTGGACTGGCTGCGAATCGTGCCATTTGTTTGTTGTTGCGCCTCTTTTCTTCTCTCAGCAGGTGCCTCCTTCCAATCATATGTATCTGATGCATCTTCTTCTTTTTGTTACAGCTGCACTTCCTTTACGGATCACACCCATGCTTAGACGTTTCGTTGCCTGTACTGTCTCCACCTCTCAGGATGTTCTTTGGTCAGACTCGCACCCTTTGTTTTGCAGGCTTCTCACCCTCTACAGATGCTCATTCCCACACCAAACACTCACATTCGCACCAAGCACCAGGCTGTACAGATAGTCTTACTCACATTTGCTGCTCTCATGCCTTATTACTTGTCTATGGAGTTCCTCAATGTCTGTGACATCCATCTACAGCAACAGTTTGGTTTGCAGTCATGATCCCAACTGCCACTCCAACACTTCCCTCTTGCTTTGGCAAAGCATCGATTTGCTGGCAGATCCTCACACAGGGTGCCCGCACATAACCGAATGCTTCCACCCTCACATGATAGGATCTCACACTCAGACACCTCAGCAAGATTCTCATAGGATCTTCTTATGATGGACTCTGATACCATATTACATTGTAGAACAAGCTGTGAATCATACATATCAGAGAGGCTTATCATATAAGCCAGAGAAGTATGCAAACACTCCTACAATCAAGGAACAACCTCAACAACTAAACCTCCATGCACGACAACCGACAGCCATGCGATCTAATGCACAAGCAAAACTACGCCTACACATTAACAAACCCTTGTAGGGATTATTGCAATATTACTCAAGTATTGTAATACCATCCAAAGGAGATTGGTTCGTCATCTACCATGGGAACCAAGTATTTGCATTATTTAGGAAACTAATTGAGATGATGTCCTTAAACAAGAGCTGAAATGTCCAATGACGAATCATTAATGTATCGACAATCAGTCTTGGCAGTGGGTATTTTTCTAAATATACACCATACAAACTTTGTCATAGCAAAATGATGAGTGTAGCGATTTGGCATTTCAATATCTCTAATGATAGGAATGTTGATGTACCGGTTGAGATTGTGAATTCCTGTTTCTCCAAAATGAGGATGCATATATGGATTTGTTGTAGATTTGTGTAGATCAATAGAACAATCCTCAGATGATCCACTAGTTAGTTCCTTGTGATAAGAGTAATCAACTAATGTTCCAAGATCTACTTTTGCTTGATCAATGGGAGAGTAATGATGTTGACCATCATATGTCAATGTGATCTCAAGGTAGCCAAGATTTTCTCTCTAGTCTATCTTCGGCTCAATAGTTTTGACAATAGCTTGTCCATGTTTGCCAAGTCTAATACCTGTCATATTATTCTTTGAAGCAGTTCGGAGCTAATTCCTTTGGTATGCTTATCATATTCACCGATGCCAAGAGAAGTTTGCTCTTTAGTGAAAACCAAAGCTTCAGCATGGAGAAATCCACTTGACAAAGCACCATCATTGGAAGAAGCAAAAGAAAGATAATTATTGAAAGAAGCATAATCATGAAAAGAATTAGATTTTTTGCATTACTTGAACTAGAAGTGCCAACACCATCTTGTTATGAAGAAGTGAATCCCGACACTATATCCTCCTGCAATTGCTCAAGTAGTTATTCTTTCTCTTCATCTTGATTCGTGAGATCCTGAAGGAAACACCTACTAGTGCGACTCATAACATCAACTTTACAATTCCAAGTACCAACACGCTCTTTGCACTTTCACTAAGAGCATTAATAAGTTTGGAATTTGCATTGCATCTTTCATACAAACATACACTTCTTGATCAACTGTATAGAAGTGAAGTGACCTGTTTAGAAGGGCCATTGGCGCCAGGATACAACCTCCCCATTCTCACGATTCCTTGATTAAATGTCCTCACTCGACTTAGTGAAGAGCCTCCCAATAATATTCCATAGGACCTTAACCGATTCAGTGTTCTTTGTCTAACAGCTCAGTAGAGAGATGCAATAATCGATATCATATTTGATCTATCAAGTCAATCATGTATCTCACTTGTAGAAACTGGTTCTTTATCACCACCTGTTATATATCCCCACAAGCCACAATTTCACAATCCTTCATCCTTTTGTGCTTGTTGTTATTGTAATTAGGACCTGTAAGCTAAAATTCAGGCTGATAGAAGTCTATGATAGGTGGCTAATAGGTGCCACCATCAAGGTAAACCTCTGGCTCCTAATTGAGACACCTTGAATCTATATTGCTTGGAAAAATTTCACTGTTGTTCCCGTTAAGTCTTTTCCATAAGAGGTTTATTGGACAAGGTTGAGTTTGCATGCTGACAATTTTCATTAAATCCCTGGTGATTCACATTAACTTACTCAATTAGGTCTATATTTGCAGTATTAAGCTTCGTATCTCCTATTGCAACCAGTGTTTTAAAAACCGTTCAAACCGGAACCGGAACCGGCCGGTTTGACCGGTTTAACATTTTAAAGCACGAACGGTTTAGTAAACCGGATCGGGTTGACTGGTTTTAGCCCAAACCGGCTGGTTTTGTACGGAACCGGCCGGTTTGGGCTAAAACCGGTCAAACCAGTCCGGTTTCATCCTGAACCGGTTGAGTTATGTAAAGACAACATTTCTTTCCTTTTTTGGATTTTTGGTGAAAAAAACACAAGTACAGAATAAAATTTGCCATTTTTGGAAAGGGTCCGGGAAGATGTAGCAGCAAAAACTTGCATGTGCCATAACTTTCATTTTGTGGCTCCGTTTCAGGTGTCGTTTTCTCTAAAAGTGCATATTTTCTCGAGCTCTACACATTGATGGCAATATTTTTCTTATTTTCATAAAATCCATTTTTGCACCTTTTTGGACCAAGTAGCTTCTTGCAATCTTCTGAAAGAATCATGAGCTTTGATTGCCTGTACACAATTTAGTATTTAAAAATACTGGATAGCTTTCCAAAACTCGGCGAGTATTCTGGCCAAATATTGCCGAGTTTTTTTTTTTGGGGACTGCCGAGTATTTGCCGAGTGCGAGCATTCCAACTATCACTATATACATGAGCAAACTTTGCATATTTTGTGTAATTGTTGGAATCATGGTTTCTAGTTTTTCAAATATATTGTTTTCTTTAAAAATGTAATTTTTATGTGTTTTTTAGTAAACCGGTTCATAGAGTTTGAACCGGTCTGGTTCCGGTTCCGGTCCGGTCCAACCCTCGACCGGTTCCGAGTCCGGTTCCGATTTTTAAAACATTGATTGCAACTGCATCCATGAGTTGATTCCTAGGGTAAATATTACTACAGCAGGTATCTTGAGATTGTGACACATGTTCTCCAATTTCAATTACATGATTTGTAATATCCCTTTCCGGGCTGAAACTAAAAAAGAAGGGAAATGGCACAAACCCAACTCAAAGCAAACTGAAATTTATAACAGTTAACTGAATTTTTGGTCAGCAAAATACAGCAGTCTGAAATCTTATGATAGCAAGAGTTAAATTGCAATAAGTCACCACCAAAACCACTTTTACAACATCCAAAGCATGTAGGAAATTTTATAAATGTTTTATAACAAGTACAAGCCAAGAAATGAGCTTTAAAACCCTCAGCTGGAGTATATTTAATTAAATTTGCAATAGTAGCGAACCAACTTACAAAAATGGCTGGAAGTTGAGATTCCAAGATCCAAAATTCAATCCGGCAAATGCAATCAGACTTAGAAATTATGAACAATCCAAATATCAACAAAGAATAAAGTGCCATGCACTAGATATCACCAAACTCCACCACTATACAAGTCCTCTCCCTAGGAGAGGGTTTACAATAGGCTGAAAATGACAAATTTCCCAAGAAAATCTGATTGTAGCTCAAGTGTGACCTTCGTATGAGATAACCAATGAAGAAATGAGGGGTTTCGTCCTCAAATCAAGTGTAAGGAGGTTTTTCGTCCTCAATTGCAAGAGAGAGAAAGCGGTTTTGTGCTCCAACTCCAAGAAAATGAAATATAAAAGCAAACATGTCCTTTTCCAAGCCAAGTGACTCTTTGAAAGATCCCTAAATGGGTCTCACTTGTTTTCCAACAACTCTAGGTCAATAAAAAACACCAAATACTGATCTATGATAATTATGGCAATTACCATAATGCAGATCTGGGTTTATTTGAGAAAATGCGACTAGGGTTTAAGATAGATCTTAATGCAAATGACACCCAAAAGTTATATTTTTGATTTCAGATGATTACCCAAATATTTAGAAATTGAATCATGAAAAAAACTGAATTTATTGCAGCCAAACAACCCAGAAATCAGATCTGAAGTCTGTTTAATATTCTGCCTGAAAACCTTCAAAATATACTTCAGAAAATGATGAAAATACAACTATTTGGTTTACCATATTATGGAGAATATTTGACAAATATTTTTAAGGGAAATACCTCTGAAATTGTTGCCACAACTACCCACAACAAATCGATTCAACTGCTGCTCAAAAACCAGTGAAAATACCTTCAAAAACTCTTCACAAACACTGCTAAAATGAACCAAAAAATCTGATTAACAACGCTGGAAATTTCTGAGTGAAATCCCCTCTCATTCCCTTGGGGTTTTCGTCCACAAGAGGTAGAATTCACAAGGGTTTTCGTCCCTGGAATTTCTGATAAAAGCAAGAGCTCTTAACAATGCAAAATCTAATAATAAAAATCTGGATTGATAAAATGATCATATGATGTCCCTCCTCTAAGTCGACCCTTCCTTTTAAAGGGAAAATTGGCCCAAAGGGACCTCCAACTCAACCAATCACAACAAGTGATTTCTTCTAGACACGTGCCCCAAATTTTCCTTAGACTAGGTCGCATTTTCTTGGGAGGAGTAATAATTTTTATTCTTTCAAAACTCCATTCTTCCTCCTTTGTCCAAGTCGCATTTTTCTAAGGAAGCTAATGTCACATTTCCCTATTTTCCCATTACATGGACAAGTCGTACCTCCCTATGGTAAATACAATTAAAAATAATTGTATTTTTATATTTGACTCTTTTATTTTATTAATAAGCTTATTATTTATTATATGTGCAACTTATAATATTTTATTTTAATATTTGCACTATATAATAAAATAATAAAACTTAGTCACCCTTGACACATCCTTTGACCGTTGGGTAGACAAAAAGGACCAAAGGTCTTTAATGAGATCTATTCGAAAAGAGGGACATTACACTCTTTTATATAGCCAAAGATGGTGCCACAAAAAAAAGATGATCCCCCAAAGAGGATCGACCTCCTTGTAGAAATATAAGTTTCTTTTTATGCTTTCACTTTATTCCTTAAAGTCCCTTCCTTTTCATCCCTTTTGCCAACATATAATAATAAATATGCTAAATACTTGTAAATATTTAAAAATACCTTTTATTTTAGAAAAGGGGACATTATAGTCCTCCCCTCCCAAATTTGCTTGCCCTTAAGCAAATACAAGTTTAACTGCTCCATATCTGTAATACCTAGATCCCAATTCAAGCTTGGGAGCTTGCAATCCCATGTTGTAGCTGCCCTTGAAGTCTTCTACATACATCCGTTAATAGTCATAAAATGAAAGATATAGCAGGGAAGGATGATGACAACAATCCCAATGATTCTTACCATGACACCCAACGCTGTACATGCAGATCTATGAGTGCCAATGACAGATGTCATTATTCCAAAACATGAATTTGTCAAAGTGACCATACAGAATATAGAACCATGGCTGTCAAAGTGGTTTCCCTTACTCAAAATCAAGAATGTAAAGGCTGGAGACCATTTTGTATCAGCTGTAAATACCTTAATAATGACAATGAGTGGGAAATACATCTTCCAAGTGACAAAATTTGCCTTTATGACTTTAAATAGAGGATGGGACAAGCTGGAAGTGTGAGTAACAATTGTTCTAAAATTGCAGACAGCTCCCTTAATGATCAATGGGTCATGGTTCTTGTTACCCATAACCATTTTTATGATTTCTCAAGCTGTACCTTTTGACAAACAGCATGGATCATATTGTATGTGGGCTGTAAAATGGCTGTAACAGTCATAAGCTGCTAGGAATTTCCCTCTAAACAGCAATGTGTAGGCTGGAAAATTTGTACTGAGTGACCCCACAAGGTAAAACCTCCTACACACCACATCAAGCAAAGAGTTCTTTTCCATACCATGGCTGTTACACTGTATTTTCCCACTTGAAATTTGATTTGCAATGGCTGGAAACAACCCTGCATTAGTTGTGCATACCTCAACATTGATAACATACTGAAAATGCTTCCACTCTGTGGCTGGAAACTCTTTTATGACTGTAATGACAGAATGAAAGAGGCTGGAAATATTGAGAACAACAGATCTAAGATTGGAAACCACTTTCATAGTGGTTCTTGGTTTATGTATCTTGCTGCCCACACTTATCTGTACCATGCATAGTTGGCGACTTCCATCAAAAGGGCTCCATTTTGCAAATATCACATTTGATGACCACCTTAGGGAAGTGATATTGGGTATGACCTCATGATATGGCTACCGTTCTGCAAAAGAGGTTGTAAATCTTACTAAACATCGTGCTGCCCACTATTGACCACAACCGGCGGATCATGAGGATTGCAATCACAACAAGTCACCATTACCTTTTTCCACTTTGAGTCTATTAAACAATCCTTCATTAAATGTGATATTATTTCCACGCAAATACAACTTATTAAATTATGGAGGATATCATGCCCGTGTGGAATGGTAAACTAGCACCGGAATCAAAACCAACATAAGAAGAAAAAACAATTGCTGCCGTATCTAGCATACCATGGATATTGTAGAGAAAACAACCATTTGCGAACTTATTGCCAATTACTGTGTCATATGCATTTTCCAATGCAATCATAGCTCAGATATCAAATCTGAATCCATCAAGAATGATATGAATGTAATGCCCCTTTCCGGGCTCTAACTGAAAACAACGGGAAATTGCACAAACCCCAATAGATAGTAAACTTAAAATTATGACAGCCAACTGAAAATTATGACAGCAAGGTACAACAGTCTGATTTTTTATAACAGCAATAAGGAAAATGCAATACCTCTTCAAAAATGCATCATTCACACCATCCAAAACATGTAGGGCAACTTAGAAATATTTTAAAGCAATTATTAACCAAGAAATATGCCTGCGAACCCCAGCTGGAATTTATTTAATTAAATAAAAAGACAACAGTGAACACCCTTACAAAAGTGGCTGGAAATGAAGGATTCCAAGCCCAAAAATCAAATCCAAATGTAGATTCCAACTGCTAGAAATGTGAGAAACACAATGATGGTTGAGTTGGATGTTGTCCTGCCTTGGAAGACCCCTAAACTCCTCCTTAGGGCAAGGTGGGTCGCTCCTGTAGGAGAGGGCCAGAAAAATCGCTGTAGAAGTAAACCCTAGGTGAAAATCCTGCAAAATCAATCTTCTTGCAAGCTATATGGTTTTCGTCCCCAAGATGGAGAATCCTCAACAAATTGAAGAGTTTTTCATCTTGTATCAAAATAGGAGGCTTTCGTCCCTCCTTGTTGGCCACACAAGAGGGTTTTCGCCCTTAAGTGGAAGAGAGATTAAGCAATCATGCCCAAAAACCATGTAATGTTATTACTAGACAATGATGATGATGACCTGCTTCAAATGAACCAAGCAACCCCTCTTTATACCTTGTCATCGTGGCTGCAAAAGTCAATTAGAATGCCTTCTAAACTAGGAACCAACCTCATAAGAGTTACTTTTCTCTTCTATTTTTCCTTTGGCATTTTCATCTTCTTTGCGTACCCAACTGACCTGACTTTACTATGGAAACCCACTAATGAAGAATGCAATGCTGATGAAAATAACTGAAAAACATGACAATTAACTTCCCTTGCTCACTTCCTTCTTGCCCACGAGAAGTGGAATGGGCTCAAAGTCTTCCAATCGAACTATTTTGGAAAAGGGGACATTACATAATCGAACATTGTAAGCTCAACATTCCATACCACTGCCTAAGCATTGAATGTTTCAGTACTTCTACATATTTTCATGTGAGCAAATATTATAGGCATCTAAATGGAGACCAGAGAGAATAGATAGGCAATCTGCCAAAAATATAACAGAAAGAAAATGCCTGAAATATCATATAATGGAGGCACATACACTCCCAATATTGTATGTCCACCAACAAATCCGGCTGAAAACACATAACAGGTCACAAATGACAGCTCTTTGTATTATATAGATATCAATATTGCCAAAAGATATGTAGATTAGAGTTTTCCCTTGATTAATGTTCTTCAAAGGGGAGTAAACCATGGGATTACATGACATCAAATCCTTTACTGACCTAGCAACATAACATCACAGTCTAATCATTGACAATCCCAAAAGTTTGGAACAACACCTAGAACATGAGCCTAGGGGTAAAATAGCCCATAATATACGCCTAATATTATGCTGTGCTTAGTTACACAACACTCTCCTTTGTAAGATGTAACATAAGCAGATGTTTCAATCAAAAGCAATCAATTTTTCAAAAAAAATTGACTCCTTAAAAGAAAGACAAAGAACGATATAACAATCCTCACCACTTCCAGTTGCTTCATCTGCTAACTGTGGGCAGGATGAAATGAACATTTGGCAATCTATTGCTCCAGGACGTAGGATTATCAATCCCTCACAAGCAATAACTTCTGTATTTAAACCTGCCAAACAATAGGAACTTTAAGCAAATAAAAGAAGCTCTCTGGATAAAAGAAAAAAATAAAGAGCTATAAGTTGATTCCCAGATTCACTGTCAATAGAAATCTTACACCAACAATCAATTCCCTCAAACACTCCATCCATAACATCAGGATACCAAAAACATGCTTTTCCAGATTCCTATAATAGTACTCCCTTTGATGCCAATATCTGCTTTATAAATACCTGTATAATCTAAGAATGATTAATGCGTTTGTGAATTATGACATCCAGACACTTGGAAGCAGATGGATATCCCGAGGCCTGACCCATGCCATCCTAGTATTACTTTCCCACCACCAAATATACACTCATCTCCATAGACTGTGAAATCGCTCTCAACCTCTGCATACAATTCTGTATCCCCAAGCTTGATCTTGTCAACACCTTTAGTTGGACACATCCGTATAAATTAGCATACTTCTCTCGACTGATCTTATAAGTAACATGGAATCATTTTCGGCCTAGTGAATACCTTCTCTGCAAAATATCATTTTCAACTAACATCAACTTACTTGAAACTAAAAGGCTCTGTTTAAATGATAATATGTGCTCATAATTTGTGCTAAACACAAAGGAAACAAATCTAATGAAATGATTGAAAAAGAGAGGTTGCTGCCATTTTAAACAGGTTATGTATCATGGTATCCGTTTCTGCCTCTCAATAATGAAGAAAACCTCATGAGCATGGGCATCCAACATTATCTGTGGAAGCCGTGAATAATCAACTGGCCCGTTGGCAATTCTATTTCCACCTTGTATGATTTGATTCCCTCCAATACTAACAAGTGTTACTGGAATTTCGTCACCTGTCTGAGACGTTATAAATGCCTTTCAAAACCTTGAAATCCCAAAAATTAGCTTCCAGAATGACATGGAAATAAGTGGAACTTAATGATGGGCAGTGGATCTAAGCAGTTTGTAATCTAAAGAGTATGAATGGACTTGCATAGTATGTTTCCACTCAAATAAATAGTTCTTAAATTGAATGTGCACAGATTCATAATGCAAGCCCAGTAAAGGTTTCATCCTAAGATAAAAGCCAGATTCAAAGTATTCTTCTAAAGGTTTCAATAAGATAGATTCAAAGTATTCTCTAAGATTATAGCAGTCTAAGAGATAAATGTTCTACAATATTCGTAAACACAATCCTCATTCAATCGTTTAGAAAACAAATCCTTTTCCTGACGAAATCAGCTTGAGATGTGGTATTTTTGGCAGACTTGTTTATTTCAAGATGTGAATATTATGAGTTTTCCTATATTCAATTTTTGAAATATAATATTTATTTTGCTTACAAAATCCATAACAAAATAAGAGAGTTTCTGTCACTATTTGCATCCATTTTTTTGAGCACATAATTAGGAGCATCTTACAATGATGATTGGCAGTCACAAAAGCTTCTGAAATACATTTGCCCACAACATATTCACTGAAGAAGGTAGCGAGGAAGAGGAGGTAACCCAAACTTCCGCCACTTCTATCCAAGTCTCAATTCACATGCAATGCAATATGAGCTCCTGTATCCTCAGATCCCTTTATCAATCTACATCTACCGCTCTAGCATTTATTTGGGTCCATAAAGTGCTGAAAGAGATAATAACAAGTTGAGTTCTATATTTTGAAAAAAGATTATAAGCTGAGAATAAAAATCATAAGAACGAAATTTCTGTACAGCTTGCCAATTGCAATGGGAATTGCCACTTTATGACATTGATTGGCACCAAATCCAAAATCTTGTTTGAGGGCTATGTAGTACTGGACCATAGTTTGCATACCCAAAAAAAGTACTCAGCAGAGCCAAACTTCGGCGAATGACTCGGTGAGTATTTGGCAACTTAAAAATACATCAAATTTCTTTAAAAAACATAAAATTTAAGCAAAATATAGCTACAAAATGTATCAAATGAGTCCATAAAATGTTGGAGAAGTGTTTTCTATTAGATTTGAATACAAATACAATACAAAATCCCATCATCATGCAGAATACAACAATCACAACAGCCAGCTAATAAGTCTTCTAAATTTATGATGATTGTCATTGAAAATTATCATCATATATTGCATATCTATGCAAGTTAAAATTTACAATAGTTTAAAATTTCCTCTTCCCCAATCCTACTAGAAACATTGGAAGAGGGTCTAGTGACTCTACTAGTCCCCACACTTGTTGCGAGTGTTTGCTCCTCCTAGAATGTTACGAATCTGGCTCGATCCATGGAACTAGATGGTCGTGTTGATGGCTCCGCTGCATGTTTGAGAGCATCTACAAAGATGTCATCCAATCCAATCTCCCTCAGATGTCTTGCTAGTGCTTCACCCTCCAGAGTTTCTCTCTCAAAAGCAATGCAATCCCATCCTCTATGAATGCATGGGAATCTCCTCTTTCTTGCCGTAGTCCAATCACTGTCTGTATGGATCAATCTCATTTGAATCAATAGGCTCCTACTGACGTGCCCTCCACTTTTTCTTGTGTGAAGCTGAAGATTGTATTGCACAAAAAACCAAAGTCGTTGAGAACCTTTTTTTGAGACAACTTATTGTGCTTCTTCATGTGAATGTCTTAAAACAACCTCCATTTGCGCTCACATATGGAAGTACTACAAGGTTGAGATAGAAATTCGGAGGGCTAACTTTTGAAGATTTGGGGTATTCCCTCCCCAATCCTCCCACCAAGAACCTACAAACAAGATAATCAAAAATTTATAATTAATTAATAAAACCAAATCTGTAACTAAGTAACTTGGTAAACATTCTAATTTTTATTACCTAGTGACTGTGTGGATCTCCCTCGAATAGCTAGCACTGAAGAAAAGAGTCTCCCCCTAGCATGTTTGTAACTCTGTAGCTCTAAAATGACGAGGTCCCTCATCTCAACATCCGGGTATCATCCTCTCAATACATGTTGAAAGGCCCTCCATAACCTCTCCGTTCACATCTGTGAAGCTGTCAGAGTAGAAAATACTTGAGATTGAGGATAGTACCCCGCTGCATGAATAGGTTGGTGGAGTTGATTGTTCCACCTCTCGATCAATAATCTCCCAAAAGGGACCATATCTGACGATATCCCCCCTTGTAATAGTTTTGGATAGACTCTTTGGCCCTATCCATGGCCTCATATATAAACCCCATGGGGTTTTGACTCCCCATCAACCAAACGCAAAACCCCCACCAACGGCTCTGACACCTACACACAAATTAAAATGTAAGATTGCAAACTTACAATAACATATTAGAAATGAAATAAAAAAGTGAAAATTAGAACAATATATTTATAATTTAACAAATTAAAATAAAGAAATGAAATATAAATCGAAGTTTGAAATTACCTTGATGATCTCTATAGCTCTCTTTGCAAAGATATCATCAAAAACTATCTTTACAACCCTCTCTCCGTCAGCTTTCTTTGAATATTGTGAGTCTAGCCATGCTTGACTCACAAACATTTGTTTCAAATGTGTCAAAAAACTAAAAATACTTTGCAACGTATAAGAAGTTAGTTGCAAACCTTGTGACACCGGCTCGAACAAGCTCTTTCCCCTTTGTGTGTTTCTCTCATCAAGCTCAGAACCCCAAGGGAGATTGTATATGTAACTCTCATTATAGATCTTGCATCTTCTACAACTAGCCTCACCCAATCAATTTTGCCTATGTCCTCCAAAAGAAGGTCAATTGCAATGAGCTGCACAAGGAGTCCAAAAGAGTGATGGGATGTCTCTCCTGCAAGTAGTCTCTCAGCCGCCACATATGCTGCTGCATTGTCTGTGACAACTTGCACAACATTCTATGTACACCAACCTTTAATACAATTGTCTCTAACATAACATTCGAATTCTCTGCATTTTTTTATTATGTTAGAGGCATCAATAGACTTTAAAAACACCATCTCACCGTTTGAAGCTGCTAAAAAATTAACAAGGGTGCGGTTCCTTCCATCCGTCCACCCATCTAAAAGAATGGTTGCATCTGAATTTTTTTCCATTGTTTCTTGTGCTCTTCTAGCATGGTAGTGGCATCTGCAATTGCACCCTCAAATAATTTCCCACTCAAATCTTTTGGAGAGGGTGCCTTGTACCCTTTCCCTGCAATTGTCAACGTTATCACCAAGTACTCCCAGTATGGGCTCTTTGCCCCATTGAATGGCAAGTTGTTGTAGTACCAAAAAATTTGCACAAGCTTTATCCACTTTCTCGTGCATATCTTTGTTCCAGGCTATACCTTCCAAAGAAGGTTGTGCTCCAAGTGTGTTCCTTGCCACAAAAAAACTCGGTAATGCCTTTGCTTGAACTCGATGAAGATGCACCTCTTCCGGCTCTTCCTCTTCACATGCATGGACCACGAGTTAGAGCCCACAATTGTTGCCCGCATTATCGTCTAAATCCTCTGCCATTGTAGCCCCAGGTCTAATAGTTTGTGCTATGGCTTTTTTTTTAGCCTTGCCTTCTCTAGTTTCTTCTCCTCTAACTCTGTCAACTCTACTCTACTTTCTCGCTTTGCCTCTTCCGACACGTTGGGGCAAACTGTAACATCTCGACAAACAATAGTTGGAAAGGTGATATTTCAAACGATTGATGCCTCCATTCATTTTTTTGTTACAAAAAGTGACGAAATTTTTTTTTCCTCACTAGCTCCATGTATAGCATACTTCCATGCTTTGGAACAAGCATTCGGTAGGAACAATCCCTATGCTAGTGATTCAAATGCCGAACCTGATGCCGAGCCTTATGCCTTTGTTAAGCTCTAATCTGCAACACAATGCACATTTAAAAAATTAGAAAAATGTAAACTTAATTTTAATTTTAAAAAACAAAACATGCTTGAATAACAAATTTGCGTAAATAAAAGAAAAAATACATTACAAGCATTCAATTTTACATTACATATATTTAGAATTACAAAACGAATCGATTACAATACACACATACATAAAAATTTTACTAGTTTACAATGAATTTGCGTAAAAAAAATATATATATATATATATACATACCTCTGGCTGCAAATTGAGTATAAAAAAAGTACAAGCATTCGATTTTACATTACATGTATTTAGAATTACACAACGAATCGATTACAATACACATACATAAAATTTAACTAATTTACAATGAATTTGTGTTAAAAAAAGAAATACATACCTCCAGCTGCAAATGAGTATAAAAAAATTACATGCATTCGAATTTACATTACATGTATTTAGAATCACAATATGAAATCTATAAAACCTAAATAATATACACAAAATTTGAAAAAACTTCAAAGAATTTTAAAAAAAAAACCTACCTCCCAAATGCAAATCTTTAAATTCACTCCTCGAATTCGCTCCAAAGTCCACTCAACACAAGCAATGCAAGCTCAAATGGTGGTTGTGTGAGTGACAATGAGGGAGTGAGTAGAGGGCTTTTTAAAGAGCCAAAACCGTGTACAAAAAGCGGTTTTTTGTGTGTGAAAACCGTGTTTTGTGTGTGAGAAAACCGTGTTGGGCGAGTTAAATGCATGAACTCACCGAGTTTTGGAGAATACTCGCCAAGTTAAAAAAGTGGTTTTTTGCATGTGAAAACCGTGTTGGGCGATTTAAATGCATGAACTCTCGCCGAGTTAACTCGAGGCGAGTATTCTCCAAAACTCGGTGATTTTTTTTTTTCCTTTTCTGGCGAGTTTTCCTGCTGATTTATTCGTTTTACCATGTTTTTTTTGTGATTTTTTAATAAACTCGACGAGTTTTTGGCGAGTATTCTATCTATGGTTTTTCGCTGTCCCAAAGGCCCTTTTGGCTGCCTACCATTCCAAGATGCCCTTGGCTGCTCGTTGATCGCTACTGTCTTTGGAGCAACACTTTCTAGATCCAAAGATTTTTTAATTGCCTCTTGGAGAGACAAAGGATCAAATGCTCTTACCAAACCCTTGAGTGGCTCAGCCAAACCCTCAATGAACAAAACAATGAGTCTCGTCTCTGTCACATCTGAAATCATCACCGAAAGCCTCTGAAATTTAGTCTTTCACTGTGCCTTGTTGTTTCAACTGTGGTAACTCCTGAAAATGAATCTCTGGATCAACCCTATCAAATGTTCCAATGATCCTCCTACAAAACTCACCATATGAGTGGATGAGATTGTGCCCTTGTGTGACCAATCCATGGTACCACCACTCGTGTGCAATTCCATCAAGATGCAGGGTTGCAAACTTGATCTTTTCATCCTTCGTCATAGGCCTCAATGATAGATAAGTATCCAACTTTTTGTGTCCAAGCATGGGCTGTCCCCTTGTCGGAACCATCAAATGTGGAGAGTGTCACCTTTCCCAAATCATTTGTAAGATCTCTCTGTGGCGCTTGAGGTCTAGGCTCCGGCCTTGTCCTACCCTTGCTTACCCCTATGAATTCGGCAAGTGAAATAACATCACGGATCTCATTCAAAAGAGCCGTATATTCTTCATTGCTGGCCACAATATTGTGCCCTAATGAATGTCGCGTGTCCACCTCTGGAATGACTTCTTCCCTATTGAGAAAGGTAGGCCTAGTAGCCGATCCAAAATTTGACCCTTGGGGCTGCCTTATATTGTGAACCCCAGAGGAGCTATCGTCGCAATTGTGAAGCCTAAGTTCATGAAGTTCTTGTTGTATATATCTTCCCCCCGGGTAGATATAGACAAGCAGGAGAATGGAGAAATCAAAGAAGCTCAAATGCCTGACATGACCAAGGCGCACAGAATGGCGCATAACAATGAGTGTCAACATGAGAATGTATGCGCCAAGGCGCAGGAAAGTGGCGCACAGAAATGGATGTCGACAATGTAAAGGATGCGCCTTTGGCGCACGGAAATGGCGGATAACAATGAGTGTCAACAGGGAAAAAGTTGCGCCTTGGCGCACATAAGAGGATGTCGACACAAATGTAAATGCGCCCTTGGCGCACAGAAGAAGATGTCAACATAGAAATAGACGCGCCCTTGGCGCATAGAAAGGAATGTTGACACGGAAAAAGTTGCGCCCTTGGCGCAGGTAAAGTGGCGCACGTAAACATGTGTCGACACAAACATATTTGCGCCTTTGGCGCACAGAAAAGAGTGTTGACATGCAAATGAATGCGCCTTTGGCGCACAAAAAGGGTTGTCGACACAAACATATTTGCGCCTTTGGCACACGAAAAGGATTGTCAACATGCATATGGATGCGCCAAGGCGCACCTTCAGGAGGCGCAACATTCTGAGCGCTGACAGGAAGCAAACCCTGACCCAGATATTCAGATGGCCATAACTTTTGACTGGGAGCTCCGATTCACACAAGGTTGGACTTTTCGGAAAGCCTACGGCGTCCTCTACCTAACTACGACTGGATATCTTTAATTGGGTGGGAACAAGTTCTTAAAAATGCAAAATACAATTTGCCACTTTTGGGGTTTGATATGGTCCTCACCTACCACCATAATGAGATGAATTAAATACAACCTGAGGTGGTTGGGGTAGATTTGGACTTTCTCTCTCTTCTCTCTTTCATTCTTCCTATAAATTGTAAGGAGGGGCTTCTTTCTAAAGGTTGGACATTCTTGTTTTGGCCCCTCCCTTCTTCTCTTTGGCAAGTAGAGTTGTGGAGCTCAAACCTCCCATATGAAACTGTAATGCACCTTTGCCTCTGGGCATTTTTGCAGTGTATTGTATCAACCTTCAGAGCAAATAAATGCATGACTGTGGATGTTTCTCAACCCTCTATGTGTTTCATTTTGCATCCTCCTGATCTTTCACTGTGAATATGTTTATCTGTGCATGATTTTGCATTGCATTTCTGTGGTCTGTGTTTAATTGGCAAAACGTATGTTCTTCATTCCTCGGTGCATCACCTCCTTAGCTTAGGTTTGTAATTATGCATTTTTCTCTCCCTGTCTCCTTGGTAGTTAGATTAGGTTTTAGTAGACTCTCTGCATTTTATTGGTGCATCTGAACAGAGGAATAGGAGCCGGCCTTCATCCGGAGAGCTTTTCCGATTTCGCAAGGTCCCACACTTGGGAAAAGCTCCATGTTGTGCAATCGCACTGAGATTCTCAGCCCATTGAGTTGCAGAGTCCCAGGGGTGCTGTGATTCGACACCAACAGTTCCTATAGGGTTAGGGCTAGCAAATCCACCGTGTCTGCCAACCTTTCTTTCCCTTCAATAAGTCTATCAATCTTGGCCTCTTAGGGAACCATGGTTGGCCACGTTAGGCTCTTCAAATAGCTAATCTGAATTCTTCTCTCTCGTTTGATACTAGATGTATCCATTGTCACCGTCTTGTATGAATATCCTCAGGCTGGGAAGATCGTTGCTTTGATACCACTGTTTTGTCCCTTTTTAGGTTCTAACTTAAACAAAAGGGAAATTGCACAAACCCCAATAGATGGTAAATTGAAAATTATGACAACCAACTGAAATTTATGACAAGGTACAACAATCTGATTTTTTATAAGTATCCAACTTTTGTGTCCAAGCATGGGCTGTCCCCTTGTCAGAACCATCAAATGTGGGGAGTGTCACCTTTCCCAAATCATTTGTAAGATCTCTTTGTGGCGCTTGAGGTTTAGGCTTCGGCCTTGACCTACCCTTGCTTACCCCTATGAATTCAGCAAGTGAAATAACATCATGGATTTCATTCGAAAGAGCTGTATATTCTTCATAGCTGGCCACAATATTGTGCCCTAATGAATGTCGTGTGTCCACCTCTGGAATGACTTCTTCCCTATTGAGGAAGGTAGGCCTAGTAGCTGATCCAAAATTTGACCCTTGGGGCTGCCTTACATTGTGAACCCCAGAGGAGCTATCCTTGCCATTGTGAAGCCTAAGCTCATGAAGTTCCTGTAGGGTTAGGGCTAGCAAATCCACCGTGTCTGCCAACCTTTCTTGCTTGCCCTTCAATAAGTCTATCAATCTTGGCCTCTTGGGAACCATGGTTGGCCACGTTTGGCTCTTCAAACAACTAATCTGAATTCTTCTCTCTCGTTTGATAGTACATGTATCCATTGTCATTGTCTTGCATGAATATCCTCAGGCTGGGAAGATCTTTGCTTTGATACACCACTGTTTTGCCCCTTTTCGGGTTCTAACTGAAACAAAAGGGAAATTGCACAAACCCCATTAGATAGTAAATTGAAAATTATGACAACCAACTGAAATTTATGACAACAAGGTACAACACTCTGATTTTTTATAACAATAGCAAGGAAAATACAATATCTCTCCAAAAATTTATCATTTACACAATCCAAAGCATGTAGGGAACCTAAGAAATATTTTAGAACAAATATAAACCAAAAATACGCCTTCAAACGCCAGCTGGAATTTATTTTTATTAAATTTAATAACAATGATCAGCCTTACAAAGATGGCTGGGAATGAAGGATTTTTAATCTCCAAAACTGAAGTCCAAATGTAGATTCCAAGTGCTAAAAATAGGAGAAACACAATGATGGCTAAGTTTGATGTTGTCGTGCCCTAGAAGACCCCAAATTCCATCTTAGGGCAAGTCGCCACCCTAGGGGAGGGCTGGAAATGCCTTCAAAGCTGAAAATAACTCCTTTTGAGATTGCCTTGTTGCAAGCTAGAGGGGTTTTGTTCTCAAACCAGCCCACTATTGAGAGGTTTCTTTCTCAATAGGTTTTCCAAGAGGGTTTTCGTCCTCGATGGAAGAGAGAGAAAGCAAACATGCTCCAACTCCAAGAGAAATAGTTTCTAAAAGATGCATACCCTCTTCCAAGCCAAGCCACCTCCTTTTATAGCTTGATGTTTTGCCAAAGATCAATTAGAATGCCTCTAAAGAGGACCGACCTCATACTAGTTCCTTTTCTCTTCTATTTTTCCTCCTTTGCCCAACCGTTTTGACTATACTGAAAAAACCACTAAAAAATAATGCAATGCTCACAAAAATAACTGAAAAACATGATATTAATTCCCCCCCTTTCTCATTTCCTCTGTGCCCATGGGAAATGGAATGGGCTCAAGGTCTTTCAAAAGGACTAGCACCGAGAAAGGGACAATACATGAATTTGTTTACCTGGACTCTGAATTGTCCCATTTTTGCTTGTCTGAAGAGTACTATCAAATGTGTGGTGACATGCCTTGATTCCTTGCATTTGACCCATTAGCTCCAACCACTGAAACCTGGATTCCTCACCATCTTCTTTTGCTGATTCAGAATTTTCTGAGAGATTTGTAGCAATACAACCATTCCCCATCATGAAGATCATCAACTGAAACATTTTCCTCAGATTCATGCCCATAGTAAATTTGCAAACCATTCTCACATGCCACTGCTCCGATATTTTCAATGTTTGAAGAATTGGTAAGTGTTTCTTGGGCTAGAACTAATGATAGTCTCTTTTCCTTGACTTTATTGAAATAAATCTCTTGCTGAGCTGCAATCTCAGAAGTCAATAAGATACCATCTTCTTCATTAGATTTCATACATTCCATGGGCTGCTCCCTTTCAATTTCTTGTAGCTCTGATTGTTCTTCTCTCTTCGGCTCATGCTCCCTGATTTCTTCCTCTTTCCCCATCACTAAGGGAGGACTCTTTAAATCACTCTCAAAAGGTAATGACTAACTTTGCAATGTTAGGAAGAATGACTGGTGCTTCTAGGGCTGAAATACCTTCAATTTTGGAGGCTTGACATTCAACATGTAATGCATGTTCTTCCTTTACATTATTAATGCAAACACCTTGTTTATCACAAGTCATACCTTTTTTTGTGTTCTTCATCTAGCAACACTTCTCCATGTCTTTTGCTTAGACAATGGTAACTTGGCTCCCAAGGTTCTTCACGGTTCTTAACAAGAAGTGTTCTATATTCTGCATAGATGGCAACAATGTCATCCACTATGGAGGGTTGAGTTTCCCTCACCAGAGTGGTTTCTTCTTTTGGAAGGAAAGTAGGCCGGAATGACGTAGATGAATAATCACTCATGGTTCTTGGTAGCTAGATTTTATTGTTTTCCCTTAAAGAGCTTCCTTCACCATTTAGATGTTGAATGGTATGAATCAACTGTGTCACTTTCCCCAAGGCATGTTGAAGATCCTGCATTGGTGCTTGAGATATAGGCTTGGGCCTTAATCTACCCTTGCTCACTCCTATGAACTCCGCAAGTGAGATAACATCATGAATCTTATTTGGGAGAGTCCTATATTCCTCATAGCTGGCTGCTATGTTGTGACCCATTGAATGTCGTGTTTCAACCTCCGGAATGATTTCTTCTCTTGGGAGGAAGGTAGGCCAAAAAAGGCCTAGCAGCAGATCCAAAATTTTACTCTTGGGGCTGCCTCATATTGTGAATCCCTGACGAACTGCCCTCACCCTTTTGATGTCTTGGCCCATGAATATTTTGCAAGGTTAGGGCTAGCAAATCCATAGAATCCGCCAACCTCTCTTGTCTTCTGATAAATCTATCAAACTTGGCCTCTTCATAACCTTTGTTGGCCATGTTAGGCCTTCAAGTGGTTGATCTGAACTATTCTTTCCTTTCCTTTGATAGTAGTGTATTCTTTGTCACCTTTTTGCATGAATACCCTTCAGGATGGGAAGAACTTTGCCCTGATACCATTGTAATGTCCCTTTCCGGGCTGAAACTGAAAAAGAGAGGAAATGGCACAAACTCAACTCAAAGCATACTGAAATTTATAACATTTAACTGAAATTTTGGTCAGCAAGGTACAATAGTCTGAAATCTTATGACAACAAGAGGAAAAATTGCAATAATTCACCACCAAAACAACTTTTACAACATCCAAAGCATGTAGGAAATTTTATAAATGTTTTAGAACAAGTACACGCCAAGAGATGAGCTTTAAAACCCTCAGCTGGAGTATATTTAATTAAATTTGCAACAGCAACGAACCCAGTTACAAAAATGGCTGGAAGTTGAGATTCCATGTCCCAAAATTCAATCCGGCAAATGCAATCAACATTAAAAATTATTAACAATCCAAATATCAACAAAGAATGAAGTGTGGTGCACTAGATATCACCAAACTCCACCACTATGCAAGTTTCCACCCTAGAAGAGTGTTTACAATAGGCTGAAAATGGCAAATTTCCCAAGAAAATCTGAGTGTAGCTCGAGTGTGACATCCGTACAACATTACCGATGAAGAAATGAGAGCTTTTGTCCTCAAATCAAGTACAAAGAGGGTTTTCCTCCTCAATTGCAAGAGAGAGAAAGCGGTTTCATCCTCCAACTCCAAGAAAATGAAACCTAAAAGCATGTCCTCGTTGTAGAAATATGATCCGCCAAAGAGGACCAACCTCCTTGTAGAAATATAAGTTTCTTTTTTATGTTTTTACCTTATTCCATAAAGTCCCTTCCTTTTCATCCCGTTTGCAGCCATATAATAATGAATAGGCTAAATACTTTTAAGTATTTAAAATACCTTTTATTTTAGAAAAGGGGGCATTACAGGATTAGTGTCTATCTTATATTGAAGTTGCCGAGGTCTATGGTTTGTATCTAACAGCTCAGTCTGTGCATATTTCTTAAAGCTCCTGTAATTCCCTAGCTGACCATGCGCAAGAGAAAGTATGCCTCTGTGATGGGCATTATGTGAAGCAGAAAATCTTGGCATCACTGGCTTCCATGCAAGACACTTTCTTCAAACACCCTTTTATGAAATTTAAACTAATCCACCAAATGTTGACCAAGTCCAGCAAAGGATACAGATATATTTTGATTTTTTGAACTCAAATTTTTTCAATATGTTTACTAAAAATATTTTACTTATGCAATACTCAGGGTTGCCATATGTGCTTCAGTTTTAGAACTCTGCAAGTACTGCTAGATTGCATACTGTAAGTTATGATCTTATTGGTAGAGATATTCAATGATTTTCTTAAGCAGATATGCGTACTGTTAGATTGCATACTGTAAGTTATGATCTTATCGGTAGAGATTTTCAATTATTTTCTTAAGATCCATTTTATACTGATCTGAACCTAATGTATTCTCTTTTGTGATCCTTATGATGTTAGACACATTCTCTGCTTAATAACAATTCTGAGCTTTCTTTGGTTATAAAATAAGTAACTGTAACGATGGTGGCTTCTTGTCAAATTTCCTTGTTTTTAATGTGTTAAAAATTTACTTAAAGAGGCTAAACATATGTTGATATAAGGCACAACAGTGTGATGACTCAAAATATGGCCACTTTGAAAAAAGAACATAATGTTATTCCATACTTTTTAAGATCACTGTATCAGTCTGAAAACACATGTTCTTAGCTGGTCAAGAAGGGCAGTAATTTGCCAGTGTTCGCAATACATTTTAACTTCTCCCGTTTCTCAATTCATCTTCACTTTACATTTTGAGACAACCTTATTATCTCTAAGTAAGCTGTCCAAAAAGGACTTGATTCATTATTTGATGTAACTGACAGGAAATTTGTAAAGTTGTGTACCAAAAGTTATTGAGTCTTGAATAGTGATATAATATCACTCTCTAATTTTGATATTTTTCTTTAGATATTGTATTAACAACAATAATGAAATGTATGCCGTTTGCAAAGGGTGATATATCTATTTTAATTTTAAAGCATTTTGTCACAAAAAATATTTTATTACCATCTTTTGACCAATTTGTTAAAAAAATTATTTTTGTCAGATTCTGAGGTTCTCCGCTTGTTTTTGAAGAAATTTTGTGGCTATGGTTCTATCTTGAAGTTCAAAAGATGATGGCAGTAACTGTATTATGCTATGTACTTTTTATTTATAGTTTTTTTTATTATCTTGGTGAGGCACGTGGTTTTACTTTTATCCTTTTGACTTCCGAAGAGGTATGCTCACTACAATATTTTATACAGTAATACACTCTCAGGTATATTGCATTCGCTTATCATTGTTGAGACTATTCTTTACCTCTTCAAGCTGGAATTGCCAGAAACCTTTCGTTTAACTTTAAAGCATATCATGGTATGGTACTTAGCTTAGAATGCATGAAGAGACTGCCAAGATTTTCATATACTGTGGTTATAAAATACTATTGTTCTCTCTATAATCAATCTGTCTTCAGAAACTGCATTTACAACGTCATTTTTTTAATCTTGTATTGGGCTCTGACTGTCTGAGAGCCTTCCAGGCTCTATAGACACTGGAGTGTAATGTCCCCTTTTCTATGCCAAAGGCTTAAGGGCCAAGTCGAGTCCAAACTATGGTCATACCCAAGGGGCTGTGGACGCGGGGAGCTATTGGAATGGGGCCACGTGGTTCTAATATCCAAGTTTTGCGTTTGGGGTCACTTTTAGACCATGGCGACTTAAAAAGGAAAAAATAACTTTAGTTACTTTTATTTTATTGGCCCCTCCATGGAATGAAATGCGTCTAAGGTTATTGGGGCTCTTTTGCCGTGGAGAAGTAAATAAGGAGTTGGGAGAGAAAGGGAAAGGGACTTTTTGGCATAACTAATTATTCTCCTTCACGTGCAACTGTTGTTTGCAAATCTACAGCTTGTGGAGTGAAATCCCATAGGAACCCTAGCTTCGGTGGTGAGAAATCCGTCCCTAGCTAGCAGGGCATTCTTCGGTAGTGAGAGATCTACCATAGCTTGTCATTTTGGAGCCGCTTATAGGATTGTGTTACAGAGACATTATTAGAGGGTTCAGAGGAAGGGTTTGAGGATTTTGGGGGCATTTGGGGAAGATATCAAAGGGGTTCCAGATCAGATTTACGGCAGCCATTTGGGCAGGGCTTAGCATCACTTTGAAGGCGTCTCCATCAGTTTCCCACCCTTACCCAAACGAGGCGACCTGCAACCTTTATTTGGAGGGTTTTCCAGTTAGCCATTTTCGGATTTGAAGGTTGAAATGCCATTTCCTATATTTTTTAATGTTATTTCCAAAGTCTCATAATTTTTGCTCTTGTATTTGGAGAGTTACGACCCTCTAAAGTTTTCCAGCTGTCTAGGGCACGCTGTGATTTTTCTGGCAGCATTTTAATTTCTGTAAAACTCCAAAAACAGTTTTATTATGTCCTTTATAATATTAGCAAACCCTCTTTAAATTTTCAAGTAATTCGAGTGGATATTTTGGGAGATATTAATTTTCTTTAGTTCGCTGTTCTTACTGTAAAAATCAGTATTTTATTTGGCTGCAAATTTTCAATATTTTGTGCATTTTTAATTAGTATCCCAAAAAGATGATGGCAGTAACTGTATTATGCTATGTACTTTTTATTTATAGTGTTTTTTGTTATCTTGGCGAGGCACGTGGTTTTACTTTTATCCTTTTGACTTCCAAAGAGGTATGCTCACTACAATATTTTATATAGTAATACACTCTCAGCTATATTGCATTCGCTTGTCATTGTTGAGACTATTCTTTACCTCTTCAAGCTGGAATTTCCAGAAACCTTTCGTTTAACTTTAAAGCATATCATGGTATGGTACTTAGCTTGGAATGCATGAAGAGGCTGCCAAGATTTTCATATACTGTGGTTATAAAATACTATTGTTCTCTCTATAATCAATCTGTCTTCAGAAACTGCATTTACAACGTCATTTTTTTAATCTTGTATTGGGCTCTGACTGTCTGAGAGCCTTCCAGGCTCTATAGACACTGGAGATATTAAGGCTGACATCAAGATAACTGGAACTACAGCAGCAAAGGAAGAGACTAGTTATTCTCCCAATTCTGCAAAGGATTTGAAGAAAAATATATCAGAAGCTGTTCCATCTAAGATAACAGATGTCTCAACCAAGGCAGAAGAAACACCCTTCTGATGTGTTAGATCTGAAGGAAAAAGAAAGTAAAAAAATTCCGTCTGGTCATTCAGTGCACGCTCTTAATATAACAGAAGAATCAGAAGCGAATCAAGTTAAAGGCTCTCTTCCAGAAGGGTTTTTTGACAATAAGGATGCAGATATGCGTGCAAGAGGATTGGAGCCTGTTAAGTATGATATCAAGTAAGTTCTTTTCGCTTTCTTCAACTTCTTAGATTCAATATATCACATGAATTCTTTGAGAAACCATAATTGTGGTTATGCTTGTTTATTTTCTTTCCTTGTAATATTTGAGTTGGAATTTGGTCCATGCATAATGACCACTTGCATTCAATATTAATGTTACTCCGGAGAAATCAATGAATGCCTAAATAGCATAATTGCCATTTATATAATTGAAATAAGAAGATAAATGGGAATTAAATTAAGCTTTTAAACATGCTCAGTCTTCACCTCCAAAGGTAATTATTTGCTGAAGTTCACAACTACATATCTTTGACTTTTTCACAAGGCTGATTAATGATTGCTTCAGTAACGTGGACAAGGTTATCCTTAGGTTTTCAAACTTCCTACAGTGGTAGCCTGTTGTGGAGTATATTTACCGAGCTTCTCAAATATTTCTTTACGGGTCTCTATGATGGAACTTCAGTCCAAATTATAGGTTTTTTCCAAGTGGATTATGCTTCATCTTTCTTAAAATTTAGGCAGAGAGTTTCTTATTTTTATAGAGGAAATAAATATGGTTATCACGTTCTCTGAGATTTAGGATCCTTCAGGGTGCACATGCAACAATTGTACTGATACAGGTTGTGGGTGCATGCCAATTACTTTTTTAACAGACGAAGGAAAATATAAGAGAAAATACAAAAGAAAATGTTTCAAAACACATAATCTGGCTGTATGAAACTGATCACACAATATAAAAGATCTCTTTTGAAATTTATATTTATGTGAAATTGTACCATTATGAAAATAATTTTGGCGAATAAAAACTTTCAAGGAAGCCCCTAGATTAGCACAATTTAAGTTTTTCACCTCTTATCTGGAACCGATTATTATATGGCTCCACCCCTGTCATAATTTCACAAGCACACAAGGATTACCCTTAGTAACTTTAGATCTTCGTAAAAATACCGTGCCGCTAAGGCACCAAAAGCATATCTATGCCAAAAGCCGCATAGCTCATTCCTACCACCTCCAGCCATGCAAACCTTCTTATTGAAGGAACATGTGGAAAGCTATGGGAAAACCTCAAGATCCTGCTCATAAAACAAAGATCAAAACTATGGATAAAACCATAAAAGTAATCTTAAAACTGAAATATTGCATTCGAAGGCTACAAAAGCATAAAGAGAATACAATAACAAAAATTCTATTTTTCTACAAACTATGACAAGTTTTTTGTGCGAAACTACATCTTACAAGCTCACTTATGAGCTATTACCTGTTTTTGACAGACTCAAATGTGTGAGGGAGCTTCTTAATTTATAGACAATGACCACCTACATATGCTAGGTGCACATGATAGGCGCATGCCTTTTCTATGTTCCTAATTAACAAAATAGGAAAATATGAAAAATATGCTAACCTAGAAATATAACCACTAATGTAAGCAAGCTTAAAAAATATGGTGTAATAAAATCTTATGCCAAGCTCCCTTTAAGTACTACTTAGGGACTGCATACAAAGAGGAGGCTGCTACCTCTAGTATGGGTCCCAAAAAGTAGGCCTGATCATGTAGCCATGTACAACATAATTAATGAGAGGGTGACTTAGAATACCACCAAAGGACAAATTCCTTCATACCAAATGCTAAAAACAGTGAAGGAAAGTGATCCAACAGTTGAAGAATGTTGATGAAGGTGGCCTCTGCTTGAAGGTTGAAGAACATCAACTTCCATTGAACAATATTTCTTCCCTTAGCAAGAGGAAGAGCAGATGTTGGGTGCTGAATGTATTCCTTCTCCAAGATTGGATGGGAGAGGAGCAGCAAGAAGATCTCCGAAATTGGTTCCTTGCTGAAGTGCGGCGAATAAAGATTGGTTAAAATTATAGAAAATGATCACCTACATATGGTTGGTGAACATGGTAGGTGCATGCCTTTTCTATGTTCCTAATTTATAAAATAGGAAAATATGAAATATGTGAACTAAGGAATATAACAACTAATGTAAGTAAAGCTTAAAAGAAATGGTGTAATAACTTTAGATCAACACTTACGGCCTAAGCCATAGAATTAGCCGAGTTCAATTTGAAGGCAAAAAATCATTAAAACATTGTCATTTAATTTGTACATTTTTTTTGTTAAAACCCTGAAAATTGTTGAAAAGATGTCAGCGTTAGGGCTTCCAACTTTTAAAGATTTGGTTTGGCTATAGTTAGGATTTTAAATTTGTATAAAATGGTGTGCCTATCCACACTATTATCTGAGCTGTGGATTAAATTTCACAACTGCCCTGAGAATAATTTGATTGGAGAGGACTTCAATTCTGCAAATGCCATCAAAGTCGAGGGTGGGAAAAAGAATGTTGTGTGTTATTGCTAACTGCTAAGTTCTTTCTGTTAAGTGCGTGAGAAGCTCAAAAAAGCTTGAGGACTCTGAAAAGCTCAAGGAGGGGCCATGGGAAGTGTTTGTTTAAAGTTTGCATATGAGACGTGACATTTCTATGCACTAAGAAAAGGCTCAAGCACCATCGCCGTCCACCATCCCTGCCAGGTAAATAGTTGAACTTATAAGTATTGGCTTTAGCTTAGGTTTTATTCTGAATTTTTTTATTAGTTATGAACTTTAGGTTGGGATTTATTCTATATTTTATTTATATACTTTAATCATTTAGTAGTTAGCATTTATTTAATTAATCAGTAAGTGTTTTATTATGTAATTAGTATTTATTTATTAATTTAGTTACATTAGGTTGTGTTATGTAGTTAGTTTTTATTTAGTTATTATTTGTAATTCTGTATTGTACCCTATATCATAATTGTTGAGTCTCATTAAACTTTACTCCCTATATATAGATGTTATTAATATATTATTTATTATTAAAATTTAGTTTTCGGATTTTTATTTTTTTCTTCAACTTAAAATTATTGATATTAGTTTTATTAGATTTAAATTGATTTTAAATTTTAATCAAATGTTATTAGTGTTTATATGATTTTGGATTTTATTATTTGAATCATAGTTCGCATACTCATATTTGGCAAATATTCCGCAAACCAAAAAAAATTGGCTTGGCAAAATCTTGGCAATACTCGGCAACTTAAAAAATACGCAAATTTCTTTTAAAAATATAAATTTATGCAAAACATAGCTACAAAAGGTATAAAATTAGTTTGTAAAATGTTGGGTTAGTGTTATCTATTAGATTTGAATACAAATGCAAACAAAATCGCATGATCATGCGAATAAAACAGCCAGCTGATAAGTGTTATGAATTTATGATGATTGTCGTTACTCATTGAAAGTTGTAACAACCATTCTAGGATTGAGTACACAGTTGGAAACTTCAGTTGAGTTAGTTGTTTTTAATAAAGATATAGCTATTTTTAGAGGCAGTGCACACCAATGTTTTAAAAAACGGAACCGGACTCGGAACCGGTCAAGGGTTGGACCGGACCGGAACCGGAACCAGACCGGTTCAAACTCTATGAACCGGTTTACTAAAGAACACATAAAAATTACATTTTTAAAGAAAACAATATATTTGAAAGATTAGAAACCATGATTCCAACAATTACACCCAAAATATGCATAGTTTGCTCATGTATATAGTACCATAGTTGGAATACTCGCATTCGGCAAATACTCGGCAGACCCCCAAAAACAAAACTCAGCAATATTCGGCCAATACTCGGCAACTTAAAAAATACTCAAATTTCTTTAAAAAAACATAAATTTGCAGCCAAAACCGTGTATTTGCAGCGTTTTCTTTCATTGCTATTAATGCTTTCTTTTTTTTTTGGGACCTTTACGATAGCATTCAGTCTTGTGTCTGAGGATGCGCAAATTGGAGTGTAAACACAAAAAACTCTTAAAATAGCAAAAAAAAACTTACGCATGTGTTGATATGTGAAGTCAACATTTGAATAAGCAAGTTGTGACCAAGCTGGCAAGTGGAACGATTAGTCCGAGCACGGGAAAATACTTGCCGAGTTTTGGCGAGTGCTCGCTGAGTTTTGGAAAGCTATCCAGTATTTTAATTACTAATCTGTCTACAGGCGATCAATGCTCATGATTCTTTCAGAAGATTGCAAGCAGTTGCTTGGTCCAAAAAGGTGCAAAAATGGATTTTATGAAAATAAGAAAAATATTGTCATCAATGCGTAGAGCTCAAGAAAATATTCACTTTTAGAAAAAACGACACCTGAAACGGAGCCACAAAATGAAAGTTATGGCACATGCAAGTTTTTGCTACTACATCTTCTTAGACCCTTTCCAAAAATGGCAAATTTTATTCTATACTTGTGTTTTCTTCACCAAAAATCCAAAAAAGGAAAGAAATGCCAAAAAAGGAAAAAAAAACTAACTCGGCCGGTTCAGAATGAAACCGGACCAGTTCGACTGGTTTCGTACTAAACCGGCCGGTTCCTTACAAAACCGGCTGGTTCAGTACCAAATCGGTCGAACAGTCCAATTTTTTAACCGGTTCATGTCAAAATATGTTGAACTAGTCAAACCGGCCGGTTCCAATTCCAGTTTAGCCGGTTTTTAAAACACTGGTACACACATGTATTTATAGAGGTTAGCAACAATAAAAATTTAATCTTCTCTTTAGCTGCTGAACATTGTTGTTGGTTTTTTACCTTTAACTGTTTCTCTCTAAAATTTGTGTCTCTTGCAGTCTGCCGCCTAGGCATGAAAGCCTGCTCCACTCTTAATCATCTTCAAGTTTGCTCTGTTTGCATAGCTAAATACCTGCTCTGCTTTCTCAACAGACTTGAAATATATAATTTGCATAATTTTATACACGCATTTTTTTTATAAAATGATGCATAGAAGGTTGCAGCAATAGAAAAGATTATGGGATACTAAGGCAGGAAGGGAGAGATAGGTCTAGTTAAAACTAGACGATCATCTATAAAGCAAAACAATTCTATGATAGAAACATAGATAAACCCAAAATAGAGGTAAAGAAGGTCATTTTGTAGGTGCCACAAATTCCTTTCTAGCCATTTTGTAATTTTTTGGGCCAAATTCGCCGAGTTTTGGCGAATATTCACAGTTTTCTGGGCGAATATTCGCTCTAGCAGAAATCCGGCGAGTACTCGCCGAATAGGCATACTATGATTAGAATATAAGGCTTTACTTAATTAGTTATCAGTTACACTTTAACTGAAAGACGGTTGTAACTATGTCGACCACATTGTAACTATCTTTTGCATAATAAAATGAAGGACACACAATCTCCAAAGTGTGAAATCCACCTCTTTATTTCTTCCTCGTGCACATCTTCCAACATTGATATCAGAGCGAGACGCAAGGAAGTTTTTTTTTTAAAGAGGAAAGACAGATTGCAAAAAACGTGAGTTTCATAAAGCCACAAATTTATTCATCTGAAGTATTAATAGGGCACAAAGTTTGAAGGACATCAAAAGGAAATCAAAAGACATTTTATGTCATTGCAGTCGTAATCAAAATCTAGAGCACGTGTTCATAAATTTTCGTGTGCATTTTCGTTTGGATTTTCGACTCATTTTCGTGGCATTGTGGTGCCTTTCATGGGCTTCCTGAAGCTTGTTTAATATTTTAAGCTAGGTCACAAGCAGTATAAACATAAAAATACAACCATGAAACCAAACACAATACAAACTCCATTTTCCGCCACAATTCAGACGCTCGAAAAGGGAAAACACAATCGAAGCAAGGACAAATTGAGGGCATAGTCATCAAAAATGAGGGGGACAAATCGTGAGCACCATCATACAGTTTATAAATTTGTGAATATACAGTTGTAGTCATAAATTTACAGTTGCGGTTTTCAGGTGAAAAACAAAGTTTCTACGAACTAGGGCATGTTTTCAGTTTGGACAGTTGTACTCTTCCAATATCTAGGGCACGAAACTGTGCACATCACAGTTGCAGGAAAGGACTGGTATTTTATTCTCTGTTTACTCATTTTGGTAAATATGCAGTCGTATTTATTTTATTTTATTAAATGGAAATTCGTGGAGAAAAATATTCTGGTCTAAATTTTCATACATGGAAAATGAAAAAACAATTGCAACTCCTCCCCCTTCTCTTGGTGCGGTTGCGGCGTGTGCTTGATATTGGTGCTTGTTTTCTTCTCTCTGGTTGACCTTGTGGCGTTTTAATGTAAGCATTTGTGGCGTTTTTTGTTGATCTAGTGCGCTCGTGGCGTTTTGTGGGACCGTGTGTTACCCAATCACCCCTTACTATGTAACTCTCTTTTATTATCTTAATATAAAGGGCAATTCCAATTGTAAAATACAACTGCAACTTATGAATAAAAATGTAATGTCCCCTTTCCCTCGCCCATGGCCTAAGGGCCAATGCGTGCCCTAACCCTAGTCATGCCCAAGGGGTTAAGACACTATTTTGCTATTGGGTATGGGCATCTAGTCCAGTTATTATTTTTTTATTGACTGGGTCATAAAGTGCTTTTAAAAGGGGACTAGATGTTATGTTTCATCATTGGGGCCACTTAAAGTACCTTTTTGGCGACTTGAGGGGATATGTATTGCATTAAATGTTATATTTCTTCGTTGGGGTCACTTTATGGGCCATAAAAAGGGAAAAGCAACTTCAAGTTATTTTTAAAGGTCCTCTTTTTGAGAAAGTGCACCTTGAGTGTTTTAGGGTTTCTTTGGCATGAAAAGGTAGGTGAGGGGTGAAAGGATCATTCATGCATACACTTATATTTCTTTCCATGGTGCAACTGTTGTTTGCAACTATTTAGCTTGTGGAGTAAGATCCCACGGGAACCCTAGCTTCGGTGGTGAGAGATCCATCCCTAGCTAGCAGGGCATTCTTCGGTAGTGAGAGATCTACCCTAGCTTGTCATTTGGAGCTGATTTCAGGGCTGTTTTACAGAGGTATTTTCAGGGTTTTCAAAATTAGGTTTTGAGGGTTTTTGTGAGTTTTGGTGGAGATTTTCAGCTGGTTTTCGGATCAGACCTACGGCAGCCATAGAGGAAGGATTTGGCATCATCTACAGAGGGTTTCACAAGGGTTTTGGCCATCTACCAAAGAGGACGACTTGTTTGGGAAATTGCAGCCCTAATTTCTAGGGTTTCCAGTTGACCGTTTTCAAATCTGAAGGTTGAAAAATCATCTACTATATTTATATATGTTATTTCCCAAGTTTCATAATTCATCTGCACTTGTATTTGGAAAGATATTAATTTTCGAAGTTTTCCAGCTGTTTTAGGCGCTGTAATTTTCTGGCAGCGTTATATTGACTGAAATTTTCCAAAAATATTTCCCTTGTGTTCTTCATATTATTATCTAGTTCCATTTAAAATTTCAAGTGTTTTGAACGGATATTGTGGGAGTTATTCATATTTTACTGTTCGCTGCCCTAGCTGTACTTTTTCTGCATAAAAACTGCAGAAATCTGATTGGCTAGTGTTTTGCTGCAAATTTCTGTGTTTGTCATATTTTACAGTGAGATCCCTATAAGGGATATTTCACTTTTTATTGTCTTGAAATAACCAAATACTCTCAATTTTTCTCAAGCGAATGTCACAACTTTTCTAGTATAAATGAGTGACTTTCAATGAAAATTGTGTGATCTCTCTGAATTGACAAGATGTTTGCACCTATCAAATTGTTCAACGAAATTTGCAATGCTTAAATAATTTGAATTACAAGCTATAAAGCAACTTAATGGCTAACCAATCCTTAGAAGACTTGTTATATAGAGAGATAAAAGGGATGGATTACACTATGTTGCCAAATCAATAATTTGTCCCTTTTCAAATGCAAGAGTCAAAGTTGTGAAAAGGATGAGGATGCCATAGCTATCCTATTAAACAATTTGTCTTAACAAAATATAAACAATGTAGGTTTTACCATCATTCAAATTCAATCTCAATCTCTAGAGGATATGATTACAACTCTTCTAGCTAAAGAAAAGCGAGGTTGCAGAAGATGCATAAAGGTCATTCTCAACAAGAAAGTGCATTTTATTCTAGAACCATAAACTCTCGTAGAAGGTTAGATAAAGATAACAAGGAGATCGAATGTCATTATTGTACAGAAAAGAAGTCACAATTGGCATGGGATTGTCATGTTCGAGCCTATGATATTCATCAAGGGTAAAGGCATATCAAATGCAACCAATATAGACATGATTGAAGACCCAACCGATGCAAAAGGTAGTGAGGACAGTGACGAATACGTATTTATAAAGATGCTCTAAACTTTTGAAGGTAGGAAAAGATATAGGGTAGATGATCAGCTTGATATGGATGGTATGCTCAGATAGTTCGGGAGACTAATTGGGTCTTGGGAATTATACCCTCATGGAGGGTCATGAGACATCTTGATGGAGCTTGAAGATGGCTCAATATGAATGGTTGTCCAATAATTTGGGAGATCTGTGATTCGGGAGTTTGGGGTGGTGGAATCCAGTGAACGCGGGACCCATTAAGCTCGGGATCTACACCTTTACGAAGAATGTTACAAAGTAGTTTGATGAAGCCCTACCTGGTCAAAGCTACTGCTTGACAAAGTGAAAGCCTTTGAAGATTACGTAGTTTTGTTTGGTTTCAGTTTTGTTAGAATGTTCATATTTTGCTTTACACTAGGGTAAGACTTAAGAGGGGGTATTAGAATATAAGGCTTTACTTAATTAGTTATCTCACTTTAATTGAAAGGCGGTTGTAACTATCTCTAACAATTTATCTTTTGCATAGTAAAATGACGGACACAAATGTCCAAATTAGAATCTTAGATTATTTCTCCCTGAAGCAGATTGCTTCCAACACTTAATTAGCTTATTACCTTTTAAATTTTTACCTTATTAGCAAACAAGTTCTGTATTACAAAACAATTTTAGATTTATTGCACTATGATTTTAATTAGGGAAGAGCAACTTCTACGTAGCGTATGCTTGCTATAATATATAACAAGTCTTATTTTTATTGTTGTGAACATTTAATGTGTACTACCATCATTTATGATTGCAAATAATCTATTATTTTTCCGTCTTATAATTCAAATTATTTTCTCTTCTCTTCTACAAAAGCAGACCTAAATATAATTCAAGCTCATCCCCAAAATCGACATACATTGATTGCATACAAACATGTAATACCCGACGATAATTAATCATTTTAGCTTATGTAGTCATAAATTTGTTGGGTGTATAACGGGTAATGGACAACCTACTTGGCATAATCTTCATGAAACAAAAACAGCACCATTGTTAGTACTTGTAGAGCCCAATGCACGATTACAGACCAAAGCTAAGTTAGAGAATAGTCCGAACCACTTCTGACAAACATGTTCACAAGCAAAATTTGCAAGTAGGGATTCAAGCATCCTTGATCTTTCAGCTCACAATATCAGACACTGTTTGAATGTCTTCCTTTTCAAACATTCCCAAAACATTTGCAAGAAACATGCAACTAGAAGTTGTTGAACCCATGTAAAACAAAATTTGCATTCGTAAGTCCACACTTTGAAAACAGTGTTTAAAGGAAATCAGCTATAAGTCAGTTATTTGTAATTGAGGACACAGCAAATTCAATTCTTTCAGTCCTAGAGGAAAGACATAGTTTAAATAATTGCCTAAACTAAAAGCTGATGTGGCCCTCAAGTTGCCGATGGAAAATTACATTTGGATACAGAAATGAAGATTTCAGATACTTACCAACATAACCATTTTTCTGCCCCAGATACAACTTAGATTTGGCTATATGCTTCCCAAATTCAAAGCATTCTAAATAACTAGGTTCAAATCAGAGTATGCATGAAAGATCTAAAGCACAGCCCCAATTTAACACCTAAAATAATAATGATAATTTATATATTCAACGGGCGTGGATTCATGCCAAGAGACAATGGATTCTATGAGAAAGAAGCCTACTGTCACAATAGCCCATTCTTTGGGTCAAGGATTTGGTACTCCTTAGTCACCAGCTTTTCCTCGAATTGGTTCCTCTGAGATGGATGGATGAATCTCACAGCTCATTGACTCACATTCGGGCTACGATGGTCATTCAGACCAACAGAAGTTCCATCAAGGTTACCTCCTTGACTCTATAAATTCTACCAACAACAAATAACTAATGGATAAGGAAACCAAAATTAGAGAAATCTGAGATAAAAATCTATAGAAATACATCTACTTTTTAACACCTCAACTATAAATATAAATCACTAAACCATAAAACTAGTGCAGCTGAAATCCAGATTTTTCTCTGGCTGAGGATGCAACAATCATATCCTCCTTATACAAAATATTTTTCAAAGCTTATTTATCACATCATCACTATTTAGCATGCAATTTGAAGACCACATGCACTCCCAAATGGCCTAGTCAAGAGAAAAATCCTACTTAGGGAACCATGTATTACACAATTGAAGAGCACAGAGCCTTCAACATGTTTCCTTCGCACACGATCAACAGCAGAATCACTAGGATTGGACATTAGCATCATTTTAAAGCATGAAAAATTGATCCTCTTAAAACATTAGCATGTACATGATCAAAAATAAAAACCAGGGCCTAGTTACACGATAAAAGGAACTCCAGTAGAAATAGCATCTCCAACATAATGATTAATGTTATTGTAGACCGTTGCAGTAATAACTCACCCACCTTACCAACAGCATTTGCCCCTAGCTCCTCGTACACCCTGGATACTACCTGATACAAAAACGTCCCGTGCACCACAGTGCCTGATACGTCTTGAGTACATCTAGCAAAACTACGTCCCGGATAAGTTTTGACGTATCGGGGACATACCTAGACGTACCCGAGACATATCAAGTAACGTTGGGCACTGAGGGGCTCTAAATTTATTTTATTTTGACTCAAACAAAATTCAGTTTTATTGAGGACTAGACTAGGAGGGCATGACAACCACAAGGAAACATGGAGATTGTTTAAAATCCTTCTAGTTTATTGAAGAGAAAAATATTCTCAGGATATCAAGAAATTTGAGGTAATTGATTTGGGATCATCACAATTGCATCAAGGAAAGAAGCTATTCATAACAAATTTGGACATATATCTGAGCCTCCATACAAGTTATTTATGAGATCAAATCTCAGGTGATCTTCAATACCCTAATAGAAAAATTTGGAACCACAAATTGCATAGCTTAAAGTTTCAAAGAGCATCCTTTCTTAGAAACTATTAAGGCAGAACATTGACTCCTTCCCAAGCATCCTTAAGGAGGATTAGAAGGTGATTTTGGATAATATGAATGCAAGAACCAACCATTGGAATGACCTCTTTACCCTAAACATTGGCAAGTTAGAGTCAACCTAATTAAATGAAGTCCTTTAGGAGCTCCCTATATACATCTTTTTATGACCACCATCTCAACACAAAAATTAATCTCAAAGGAAATGGATGAAATTCAAAGGAATATAATATTCATGTATCATAGAAAATGTAAAATCTTAAGTATATTGAATGTTTTGAACATTGATCGTACTATATTTATCAATTTTGTGTTTCTTATGGACTAAAAAATGAGTAAAATGAGCATATGAATATATATATATTTAAATTTTTTTAATATATATGTACGGACGTATCCAAGATGTATCGTACCCAAGGGTTTTTTAAAATTGACGTATCCGTGTATCAAACCCGAACCTGTACCCGTATCCGTATCTTGGCAACATAGTTGAAAATTTAAAAAAAAAAGCAAACCGTCGTTTTTATTTGGATACACCCCATCTATATCCTAAACGGTCCAGATATGCATGGATTCATCCATAGACAAAAATGAACGTATCCTGATTGTCCAAATCATATCTTGTACATATCACTAACCGGGGTTTAGCTAATTGAGGATTTAAGAAATTGCAAGCTTGATTATACTTGAGGAAATATCAACCAACCTAGATTATTTTTTATAATGTCGAACATAAAAGCAAAACCGCCATTTTCTATCTAGATATGCCCCTTATACATGTCGGATATACTCGGATTCACTCATAAATGAATCCAAACATATCTGGATTGCCTAGGTACCTTGGACGTATTGCATTGACTCTCGTATCCGAAATGTTTCGTACCTGTATTCGATCTTGCAAAGGGGCGTATCAGTATCCTAGTTTTTGAGAAAGTGCAATAAAGATTTTAAAAGTGTGTGAACCAATTGAAGTACTTCACATGGTTGATGTTGATACCATTGTCTCGGTATGCTTTATGAAAGCATGGAAACCATTCAATAACATGGAAACAAGCTAGATTGAGATATGAGATACAATTGATCTAAGATGGAAAATGATGCACACCCATTTGCATGCAACCACTTTGTCATTTGGAGCCTAAACTATTCTATACTATAGAAATATGAGTGGGCTTTATGAATCCATTGGGAGGCTTGAACTAGATCTTGCAATTGCAAGAAAAATCAAGATCAATGTTGGAAATATATGTTAGAAGAAGGTATGTTTGGAATACTAGCAGCCAAGTATGATAGGTCATGTCCCAATGTTGCTAGATGTGGATGGAGTTCCTATAGGGAAGATACTCTTGAACTACAATGCTTTGTTGTCAGAATATTTAGTCAAGGAACAAGTTCATCAGCTTGTGGAAGGATTAGAGCTTGTTTGACCACATTCAATCAAAGAAACAAGATATATTGTTTCTTGGGAGGTTGGGAGATCTTGTTTACACTTGCAACAATTTGCAGTTGTGGATGAACAAAGACTTATCTACCTTGTCTTCACAACTCCAACCCATTTCAAAAGACAGCAGATGCAAATGATCCCAAATTGCATTCACAAGATGAATTCAATGGCGAATCTAGTAATGATGGTATTGAGTCAACTCAGCCAAGTGCTCTTGATGATTTTGAGCTTTTTTGATGTAAAAAGTAGTGAGCAGTCTATAGGATGTTTGAGAACATTGTTAAATGCTTTAGAATATGTACTGTGACTTTTTGAAAGCAAAAAACATCTTTAAAATTGTGATTTGATATGTTTGTAATGTTCTGTTTTGATCAACCTATCACAATTTATTTGTTTTGACATCTTTCATTGTTTTTGAAGGTATTTAGTAATATTTGTAAATTTTCACTTTCTTGTTCATTTATTTCTTATTTTGAAAATAAAAATAATAATATATGTATTTATTTTTTTCGAACTTAATCACTATTTTCCCAAAATATATTGGTTGGAAAATTTATTTCAAATTTTATTGTTGCCGAACATGAACACAAACCTTGTGACCTAGCTTATGGCATCCAACACACAAGAAAATCGTGCATATAAATATTCCATGTAAGAACATGCAAATTCAATTTATGTGCAAACAATAGATTCAATTTTAGTAAAATATTCATCATAACCAATGGATAGTAAGTATAACTAGCACACTAGGCCAAATATCTTGTTGGTATTGTTGGAGGAGGAACAAATACTACGGATACATTAATTCGGGGCACTTCTCTGTGCATCTTGCAATGTTAAAATCTCCTCATCATCTCACTTCCTTGTGTGTCTAGCACAAAGGATTACTCTCATGCAATGTGATAATCTCTTCATCATTTCGACGCCCTCTTTCATAAGAAGTTGTAATCTTACGGTCACCTAAACAAGGCCTCTCTTTAGCTAACATTGAATGCCATGTCAGGTCATGACCCTAGACTGCATCCCCTTTATCATCTATATACACTCCATTATTCATGTATCTCATATCTTTTTATTTCTATAATTGTTTGGTGCATGTGTACTTATTTGTCTTTGTTTGAGCTTGTACTTCTGTACCATTTCAAGCAGAACTGGAGCTCTTGTTTTGATTTTCGTCTCAATGGCTATCTATATATGGGGCTCTCCCCCTCCTCTCCCTAATGGGGGGAGACCTAAGGAAACCTCTCGCGCCCCCTCCCTATATCTATAGAGATTCGAGGACGGCCCCAGGCGCGAGTGCCCCAAAGAGATAGTAGGTTGGTTCCAGCCCGATCATTCTTTTCGTATGAGACTATTGCCCCTTTTGTTTCTATGGGGCATATATAGGGAATATACATACACACACACTCATGTGGTGTGTGTGTGTATATAAATATATACAAAAACAAGAAAAACATTTATATATTTTTCTTTTAATAGCTCAGGCCTGTGTTTTTTTGTTTTAATAGCCCCCTAGAGGTATGTAAATGGCTTGGATGCCATAGTAATAATATTGGGGGGTGGGGTTTAATCCTTACCCTATGGGCAATGGAGGGTGGCATGGCTGTGTTGTCCCAAAATTTCTTCGGGGACGACACAGTCCTGTCGTCTGCCATTCATATGGATAAAGGGGTGCCATGGCTTGCTCGTTCCCATTTGGTTAGGACCCATGCCGCTCCCATTTGGTTAAGACCCATGCCGTTCCCCTTTGGTTAGGACAATGGGGTCGGCCAGACTAGCTGGGCCCTTGCCAATATGAAATATCCCTTTTAGGATTTCACTTAAAACCCACAAATTTATAAAATTCCTACAAACTGCAATTCTGATTTTTTAGGACAGCAAGGTACAAAAATAAAGAAAAATTTATATCTTCAAAAATACTCACTCTCAACAATACCCAGAAACTTCAAAGGGAGTGGAAAAAATGGAGAACAATGCACCATAGAGAAATAATTTTTATTGCAAAGATTTGATTTGATTTAATAATTTTACGGCAGAAAATGAGAGAAAAATACAGCTGACTGTAATTTCCATAATAACAATGGAAAAATGATGGAAATGAATTCTAGGGCATCTTCATGATGATAACAATCGCCATCTCCGAAATCTTCGAAATCGGACCACAGAAACCCCCCCAAAACTGCTCCTCAAATCTAGAACTGAGTAGATAAAACCCTAGAAAATAGTTGTTCCAAATCTAAACTCAAACCCTTAATTAAAAATGGCTGTCCTCTTACTCTGAATCTGAGGTTCTGATTACTCTCCAAATCTTATCCAATAATCTGAATAAAGTTCCAAAATAGCAAACTAAGGAGGATCTTTCACCACTGAAGAGTGCTCTACTAGTTAAGTGTGGATCTTTCACCACTGAAGCTAAGGTTCCTGTGGGATCTTACTCCACAAGCTAAGAAAGTGCAAGCAGCAGTTGCTCCAATAGCAAAATATGTGTGTGCATGAATGAATGAATAACTCTCCTCAAACTCCTTTTATAACTTCACCATGCACCAAGAGGCCCAAAAAAAACCCCAATTGACCCCCCTTGGGAAAACCACATAAATATAATATGATTTAAGTTACTTTTTCCCCCCATGCACCAAAAGTAACTTAGGTGACCCCCAATGAAGAAATAGAATAATAAAGTGCCATATTGCCACCCAACGACAAAATATAATATAAATCAAGGTGGTGATCATGTATTCATACCCAATAGCCTGTAGCGTCGTTAGCCCCTCGGGCATGACCAAGGCTAAGACTGAAAAATGCCCGTTCAGCCCTTAGTGAAGGAATGGGGACATTACACGATATGGAATTTTATAAATATAAATTTCTTTCTATATGACAAGTTCACAATATATCATACATGCACAATGTATAAAATTGGTTCAAGTTTTCAGTTATTATGTAAAAGCATAATTTAATAATACGTATGAGTACACACACACACTCATATGTGTGTTTTAGAGCTTTCAAGTAAACAATGTTGTTTTTTAAAGAGAGAAGTACTGCAGATATACATGATTTATTTTTCAATTCCATTTACAAATATAATGAAATAGCACAACAATATTCAAGAGAAGGAAAGAACAAATTCTTTTTTTTAATTATTCAGTTTCAATTCTCATTTGTATAACAAAAAGAAATAAATGAAACACCACAAGAGTAACAAAAGTGATTTTAGTTCTGTTTGTTTCCTCTCCTTTTTTTCCCCACTCAGTTTTAAATCTAGAGAGTCTACTTGCAAAGCAAAGTTCATTTCCAGGATCGCACATTAATTGTTATTCCTGAAATGAAATGAAATTTTTACCCTAGAATTTATGCTCTACTAATTCAACATTTTAAATTTCAAATTGCAATAATTTATAACTCAGCAATAATGAATGAATATAAGCTTATATTCATACTTAAGTTCTTTCATACAAGCATGCAACAATGACTTTTACATTTGTAGCAACTGCTGCCATCTAAACACACATATTCTTTTAATTTCACACATGGTAACTGGTTTATATGATGGTAAATACTGTTGTCACAAGGTTGGTGCAGCCACAATAAGCTTCTAAATCCAGCAATTTCCATCATTCATACTAGCATAAATACAACTAGACATCCACAAGGATGAAGGCAACAACGTTCACCTCCCAACCATACAGAATGGGAAAGATTGCATCTATTCTGATCCACCGAATCCCCCAACCCAAGAGGGGAATCACTTAAATACTTTGCACAACAAAAAAAGAGGGTAAATTACAGGCTGACACAACATCACAAATTGCTCAGACAACAGCGAATAGAAGGTTAAGTTTCGGTTTTTCTTTTCAACCAAACACACAAAGCAGATATGGAACAACCTATTCAAGGGGATGACTACCTAGGACTTCTAAACCTTGGGCTGCTACATCCATCCCGGTAATGAAATTCTACAAGGTGAAAAATACTAATTTTTGCCCCACATGAGTCCCTACATTCAGTCCTCTTGTGATACAGTGGAATACTCATTGGGGTACATTCTTTCTTGTTATGCACATCTTCCATTACACACTTTAGAAATTTCTCTTATCCATCATTAACATAACCATGGGTCCCTACATCAGTCCCCCATACGCATAAACACATCACAACCATAACACATTTCAACACTTCCATTTGTTTCACAAACCTAACACAACTCAAGAGAGCATAAAAATACAACAATTGGAACATTCACAAGAGAAAGTTTCAGTAAAACAACTGGAACATATTAAAAACAAAACCTACCTCCTGCTGCACATGTTCAAGGCTCAACAATTCAGTTCCAAAACAGCCACCAACTCTAGCTCCCAAAACCAAAAATTTTCAGCTTCCTTCTTTACCCAAAAAAATCCAGATTTGCATAACCCTTTTGCCCAAATCAGAACTTTCCTTAAAAAGCCTTCACCAAAAGGATAACCAATCCCCATTGTCAACTAAGCTGCCTACTCATCTACCCATTGCCACCTCACCCTTCTAACCACTAAATTATTTTTACGAGGCCCAAGCCAATCTACAATTTCAAAAAATGAATGATTGCATATCCTCAAATAAATAAACATGATTCTTTTCTCAAAACAAAAACCTCTATTCCATGCAAACATAAATTTAGAAAATAAGCTTCAAATCTAGGAGCTCCACATATATTTGCTTGGCCCAAGGTGCTATAAGCCTCCAAAAAGGAGTCAAGTCTATAGGTATGGGTTATGGCTAAGTTTGGAGGTGAGAAACATAGGTTTCTTGCCCTAAACAAAGCTCTAATTTTGCCTTACCAAAAGTCTGAAATTCCAACTTTGAAAAGACGACACCTCCTAGGACGTATTGATTTTAGAGTGATTCTTCTAATGGATTGGTCCTTGTCTCTCCCATTTGTGGACACTCAGAAGCATACCGATACCAACTCTCTGCGCACTCAACTAAAGTGTTATGTATGCCCATATAATAATATCAATAAAACTCAAATCATAATTACCATATGTCGTAATCACATTCATCTACTAAGAACACAATCATCATCCCTACACATCGTCATCCAAATGAAGTAACACTATCAAAATCAATTACTCATTTACATGTTCATCTTAGTCCATGGTGTATCATATTGCTAAGCTACACATCGTAGTACAGTCATCATCATCCATACACAAACAAGTAAGATGGTCATCCAACAAGATCTGTCAAAATCTTATGGTAAGAGGAAACATGGTATGTAGTAAAATCCAGGCAACCATAGTCTGCATCATCGAGATAGAATAACAAAATATGCGACAACATAAACCATACATGATATGCATCATGATAAGGCTAACGTCAATTTCACACACTACTCTGTAATATTGAGTATCCACCAAAAAGTGTCTCAACTGAAATTATAGCTATCAAAATAGTGTCTAGCGAATAGTGATCAAAAGTGGCATGACATATGGTACTGTTACCTCCCCTGATTAGAGTTTCCAACAAGCTCCTAGTGGACGGTCCTCTAGACTCCCAACATACATTGGTCAGTGACATATGAACAAACTTGATTTCTCATCCTTTCTTAGCATTTTAATAGCCATCTCATATTGTTACCAAGTTGTCTTGCTACTCATTGTTTTCCGGAGTAATATTTGTCTATCTTTTCGAACAAGCATGCGTGTTTTCTTTGGCTAGCTCTTTTGTGCTTGGAACTTCTTGTCCTTTTTTTTACGAAAAAGTGCTGGGGCAGATTTTGTGCTTATTGTCTCTAACTTGGCTGCAGTCATTGCTTGACAAATGGTTTGTCTAATTGTTTTAGGCCATATTCATGAAACATGTAGAAGGCTTTTATTTTGCCCCTTTTCTGCACACTCCTAGGTCTGGTTGGTCCTTTGTGAAGCGGTTTATAAGATTCTTATATTGTACATTTTCTAAGGTAGCAACAATTTATTTATTTTCCTATTGACTTGTTTTTGGTTATAATTATGTAATGATACATGTTTGATGGTACATATTAGTTTGCAACAAGCAGTCATTCTTCGTGTCGACTGGCTAGCGACCATGTATCTGTTGGTCACTTGCTTTGAAGTAACTTTGAGCATATTGAGGTGTTCTCGTTTAAAATCTTGGTAAAATATTGGTCGAGTCGTTCATCTTCTATTCTGTGTAAATTGATACAGAAATTTACATCATAGAGGAAGCAATTTTCTTCTTGTTGGTCTCGAAAGATTGAAACTAGAAACCCTGTAATATCCAGAAATTGATCTACAATTTTCTTGTTGTTGGTGCTTTGCGATGTAAAAATTCTAATCCTCTTGATGTTGCTTTTCAAGCTATACTGTCCATAGTACAATTGTCTGCTTTCCTCTAAATTCTGGCTTGTGCATTCTGAAAGAATGGTCTCTCTTTTGTTGCTTGCTTTTAATTTTGTGGACACCCAAATATTTAGTAGATTCTGTTTTATCATTATATGTAACTACGTTACATTTACCTATTGATGTAAAATGCTTGTAAATGTTGGGTATCTTGAACTCTGTCTTAGCCTCTTGCTGATCCATTTCTCCGCTTTGATTCTCTCTTCAAAAATTTCTCTCCAAGTTTTCATTAGTCTTTCAATGCAAGGTCTAGTGTGGAACTAAGTTGCAGGGTTTTGGTTCACTACTAAAAGTATAAGTGAAATTATTCACATAAGTCAATTCAAATTTTACAAAGAAAAACATTGTAGCTTAAAACCTATAGTAACATGGAAACTATACCTGAGGTCCACGATGTGCCCCATGTTTTACCCATGTGTTGGGGGCATGGGGACAACTTATAAATGTCCTGGAGTGTTTGTAAAATGTGGGGGATGTTATTGACTGTTCATTGTCGACAAGGTAAATCCTACTGTCCACTGCAATAGGGATATCCAAAAATAACTAGGTCCCATAGGTGTGCTTGGATGCTACAGAAGCTAGCACAATAGAACATCTTTTTTGGAATTTGCTTGGCTTGCGAATACTTATGAAAGTAGATTTGAGTTTGTAAAGCTTATTAACATCTTTTTGGCATCTTGCAGGAAAAGCTTTTCTTCATTAATAGTGCAAATAAGCTTTTAAAAATTTAAATACCACAAGTACAAAATAACAAGTCCCATATAATGAGTGTAATTCAACGTGCTAATAATGCAGAAAGCCCTCACATTATCTCATATGTGTTGGATTTAATCTTCTTTGGTATTGACCCATAGAAGAATGACATGGCAACCAAGATGTGTTCACACTAATGTTTCTTAATTTGTTGTCTTTTTGACATGGCTTCCTTGTCCAACTGTGGTGTCCATTACCACCAAAGCTCCTGGTGAATAGGAAGTTTGTAAAATAAAGAAACCACCATTTTTGTTTTTGACAAAAGAATAAAGTATATGTACTTCACATCGAGGGACGCCTTCAAGAAAAAAAGGTTATCCAAGCCTTTCCAAGAAGAGAAGAACAACAGTAGAGCACAATATTGATTAAAGATGGACAACAACGAGTCCAACGGATTTAGCTTAAGAGGGAGTATTCATACAGTCGACAGGTTGGAGAGGTGAATGGCGACAAGCTGGAGAAGGAGAACAATGACAAGTGAACGCCGAGAAGGAGAACAATCGACAGGGTGAACAGTTGAGGGGGCCTAGGGTGAACGTCGACAGGGTGAGGACTTCCCGAGAAGGACCCACGGATCAGCTTGCAAACAAACAAACAAAAGGACAGAGTCACAAGCAGGCAAAAGAACGAGATTGGTAAAGCAAGATGGATTTCTAGGGCACAAGCCGACAAACACAGGTGGACCCACAAAGCTCCTTTTTTCTTTGCAAGTTGTTCTTTACATTTCTTTTCCAAAGCTGGTTTAAACAAGTCAGACAAACCATGGTTAAACATGAGGTTTTCAAAGACAATCCGAACTTGGGGTTACAGAGGTACATTGGTTTAGAGGCACATTTAACAGTAGGAGACAGAATTGCAGGAAACACAGGAAACTCTCAAACTCTTGCATTGGGTATTGGGAAAAAGCTGGTTTTTGTGAATGCAAAGCAGTATAAGGGGATCCTATGGCGTAGGCAGGCCAAAAAGCTAAGGCAAACCCAGAAGAAAAATCTTACTTTGATTTTACTAAAAACAACAAACAACAAAGGGAATTTTATTTTCAAAGAATATCAAATACAAGGAAAACAGACAGTACATAAGGAAGGGAGAGAAGATCCAAAACTGAACAAATCAGAAAACATTGCAACAAACAGGGATGAGTGAGAGGAAGTAGTGCAAGATCCTAAACAACTATACAACCCTACATCTACTCATTTGTTGTGGTCTTCATAATTGTATGTAAATGAGCTCATGAGCATGAAAGAGAGACTTGGAATTTTAGAAAATCAGAGGGTGCAAGCAGACAACAAGAGAAAAGAATGTGCAGAACATAGACACAAGCTGGAAAGGGAAAATAAAGTTCTTAAAGAGCAGGTGTTAAATCTTCAAAACCTCATGGAAAGAGGACAACAAGAGTTAGTTGTTCTAAAACACGATTTAGGACATTTGAAAGCAGCAGGAGAAAAAAACATCGAAACGGTAAAAGGAAATGAAACATTTCAGATAAATGAAATCCAAGCAACAATTAAAAACATGGAAATAAAAGAAAACCAGCTAAGAGATCGGATAGAAGAGGCCAAAACTTGGTCACAATTGGTAAGTGGATCATCAAACGAACAAAGGCAAGTCATAGAGAAGCACGTCAAAATTCAGATAAAAGAAGAAAAGGACCAGCAGGACAAAGCTGTAAATTTTATTATCAAAGGTTTGAGAGATTTCGGTGAAAATGAGAGAACTGATATATTGGCAAGGGACTTCCTTAAAGATCAGTTGAAATGGACAGGGTATATACAACAAGCTAATAGGATTGGCAGGAGAATAAGGAGGAAAAGATCGGCATGTGCGAGTTGTCATGAGAAATGTAGAAGACAAGCAGGCTATCCTAAAAAGTAGGGGACTTCTTCGAGGCACACATATATATCTAGACGAGGATTTGACATTTGCTCAACAAGAAGACCGAAAGAAGGAATGGGAGAAAGTGAAAAAAGCAAGAGAGGCAGGAAAATGGGCACAATTAAGGAATGGAAAATCCCAAATCAGTGATTATTCGTCAAACAAGAAATAGGAATTCGGGGCCCCACGGGATCCCATGCATATAGTAAGTTGGAATTGCAGGGGGTATCCGTGGAGAAGAGGACCCGGTTTGGGGCCCATAGCAGAGGGGAAAGATATTATTATTCTTACAGAAACACATGAGCACGATGGTTGCAAAGTCCCAGATTTTGAAGGGTACAAGAAAATTTCAGTTTGGAACGAAGGGAGTGAAACAGGGAAAGGACACGAGGGAATCACAGTGCTAATCAAGGAAGCATGGCTCGGGATCATCAAAGTGGAAAAGGAAGACGCAAATAAGCAATACATATGGTTGAAAATATCAGATAACAAGGCTACAATCAGATTGGTTGCTTGCTACTTTGCACCGAAAGGCTCAAAGACATAAGAAAAGAAATTTGGATGGGGAAGACCCATATGCTTCGTTAAAAAAAGACATTTCTGTGTTTAGTGCTTTCGGGGAAATTATTTTGATGGGAGATTTTAATGCAAGGACTGCAAATAATCAATCTCTTTAGTTGGGCAGCACCAAAGGTGGAGATGACAATCCGCTTTGGCTTAACGAGGTAGAGGACAAGTTTTGGGAAAGAATATCTCAAGATGGTAATAGAGGGGTGACACATTTCGGGGTTGAGCTTCTAGGTCTATGTAGCTTATACGACATGGTTATTTGTAATGGCATGAAGACTTGGCCTAGATCTGGCAGTATCACTTGCAAAACTTACAATGGTCAAAGTGTTGTGGACTATGTAATCTGCACTCAGAGTTCTATTTGTAGGCTGCTCGAGTTTGAAATTGGAGATTGTCCTATTGAGCTCAAATCTGATCATAAACCTCTCTTGATCAAGCTTGATATCATTTCAAATCAGCAACAAGGAAAACAAGGCCATCACATGCAAGTGACATCTCCAAAACAAGGCAAAATCATTTTGAATAAAGAAAATCAGGAAATCTTTGTGGCTGCCCTTGAACAACAATTTCAGACGACAAGAAATGATTTAGAGAGCAATACGCCCAAGGGGACAAGGGGTTATGTTTGTAGTAAGTTATTGATACCCTTAATCCACAAGGCATTAAGTGCTTGCAAAAGATCTAAGCCTAGAAAGGGAGTTGCAAATACTTTTCCAACCAATCCGTGGTATGACGAAGATTGTAAGGCTGCCAAGAGAGCTATGAGGGAAAGTGACGGGAACAAAGAAAATAAAAAGAAATATGAGAGATTGGTTCAACACAAAAAAGAAAGCTATGTGAATAGAAGAAGGTCAGAATTAATTTCTCTTGGAAAGCACAATCCCAAAGGATTTTGGAGGGAGTTGCAGCAAAAGAAAACACACATTAGAAAACAATATCACAGAAGCTCATTGGTTAGAATATGCGAAGATTTTATATGAGCGGTCTCAACAGAAGGATATTCCTCCCATAATTCAGACTTCGATCGAGCTTTTTTCGGAGGACGACATCAAACATGGCATAAAGAATCTAGCAAATGGTAAAGCACAAGATGTTGATGGGTTACAAGCTGAATTTTTAAAGTGGGGGGTTGAGGTGCTCACTCCGCATATCAGAAAAATTTTCAATGATGTAACTCAGGTTGGGTTCCCACTAGAGTGGACGACTAGTGTTGTTATTCCGCTATTTAAAAGTGGGGACATCAATAACCCTTCTAACTATCGCACCATTATGATCAATCCATTGTTTGGTAAGTTATTTGGGGGCATGATAGAGCGTAGAATCTGCAGTTGGGTAGAAAGAGAGGGCAAAAGAGCAAAAGGACAAGCAGGCTTCCGACCTAAACACTCAACCATTGATCATTGCATCACTCTTAGGCACCTGATTGAAAAGGTGTGGGATACCCAAGGAGATGAAACTTTTTGTTGTTTTGTTGATTTTAAGAAAGCGTTTGACATGGTTCCTAGAGACAAACTTTGGAACAGAATGGAAGAACTTGAGATTCCAGATGAGTTTAGAGCAACAATGCATAGACTTTATGAGCAGGTCAAAGCTAAAATCAGAACTAGAGAAGGTATGTCTGAATGTTTTGGTAGTGACATTGGGGTCAAACAAGGCTGCCCTCTTTCTCCCACTTTGTTTGGTTTATACATTGACAAGCTTGAAGAATGGTTACTTAAAACCGAAGGTGGGGGTGTGCAATTGGCTGAATATGTGGTGAAGTTGCTCTTATATGCTGATGATCTTATCCTAATCTCAACAACAACTCAAGGATTGAGGGAGCATCTAAAAGCTTTAGAATTCTTTTGCCAGGAAGTCGGGATGCAAGTGAACATTAGCAAAACAAAAATCATGATTTTCTCCCTAAAAAGGAAAGAGAAGCAAATTAACTTTCTCTTTGAGGGGAGTCCATTGGAAATTGTTACAGAATATAAATATCTTGGGATTGATTTTCACAACAAGATGAGCTGGGAAACATGTAGAGCAAAAAGGATACAGGGAGGTTGGAAAACATCTTACTTACTTCAAAATAGGTGTAGGAAAGCTGAACTTTGGGATTGGAAAACTAAGAAAACCCTCTTTGGTTTGTTGGTTACTCTGGTGGCACTTTATGGTTGTGAGGTTTGGGGAAGTAGCATGTCAAAGCATGGATGGAGACAATTAGAAAGAATCCAGAAACATTTAATCACAAGCACTCTTAAAGTTAAATCAACAGTCCCTTATGAGATCTTGTTGGCTGAAGTGGGTATCTTCCTGATGGAAGCTTCGGCAATAACTCGGTTGATAAGTTATTTGAAAAAAGTTGAAAGCATGGACAATCATCGCTGGCCCAAAATGGTTATAGAGGATAATCTAGAGCGCAAAAAGAAAACTTGGATGAAACAGAACAACAAATGGATGAACAAATGGGGCATCAATTTTCAGGAGTGTCCTAACAACAATAGGGAAATAAAAAATATGTGATGGAGAAGTTTAGGACTGCCATGTGGACAAAGCAAATTGGTCATAAGAAAACACAATATATCAAAGATTTTAACCCCACTTGGGAACATGATGATAAAGCTTATCTAGGGGCAGTTATCAAAGGTAAGCTCAGAAACATGGAAATGCCCCAGGGGATCCCGTTTCATGGTAGAAACGTTTCGGAAACGCGAAACGGATCCAAAACGCCTTCAAAACATTCCAGACGTTTCTGCAAACGTCTGGCAAGTTCTACCTGTTTTTTAAAGTTTCAAGCATCAAAACTTTTTTAAAAATAAAAAATAAAAGCATTTAATAAACCTAACCCTAATCTATCTACCTAGACTTGCTAAAGACACTTCCTAAAAGCTATATAATAACCTCTTGGGTCCATTCTAAATCACACTCTCATTTTCTCTCTTGCTAAATTCAGTCTTCACTAAAGTTCAAATTTCAATGAATACAAAATATTTTGAGTGCTTTATCAATTATCTCTTATGGTCTACAATTATAAAATGAGTATTATATATATAGAGATTTTAAATAATATATTGTACGGACGTTTCTGGTAACGTTTTTTATCCAAGGTTTTTTGAAAATTGTCGTTTCTGCGTCTCATATTCGTTTCTGTTTCCGTTTCCGTTTCCGTGCAAGGTAGAAGGTAAGGCAAGGATTCTAGTGGCTCAGTTGAGGACCGGATCTCATCATCTCCGTTGTGAAACCAGTAGATGGACTATTCCCAAAGAGGATTGGGAAAGGAGAACTTGTCTTTTCTGCAGCAAAGGGGTTGTGGAAACAGAAAGGCATTTCATTATGGAGTGCTCAGCATATGATGATATCCACATCCAGTACGAAAACGATATAAAAGTGGACAACTTAAATGAGTTATTTGAAGAAACAAAACTCCAAAGGATCGTTGGTTTTGTGCTCAAGATTCATAGTAGGAGAGTTGATATTGCAAAGAGTTTGAAATCAGCTTAATGTCTTAGTTTCTTTTGGTCCCTTAGACTCTTCAGTCTCGTGGACGTCAGTAAAACCTTTCATTTCATCTAGCCGGCTTTTTTCATGACTTATCATGTGCAAGATTAAGCTAAGAACTTTCTTCTTTTGGGTAGCAAGTAGTTCAAACTTTGTCAGAGGATGCTTGTTGATGGAGATTGGTGGTCCATGCAGCTTCCTTCCTCTTTGCTTCAGTATGTCTTTGCAAAAGTTGCTCGTCTTTTTTCTGTTTTGAATGGTTGATCCACTTCTTGGATGGTCTTGGCAATTCTGCACTTAACATTTTGTGTGAGCATAATGAAATGGACTGCATTGATAATCTTTTCTTGTTTCTCCACGATTTTTGTGAATTTTTCCACATAGATTTTAAGGGCTTCAATTCTTTCCTGTTGTTTTAAATGGGTGTGGAGTGGCCTTGAAAGTGCAGTCTCCATGTAGGGATTATGCACACCCTTTTCTTTAATGATTTTAACAGGATTTTTAATCATTATAGAACTATTCAAAACAGCTTGCAGAAGATCATTTTCTTTGGAAGAGGTTGAGGGCTTTGGAGTAGGTTACTTTTCCCAATTTTCCATGCAAATTGTATAAGGAAGAAACTTGTTTTTGACATAGTTGTTTTGAGAATTGTAAACAGTTTCTTCAAGGTTTAAGTGGGGAAATCCAGGTTGGGGATGACCGTGAACAGGGGTAGAGAGGCGAATTGGTCTACAAATATTAACCATAGCAGGATGCTGCCCTATACATTCTTTGACAAAATTCAGCCCCCGATAGGACTTGGGCTGCTTCGAGTAGTTTAAAATGCAAGAGTGGTTTCTTAACAGAGGGATCACAGCCCATCCACTTGGATTCCCTAGGATTAAGCTCTAAATTTTATAAATTATTATTTGTTTAAACTAGCTTAAGTGTTGTTGGGCATTTTATGATTAATTGAAGCTTAGTATGAGTTGACAATTTTATTATTATTTAAGTGGACTTTAGATTAATATTTTCATTGTTATTATCTAGTGTTATAAGAGGTCTTAGATTAAATGTTATTATTATTTTATTAGTGTTTTCAGCTTAAGAGAATTCAGGGATTATATATATTTATATTAACGGATAGCTTGTTGGGTGTTTTAATTTCAAATATCCCTCTCACGTGGATTTTAGGTAGGGCGTAATTTAATATCATTTAATTTGTTTATGACCCCTACTTTTAAGACCCCTACTTTTAAGTGAGCATTTAATTATTTAAATAAGAGGGGTGTATGAGAATTATTTTAATTGATGTAGGACAACATCCATTTCAGGATGACGTGGCCCCTAAATTGATATACCTATTGCGTAAAGGACATTGACTGTTATTATCTTGTTATTGCCCTTCTTTATGCCGCAATGCTAGGTCTCTGCCGACAGCCTTGTGTGGTAAATCACACGCAACACTTCGCAAGTTGTGGATGTGTGCGCAACCCTCACTTTAATCAGAAAAGAATTACCCTATCTTAGCCCATTCAGGATGCAAGTTTTGTGTGGACAATGGATTTAAAATGCAGGGCTGGTTTCTTAACAAGGGACTCATGCTCAAAAGTAGGAACAGATTCTTTTACCTTAGTCAGGTTCATCTTTTGAGGCCAGCTGTTATGAAGATGGAATTGAGGACTTACCCGAGTGACTCCTTGGATGTTGTAATCTCCATGCATGCTAGCAACTTTAACACTTTCCACCTGAATGAAATTTTGCTCAGTGGTCTTTTTCTCTTGAGCCTGCTCTTGGTTTTGTTCTGAGTTGGATGAGAGCCTTTTCCTGTTTTTTCTTCTTTCTCTCTTATACACTAGTTCAAAATAAGGATTTTTGTTTTTCCCATTATGTCTGGACTTGTTCTTATTTATAGGCTTTGAATAATGCCTCTTTTTTAACCTAATTTACTGACAACAAAGAGATTGAGGTGGACTTGAGTAGAATGTTCTTGATTTGACTTGAGAAGACCATATAAACTCTTGGAAGTCTCATATCCTGATCTATTTGAATAATTATAGCAGTTACTACGGCTCGATGGAGGGGCTGCTTGACACTAGTTTCCTATACATCTAAAGGAGGGCATATAGTGAGAGGTCTAATATCTAGTTTGATTCCTTTGCTTTGGTTCCTATGCTTTTCACCAACCGCTTCGAGGATGAGCAGGTCGTCATTGCCTTCCTCCTACTTCACCCAATTCTCCATAACTTAACTTTTACCAGATTATGATTTTTCCTTTGAAGGCCAGGAAGATTTTGGTATAGACAATCTTATTCACGCATCATGTGATTCATCCTTTTGCTCAATACTCGAAAATCTGGCAATTGTTATATTGTGTTATTTTCAAGGTGTTGCATCCCCTGTTGTGCTGAACTGTTGACATTCTCCACCATTGAAAGGGTTAGACTGAGATTTAAAATGATAGCAATTTTATAGTTTGTGACAAAGCATAGGCATAATCATTTTCCATTTGCATCATTTGACGTTGAGTTTGACAAAGTGGAAGGGTCTAAGGAAAGAAGTTGTGGCATCATTAGAAGTAGGGACACGAGTAATAATAGAAAGTGGTAGGAGGAAAACTGACCACGAGGGATATTAGCATGGAAATTACGTAGAGAATAAATTGCAAGATATGTGAATGGGTAAAGGGGTCCACGGTGAAAACCAGCTCATCTCTTTATCTAATGTGTAAAGGAGAAAGTGAATGGTGGAAAAAAAATTACAAGCAGGCAAGTCAATGGCATTGAGGGGCCCAACACAAAAACGAATCACCACAGTTGAGTCTACTTGTCTGCAATATAGGCGATGTCCCAAAAAGTAGTATCTTATGAAAAACAAAGCCACCAATTGTGTATGGAAGTTGCAAATAATGTCTTGGAGTGTCATTATGCCGAGAGACATCTACAATTATATATATGGAGTGAAAGAGTCTGACATCGTGCCCGTGAAATTAAATTAGTTTTTTGCCTGTGAAATAAAAACTGGGGCCCACTTACCTTTTTGAAAATACAAACAAATACAAATGTAATTCTACTTCACACTTAAATAATTACGTAAGGAAAAACAAATACAAACGTAATTTTACTTGCTGCTACAAATGTAATTTTACTTGCTGCACTTAAATAATTACATTAAAAAAAACACAGATCTCTATAAGATAGGTATACTAGTTAGTCCTTTATTGGATTTATCACTTCATTATGTCTTTCACATGTTATCTTGGTCATCTCATTTTGTTGTGCCGCGATACTCACCTGCAGTTTCTCTATTTGGTAGACCATGGCTATTGGATCTTTGTTTCTGTGCCATGTAAATGACAATGGCTACACGATCATTTTCTTTCCAATTATAATTTAACCTGCAAAGTGACAGCAGTCTCTAAACCTTGAACTATTTCTACGTCCAATCAATGGGTAAGTGAGATACCACAGTATCACGATGAAAAGAATTTATCATCCTCTTCTTATTAACTTGGCTGAAGGATCTGTGGTTGATGAAAGTACTAAACGGTTAAAGTGGTACCCATGATTGACACAGATGGAATATCAATGATTGTCACTCCAGATTCCACACTAATCATCTTTTAATCAATACTCCCCCTGAAAATCAACTTCATTAGTTCACTTTTTATTGAGTACATGATGCCTGTAAGTCAGCTGTATTAGTTCACTATATTTTAATCATAAGAGCCGAAAGAACTTGAATATATAATCCAATTGATACTCTTGCAGATGCAAGTACTATGTATATTTGAAGTGTCTATATGGTTAAGTATTGATTGCCAAGTGGTGATAAATGCCAGGTATGAGAGGTAGATAGTATGCTAATGTTTGTATTAATTGAATGATGCAGGGATGAGTGGAAAGAATTTCAAAAGACTATTCGGGAGGACTTGCAGGAAGTAGACTATCGCCTGGAAGAAGAGGAGGTACAGTGTTTGTTTGGTTTACAAGCTGTTTTTTATTTCCCTGTTTATGTGATCCTTTTATGTGTTGTACTCAATGCAAAACATGTATGAGTCATTCTAGATGACCATTTTTCTAGTCGATAAGGATATTCTCTGGCAAGTTGTTCTCTTTGTTGTTATCTATGAATTTTATCAGATGCATTTAACTAATGGTATGAAGCTCTGTTTGCAGTTTGATGCTGCCGAGATGAGAGAGGAGACGGACCTTATAGAACAAAGGTTTGGCGCTTAGGATTCTGGCAACATCCTTTACTTTTCGGTCTCGCTTCATACTTTCTGAGAGGAAGTTTATAATTTGAAATTTGTTCTTCTTGGGTTGCCTTAAAAGGAGTGGAATTTGAATCTTGATTTTGCAGGGCATATGTGGAGCGTGTAGAAATGCTGAAAAAGAAGCAGCAGGAAATATCCATGGCTAAAGCTTCTGCTCAAGTGAAATCTCCCTCATACATGGGGGCTGAAAGTAGCGATGTTTCTTCCAGTGGTGAAAATGAAGATGAAGACAATTACCTGATTGATTGGAGAGCTAAGCACTTCTAGAAAAATAACCAAAAGAAACATAATGCCGTAGCCCAAACAAGATGGCCAAATAAGAACATCCACTTAACAGTTAATGTAACGCATAAGTAGAGGTGCATGGTAATTACAAATTTTGAGTGTCATTCTGTTATCCTTTTTTTGTTTAAATATTTTAGCCATACTTCACTTCACTAACAGCAATATTTAATGTTGTGGTCGTCCCATCATCAGTGTCACTGTCACTGGTGTCATCATCTTCCTCATTGCTCTTGTCGTTGTTCTTTTCTGGTTCCTGCTGTTTGATGTTGTTGTTGATTGTAAGGAGAATTCTCTCCTTGCAGCAGTGAAGACTTTCCTGCAATTTTAAGTATGAGGACCATTAAAAAGCAGTTTACATAACCTCTACTTGCTGGAGTACACTGTATTCTGCATTCGTTCGGACCACTTATCACGCATTTTGCAAACACGAAATTCCTTTCTGATTTGCTTGGGCTATTCTTCCCTAAAACAGATTGCGCTCTTCAGATTCAACTAAATGGCATCTTCATATGGTGCTTTTGATTTCCACAGATGAAACAAAATTAAAAAGGGCAGGAAATATTACGAAGGAACCAATATTCAATGTTTACATCTTAGTCCATGAAGAGTAGGAAACATATCTGGTCTCCACCAAAGTTAATTTTGTGCATTCTTAGACCTGTTAAAGCCCAAGAACGAGGAGTGGTTATTGAAACCCTTACAAAACCCTGTTAGATACACATTTTGTATTAAGAATGCTGGTTAACATAAGTGTTCTGAGTTTTGTTGAAACGAAACATTCCGAGCCAAGCTGGCAATATAAATTTTGTTTGCATATGATAAGGCATTATCAGGATTTGAGTGATAATATCAATATTTCCACACGAACATGATGTTGATTGCCTCTCCTATAACTTGGGAGGATCTACAAGAATGACAATATTTCAGTACTGATCCTTATTGCATCATGTATTGTGCCAAGTGGGGAGGCAATTGTACAAGATCATATACACCACGTACCATGTTATTTCGAGAGGCGTCCTACAATCATAACTGGGGGTACTGGTTGAGGATATTAAGGTCTTTGTTATTAACAATTAATGCTGCAGACTTTAAATTTGACATCCATTTGACCATCACGGGAAACATTCAAACCTTAAATTTGACGTCTACATAGGAGCAGCCTAGAGAATCAATCCAAAGACACACCACAAAAGAAAGTTCAAACCAATATTCAACACAACAAAACATTCAAATATTATTTCTCCAAGAAACTATTACAAACTTCAAATATCTCACACTTCTCTCTTACAATTAGTTACAGGAAGTCTCTAATATGTAGGCATACAAGTTTTTTAATCTAACAAACTAGTAGTTGTGAAACAACTTAATAGTAGAGAGAAGATAAATATTAAGGAATAAGTTAATATCTCTAAAATTGTGCACACAATATAATGTGTATTTAAATTGTTGAACAACTTGGCTAATTTAATCTAATGTAGAAACTACATCAATAGAGCTTAGACTAGACATGTGTGAAGAAGTACAAACTAGGTTTAAAAAATAAAAGTTAATTAATCTAAGCTTAATGTGAACATACAACTCCAACACACTCTCGTAAGTGGAAGTTAGGGAGAGAGAAAACAAACCAATTATGGGTCTTGACCATTAGGCTTGACAAGGTGCTCATGTACAATCAAAAGAAAATAAATAAGAAAGGAACGACTTTAAGTTGAATGACCCCTTCTCCCCCTCCCCCCTAAGGACAACACTCACCCCAAGCAATGCTCGCAATTTAAGGGTTCAACAAATATGTTTGCAACCTATTCGAAGGTAGGCATGAACTTTGAGTTAACAATTGCATCTTGAATAAGCTTCTAAAGGAAGTGCATATGGATCTCAATGTGCTTTGTTTGTTGATGCTCAATAGGGTGCGGGTAATTTCAATCAAAATTTGGTTGTCATGACAAATGATAGTGGGATTATGTTGTGAGAAACCAAATTCACCAAGTAATTGTCAAAGCCAGTGTGCCTCATTAAGTATTAACAACACCTCAATACTCAACCTCAGTAGATGACAATGCAACTGTCTACTTCTTGCATGCCCAATCTAAAAGTTGATGGTGTCCCAAATATATTATAGAATACACTTGCTTGCTAATGACAATCATGAGGTGCATGTGAGAATTGAGAGGCAATGTTAACAACAAAAGTAATGTCAAAGACGAGTGGTAGTCAATCATTGATATTGTGTGGTTGTTTATACAATGTCAAATCAACCAAATGAGACTTGCAGCTAGTAGACAACTCAACTTCTAAATGGAATGGTGTGGAAGCACAAGGTCATGTCAAATCGATGGATTGGATCAATAGCATACTTTTGCTTCTCAATAGAGATTCACTCAGAAGATTGATGAATATGCAAGCCAAGAATATAGTGTAGAAGTCGTAGGTTCGCTATATCAAACCTCTCCATCAACTTGTGTTTAACATCTTGAATCATGTGGTTTGAATCGCTCGTCAAAATGAGATCATCAATATATAATACAAGTATGAGAAGATCATCCTCTTGCTTCCAAATGTAGATATTGTGGTTGGATTCACATTGGGAAAATAAACAACACTTCATTAGAGTTCGACATTCCTAGAATTTGGATGTCATTTTTTGCCATTGCAAGTCATTTTTTCTAACATTTGAACTTTGTAGAGTTTTTGAAATATGAAGATTTGACTCATAGAATGTATAATATATTACAAAATTTATCAAACATTTGAACTATTTTTTATTATAAGTCATTTAAAGTTGTTCCATGGATTAAAATATGTCCATATTTATTGAGATAGTTGTTGAAACTAGATATCAATAGAAAAAGATCCATATTTTTATATCAAGTTATGAGAGCTTATTTGAGGCCATAGAAAGAATGACGGAGCTTGCAAACAAGTGAAGAGTCCTACACAAAGCCCTGTGGTTGCTTCAAGTAGATCTCTTGAGGATCAACATGCATGAATGCACTCTTAACGTCCATCTGCTAGACCGACCAACAATGTGTTACATTAAGGGAGAGAACAAGGTATGTAGAATCCATGTTGGTAATAGGAGCAAAAGTCTTAAAATAGCTTTGCTGCTAGATGTACCTTGTAGAACTATCAGTTGCATGCTTGGTCTTGTAGATCCATTTACATCCCACGGAGTTTTCTTCCTCTAGGAAGCAACATCAAATCCCATGTATTGTTTTTCTTCAAAGAAGAATATTATTCTTGCATAACAACTTTCCACTCAAGTTTCCATGTCGCCTCAGAAAATAATACCGAGTCATCAAAAATTGTCTAGCTTATAAGAGCAACACCAAAAGTTTGAGCATGAGGACAACGAGGATAAGTTTGATCACCAACTAATGGACCAACTACTTATAAAGTAGGGTGAGCCCACTTAGGCATGGAGTCAAGAGCAAGTGGAGGAGGTGTCAGAGCAGGAACATCAAAAGTATCATTATGAATATCAAGTAGGTCCTCCCAATCAGGTGTATGAGGAGAAGCCATAAATGGAGAAGAAGAAGACGTTATCACTAGTGGAATGAAACTCTCATCAACTTATACATCTCATTTAAACAAGACACCATGATTGATATGATAAAAAGGTGATAAGCCTTCACATCGTCACAGTGGCCAACAAAGATGGCATCTTGGCTCTTCTTTTCCATAGATTCACACTTTTCATTAGGAACAAACATCCATGTTTTACTTCCAAGCACACAATATTTACAAATATCAAGGTCTCCACCTGATTAAGCTTCCTTAGTAGTCTTGTTTCGCATTGGGCCTTGTGGGGAATACAATTCTGATGTAGTTTGCACGGTTTATTGCTTTAGTTCATAACTCAAGTGTTAAGTCCTTGGACTTTACTGTAAAATTTTCCATCCCCTTCTATATTTTTTTTTTGTTCAACAATATTGTTTTGTCGAGGGGTGTAGAGCATCGTGAATTGGTGAAAAATGTCGATCGGTGCAAAATTTGTGGAAGGATTTGCTCACATATTCCCCCCATTGTCAGTGTGAATCTTCTTGAGAAGAAGATTGAGTTGCTTCTTTGCAAATGCCATGAATGCTTTGAAGTTTTCAAAAACTTTAATTTTGTACTTCAAAAAGTATGCCCATGTCCTTTGAGAGTAAACATCAATAAAGGGGAACACATATTTAACTCTAAAAAGGGAACGATTGAGAAAATTCATCAAATCACTGTGCACCAACTGGAGAGGAAATTTTGAACGAGAGGCCTTACCTTGTGGGAAGGGGTCCAAGTGTTGTTTTATGACCATCACATTAGATAGACACCATCAATGCAGGAGACCTTTGGAAGGTTGATCACCATGTTTTGTATGCTCATTTGTTTAATATACTTATAATTGAGACCAAAATGTTCATGTCATAACTTGCTCACTACAATATCATGAGCAACAAGAGAGGAACCTAAAAAGGGCTCAAATCTCTCACAACAATAGAGGCATGAACGATGGTCCACCACACTCATTGCAACAATATCCTAAGGATCCTACAATTCTTGAATTACAACATTATGTTGAAAAAAATCCACAATTTTTCTAGCGTTAAAATTATAAATTTGATATATAGATAACAAATTTGAAGAAATTTTAGGAACTAGAGTACATTTATGCACACATCTTGCATTTGCATTGTGCCAAACCCCAAAACATCAATGTGTGAAGGGTTGCCCATGATAATATGAAAAGTGTTGCAATAAGAAAGAGATGTCAAATGATCACGAGAGTGTGTTAGATTTTGTGAAGCACCAAAATGAGAATATACCATTGTAGAAAGTGTTCTCCCTTCCATGAAGGAGCAAAAGGAGAAGAAATTGCGATCTTCTATTGTTTTATTGTTGCTTCTAATGCTTCCATGTTCTTATAACTTTTGTACCATGATGATTGATGAGCTTTGATAATTCCCATTCCAAACCCTGATTTGTGTCATTGCTTTGTATTAAACTAATTTTAGCATTTTTGTAAATAATACTCTTATATACTTAAAAGAAGTTTTTGGGCATAAATCTCTTTCATTTTCATCTTGCATATGCTTCTTTGAATGGGTTGATATAAATTGTCTTTCAGTGCTAACAAGTGTGAATGAAGGACTTTTTTATAAGCCTAGCGCATGACTGACATAGAGCTTAGCATAGGACTCACTTCAAGCCTTCAAGCCTGCACATGGCTCGCAATGGAGAGCAGGACTCACATTATAGAGCGAAGGACTCACACAATGGAGCGCAAGACTCGCACATTGCAACAAGGAACTTATCCAGTCAACATATGAGTTGCATGATTCAAGGAGCATCTAATTTGTATCATCATCCACCCAGCACGTGACTTGCACAATTAATGGAATTCCTTATTAGCATTAGTTTAGTTGGAAGCTCAGATTATGTGTATGGCAATTGTCTTTGTGAATGAACATGTTATCTCCTCCAACAAGAGTGAATTGACAACCACCACTATGCAAAGAACTCGAGTACATGAGTGTTTCAACTCCACCAATGTCTAATGTTTCACCTGGGCGTTAACAAAGACTCCACTTGCAGTAACGAGAATAAATCTGATCAATATGCTACATGCAATCGTTACTTCAAACTTGTAATTCCCAGTTACAATGTTGTTCTCATATAGATTTGTTAGTTAATTGATTAGATAACTTTTGCATTATTATTAAAATAACAAGTCCTCTTGAAGAGGAATTGGACTTCACTTGTTATAAAGGTGTTTGTATTAGGATTAGAAAAAAGGCTTTCTTGGGAGGAAAGTATTGTAATTAACTATTGATCAATAAAGCACATGATTCTGAGTTCAATTTTGTTTGTGTAACTTAAATGTTGCAACTTGATCAGGGGGAAGGAGGAAGCGGGACTCCTCTCCAATGTGAAGGGAAGTATTATATGTTTGTTTAATTCTCTAATTATTGAGTTGTTGATTACTTTCAGGCATTACAGTATTTATAGCATTCAAAAAAATATTTTGTTTTAGTATGTTTTAATTCTTTTAATTCATAGATTTAGGAGTCTTTGTTTTATGTCATCAAGCTTTAATCAAATAGAACAAGTTCTTAAGAATAGTAGATGGTTACAACTCTCAATTGATCTAGATGCATGCTTAATACAATTTCAACCATACTTTGTTGCAAATAACCTCGAACATCGCCGTAGTATTGACAATTATTGAATGATCAAAGTACGAGTATCAACGACACTCGTCACTTTTTGGTGTCTTTGTTGGGGAATTTCTAAAGGTGTTATCAAAGATCAAGGTACTAACTTGTGTGCTCTCTAATACCCTGGTAAGTTTCCATTTAGAATTTCTTTTTCCATACTCTTTCTTTCAAATATAAAAGGTCTTGTGGTGACATCAAGTGTCTTTTCTGTGCTTTTGGAGTATGTGGAACACAGTAATCCACTGAGCACTTATAATTGGGAAATTGTTATTAAACATGATAGGATTTTATGTTTAGACCTAGAGATCATAGAGGTAGGTTTGTAAGAGTAAACTTAAATAACCCCCCTCAAAATCTACTCGTGGAACAACTTGATCAACAAGGAAGGACGACAGATGGAGTGGAAAATCCTAATGGGGAAAACAATAGTAATCCACCGTTGGGAAGGACATTCACTTATCCCATACAATTAGATCCTAATGACCAAGCACCTATGAAGAATATATCCCCCTCAATTTTACCAACATTCAGAGGACTAGTCTCGGAAGATCCTGATCAATTTTTGTTTGAATTCGAAGTGTTATGCCAAACCTATGATTATACCTCCAACACTCAAAAGCTAAAGATGTTTCCTTCAACTTTAAAAGATACAACCATGAGATGGTTCATGAGCCTAACCCCCAACTCTATCCATACATGGGAAGAGATTGAAACAATCTTCTTGGACAAGTACCAAGATTATTGTAGAGTTACGGACCATGGGGAAGAACTTTTCAGGATACAACAGAAGGAAGATGAGGGTGTAGAAGACTATTTAGATCGATTCTTTTTCCTTCACAGGAGGTGTGGTACAAGTCTTGACATTACCCTTTTGAAAACAATATTTCTTAAAGGAATGGATGAACACACTCAAGATGATTTTAATTTAATGGGAAAACGTGACATGAACAAGTTGGAATTCACAGACATCATTGATCTCTGCAGAAATTATTCTCGAACTCGCCCAAATTTGCTCAAACATAAAGGCAAGATTGTCAACGAAGACGTATATAAACTAAGAGAAGAAATTAAAAAAATAAGAACGGGTCTCTTAATTCAACTCAACACAACAGTGGATAGGGAAAAAGCTAAGAACAAAGAGCCATTGTCCATATATTGTCCAAGATGCAAGGATAAGCATGGGCTTAAGGATTGTCCATTAGATAAAACAAATGTTTGCCTTGTCTGTGGTTTGAAACATGCCACTGACCAATGTGGATTGTTACCCTTGCTAAAAATTCATGTAAAATAGAATACACAAAGTGAGCTTGAGATTAACTACGTAGCTCATAAGCAAGAAGGCAATTTTGCTTCAAATCAAAACAACCATTATGCTCCAAAAACCCAATAGTTTCCAAATCAATGGAACAAGTCATGGTCATATCCTCAACGTTAGACTCAAAAGTTCCACAAGAATGGGGTCCGCGGTAGAATGCACAACCAATGTATTATCAACAACCATGGACTCCAAACCCAAACATCTCACCATCATTCCAATAATTCAACCTATAATTTCGGCAGCAATGGAATATGTCTCAAGGATCTTGTCAACATTTTTATAATCCAAGAATACCTCATGTACAACAAGAAGTTTTGTTAACTGGACCCACAACTGTTGTTCCAGCTGAACAACCTACCCAAACTCGAATCCCAACTCAAATTGTGGCTAACCCAAGGAGTGTTAGGAAAGGCAATGCAATGTACACTATTGAAGCCGACAAAATGCCCACAGAGAACTCCATAGATTGTAGGAACATACTGCTACTCTCAGGGAAAATTGCTTCAAAACCTTTGTCCCCAATCATAGAGGAAGTATCTGAAGATAAAGAAGAACCAGAGGAGACACAACCCAAACATGTCCCTGATAAGATATTTGAACCACTTTCAAAAACACCATTTCCATCAAAAAATTATGAATAAATATAATACTCCAAACCAAGAGGGACCTGAGTCAGATTTGATTCAAAGATTAGAAAAATTAAGCATTGAAATCCCTCTTTTGCAATCTATTAGAGATATACTAGAGATAAACAAAACCATTAAATAACTCTATGTTAAAACTCTAGGGAGGAACAAAATCAACCTCCCCCAATTCTTGTATGACTTTGTCTCTTCCTCCACCGAAAAAATTCGTTGGGGCTCTGCATATTTAAAATTGCAAGGGTTAATCCATCTCATTTGCAAACATCATTTCATCAAGAAACACAATGGGATGAGGAAATGGATTAAGTTCCAAAAGAAATATGCCTAGGACCCTAAAGAGCATCCAAAATACAAAACCCCAAGAATAGAGCCCTTGATTGAAGATAGTCCAAAGAAGAAACATAGGTCCTCCCAGCCAACACAATCTATAGATAAACATATAGTTGAGGATGTCCCCTCACTATAAGATCAAGAGGCCGCAACCACAATAAGGGAATTGAACCAAACATCCCAAGCTTCCCAAACCATGTTTCAGAGGATATGGGAACCATACCCATTATTGAGGATCCCCTATTATCTAATAAAGGAAAAAATCATATGATTGAAGGTGAGCCTAGCTCACCTGTTAATGAAGAAACTCTTACCCCTAAACTTCTGGAAATTTCTAAAGTAGAATATGAATTGCAGCAAACCAAAGAGAGGCTACAAATTCTACAACTTTTCCTTCGAGGGAAGGATGAATGTATCTCCTAGTTAAAAATATTAAAAAATCAAATGATTCAATAACTCCAACAAACAGTGGAACATAAAGATCAGATAATTCAACAGATCCAACAGTCATTGGAGGGAAAAGATCTAAGCATTCAGAAAATACGTCACACAATTGATAACTTGGATGCTTAACTTTCAATATTAAAAGTTGAAAGGGAGAAAACAGAGCGCATAACACCCACAAACCAAATGGCCCAAACAGATTTTGTGTTTCCTCAAATTGTTATATTAAAAGGAATGGTCAAGTGGATGCAACAATGTTATGAGCTGAGAAAAGTGACATATGAAAATAAAGTATTGAAGGAAAAAAGAAGGTCCTTTAAGATAATATGGCAATACGCTGCCATCTATATGAGAAAGCCCTTGTCTACAGACCACCTTCAAACTTTTATGACTTATTTTTTAAATAACAATTTTATAAATGGCAAGTCTCTAGGGTTCACTCCAATGAATCTTTAGAGTTTGAAACAGATAGGCAATTTATGACCACATATTCAGTATCAGATGCAACTAGGAAGAATCTATTATGTGAATTTTATGTTCACAAAATTTTATTACCGGAGCAGGTAGAGATCCCAATCAACTTGTATGTAAGGGATGTACAAATAAGGTCGTTCATATCTACACTTAGACACCCCAAACAATTTGGCGCGATCAAAGAGGAGATTTCACAAGGAAAGAAACCAATGCAAGCCTCCTAATGAGGCATGATATTCTAGCTCCTAAGAGGTTCTTACAAAAAAATTTGGCCCAGATACATTGTCTTCAACTAGTGGATAAATATAAACAGAGCATCTCCATATGTATATCAGATTTTAGGGCCTATGTGTTGCGGAATTTTAATATGGAATTCTTTGCTTGCCAATAGAGATATGAACTATTCCATAAATCTACAAAAAGAAAGAGGTTATGTCTCCAACTAACCTCTGGTGGTCAGTAAGAAGGGCCAAGGAGATATGCAAGGCCATGTTGGACATGCAGCAGAATTGGGTAGGCATTAGGTTTAGATTGCCCTTGAAGCATCAGTACCAATATGGAATAATAATCAAGATCAACCAGTGGCGAGTTATACCAAATGGAGAGACACAATGATTACATTTTGTGGATTCAACAATCCAGAAGAAGAGACATGGCTTACTTTTACTAATGAATATAATTGTACAAGGATTGTGGAATCCTTAAACAGAAATGGTTTAATCTATAGAAGGAGGACCTGTTAATCCCAAGTCTGGGGGAGTTATGAGCTTTGACGATTCCCATTCCAAACCCCGTTTTGAGTCATCACTTTGTATTAAACTAATGTTACAATTTTTGTAAATAATACTCTCATATACTTAAAAGGAAGTTTTTGTGCATAAATCTTGTTCATTTTCATCTTTCATATGCTTCTTTGAATGGGTTGATATAGATTGATGTTTCCTACTAACAAGTGTGAATGAAGTACCTTTTTATAATCCTAGCACAGGACTCACATAAAGCTTAGTGCATGACTCACTTTAAGCGCATGTAGGACTCACAATGGAGCACAGGACTCACAATATGGAGCGAAGGACTCGCACAATGGAGCATAAGTCTTGCACAATGCAATAAGGAACTTATCTAGTCAGCATATGAGTTGCATGATTTAAGGAGCATCTAATTGGTATCATCATTCAGTCGGCACATGACTTGCACAATTAGTGGAATTCCTAATTAGCAGCAGTTCAGTTGGAAGCTCAGATTATGTGGATGGAAATTGTCTTTGTGAACAAACTGGTTATCTACTCCAACAAGAGTAAATTCACAGCCACCACTAAGCGAAGAACTCGAGCACATGAGCGTTTCAACTCCACCAATCTCCAATGTTTTAGCTGGGTCTTGTTAACAAAGACTCCACTCACAATTAACAAAATAAATTTGATTGATATGCTACATGCAATTGTTACTTCAAACTTGTAACTCCCAATTACGTTGTTGTTCTCATACATAATTGCTAGTTAACTAATTAGATAACTTTTGCATTATTATTAAAGTAACAATTCCTCTTAAAGAGGAATTGGACTTCTCTTGTTATCAAAGACGTTTGTATTAGGATTAGAAAAAAAGGCATTCTTGGAAGGAAAGTATTGTAGTAAAACTATTAAGCAATAAAGCGCATGATTCTAAGTTCAATTTTGTCTGTGTAAAATTTAAATGTTGCAGCCCGATTAAAGGGAAGGAGCAAGGACCGCTCCTCCCCAATGTGAAGGGAAGTATTAGATGTTTTCTTAATTTTCTAATTATTTAGCAGTTTATTACTTTTAGGCATTACAACATTTATAACATTTAAAATTGTTATTCTCTTTCAGTATGCTTTAATTATTTTAATTCATAGATTTAGGAGTCTTTGTTTTATGTCACCAATATTTGATTAGATAGAACAAGTTCTTAAGAATAGTAGATGGTTACAACTTTCAATTAATCTAGATACATGCTTAATACAGTTTCAACAATATTGTGTCACAAATAGCCTCAGACACCGCCCTGGTATTGACAATTATTGAATGATGAAAGTATGCGTATCAACGACCTTCAATGATTGGCTCCTTTACAAATGCAACAAGGGCCAACAACCTTCTTTTTCCTGAATGGCCCCTTACGCTTACCAGAATTAGATGGTTCAGGAGACTCATACGAGGATTTTGTAGGGTTGTTTGAGGGTAATGTTTACGGTTTAGGTTTTGGTTTACCCTTAGGAGATCTTGCAACAAGTGCATGAGAATAATTATGAAGAGTAGAAGTGCTACCAATTTAGCATGCTCTCTAGTTAATCTTCAACAGAAGAACTCAAAAGTGGGAATTTGAAACGAATCTCTTAAAGCATCCATCGTAGATTATAAATCCAATGCAAAAACACTTAAAGGACACTTAAACTTTGACGTGATAGAAATTATTTCCTCTTTGTTCTTCGTTTATTCCACCATCTTTCAACTTTGAAGCAATAAACTTGAATTTGGTTAGGAACTCCTCAATTGTGGGAAAATATGAAGGCAATGAATGGACAGTTCTACTTCAAGTTGCAATATGAATTCATAAAATTTTCCAAATAACTTTTCAACAGTATCCCAAACTTTCTTTCGAGGATTTAGGATCATTGATATGGAATATTAGGTTCTCATACACATCCAGGTTCATCAACCCAAGAGCCTCATCCTACTTAGAAGTGTATGTGTACTTATCCTTACCTGACATAAAGACTAGGACAAAGCAATAGATGTTGCATTTTAGGCTTCCATACATGCTACGTAGAAGTGGTTAGGGGTTCAAATAGATGAGACCATAGTTTATTCTTCCATACATACTAGATAGATGTGGTGAGGGGTTCATAGATGAGAACTTATTACAAAAGAAGAGGAAAAGGAGAATAACATCCTTGGCATAGGCCTACAAAATACCCTTGCCAATCCCCTCCCTGAAATTTACTCATTTTTGGAAAAAAAAAAAAGTTTCATAATAATAAATCTTTACCCAAAAACAATGCTCCTCCACCCACCCCCCATAATTTACAACATTTGCCCCCTTTAAAAATAAAATGCCCACTTTTAAAATAAATCTCACCTTTTATAACTTGAGCATTTAAAATAAAAGAAATTACCCACTAAGTTTAACACTACCCTTATATTATTATTACCCATAAATAATGGTCCTCCACCACCTCATAATTTACAACATTTGGCCCCTTTAAAAATAAAATGTCCACTTTTAAAATAAATCTTACCTTTTATAACTTGATCTTTTAAAATAAAAAAATTACCCACTAACTAATTTTAACATTGCCCTCGTCTCTCTTTTAAACAAATTATTTAAAAGATGAAGGTGGATGGTATCGACCCCTTGATCTCCCTCCTTGGAGTGTTCTTGTTAAAACTTATATAGCCAGGAGATCATGTAATGTCTTTTAGTGTTAAAATGGTTTTATTTACATTTAAGTTGGAAAATAAAAATAAAAACTTTTTAATTATCAATGGTGGGGAACTTTTAGTGGGCCATATTGGGACAAGTGAATGTCAATTTACAACACCTAAAGAGCGATCTTCAATAGGTATGACAAATGAGGCACAAGACATGTCACAGGTTGGTGTAGGTGGTCACTTCTAGAAAGATGGCAAGATTGTTGTATGACAATGTATATTCACAATAAGAAATGCTCATATGAGGTACATTATATAGGGATGATGCCTTTTATTTGGGGTAGAGGTCGAATAAGTGTTCAAACATGCAAAAGGTAGGAGATTTTAAGAGAGACGAGGATTACCTCATGACATAGAAGAGATGTGACATCGAGAGGGTGTATGCAAGCATGCAAACCAAGAGGAGATGTTTAGACAAATTGAAGGTGGAGAAGTTGTTAACGACATGATAGTGTTAGAGGAGGAGACAACTTTTTGGTAGGATGTGTGCAGGACCTAACAACACATGACGAGAACTCCCAAAAACAAAAAATATAGAGTGGCACATGCGAATGAGGCATAATTAGAGAGGCAAATCAGATGAAGATGGAGTTTTAGGTGGCACTTAGGGGTGTAGGTCTTTTTTTTTAGATAGTTAAACGCTTTTGACCGAAGCTATGAATTTGAGGGTCAATGGGCCCCCACCCTAACACTTTTGATTGGAGCTATGAACCGGGGGGTTCTTCAGTCCCCTCCCTTAACAATATAAACGTCCTCAGACAAGCTATTACAATTTTCCACCACAAACCATGACCACTGATGCGCCGACAATGCAAATTTCCACCACTGCCATTAAGAGCCATTATTCGTCGCCAACACTAGTGTCAATGATGCAAATTCCACCACTGCCGATAAGAGTCGCCAACTGCAACCATCGGTGATACAACAACTGCCACCACCGATAAACCACGTTGAAGGTGATCAGGCCCAGCGGAATTTAATCCTAGGTGGATCTAGACACAACCGTTTATCTTAACCGATCCACCCAAACCCCATTGGCATTAGGGGTGTAGCTCTTAACATGGCATTCTAACTCCAAATTGTGAAAAATTGTTCATATACAACAATACAACCTGAAGTTGGCCAAACATATTTTACAAAGTAACCGCCCCTAATGATGCACGACTTGAAATTTGGAGGAAAAAATCATATTTTTAGTTGAGGCCGATGAGCAGTGGGTAAAAGTAATAAAAAAGACAACTCTACTACCATATAGGAGTAGTCTAGAAGATCACCAAAGACAAAAACTACAATAGTAAGCCCAAACCAATATTCAACACACATCACACTACTTAATATTATTCCTCCAAAAAGCTATTACAAACTCCAAATATATCTCACTTCTCTCTTACAATTAGTTATTGGAATTCTTTAATATATAGACATATGGTTTGTTTCCAACAACAAACTATTAGTTGTTTAGTTGTGAAACAAATAATATTAGAGAGTAAAGTCATATTAGGGAACAAACCAATATCCCTAAAATCATGCAAATAATATAATTTCAACATGCACTCAAATTATTGAACTTGACTAATCTTAATCTAATTTAGAACCCCCTAAATAAATTTTAGACTAGACAAGTGTGAACACGGACAAAGTAGGCTAGATAAATAAAAGCTAATCTAATGTGAGCACACAACTCCAATAGTCCATTTGAGTATAACTTAGGTGTTTTTTCTTTTTCCTTGAAGAAATCAATAAAAAAAATTGTAATATCACCCTACAATAGCACGTTTTTTGTTTAGACCTTGGAAAGACTTCTTCAAGGTCAACATAATGCTTAGCTAGACTGAGGCCATTTTTTCAAATACTGAAAAATTTACTAAATAAGTAATAGATTTATGGGCCAATGTGGTATGTGAAAAAACGAAGATAAGCACCTTGAGGTTGATATCTCGCAATATTTTTGAAATACATATATTTAAGATATTTGTACTAATATAGATACAATTACAATTCTTCCAAACATCAAATTGATTATTTATTGTTACATTTGATGGAAGATAAACCATCTCTCATCTTTTGGTTAATTTCACAACAATGAATTTTATAAGCTTGATGGAAGATTAACTTTGTCATTGCTTTGGGGGAGGTGACCAACCACTCTAGAGAAAAAGGTGTTGATAACCCTTGGAGAACTTGTTAAGATATATTAGTCTTTTAATGGATATTTGATTCATTATAGTTGTATAGAATGTGTTAATGTTTTAGTTGTTAATGTTAATTTTAAAAAGCATAGGGCCTTTTATTATATATTTTTGGTTAATGTGTTCTACCTTTCATGGTGCACTTTAGTAAGCAATCAACATTGGGGAAGAAACTTTAGCATGCTGGCGAATCCAAATTGTAAAGGAGTGTGCCATCCATTACATGATCTCACCCAAAATGTATAGAGAGAAATCGGGTCCTTGTCTGTTAAGTTGGATGATACAACTAAGACACAGACTAGTATTAAGTCCCCATAATATATCAACAACAATAGCAAGCACCTTAGTTATACAAGTTGAAAACTAGTCATATTTACTAGGTTTCATTGTCTTTTTTTAACAAAGCAACACCAAAAAATCTTATTTTAACTAGTAGAGTGAATCCAAACATCATAATTTATTATTGCGATGGTATTCCATCCTTTTTAACACGATAGCTTCTAACTATCATTCATATTGATAAACACAAGTGAAAACTTATAGCTTGAGAACATTTGTTCATTATATGTGATACTTCCTACAATTACCATATACATTACGACGTTACTCTCCATATTGACTAGCTTCATCTACTCATTATAAGGAAACATACTATCAAATACATTAAGTCTCATCCCTCAATCCCTCTTGCTTCCTCTCCTTTGCTACTCTTTTTGGAAGTGGGTACACATAAATATCAAGTAATACTAGAGGGATGGCTACAATTTCTTCTTGCTAACTTTCTTGTTTGTCCCCACACAAGCTTGCAAAAGCCTTTGTGAAACTCGGTTTGGTTTCTATTAGGACAGGTTATTATTTTGGGGTGTTTTCTACTTATGGAATGAGTTCCTCAAACCTAGTGATGTGTTTTTTCCACTAATCCATGTTTTTGTTGAGAAAGGAGGTATCTATTTTCAACCTACAATTGTATTGATGATTCATATGGTCTTTCTTTCTAATTCTTCATATATTCATCCAATCTAGTCTGCAAAGGTGTTTATTTCCCTATCCATTGCAAATTGTTTATCATGAAGGGATTTCCTTATTGCTTGAATAATACAAATACTTTCAAATACTTTTTTCCTATTGCATTCCGCAACACTTTTTTCTAATGTTGTTTATTCAATTGCTTTCAATGTTTCTTCATCCTTGTAGATTTATTCCCTGGGCTACATATGTGTGGTTTATGAAGAGCTCAAGGATCTTCATGTCATGCTCTAATCTATTCATAGTTTTGATATTTCCTTCAACACAAGCTCCCTTTCCTTTGTTTGGGGCTATTCCCTTCTCCACTTCTCGAGGCCAATTCCCTCCTCTTTTGGTACTCTTCCCTTGTCTTGTGAACCAACTGGGTTAATTATTCGTCTTTTGGCACTCTTTCCTTATCTTGTGAACCAAATATATACCTTGCATTATATTTTACTAACCTAGGAAGGGTGGAACCCCTTAGCACTTATACATACATAGGTGACATGTCACTGGTAGATTTTAGCTTGTTTTCGTCACTGTTAGCATCAAAATTGTGAGGATTTTCACTTAGATTTTTTTTAGCTTAACACCAAAGATTGTATGATAAAATGTACTTCAGATTAATAATTTTTGAATGTAAGTGCCAAATCAAAGTTTTACAATTTTTGCGTAAACAATTAGTAAACATCATCATCATCTATACAAATTTAAGGATAGCCATCCTTATTATTAGATAGTACAAATTGATGAATGCATCAAAGTGATTTTAAATTTTTTAGTCTTCATCATCTTCTTTTTCATCATCATCAACATTACCATAATTATCAAGTATGAAATGATAGAATCCATAGGAATTGTGGCCTCCGAGCCTTATATTAATTGGAATGGACGACTTAGTCTTTTGTAAGTTGTGTGTTATGTCCACAATGTCGCGGGTATCTTAAAGTCTCAATCAACTTTATCTAAGTCACAAATCTTACTGATTTTTTTCCTACCACCTTATTGAACGTCTCCACTATTTCATTTTCCTATGGATGATACGATGTGTTCTTATTGTGATATATTAAAAAATGCTTCAAAAGTAATTATATAGTGTCATTCAAGAAATGTTTTCTTTGATCACTTCTTAAACTCAACAGACATCTAAACCATGTGATGATATTCTCATATATAAACTTAGTTGTCTCTGTGGTACAATGTTGGGTAGGAATAGCCTATACCCATCATGTTAGATACTTTTGCCCTGTTATGATGTACCTTGCATGCGACAACTAGTCGTTGGCCTAATCAAAGTGATAAATTTTACCACCCATTTTTTAAATAGGCTAATGCCAACACTAGTTTCAATGGAATTTCATCTCATGCATTCAGTTTGCCAACACACTAATAAATATCACAATTCTATGTATACTTGTGCATGTCTTTGAAGAGTGTAGGCCACCATAGACCCGCCATCAAAACTTTTCATGTTTTTCCTTCTCCACCATTATGTCCTCTTGTTATCCCTTCATGTGTTTCTCTTAAAATTCCCTCTCTGTCATGTTGGAGTACTACCCATCGTAGTACTTTATCCCTCCCTTTTCTATATAATGTGCCCTCTATTACCATGAATAGAAACGCCGAAATCAACAATTGTTTTTTTCATTTTTAGAGTATCATTATGGAAACTCCCATGTCGCTAAGAATTGTGTTAAGGTTTCCATGTCCTTAGGGACTACCTCTACTCAAAATAAATGTGCTCCTCGAAAATCATCTTTTATCGGCCCTTTTTCTTCACCATTTTCAATCCAAAACAAGTAGTCAAGATCATTATTTAGCTTTCTTGGTTTTAGTGAAATAATGAACTCAAATTCTTGAAATAAGATTAACCAACAACATATACGCCCTTGTATAACTTGTCTATCTATCAATTACTTTAATGGATTGTGGACTATCTAAAAGACAAATGGTGTTGCTAATAGATAATGACAATATTTTGGTAGAGCATATATAATTTGTTAGTGCCTCCCTCTCTATGATTAAATAATTTTGTCCTGTTTTTGCCAATTTGTGTCTTGTAAATGATATTGGATGATCTATAGTACCCAACAATTGTGTTGAACCACTCCTATTGTTATACATGACACATCCACATGTACATGAAAAGGCGGCGTCCAATATGGAAATACTATAATAGGTACATTCAGTATTTTTGTTTTCAATACTTCTAATATCTCTCAACACTTCGTGATCCACTCTATAAATTTGTTTGGCTTTTTCTTCAACAACTGCTCTATAGGTGCACTAACTGTGACATAGTTTCTTTTTTTTTAAATATGATAACATGTATACCCAAACAATGCCCCCATTTCCTTTTACGATTTTGGTGGCTGGAATGTTACTATGATAGATGCCTTTAGGGGGGCAACCAATTACCCCTCATTGCAAATGATGTGCCCTAAGAGTGTACCAAATGGAGTCAGACATAAACATATCTTCAATGTATTTGTAACATGTGGCATCGCTCAAACATCAAACATAGCACTTGCATATGATCCCTAAGCAGTTTGTATATAGTCCAATTATCTAAATACAACTCTAAGAAATCATGTAGGAAGTCTTTAAACACATTCACCATTATTCTATTGAAAATTGCACGTGCATTCTTAAGTTTGAATGAAATAACTGTGTACATGAATAATCCTCATTCAATGGCAAATGTAGTTTTTGGTTGATTTTTAGGTGCAATCCGCATTTGAGGATACCTCGAGAATCCATCTATAAATGAGTAGACTTCTCACCAAATCACACTTTCGAGCACATTTTTTGTAAATGGTGTGGGAAGTGGATTATGTGCACATGCCTTATTCAATTCTTTGTATTTCTCCAATTTTCTTGTTCTAGATCACCATAGGATTGATCCATTGAGTCTTCAACTAATTGGATTATTCCGCCAACCACCATCTTATCCAATTTTGCCTTCACCTTTACTTTTACATTGGGAATATTTAACCAGCAATCCTTAAACTACACGCACAAATTGTGTAGGGCCCACGGTTTCAGCCAATGAAGGATTTAATAAAGTGAGCATTAATTTATTTTGATTTTCTCATTGACTAAAATCGTGGGGCCCTACACAATTTGTGTGTGTTGTTTAAGCTCAGGTTATTTAACCTATAAGAACATTTCTTAAATGGTTTCACTCCCTCTTTTATTTGAATTTTCATGGTTCCTAATTCCTCCTTGATTCTGTGGAGGTCATGGAAACTCTTTGGAAACAAGTCCTCATATTGTTTAACATTTCTATAACCTTCAATACTTTCTCTTCTTCCTAATAATCTCTTATTTTAACAAACTTTTGTACTCCCTCCTTTCCTGTATTCTCCTCCCTGATTTTCATTGACTGATCAAAATATTTTGTTTTATCAATGTTGAATTCTATCGATTCCCTTCTTCCTTCCACGTTGAACTTAATTTTCTGCAGTTGGACCTCTTCTTCTCTTCCTTCCACGTTGAACTTAATTTTCTGCAGTTGGACCTCTTCTTCATGGTCTTGATAATATTTTTCATTGCAGTCCTCTTTTAAGCCTCTTGTGGTATCAGTGGTGTCATGCCAAACCTCTTTTTTCTAAGCTACGCCCACGTTCATCCTTCTTGTGAGCGACACGTGTGTTATCTCTCATTTCCTTCAAAGTTGATCTCCTCGTATTCTGAATTAAACATCCCATTTTAATTTGTGAAGCATTGTAAGGCTAAGAGCAGTAAATAGGTGGGTTTCTTTAGAAATTTTTCATGAAATCAACCCGGCAGGCGATACCCATAAAGTTCACTTTGACATTATTAGGTACCCTCAATGGCACCTTGAGGGATTAATCTCCCAAAGCTATATCATATCTTATAGGGTTTAATTTTGGTTTTCTGAATCACATTGGCACCCAAATCCAACAATGTCATAAGGAAGTTTTGCCCATTAATATTTACATTTATATATATGGTGGATTTCTCTCATTATGTTGTGTGCAGAATACATTCTTTTCTTTTTTTTCCTAGTTTCTACCTGATGTACATGGTGTCCTCTCTCGTTTATTCCAATATTTAAAAAATTGTTTCAATTTCTCCACTAATCCTTGTTTAGTAACTAGTTTTACCAATTGCTGCAATGCAATAACCTCTTTTTTTTCAAAAAAAATGTTAATTTTTCAGCTTCTACTTTCTTATTATTTTTAATTGTTTCTCCTGTTTTCTTAATGAACTTATCATGGACCTCAAAGTTAGGATAGGTACGCATTGACTCATCTTCATTGTAACTTGAAATCTCGTCTCATGGCAGCAAGTTTTGTGGTGACCTCTACCCTATGTCTATTATCTACATTCTTTTGTAATTTGTGCTAGATCTTTTTCTTCTCAACCCCATCCTCCCTAAGCTTCTTTTTTTTCATTTATTCTCTCATACATTAGTTGCCTTCCCCTTGAACTCTCACCTTGCTATGTCCTACTAAGTATTTTCTTGTTTTTCCGGTAATGACTCATCCTGCAGTATTATTAAATGTTGGGCAATTCTATTTGCTTCTTTGCCCAATGCTTTTGTTTTTCTTCCTCCATTATTGTAAAAGTGTACCTCTTTTGGACAACTAAATAATTCACGTGGTCCTCTCTCTTGACAAAATCCACATACATTAGGCTCAGGTTTTGTACACTAACTGGCCATGCGTCCTTCCTTTCCACTCCTGCAACATGTAATAAGTGTCCTTTTTAATTTCCTCATAATCCATTCCCTCCTTGGTTGTTCACGATTCATTTTTTTTATACCCTCCTCTTTTATGTCCTAGTTATCCTTTGCCTCCTTGATAACCTCATATATAACCGCCTTTATATTTGCATCTATTGTAGTTTAGATTGTTATACCCTATGCAGTATGAATCATTATTATGTGTCTGACATCCTTACATGATATTATTAAAACCTCCTTGGTATTGGCCTCCCGTGTTTTGTTGGTATCCGCCATCGGAGTTGGGAAATTATTGAATGGGTTGTGAAGGTGGCGTTATGTTATGTGGTATGATGGGTGGCATTTGGATTGTTAGATTTTTCTATGGTATTTGAGTGGGTGGCATTATGGTAACTTGTGGAATGGTTTATGGTTATGGATGGGGTGTTTGTTTAGCCATTGTTCCTAGGTGGGCTCTATGCTCTTTTAACTCTTCCATTTCATCTATCCATGGGAATTTTTATTGATAATGATTATATTAGCCACATGTTATACAATACATCAACTAACTTGTCAGTGGGGCTATGTATGTTGATTATGTTGGTCCTAGAGTCAACAAATTCCACACCATAATATTTCCTTAATAATTGGTTATTATTGTAGTGGCATCATTCTAGTGGGTTGTGCTCTTATAGCCACATCTCCCCTTGTTCCTTCTATATATGGGCATTTTTTATGGTGTTTCCTTCATCATAACATACCATACACTGCATTTTAGGTCTATGTATAGTCCTTAGCGGCAAATTATTCCTCCCTTCATATTTCATCTATATTTCATGGCAAGGTTTCAACTAGTCCAACTCTTGCATTCCTTTCTCCAACTCCAACTGTACCATGGTCTCTCCTTCTCTTCGCCATATTTATGCGTCTAACCTTGTGGCCATCTCCAATTCTTTTGCAAATGTATTATACGGAGGCCTATTTGTTGATGCTCTCAAATATGGTAACAACTCTGAAGTAAACCGCATAATTCTTTGTTTCTTTAACAAGGCCTCATCTAAATTCCTAACTACCGATCTAAACCTATGATCAAAATCTTTTACTAACTCTCCCTCTTTTTGTATTAGGTCGCTCATTTTTCTAATGCTATTAGTTTGTGCATCTAGATAATGATGATTTGATTTGAATTCCTTCTTAATCTCATCCCACATGTTATTTTGTGTTGGGATTATTTTCATATACCATTTCAATGTGTCACCTCTCAACATCTCCACAAACAACTTCCTTTATGAGTGTGTTATGTTGTTATTCATCCAATATGATTCCAAAATAAACAAATTTTCTTCTGCATCCTTAGTGTCTTTTACAAACAAAGGAAAATTCATCTTATGTGCCATCTTTGTTGGTTGTGTTGGTAGTGTCATGGTACTACCTATTGTATTCTAATTCCCTACTAATTTTTTTGTTTTTTCTTATCCTTTTTTACTTTTGTCGATCTTTGATAAAGTATATTTATCACTCTTAAGTTCTACCTCAAAATATATCTTTCTTAGTACTTAGTCAAATGCTTCAACTATCTCATCTCTTGTATTACCTTATTTTTGCTTTTGATAACTCTTTTGTTACTTGTCTCCTATATCTATCTTTTGAAATGTTGTCTAATTCAATTGTTGTGGCGGCACAGGGTACGATGTTTGGTCTGAGGGGCTCATTTCGATAGATGGTATTTTTCGGTAGGGGAAGGGGATGTGTCTCTTCTTATCTTGATACATTCTCGACTACTCCCTTCTCCTTCATTAAGCAATCTCCTACCCATAATTATTCTTAACTTAACCTTATCATCTGAAAAGAACCTATTTTCATCTTCCTTTCATTCTTTCCTTCCTTCACTTCTCTTTTTTCTATTTTTTTCCATCAAATCTTCAACTAATATATCCAAATTGTCTACCTCGCTTTCTAACATTCCCAGCTTCATTCTACTTAATTCATGTGCTACTAATTTCTCAAATGATTTCTTTAAGTCTTGTACTTCTCTAAATCTAATCTCCACATTCTCTTCATCTTCATCTCCTTTTAATTTTATGTTAAGTATACCTAAGGACACATGTTCCCCTTTTTTTATCACTCCCAAGGTTCATGGTGTGCCCACAGAAAGTTTCACCATCCTATCTATCAATCATGGCATGTTCTTGAATGAACTTTCATGCATAACATGTGCTTGTTGCATCCACACTATGTCTATCACTATGTTTCCTAAATATATGTTACTACTACTTGTATTTGGCGAGGTGGGTAGTATAAGCTACCAAGATTGATTCATTTGAGCTATTTATGGAAGTGTTTGTAAGCTTAACATGTCATGATTGTCTTGTTTCTAAGTGCATGGGTCCTACAAGCCATGTTTCCAAGTCCGTAGAAATGTAACTCAATGACCCAACCATTTTTTTGTTTACTTAAAATAAGACGATGTATTATTTCTTCCCTATATAACCTATGGTGTTATCCTCTCATTCATTCTTTCCCTCTTTTTTGTTAATCTAACTCTTTCCCCCTCAATTCCCATATTTTTCTATTACTCTAACTACTTTTCTACTTTCCCTTCGTTACACGGCCTACAGTATACTACAACTCCTCCTCTAGCTTTCTTTTGTTACATAGCCAACAATACACAAAAAATTTTATTTTGAATTTTCTCTTTTCCAACTATACTCTTTCTCTCTCTAATCCTTCCCTCTTCTCCTAAATCACAAAGTTAACGCTAATCTCACCTATTTTCCTATTATTTTATTTCATTTTTCCCCATTTTCTTTCCTCCTTTTTGTTTCCCCTACTGTCAACCTAGATCTCCTTCAAGCATAACAACCTTTTGGATTGCCTCTCTTCCTTCCCGTCATCTTGTAGGTGCCTTTCCCCTGAATAATCTTGTTATCGCTTATTATCAATCCTTTGCCATCATTAGAATTCTAATAAGAAGGGGGACTTGATATAAAATGTCATTTGGGTCTTCTAAGAACTCAACCTTCTTTGTATCAAAGCGTGTCCAACCCTGAACCACCCACAGAATTATGAATGAATTGAGAATGTCTCAAACCAATAATCAGTTGCACAAGTCCAAGATTCGTCTACTTCCTCAACTTCTTGTAATTTATTCTTAGTTTCACTTAATAGTATCTTGTAGTCAAAGTCTAATCAACTCAATTTCTTTTACTATCCTCAAGATTCACGACCACAATAAGTTTCGAAAAAAAATACCAAAATTCTTTGTCCTTTGATCTAAAAAAAGCATTCACGACACACTTATAAGAGTATCATGTTCTCTTAACTTCTTGTTCTAAAAATATTTTTAACTTCTCCCGCCAACTCTCAATTTCTCTATTTGTTCATTTCTAAAATTGTAATGGGTATCCTTCATTTGACACCAGTTAATCAAACCTAGGCTCAGACATCAAATGTTGGGATTATCTATAGGTTGTTGTTTGTTTATTAAGTTCATTTTGTTTAGATAAAGTTGATGCATGTAGAGGCAGATACAATAGATTACACATAAACCTCTTAACACAACAACAAATATAATTTTGATTTGGGTCCACAAATTTGTATATATTTCATAACACAAAGATAAGTAAAATGAACACATACTCATATTTTCCTGCTCTAACTATTTCTCTTTATTTATATGTCTCAAAAAAAAATACAATGTTAAGATTATAACCACCAATACATAAACTCAATATGCCTCACTACTTTGTTCTACTTCACCTTATCATTTCACATGCATACCTCTCTTCTGCTCTAAATATACACACCTACACCTATAATATGCACATACACTCACTCTACTCAATCACACACTATATCTTACATACCAACTCGATCCTCTTATGTTTTTACATATTACCTATGTTACAAACAATCGTGTCTATTGTACAAACAATGTCTTCAATATGACCCATGAAGCATGATTCCTTTTATGCGTAACTTTATCCAACCCATGGTATATTGTATATTTTTATGTGGCCCATGGTTAAAATATTCTAATTATCTCAATGAAGAACCCTACCAAAAGGGAAAATGCCAAATTTTATCCATAGTCCTTGTTGTTACCCATGTGTATTATTCATCTCACTATGCTCCTTCACAAAATTCTTATTAAAAACTTGAAAAGCTGCTCAGGGATTTTTTATGGGATATTTCTAAATTATGAGAAGGACTTCACAAGGTTTCATGAGAATTTTTTTTCCTCCCCAAGGATTTTGGATGTCCTAGATTGCTTGACAATGGTTGGTAAGATACTACACTTTATGAAACATGGATCTTTTGGGCTAGTGAAAGATGGGAAGCCTAGAAAGTTTTGTTGTTTGATTGCATCATAGAAGGAACTTCGTAGAGGCATAAAATTTTGAAAGGGTTTGCATTTTAAAATCTTGTCATCATTAAAGCTCCAATAAAAAAGGTTGGCTCCTTTATCATCAAGAGCATCTAGAAGGAATAGAAGAATATCAAACCATGGCTTATGTGGGATGAGGATGGGTTCAAAAATGACTTGTCCATCAACCATCATTCCATTTAATGGTCTCTAGTTATCAATTTCCACAATGTCCCTTTTACTAAAGTGCATTGGATGCATGCCGAGGTACTCACACTATGGAGGATGTGTTTTGAAAGCATTCCAAGAGGCCATCCTTGGCTAGAAACCAAAGCTAAGTTTATGTTGAGTAACAATGACCAAGAATCTTTCCAAAAAATCTTAGATGTTATCCCCGTGAAAATGCTCCATAAAATTGGAGTTATTTCATCTAGACCATGGTACAAACACTAGAACTAGTACCCTAAAACACCATTTCAAAAGTATTTTCCAAGAAATGGCTATGAATTTATTTCACCAAAGTTTCCCATGGTGGATAAGCTAAATATTTGTTGGTATATTCATTCTTTTGTGCATTTTTAGAGTTGTAAGTTTAAGAAGATATGGAATGTCATCGTTGAACCCAAGTTCATACACTTTGTTTGGTGTTTGGTCTATTAGGGCCTACCTCTCGACTAAAGTCTTATCCATTTATGTTTTTGGTAGTTGTAGTTCCCTTTTTATGGTCACATGGAGAATCTTATGTACCTTTTATAGTTTTTCCAAAAAGCTCAAACAACTCGGTCTTGGATTCATGATATTTTCAAACCCTTTAGACCTGAACCATTTTTCTGGCACCACATCCCCTTGGGAGATTGGCCTTCTCTCCCAGTGGATTTTACCCAATTTTGGCATGCTTTCAAAGTGGAAATTTAATTTTTCATTTAGAAATAGAGAAATACAACTATTTTTTCTCATGCAATTGTTGATTGCAATCTCTCAACTTATAACAAAGTTATGATTGCTTCCGATGTATTTTTGCAGATTCAAGTGCAAACTCAGAAGGTGGATTTATAGGTGGTCCATATGAAAACCCTTCTCGACCATAAGTTCTCAATGTGGTGCAACCCATGACAATCCAATATTTATTTAGTAATGCATTCACAATCCAACAAACTATCTTTTATGGCCTCGTCCCCTAAATTAAATTCTTTTTCCATAATTAGGCCTGATAGCTTTCCACATATTCTTCTCTGGAGCATCTTTCACATCCCCCAAGTGAGCATAGTTGTTGCTATAATGGGTGTTATCTTACAAATTGTGCACCATTCATTTAGTATTCGTTGTTTTAATCTCTACACTTGAAGAAAATGACTCATATCGTGGCCATTGGACATACATACTTCAAAGAAAAGCACAACCTTCCTCACCTCTATTGGTTATACATTTCTTAGTTATTTAATCTTTTAGGTCATTTCAGTAGTATGAGCCTCTATTTATGCTCTAATACCTAAATTATTTTATAATCGCATAACTAGATTCTTCATGTAGGGAAATTTGCAACACGTGGTGCAATGTGTCGCACACCTTTTGATTTAACTACATATTGATCAGGTTAGCCAAGCCTCTTATCAACTATTCCTTGCATTGATCATCATTTATGTCTAAAGGTAATTTAGCCATCAATACTATGAAGCATGACTTGCATTGTTTTACATAATCGATAGGTTTCTAATAGATCTCATTGAGCTCTGAAATGGTTACTTCACGTTAATGTTATCGATCTCATTTAGAAACATCATCTTTAGGGCTTCATGATTGATGCTCGTCTCATTTGGGTCATGATTATAGCACCATGAATGAGCTCCATCATAAAGATTAGTCAAAAATTATGTTTCCTTGTTTGTAATAACCATTATCCCTTTGGTGTGTTACATGACTTCATAGTCTTGGGCATGTTCCTCATTGTTCTCGTATATTTCGTATTTTAGGAGACTAAAATAAGGTTCCAACATATCCCCAAACTCATAATATGGGTGCAATAGGTTACAAGGGTGGATGTGGAGGTGGATTTACATGTGTTGTCTTTTGTGTTATTACTTATCTTTGTTCATGTATAAAAAAAATATAGGGTTTACTCATTTCCTTCCCTTTTTATAGGTGTTTTAACTATTTCAATATCGTAACAATACTTTCTTCTCACTCACGATCTGTAAATCACACATGCTTCAATGTCTCGAAAAAGGGTTTAAACTCTAGCTCTACATATAAGGGTGTATTTATAGTAATTCATCCCATATTGGATCATCATCATCCAATGAACCGCTTTGTTTTACCTCTATCTAACATTCATCATGTGTTTTGCAAGCACAAACATTCTTCCTTGGCCTTCCCTCATCCTCAAGGGTCTCTTAGTGCTTCTTTCTTCTCAATAAAAACTAGAAGATTTGGGGCTTCTCAATGCCAACTCCCAATCTTCCACAAATTTCAAAGCTTTCCCACTTGGTTATTACAGGTTTTTCATCCCTTTCATCTCAAAGTGAGTTTCCATGGTCATTCCAACACTCAATGCATCTCGTATTCCATCTTGTCTAACCTTCATGCTACCCCATTATCTAAGTGTTTATATTTTCAATGGGAAGGGTTTTACACCATGATATACAATCAACTTCTTTATACTCAAGGATATATGCACTATGATTTTTTTATGCTTCTCATCTAAACATTTTTCTCCATATTGATGCAATTTTTGACACAAGGTCCAACATGTCGTAGATATTACACCATCTCATCTTAGGATTGTTAGATGTTTAATCCAAAGCACGAGTTGTAGGTTGTGATCCCCACAATAAGTATGTTAGTAGAATATATTTGGAAGATGTGACCTTAAAACCTTTTAGGAGTTTCAAATTAGCTTGTCAAAATGATTAAGAAGACAAAATAAAAAAATGAATATTGACAAATGATCTAGTCTAATATAATACACTTGTGATTTATTTTCATCAATAAATTGTAAAAGAGGAAGAGTAGAGTAGAAAAAGACCAAATTAGAGAGTTTATTCTTTGTTGAAGCAAATAAAGAACAAGATATATTACAACAAAACTAATATTTATTAAACCTTGCATACAATCGAATTCACATAAATACAACACCAAAGTCTAAGGTTTTTGAAACACTATGAGTTAATTCCATAAGCATAATTTGAAAAGAATATCTCTTATAGAAAATAGCAATGATTATTGAACCACAAATATTTAATAGTCACAATTTACCACGAGGAACAATTAGAATAACAAAGTTAAATCTAGCATACTCATAAAAACTTTTAGATCCTATCAAAACAAATTTAAACTAATAAAGCACAAAGCATCATCTGATTGAGAAAAGAAAAATATAGATCAAAAATATCCTCAAAATACTTTTCCAAGATCACCAAAATTAACAAAAAGCTTCCTGCAAAAATATCTTTCTATTCTTATAAAAATAAGTCCAATACAAAGTATTTTTAAGGAAAAGGTGGGGCACAACCACACAAATAAAACACTCGCATAAAATAAAAGTGTTGAACCTAATATTAAGCTACTACTTAAAATAGAGACTAGCTTTAAATTTAAGAGTGTCTTTATAGTAAGTCATCCCATACTCAATCATCATCATCCAATGAACTACTTTGTTTTACCTTTATTTGACATTGATCGTGTGGTTTGCAAGTAGGGACATTCTTCCTTAGCCTTCCCTCCTCAACTAGGTTCTTTTAGCGTGTCTTCCTTCTCCCCAAAAATTATGATGTTTAGGGCCTCTTGATGCTAACACCCAATCTTTCGAAAATTGCAACGCTCCCATTTTGGTCACTTAAAGCAGTTTTTCATTCCTTTCTAATTATGAAGGAGAGTCAAATTTTGAGCAAATGGCATCATGATCATGGCTAGGAAGGTTTAAGGGGTCAAATGGAATCAGTTTGAGTCATTTAGAGGTCATTAGAACTCATGACATGTTGATTATGGAGTCTAATATTCAAAATTCAAATAAATGTTTTTCCCTCCAACTTGGTAATTTGAATTTGTGAGGGATTTAAAGACAATTCTTGGTCTGGGTTGATAAGTTAGTGATTTAGGTATTTGAAGAGTTGTGTTTAGTTTGTAAAAGGATGATATGAAGACTCCTAATGTGTAAAAGGAGAAAATAATGTAACTAGAAGTTAAAATATGACTTTGAGTCATGACATATGGATGTGAAAATCAATTAGGGTTGAGAGTATGGGGGTATTTGAAAGAGAAACTCACTGAAGGGGAGTTAGTTTCTCCATTGGAGGGAATGGGCTCGTGGAGAAGACCCTGAGAAAAGTAAATTTTGTAAGAAGAATACAGTTTTTAAAGGATAGTAGTGTTTGTATCTCAGTTTCTTGATTAGAATTCTAAGTTTTCTTGAGAAATTCAATTGTTTGCAAGTATGAGTGATCTTTTAGCCTTCTATATTCATTTCAAGGGTGTGAAAATCTAAGCTTGGTGTTCTCAATGCAAGAAAAATTGAGTTTTTAATCTAGGTATGTGAGGAATGCCCTGTTTTAGCATACTCAGAGGTATATGATTGTGTGAGAAATGCTATATTGTGATAATTGCCATTTTGTTGCATGGAAGGTTTTTGAGATCTTCAACTAAGTAAGAACCATAATGTTGGTATTGGATTCATGTGATGGCTTGTTTCATGCCCTAGAACCATAAATTGTGAGCATATCAAATTGTGATTGTGTATAAAGTGCATAAAACCCAAGAAAACTTTGCAAAGACATTAGTAGTGGGAGCATTGAAGGTTGACATGTGTAATGCTAGAGTGCAAGTGAGCTAAGAAGGGAGAAGACATATGAGTATGTAATTAAAAGGGTGGATGGAGTATTTTAGACTTATGACATTTGTCATATCAAATAAATGTAAATTGTTGAAATCCCTTGACTGAGCATGTGAGCAATACTTTGCAAGATGTATGTGTTCTCTAAGGATGCTCAAGAGAATGAATAAAAAATGCAAATTTATCACCATAATACATGATATAACAAGTTGGAATCCAAAAGACATCTAATGCTTGTTTATGAGTATGACAGATAACTTCTTCATGCAGGGTGACAGAATAATTGATTGAAAAAGGGTTTTCACATGTTTGTAGGCATTCACTAGTAAGCTCATCATTTAAATCACTTAAAAACAGTACTTGGGTCCAGATTTTAAGCTTTGAATCGAAGTTTTAGTAAATTTACATCCAAATTACTCTTCTCGGGTATCTTAGAGACGGTTTTATCAATTAAGCTAGGGTTTGATTGTTTAAGCCCTTAAACACCATATTTCGCTCTGAAACTCCTAAGATAGCATTTTGAGGAACCAAAACAAGAGATTATGAAAGAAATTTTGGAATTTATGGGTGTAATTTTGTGATTTTCTTATCAAACATGAAAAGATTTTGTGCACAATGAGAAAAGTCCTAGTTTTGGGAGGTGTTTTGTGAAGAAACTATATTCTGGCTTTTTAATTGAATCTTGAAACTTCTACAAGACTTAGAAGCCCTTAATGGGCACTCAAAATTCATTTTCTTATACCTTGAAACCTTATAAATGTGATTATATGCATGACTGTGCAAGAGGACAGGCCTAGTAAGGATTAGTGGCCAAGATTGCAAAAAGTCAAGTATCAAGAACTGGAGATTTATTCAAGCCTTTAATTTTTAGGAGCACTTCAACATAGCCTAAAGTGAACCATAGAAGCATTCAAAATTATTTGAGAAGCCTTGAATTCTCAGGTGTACTTGTGATGCAAGAATCGTGTCTTAAGAAAGCCTGTAGGGACAGTTAGAGAATAATGAAGAAAATTTGAGGCATTGAGCATTGCAAAATGCATTTTAAGGAGTGAATTAACATTAGAGGAGTGTGTGTAGGGAAAAATCAAGTGCTAAGTTAGAGAAAGACCAAAGTTTGCTTGAGTAAGCCAAGAGGGAAGTTGAAGGGAAAGGTAAAAACGGTGGATAAGGACTGAAATTCTTGAATTCAGAGATAGTAAGGATTGTAATAGTTCTAAAAGGGATAAGGCAATAGAGAATGTACATAAATAGTGAGTCATAGAGTGCTTGAAGGAATCTAATTTCCTACTTGAGTCAAATTTACAAGCTAGCCAAGTCTTTATAATGAATGAAATGCTTAGTTTTGATCTTGTCTTAAAGATCTGATGAGTTTCAATGATCCTTTGCACCACTTTGATCTCAAAGTGAGTTTCCCTAGTCATTCAGACTATCAATACATCATTTATTCCATCTTTTCCAAATATCTTTGTACTGCCCACATTTTTATAGCCTCATTTATTTGTTGTTTTTTTTCTCATAGACATGTTTGGTAGGGATTTGATATATTTTAGACATTACATTAGGATATTTGATCTTATTAGACATGTATGGAGATTTGGGCGTATAGCACCAATTTAGCTTGATTACTATGTTGTCACCTTATCTTATGATGTCATGGATACTAATTTATATGATGTTGTTTTGGACCGTAATTATATTGATGGATACTCAGTTAGTTGTCATGTTTGGATTCTATGGATATATGTCACTTTATCATTATGTCTAACTTATGGTGAATTGTGTATAATTGTGCACGTTGTCACATTTTCGATTCCAGAAAGATGATATGCTAGTTTAGAAATTCATTGATATCTTATTGAGTAGTTGATTCACATTTTATCAGACAAGTGCGTTTAATGTGTGTAATGAGTGTGCAGGTGACAGGTCACAGGAGAACGTGGGATTCAGGCCAGCTACACAATTTTACACAAGCAGCCCATGGGGCTAAGCCCTAACCATGTTTATTGTATGAGGCCTTAGTATTAGAGTTTATTATTTTGGGCACCATGAGTGACCCTCATTTGTAATGTAATATGTCTTGTAATATTAATCTTGCTTAGGGTGTTTAGTTTGTGTTGTAAACTTGTTTTGGGGACTTAATGGCCCCACTTGCATTAAGTTTTGAGTTTGTATAATGATGTGTTTAATTAAAAGGGATTAGGGTCACATGTGAACCCTTGGGTGGGCCCCACATCCTCTACCCTTGTGCCCAAATGTGCCAAACCCGAAATTGGGCTATTTTAGGCATTTTTAGCGACCCCTTTTTAGTTTGGGAGTTCACTTAGCATGAAAATGGGCCCTTGGACCCTACCTAATAGGTAGGGGGCTTATTTCCAAGGTTTAGAGGGAGTTTCCCTCCCATTTTGCCTTCCTTTGGTCACATCCATGTAAGGTGGATGGGTGTGTGTTTGTTAAAAGTTGCACAAGTTTGTTTTGTTGTTCATTTTGAGTAATTTGGGAGAAGAGGGTTAAAAGCTATTTTATCCTTTCTCCCTATTTTATTTTGAGAATCTTTGACCTTGAGGGAAGAGAGGGGTGACACATGTCACCCCCTCATTTGTGAGGATTTTTGTTGGCTCCTCTTCAAATTCTCCCTCATGGGGAAAGAAGAGAACTTTTTTTTAGGAGCTTTTTCTTGGAGGCTTGTGGATTTTGGAGCTAGAGCTTGCTTGGACAAAGAAAGGGAAAAGTTAGAAGTGGAGAGCATTTTGGAGGTAGGCTCCTTGAGTTCATTTTCTTGTGTTTATTATCATATTAGATGTTAGCCTTGATTGTTGAAAATGTGTGTGCTACTTGGGTGTTACCATTTTGTTGTTATGTGTGTGTTTTCTTTTATTTTCCTCCATCCATCATATGGCATGATGGATTTTTGGAGTTGTGGGGGAAGAGAGAGGGATTTTTCCCTCTCAATCCTCATGGCTTGATGGGAAAGCCTTGTAGGATTTTAGTTACTCCCCTCAAATGGTTTGAGGTGGGGAAGGTGGTTCATATGGCTTGAACCTCCTTCCCCATTCTTGGTGAGGAAACCCCTTTGGGGTTTGAAAATCCTTCCAAGAAGGATTTGGTGAAAGGATGGAGAAATAAGGAGGGTTTGAATGACTTAGGAGGAATAAGGAGGGTGTGGAGATCTTGGTTTTGTGCAACCAATGTTGGTTACCACTTTTGGCATTTGGAGAATCCTTTCTTCTCTTCCCCATTTTAGAGGTAGAACATGGTTTCTCCTCATGTTTTTTTTTCTTTGTAAATTGGTGTTTTGTTGTAATATTGTCTTGTCCCTATGTGAATGTAATGTTGGTTGTTCTCCCTTACTCTTGTGCAAAGTTGTGGATAGTAGTCCTCTTTCCCATGGGCTTGGGGGAGGCTAGCATGGCTTCCAACCTTGGAAAGGCATGTGATGATGCCTAAAGGTTGGGTGGTTAAACAAGCACTTTCTCCTTGTGTTGGATGGCTTGTGAAGAACATTCAAGACTTGGAGAAAGTTGGAAGTTGGTTGGATCTTATCTTGGTGTTTATGGTCTTCTTCATTTTTGGGAGTGGACAACTACTCATGTTATCTCTGTAAATATGTGCTTATGTCAAGAGAGCTTTTATCTTCTTGTAAAATCACCTATTTGGGATATGGATGGTACTTGTAAACTTAAGTTGTATTTGCTAAAGAATTTCACCCTTATTGAGTTGAATCTTCATTGGTATTTTTTTTACATGATAGTAGTTTTTGTAGTGTATTTGTACAAAAAAAAAAAAGAAAGGAAAAATTAAATCTTGAAATCATGAGTTTTGGTTTATATGGTTTTTGTCTTCATGTTTATAAATGCAATAGTATGGTTAGCATTATTCATGTAAATTTGAAATAGCATTAGTTGTCTTGTTTTCAAAGTAATTCTTGTAATTTCTCTAAATCTATGAAATGGCATATGTATAGTGTACCTCTTTGAAAACAAATCTGAAATTTTAAGCTAGGCATTCTTTTAAATCTGGAATTTTTTTATGTTGCATTAAACATAACTTTGATCTTCATATCTTTTTGAATACAACCTACTAATGTTAAGATGATACTTTACCCCACCATGGAGAATTGTCACTGAACATTTGAAAAATATTCAATGGTATTTCACCACATGGAGTTTGATATAATATTGGACATCTAGAGATAAATGCTCTTTAGAGATTTGAAATATATCTCCACTTCCTAAAAAGAGATTAAATTTTGCAATACCTATTTTCCATTCTCGTGGAATATGATGATATAAATTGGCTCACTTGTACATGAATTGCAACTAAGTGGCATCTTTCTTCTTATTTCAAATGTGATTGGCGTTATAGTAGATTATCCATGGGGTAGCTTTTAGGCCATTTTGTAATTTTAATAGATGTTTTATTAATGTGTGACAAGGCCCACCTCAACTGAGATACTACAGAATAGAAACCCAAGTAATCCAAATGGGCTATTAGTAAATGTCCTCCCCAATCTTCTTTTAATGGGAGACGGTGACGAGTATCTACAAAGTCTCTTTAAGGAGGGAGAAAACTAGTGGAAATGCCCATACACTGTTAGAAGAAAGAGGCCTCAAAGTAAAAGCATTTGTATCATAATGGACAAATTTAATTAGCACCTCAAAAAAAAACAAAGGAGGGAGGGCACGAGCCCTCCCCAATAGTAAAGTATCCCCCACCGCATCTCCCCAGCCACCACCCTTCCTATCCACCTCCCCATAGTCTGATGTTGTCAAAGGTCGAGAGGATGTCCATCAAAATTTCCTTGGCTTGCACTCTAAATAAGAGTTCACTTACAACTTACAATAGGTAATATTTAATAAGATTCCACAATGTTCAAATCTGTCGGCCTGTGACTAATCAAGCAGTCTAGGACTAGGTCATCAAACCTCGAACTTCCAAAGTGGGTTTAATAAGTCTCTCATGGAATGCAGACTAAGATGTGACATAAAAAGTAAATAAAAGCATAATACATCTATATATATAGTTCCTTGGTGACCATTATTCACTGACAAAAATCTCCATGGATACAAATAGCTTCCATTAGCTCCTCCACCTAAAGATGCAAATAAGATGAAAATCAAAACAAAATCCTCCCACATGTTGGAATGGAAAAGCAAAAGTAATCAAAGGATTTTAGGGTTTCCTTTAGGGCATGAGTTAAATCTTGAGGGTCAAGCTTGGCTTAATCTTAGGGTTCACATTCAACCCTACATGATTTTGTTATGGTCACTGGATACATTCCATGGGAATGTGAAATAAAACATTTAAAGGTGGGGTTGGTGCCAAATTAATTATACAAAGCAATAAAATGATAAATTGTGGTAAAATGTGTACCTACCAAATTGTTTAGTCTCTCTTTTTGATAATTAGTGTTCCACTTAAATAAATAATTATAATCGAGAGTTGCAAAGTGTTAGATGAGTAATTGGGATGATATTTTTCTAAAATAATTAATTTTAAGGATTAAAAGGGTTAAAGCAAACACATTAGTATTATTTTAAAGTTAACTTAAAAAAAAAAAAAAAACCCCAAAATTTTTAGTGACTTTTGGTGTACCGGTGTAAATTAGAGTTTTTGGAAAATTAAAGGCATCTAAAAGGTTCCTACACGTCGGACACTTGGGTAATTAAAACCACTTAGATTACTAGAAAGATCATAAAAATCAATTAGGGTATGTTCATTGTGTTTTTTAAAATTCAACCGTTTTGAACTTTTGCCCTTCATTTCGGAGTTGAAAATTTCAGCCTATTCCCCATAAAAATAATTTAATAAACTTGAATTTTGCCTGATGGGGGTGCACAGAATGGCACCCATGAGGCGACCATCGGTTAGGTTTGAACCAACAGAGTTCCACTGGCGAACCAGAGTGCAGGCAGCAGAGTTAGGGCCTCAAATCTTAGATGGAGGCATCGGTGTTGTGCAGTAGACAATCTTCCAGCTAAGCCCCTACACAGGGAGAGCGGATCAGGCCAGTGGGGAGTAGAGGCAACAGATAGTGGATGGGCATTAGAGCCCCAAAGCACGATAAGTTGTTTGGAAGCTGTAGGACAAATGGAGCCATGCAGATGGTACACATTGAAGGCAGCAAGCATTCACCTAGCATTGATGGACCATTTGGTGCAGGTCAACGGCAGCAAGTCACCTACTTTTGGATTGATGACCAAGGATCAGATACAGGCATTGATTAAGACCTTCTTCACTTGTAGCCACCTACCTACTTGTGGGTCTATAGATGGCTTTGGGGTACAGTCATGGCTCCTTAGCCTGGATAGTATTTTGGCTTGCACTCTTACGAGAGCCAATGTCAAGGCCAGGTTTTCCATACACCTCCTTGAGACTACAATTGGTCCCACTTTGGTGGAGGAATGAGGACGGAAGACATTTGACTAAGAGATCCATTGGTGACCTTGCAAATTTTGAGGACAATTGCAGGGCTCTGGATTATATGTCAGAGCATTTTTAATATTTTTAGAAGAGGATCAGATGATCTTTCAGACTTAGACAGGGATTCCACTCCGGTGCACAAGTATGACACTTAAATTACAAATGGATCTTCACTTATGTGGACTACCTGCAAGATGAGAAAACTTGCAAGGTTAACTACTCGTATTAGGGGCCTAATGTAGATATACAGGAAGTTGAGGATGTTATCTCCTTCCACGCTTCAGAATGGCTGCAGATTGAGAAGGCCTACTTAGCTGAGGAGAACTAGGACTAAGGCACAAGAGCATGAGATAGAAACAAGAAAAGTTTCAGGATAGGATACAGGCCTACCAGAGTCAAGAGGTCATGGGCTGTAAACCACCCCCTAGAGGAGGATTCTGGCCTGGGTCACATTTGTCAAGGGCTTCCACTAGTTATCACCCACAACAACAGATGCAACATATGTGGGCCACCTTAGAGGTATAGACAACTCAGAGATTTTAGAGAGGTGGTCTCTAGAGGAGGTTTTGGTGGAGCAACAGGGATGACACCGAGATCTTCACTCAGTAAGATGTCTTCCAGTGAAGATAAAAAAGAATTTTGCTAATCTTTCATACTTATGTCTCAGATCCATGTATTAGTATAGGAGGGAGATCATGAGGGGTACAAGAGGATGTTTTATTTGTGGGTCCCCTGATCACTATGTGTGTATGTTCATCTGACACAAACCCACTACCATGGATATGTAGAGAGCTCCTAGATTGCTTAGATGGTGGGTGACTTTGGGATGCACAATTGATCCATCAAAGTGTATATGCAGTGGTTGACAACTTTTGAGCAATTGATCAATAGCCGAGCATCAAGGCCATAATCATCAAGATGACAAAGTACTATCAGGGGTATTGGCTTCTCAGGTACTTTTTGAATTAAAGTTGCTTCAATTCTTTTGTAGAGTCCTTCTATAGATCAAAAGAATGTGGGCTACTGGTGGCTAGGCAAAATAATTGGCTAGGTTGAGCATGGCCTCAAGGGCCAAACTGATCAAGGAGCTCGTATGTGGAGAGTTGTGTACTTGATTTAGGGATCTTCTCCACTACACTTGACCTCAAATTTATTCCTCTAAGATCACTATCAGGAGAGCGTTGGGTAATCCTATTGGCTCGAGGCTCATGGAAGGCAACAAGGTTGATTCTGGAAATAAGGTCATTGAGCCCCTCAGGATGATCTTGGGAGTAGTTGTGATATCAGGGATGTTAGAGGCCTATCTCTTTGCGTATGATCTCAGCTAAGGAACTCAAGCAGAGCATGCAAAAAGGTTGTCAGTTGTTTGCTATCACCATTAGTGATAAAGGAACTTGAAGGATCTCAAAAAGAGAGCACTCCAGAGCATCAACCCTTTGATGATCATAAATTTTGAGGGAGTATGCAGATGTGTTTCTAGAAAGCATTTTCAATACCATGAATAAGAGAGGTGGATTTCACCATCAATTTAGTAAAGGGATCGGACACCAGTTTCTAGGGTTCATCTATCAGATGAGACTTATGAGCTTCATGAGCCCTCTCAATATTCCAGTTAGAGGAGTCTTTGGAGAAGGGTTCATTCACCCTAGTGTATCTCCTTGGGGAGCTCAGTCATATTTGTCAAATGATTTAACGGAGCTCTTCTCTGCAGAGCTTTGTGGAGATCTTCAAAGCTCAACAAAGTCATTAATAAGAGGCCATGTATCCACTCACAATTGATTGATGACTTGATTTGATCAGATGTCATGAGCATGCAGAGTGTTCTCCAAAATGCTTGATCTTGTCAGGGTGCATTGAGTTTTGCATATCAGATGAATAATACATTCATAAGAGAACTTTCACACAGGCTTATGGGCGTTTTGAGTTCAAGTTGATCCATTTGGTTTTAATGTCCCCAGCTGTCTTCATGAGCTATCATGAATGGAGTATTCATGACCTTTATGGATCACTTTGTCAAAGTGTTCTACTTGATGATATATTGATATATTCTCATTCCGAGGAGGAACACGAGGAGCATTTGAGACAGGTACTACAAGTTTTGAGAGAGTAGAAGTTGTATGGGAACTTGGAAAAATATAGCTTCTTTCAGACAGAGATTTAGTACTTGGGTCACATCATATCAGGAGAGGGTATCTTCAGTAGATCCCTCTAAGATACATGCTATCATGGATTGGCCAGCACCCACATCAGTCACTGAGGTGAGGATTTTTATGGGCTTAGCAGGTTACTACCGTAGGTTTGTTCCAGGACTTTTCCAGGATTTCTCACCCTATTACTTCTCTTCAGAGAAAAGGGAAGAAGTTTGATTGGTCAGAAAAGTGTGAGCAGGCCTTTCAGTTGCTTAAGGAAAGGTTAACCATGACACCCATCTTAACAGTTCCAGACCCAACAAAGGATTTTTTTGTTTGCACTGATGCATCACTAGAGGGTTTGGGAGCCATTCTTATGTAGGAGTGCGTTAGGTGATTTCCTTTGAGTCATCGTAAGCTCAAATATTATGAGCTTAACTATCCTACTCATGACTTGGAGCTTGCAGTAGTTTTTCATGCACTTGTGTGTTAGCGACACTTCCTTTTGGGTAGACCTTTCATTTTGAGGACAGATCATCACAGCTTGCAGTATATCTTCTCATAGTCAAACCTCGACATGCTTGTTAATGATGTTGGATGGAACTCCTATGTGAGTATGACATGGAGTTAAAATATATCAAATGAAAGGAAAATTTTATCATAGATGAACTTAGTAGAAGATGACATATGCTTTCTTCATTAACATTATCAGTCAGATCTGAGATGTATGATTCTTCAGCATCTTCCTAGAGGATAGGTTTTATAGAGGGTGCTAGAAAGATGTTGGATTCACAGGGTTCATTAGAGGGTAGATATTCAGGGGCTGTATTTTAGAGACAAGATGGTTTAATTCAATTCCTTAGGCACATCTATGTTCCTAAGTTAGGTGATCTACATAGATTCATCCTTACATAGGCTCATTGTGCTCCATATGTAGCACACCTAGGAGTAAAGAAAATGCATGTTGATCTGAGGGAGTTATATTATTGTCTTGGTCTTTGATGGGGACATAATAGATTTTGTTGCACATTTCCTTGAGTGCCAGAAGGTCAAGGCAAAGCATTCTCATCTTGCATAGGACACTTACATCCTCATGATATTCCCAAGTGAAAATGGGATGTGATCTCCATGGATTTTATAGTTAGACTCCCAATGTCTTCTTATCATCATGATGTCATTATGGTCACTATGGATAATTTGACCAAGGTTACGTATTTCTCAGCAACCAAAGTCACCTATAATGCATAAGCCATCGCCAAAGTATTTATAGAGGACATTGTTAGATTACATGGGATTTCAAAGACCATCATTAATGACAGGGATACCATCTACACTTAATTTTTATAGAATTCCTTTCAGGCCACTCTTGGTACTTAGATTAATTTCAGCTCAACATATCACCCAAAGATAGATGGGCAGATAGAGAGGGTTAATCAGGTACTGGAGGACATGTTGAGGATGTATGTGATGGACCAGTAGAATAAGTTGGAGGATTACCTTCATTTAGTTGGGTTTTCATTACAACATCACATATCAAAGTTCCATAGGTATGGCTCCCTACCAGGCTTTGTATGGATGACCTTGTAGGACACCATTGAGTTGGGACAGACTAGATGACAGGATTATTTTGGGACCAACTTACGTTCAGGATTTAGAGCAGCAGGCTATTCTAATTAGACAACATCTTGAGTAGGCTAGAGCACTCCAGAAGGTATATGTGGACACAAAGAGGATTGATTGTCACTTCTCAATGGGTGACAAAGTCCTCTTGAGAGTTTATCCTCATAAGAACCCAATCTTCTATGGAAAGGGTTTTAAGCTATCGCCTCGTTTTGTGGGGCCTTTTGATATTTTAGAGGTCATCGGTCCAGTTGCCTATCGCCTAGCTTTGCCACCACGCCTTGCACGGGCCCACAATGTATTTCATGTTTCTGTACTACGTAGATATATGCCAAATGTTTCTCATGTTTTGGATTGGTCGGCATTACAGGTAGAGGACGGAGGACATTGGAGACTGGAGCCCGTACGCATACTAGAGCACCGCAGGTTGGCCCTTTGGGGTTTACTAACAATGCAAAAGGATGGAAACAAATTTTAAGGCTTAAAAGTTTATAATCCAAAATTGGTCATTGTTATTATTTATTAGAAGTTCAAACCAGTACTATATCATAAAATGGAGATGGTAACCATCCACAATTATATTGAAGTGGTGTAAATAAGTGAGGAACAAAATGTTGTAATGTAATGAAGTGGCATGCTCTTAGAGGAAATCAACATGTTGCAAGTGAGTTAAGCTACGAATGCTTGAAAAAGATGTAGGATTTCAAGAAGGAGATCGAGCATCTCAAAGTATGCCAAAGAAATCCAAGTGTAATTCTGAGAAAAATGTTCTTATAATACAAGCTTATTCATTTCATGCTCACCCTTTAAGGTGTAACTTTATAGTGGATTCTAGATGTGCTCATCGCATTGCCAAGAATGTTAGCTTGTTAAATTAACTTTTCAAGGGAGTTGATGAGAGGATACGTTTAGTCCATAGTTCTAGCATTTCTATTGTTGATAGTCGTAATATCATGCTAGGGGATGGCATTATTATATATGTTTGTCATGTACCAAATTTGATTATGATCCTTTCATCATTTATCGACTAATTTAACAAGGCAAGAAAGTTGAATTTTGACCTAATAAGATTGTTTTGAAACTTGTCAACAATATATTTCTAGTGATTTATCATTTTTACTTATCATGAAAGGGTGGTTGTGGGTTTGGGCTCCCATGATTATCCATAAGTGGGTGAGGGAGGACACTAGTTTGGTAGTCCCCATTGAATTTTTTATAATTAATTAGTCATTTGGACTAGTTGAGCTTGTATCTATGGGGATTGGTTGTTATGCTAGAATTGTAGTTGTAGGTAGAATTGTAGATGAGGATGGGACGGAATGAGTTGCACATTGATTTGCCCCAATACTCGTAATAATGTCTTCCCCATACAGAGTATGGAAAAGAACAAGAATCATGAGATCTTGGAATTTTGTGGAGGGATTTCTAATATTTTGAGGATTGTGAGCCAAAAAAATAAAATCAAGTGTGAGTTTGACAATCTTCATGTTCACCCTCATGCTTTAAATCCTCGAAAGAGCAAAAGTTGTTGACAAGTTTGAGATCTAGTGGTGACCTTACACAAAGGTTGGATTTCCTAGTGCTAGCGAAAGCCGTGTTACAATCCATACATGATAAAAGGTTGAGTTTGAAAGAGGTATTCCCTTGTGGGAATTAGAGATAAACCTTTATGGGTTCTAAAGGTATGCTTGAGAAACTATTCACAATAAGCTAGAAAACAAAAAACATGAATATAACGCAATCAATGATGACGATATATTAACATTGGGTTCACCAAAATGTACGTCGAGCCAAATAGGACCTATAAAACATCCTCTAAAATATGAAAAGGTAGAAGACCAATTGAAATTCGACCTAGAACAATTACAAACAATGAAGTAGTGGAGGCTATACACAAAGCTCATATGCACAAGAAGTTATAATTGATCAAAAAGAAGAATCTATACATAATCACAAAGGATATGACGTGTAAGATATTTACTAGATCGAGAGTGCCAAGAGCCAAAAGAAATATTTATAAGTGTGTTATCAAATGGTTAGCAAGAACTAACTAACCTAAGGGTTGTATAAGCAAGTGCCTCTAGGCAAAAACAAATGACAATAATGTTAAGATAGAGATATGCTATAATATCCTATCTAATAGATGATACAAAGAACAATCATCAACCAAAGTATCAAAAAAAATAGGTTAGGATAAGGGATACTTACTAGGAAGACAAATTATCGACGCATTTATCTCCCCCTTTGGCTTGTAACACCTTGTGAAAGATTGTTATGGATGAACCAAGATTGATAGGTAGAAGACTTAAAGTTAAGCTTCTTGGCTCAATCCTAATCTTGGTGTTTTCATGATTTTTCTCAATGTAAGCTCCTCAAGCTCCTACACCCTCTTCATAAGGCAAATTTGTGAGCGCAAGGAAAGCAAATTGTTCAAGGATATATTAAAAATTTACAAATGGGAACCCTATAAATATAAATTACACCCTAGAAGCCATCAATCAATTTTAGCTAACATTATTGGCTCAACTAATGACATAAGCTATGTGCAAACAAATGGAGGAAGAGAGAAATGTGGGAAGCAAAATCTTATTAGGGGTAGCTATTATACCTATCATAAACTCTACAATATATGTCCATAGCCTAATCTCTTATACCTATCTAAACCTCTAAAATATATGTCCATAGCCTAATCTCTTATACCTTCTTAACCTCTAAAATATATATCCATACAATTCGGGTTGTCATGTGTGGGTTATGAGGAAGTGGTGGTGAGATAATCCTCGAACTATCAAAAAGTGTACCTCGAGGAGGCAAATAAACTAAATAGGAGATGCAGACAACTACTTCATATCATACTTGTGGTATTCAACATCATCCTCGAACACTCTGATCTAAGGGGTGCATATCATGATTGTGTCAAGCTCTACATTATCCCCCTCATCCTCAAGTGTTCATCATCATTTTCTTCACCTACACATTCCACCTAAAGTGATCATTCTCATTTTTCATCATGAAATGATCCTTCCAAAAGATCATCACCATCATCCAAAGGAATTTATATTTAATGTCCGCCACATTTTTCCTTTTCCTAAATCCATTTCCTTCCATATGAGAATATTTGTCATCTACTTTCTTTTAAGAATTATCAAGTGGCCATATGTTATTGGTATAAACACATTTTCCTATATACAAGATTTCATCTACCTATTTTTAAGAATCATCGAGTTGTTGTATAAGACTAGTATGCTTCTTAAAGTGTTAATGTCTCCTTCACTAAAATCAACCAAATGTTGTACACCTTATTTGATGAAATAGTATTCTACATAATAAAGAATACGTGTGTTCCTAAAAAATTGTTATAATATATGAGACCTTTTAGTTTGGCAAAATATTAAGTACCCCTTAAAAAGTGTTTATAATACAATACGTGTATTCCTAAAAAAAAATGTTATAATATATGAGACCTTTTAGTTTGGCAAAATATTATGTACCCCTTAAAAAGTGTTTATAATACAATTTCAAATCTCTCATTGTTTTGAAGAGCTATTATTCTCCCTATTTGTGTGCCATGAAATAGCAACCTAGTTCGGACTACTAAGAAAATGAGGTGTTTGTATTTACTGCCAATTTTACAAGGCAGTGACATACAAGAAGTCAATATTGTAGATAGATGTTAAATTATTACAAGATGTAAAATTAAGTGATTGAATGAAGATAATTATTATTGGACAATGAGGAAAACCAATCAAATATAAAAGAATAAATACAAAAAAACATTGAGACCCTTCAAGAGAAAAGTTATAAAAAATAAGGAAAAATACATTATACAAGATCATTCTTTGTTATGTACTTGAAAAACTGCATTTTCTATTAATATTTTTCTTAAACATTGCTCCTTTTTTATTTGTTTTGGACCCGACAACATAATCAAAGCTAAAACATGGGTTAAAATTTGATCCTAAAGATAAACTTAATACAAAAGATCATTATTCTAAATATAGAGTTGAATTTGTTCAAATTGGAAAGAAAAAATGTGTGCATCAATTAAAAAAAGAATGTCTTAGCATCAATAAGAAAATTGACAAATTTGAAAACCGGACATCGAAGGATGCTCACGAATAGACACAAAAAATAGCCATGCCTAGTTCAACTAAACCTATTATTTTCTACGTAGACCCTCCTATTTTTTCGTATGCATTTGTCTATCTCTATCTCTCGAGTCTAACTCAAAATATCTACATCGCAATGCTATACTTCTAGGCTTACTTTTGTTTCACTCAAACCCTATGAATCATTGAAACAACATTGGAAGTCAAAGCCTTAGACTAACCTTGGACTGTCCTACAAGGAATTGACTACCCTCCACTCAATATGCACCACTAGGGTGCATCACAGCCGTCCATTTAGCACGAGTGGAGGGTAGTCATCGCCGTCCTACAACACCCCAATGCATAAAAGAACAACACTACATATCAAAGGAATCAAAGCTCATGTATTTCTCCCCATTAATGAAGCTTTCATGTTCCACTTGTGACAATATATGCTCAATAGATGCAACTACAACAAAATTGATATGCAACTAGGATGATTCTTGTCTTTGCATAAAACAATTAGCAACATGCAAATTAGACCTAAATATGCTTCATTAACTTCCCATAGATGCCAACCCAAAAATCATGCCTAGGTCAACTTGATGAAACTAACCAATATAAAAAAACATACCTAGGTCGACTTATTGAAACTGTCCAATATAAAAAACCTATGTGAAAATGTCGACCCAAACCTAGGTGTCCAAGTTGAGGAACCAAAAATGAAAAGATATTTGCAAAGGTGCGCTAACGATCCTAGAAAAACTATACATAGTTCTAAAAGTAAGAATACGACAGATAGGGCTGACCAAGGTGATGTGAAGCCATTCAAAGGGAGATGTGTATCAAGAATCAAACATGTGCAACTAGTCCAAATGTCCTAAATTGTGTCAAAAATGATATTACTAGATACCTCACCGAAATTAAGTTGCTACACCTCCAAGAATGCACCTTTAACAAGGCTATGTTTGGTATTGTCAACAAATGCCCAACTTTCAAATGATAATAACCAAAGGACTTGTGATTCTTAAACTCTTAAATTAACTTTTGTAACCAAACGCCCAATTTTCAATTGACCAATGAATTTAAGTTCTAGAAGGATCTGGATTTATTCCTCATCAATTACTAACATCTACACATGTGCCGATGTTTGGAAATTGTAAATTGCACAATTCTCATAATCTAATGAGTTAAAAGTCCATGGGCTTATGAAAATAGCCAAACAATCCCAAATTATCATCCTCTATTCGCTTTTATACCATGGCATTATGAAAACAACCACACTATCCCAAATGATCATTCTCAATTGGCTTTTATGTGTGTCTTGACATGTGAGGATGCTTGAAAATTTTGAAGAATAATCAAAAAATATAGATGGCACAATTCTCATAATGTAATGAAGTACAAGTCTATCATGGCATCATAAAAACAGCCATAGCATCCCAAATAATCATCCTCAATTGGTCATTTACAAGTCAGAAATTGTACTTAAAAGTGTAATTTATCTAACATAGATAGATAAAGAAATGTTGTAATAAAAGGCTACTATTTTGTATGAGTAAATTCTGTTGGGAAATCTGACCTACAATTATAAGGTATTAAGATTCTAAAATGAAAGGGGCTATGAAACTTCTAAACTGAATGGTTCATTAAGCACTATATATTCTTAAAATGAAGTTACAAAATTTTATTTAGGATATGACAATGACACCAAGGCTGCAGAATTGTGTTTAGAAATATTATACATAAGTAAGACTTCACAATAACTCGTTCACAAGGGACAATGCTTGCTGAAAGGTCCATCCCAAGAAAAGGAGGGGCATCCAAGGGCCCAATCGTCTAAGTAGCATACAAGGACCAGTTCCCACACAATAAAAGGGCGATTTCATGCAGTCCAGATATAAATGACATTTTTTGTTGGTAAAATCTGTTTTGTGTTTTTAAGTGTCACATGGAGACCATAGAAATAATGCAGACCAATTGGAAGGCATATTCGTAGTTAGACAGAATAACATTTTAGTGGAAAACATGATAGGATATTAGGGAACATTTCTTTATAAGTGAAGTTGATGTGTGTTTTGAGAGAACAATGCAATAGGCAGGACAAAAAGGAGACCAATACAATAAGCAGCACGCTAAAGCTGTTATGAAGATTTGATTGAGATTGCAATGAAATATTTTTAATTTGCCATTCTAGGTTTTCTAAAAAAAAACCCTTTAGGGATTTGACTTCCTAAATTATGTTCTCCCTAGTTTATATGTAATTTTTAACATTATTTAAAGTGTCAGCAATAAAAAAATAAATCCTTGCAGAAAGTTTATGAGAAGTTTGATTTGACGTTTAAAAAGTGCTAAATATGCCCTCTAGGAAGGGGAGCCATGGTAAGTCTTGTCAATGAAATGCAGGCATTGTGATAAAGGTTGGAGGAAGTTGCAGCAGAGAGACCTAAAAGGAGTGGGAGGAGTTAATCTGATGAAGGATACAGAAGTAATGGAGAAGATATTCACTTGGCACTAGTAAATTGTCATCTTTCAGAAAAATTGATAGTTTAGTAACTAGCAATTGATGCCTTACAGCAACAGAACACAATTTCTTCCAAAACATTGTTTGCATGTGAAGCGTTTGTAATCTGCATACCGGTGAACATTCCAAGTGGATCTACAATAGAACACCCAACGGAAGTAATGAAATGGCAAGTAGCTAAAGGAGAAGATCCTCACTGAGCATTAGTAAATTGTCATATTTCAGAAAAATTGATAGTTTAGTAACTAACAATTGATGCCTCACAGCAACAGAATGACATTTTCTTCCAAAACACTGTTTTCAAGTGTTGCATTTGTAACCTGCATACCGGTGACCATTTCAAGTGGATCTAAGAACAAGCATAAATATGGACATGCTTTACTACAATGGCAGTTAGTATGTTGAAAATTTAATGGATGGCATCTATGAAGTAAAGAGATACCTTGAACGGAAGTGAATGGTTGATCCAAAGAGTAAGATTTGCAGCCACAAAGTTAAAAGGACATGTTGGCATCTGGTGGGATCACTTGCAAAAAGATAGGGTTAGAAAAGGGAAGGAGGCTTGATGACTTGAAGAGGAAAATTTCCTCTTTTGGATTACAAAATAAACTTGTCAAGCAATCCTATGGATTGCTTAAAAGGAAAAATCAGTCCCAGAATAATATAAGCTTTCAGTTTCAATTAATGTTGGGATTAATTAAGATGAAGGGCAACACATTGCCAAATATATTTATGGGTTGAATATCTCCATTCAAGATGAGATCAACATGCACAAATGGGGTTTAGTACAAGAAGCTTTTCTGTTGGCTCTAAAGGGTGAAGGGAAATTGGCTAATGAATTAAATGAAACAACCATTTGTAAGAAGAGAAGCACCCACATCAAATAGAGATAAAGGAACATTTCAAAGGGGTAAAGTTTGATGAAAAGGGGGAGCTAGCTAACCTAAAGACAATGATTTCCCAAGATCAAGATGAAGAGGAAAAGATAGAGGAAAACATCAACCAAACTTTCAACAGCCAAGGGACGATTATCATCAACAAAGAGGAACGCAAGTTGGTGAATGAAGGGGTTATGATATTCAAAGGAGGCCTCTTACTTGTTTTAGACGTGAAGAAGAGGCCATAAAACATTTGAATGACATAAGCAGAACATAACCAAAGACAAGGAGGTGCTCAACCAAAGGGCCATACGAATATCCTCAATATTCCAAGAAATTGGAAAAAAAATGATGATGATATGGCTTCCATCATTAAAGAACACCAAATTCAAAAACAGTAGCAAACAAACAAATCATTGCAACCAATAGGCTACAAAATAGTATCTCCTCAACAAACAGCAAGGTTGGAGGATAAGCTGCCGCATTCAAATTTGTTTTTGAATTCCGAAAATAAAATTAGTGAAAAATGCATTGCTAAAAAAATCGACGATATAATTCGTGATTAATTTCAACTAAAAAATATGAATAATTCTGCATATTATATAAATAAACATATTGTCAAAACAACTTTACAACAAGTGTCTATCTAGAATTAGATAAAAACGTATATATACATTTAAATAAGTTGTATATAATAAATCGTTAACTATTAATAATTTACAATATTTTATTATATATATATATATATATTGAAGTACAGACTCTAAAGCCAATGGGGTGGGAGTGGTGCAGTCAAGTCACACAATTTTGTGCTGGTCACCTAGTTTCAAATCCCCCCAAGGCACGAACCTCTCTAGAGGTGGTTTCGCCATAGGATGCGGCTTCACTGTTCGTCACAAGATACGACATCTCTAAAATCACTGCTAGTGGCAGCACTCTGTTCTTTGCTGCAGATGCAACACACTGGATTGTTAGTTGGACTCTTAGTTGGATTACGTTGCAGATGCAGCACTCCATAAATTGCTTCGCTCGGTTTGATGGACTCTTAGTTGGAATACACTGCAAATGCAACTCACCAGACATTGCTTCACTCAATTAGTCGGACTCTTAGTTGGAATACGCTGCAGATACAACACACAAAAATTTGCTTCACTCAGGTTCCTTGTGATGGTTCCTAAAAATTTGTAAATGGATGTGGGTCCTTCCAAAAACCCTCAACTTCACCCTAAATTCAAAAAAAACCTACGTACTCTATAACCATGTTAAAAACCTAGATAATAATATCCAAAAAAAATGTTTCGAATTATAAAAAATTTAATAGAAAAATAATTTTATATAAACTAAATAATAATCTAAAACTAAACTAAATCAAAATTAATCAAATAAACTAAATCTACATAAACTAAACTAAATAATAATAAAATAAAAATATAATAAAATAACCTAAATCTAAAACTATAAACCTAAATAAAAAAATAGTCAAACTTATCACGAAACTCGGGTAAAAGTAAATCTAAGTAATAATAGACTAAAAATATAATAAAATAACCTAAATATAAAACTACAAACCTAAACAATATATTAAGCAATCTTATAGGAAGCTTCTACCAAGATTTTATAACCCTCAAGGCGTTGCTTCTTTAGTACACAGAGCTGCTTCTATGTTCACGATCACTGCCCCAGTTGATGGCTGCAAGATCTCATGGCTCTCTCCTCACAACCTTGCCATTAACGACATCAACGAGGATTCAACAGCAATGGACTAATCTAAATGCTAAATGTCAAACTTTTAGAGGCAAGTTGCAAACACCAATGCCAAAAATAACAGCAGAAAAAAATCAAACAAATAAATTCGCGAATTAAAATGAAATTTTGGGGCTGCTTTGATATTCGACAAATTTCGGATTTTTCTATAAAATTCACTGAATGTGACAACTGATGTTGGAGGCAAATGCTATAATAGCATAAAGGGGCCTCCTACAATGGCAGCCAAAGGAGGTAGTGGACTGTAATGTCAGTAAGATGTTAATAATTGATGGTCAACCTTTCCCATCATTTGGAAGTTTTTCTTCATAGTTGGACACGTCATCAAAAATTGTAATATCTTGGCCATATAGTTGGAGCCCAATTTTTTCAGAAAGAATCTTTCAAGCTCAACACAATGGTGTTCGATCTATCACAAGTCAGTGGGAGAAGAAAGTAATGGAGTTATTAATCAATATGGTTTGTGAAAAAATCCAAGCTAGGCATCATGACATTGATATCTCTCAGAACTTTTCTGATAATGTATTCAAGACATTCTATACTACATTAATTATAGATAACAATGGTTCTAAAAATATGGTGGTTTCAGAAAAAATGGTTCAGAAGATAAATTTAGTTTGTAACAAGCATCAAGTCCATTCAAGTTATCTTCTTTCCAAAAAGATCTTATAACCATGATAGACAAAAGGTTCTCTTTTCATGTTGAACTTAACCAGGTTGATATGCACTTGCAGTGTGGCGGCACTGGTATTCCAATGGATGCATGATAATGCTTGGAAGAACATGTCAGTGTGATTTAAGGGTTGCCCGTGTGTTGCTTGGAAGGGCCAGGGCAGTGTGATTTATGGGTTTCCCATGATAGTAGACAAATATCTTATACTATTATTAAAATGTTAAAAAAATGAAGTTACTTCTAAAAGGTGGGGAGGCACAAAGTTTATCATTGTTATCAGCTATGGAGTTTGTGAAGGTGTCCAACTACCAAGGACAATTATTTCACATAGAGATACTAAATTGTGGGAGTTAAATCTTGCTACTTTGCTAATTGAAGAAAGAAGTAGTGATGATGCAAAGGTCTTTACTAAACAAATGCAACAGCTTCATTAAAAGATTAGAAATGTACGAGAGATGCAAATGAGGTTTAAGACATTCAATGTTGTGGATCAGGTTTTGGTATATTTGGGAAAATACCAATATAAGGGAGAATATAATGAGATTGGCACTTGCAAGATTTTGGAAAAGTGAAATGGCAATGCCTACCATAAAAAAGTACTACCAGGATGGACCAATGTTTTAAAAATCGGAACCGGACTCGGAACCGGCTGAGGTCCGGACCGGAACCGAACCGGTTCAAACTTAATGAACCGGTTTACTAAAAAATACATAAAATTTTATATTTTTAATGAAAATAATATATTTGAAAGGTTAAAAACCATAATTCCAACAATTACACACAAAATATGCATAGTTTGCTCATGTATATAGTACCATAGTTGGAATACTCGCATTCGGTAAATACTCGGCAGACCCCCCCAAAGCGTTTTCTTTCATTGCTATTAATGTTTTCTTTTTGTTGGGAACTTTACGATAGCATTCAGTCTTGTGTCTGAGGATGCGCAAATTGGAGTGTAAACAAAAAAAAAAAACCTTAAAATAGCAAAAAAAAAAACCTACATATCTGTTGATATGTGAAGTCAACATTTGAATAAGCAGGTTGTGACCAATCTGGCAGGTGGGACGATTAGTCCGAGCACGGGAGAATACTCGCCGAGTTTTGGAAAGCCATCCAGTATTTTTAATTACTAATCTGTCTACAGGCGACCAAAGCTCATGATTCTTTCAGAAGATTGAAAGAAGTTGCTTGGTCCAAAAAGGTGCAAAAACGGATTTTATGATAAAAGAAAAATATTGCCATCAATGCGTAGAGCTTGAGAAAATATACACTTTTAAAAAAACGGCAACTGAAACAAAGCCACAGAATGAAAATTACGGTACATGCAAGTTTTTGTTGTTACATCTTCCCGGACCCTTTCCAAAAATGGCAAAACTTTTCTATCCTTGTGTTTTCTTCACCAAAAATCCAAAAAAGGAAAGAAATGCCAAAAAAGGAAAAAAAAACTTGACTCGGCCGGTTCAGGATGAAATCGGACTGGTTCAACCGGTTTGGTACTAAACCGGCCGGTTCAGTACCAAACCGGTCGAATGGTCCAGTTTTTTAACCGGTTCATGTCTAAATATGTTGAACCAGTCGAACCGAAAGGTTCCGGTTCCGGTTCAGCCGGTTTTTAAAACACTGGGATGGACTACACATTTCTCCACTTTAAACATTTTTGATTTGTTCCTATCATGAAATTGAATATATATGAGCAAGAAGATTAACTAGTTGAATGGCATTAGCAAATGCCCAAGAGCAAACCAATGGAGATTGAGAAGATCTTGAGCTTAGAAGTGCTTCGTCTTGAAAACATTTCCTAAGACAATATTTGATCCAAACAAAAGGAATAGCTGGAGATTAAATAAGTGGGATTCAGAACATGAATATTAAATGTCAGTACCTGATCATGGGCAAGGAACTTTTGCACAGCACTACTACTATAACAATACTGATAAAAATATAAATAAATGACGGTTATATGTCAAAATCAACAACGCATTTTCAGAGTTTATTAAAGTTTAGAGTCCCTACAACCACATTCAAGAAATATTTTGAAAGAAAAGCAAGAGATGTCTAATCCAAACTTTTGCAATAGGGTCCCGTGGAGGGACTTACACTACGGATCAAAAATAAACAGTGTTAGTTTTTAAGGGAAAGCGAGTAGAAGCAATAAATGACAACAAAATTAGATGATGCAGAAACATTAAAAATTCACGGACAACTCAGTCCCTTGGTTATTCTTTCCTGCGATCATGTTCGCCTTCATTGAGAAGATTATAAGGTCATCCCTGTTGTCCATCAATCAAACCCTACAAAAATATATGTTTCTGCCGTTATAAAAAATTTAGATACGAGGAAATATATCATCGCATGGAATCCATCTACGAATCAAGATTTGCAGAAAGATCGCGAGGGATGAAAAGAGTTAATATGGCTTCAAGGGAACGAGTCGCTCACACACAAATATCAGTGTGAGGACCAGATAAAGAAGCCCAGTTTTTCAAACCAGCACTCCAAAATAAAAATTGAACTGCAAATGAACGGACCTAATACTTACCCTTTGAGATTTTTTTAAATACAAAAACTGGTATTCTATCAAAAGTTTTTTTTATTTGAGGCAATGCTCTGATGTTTGAAATTACATAGGATACTTTTAAGGGCAACATTTCAGAATCAGCTGTTCAAATTTAAATAGATATGTGTGAGCAGAGGTTGGCTTCATGTTCGGAAACAATCCTGAGACGGTATGGCCACGGGCCTTCAAACTACTAAAGACAAAAGAAACCCAAAAAAAATGTAACGAAAGGGAAATTTAGCTGAGCATCACATTTATTACGCGTCGTAGTTAACAAGGAACAAAACATATTAAAAAACGAATTACTACCTCTAATTAGCTTGGCACACCCATTAGTCTTCCATTGACTGTTCCTTCTGTTTTTTGGAGATGGAAACTTTAACTTTCACCTTCTTTGGCAAAGTAAGTCCAGGATCTTCTTGCAGAACAAGAGGAGCTTTGACCAAGTTAATACTTTGCTCCAATTCTCTGGCATCCTCTTTAATTTGCTTAGCGATGTTGGGCTTCATCCTCTTCCCCCACAGCGCAGCTTCCCTCCTAACGCGAACCTCCTCAACCTTCTTAATAGCCTTCAGTGTATTTTCCACGAGATTCCTATCATATCTTTCAGGCCTGTTCCTTCTTCTTTCAAACTCGAAGGTTGTGTCCTTGGTGAGCTCCTTTCCATGTAACTTTCTGTATGCTTTAGTCCACTTCACCTTGCGAGGATTGCGCTTCATCTTAAAATTCTTGTGACACTTTGAACGGCAAAACCTGAATATCTTAGAGTCATTGCGAACAAACTGGATGCCATGTCCAGGGTATATGGTGGAGGAACAGAACCAGCACTTCTCCAACCTCATTGCTCTTTAGAAACCACCACTTCTCCTTTCGGATCTTCGAAAGCCTTTGCTACAAATTCACCCAAACCCTTATAATCGGGCACTCTGCTCAGATAAAACCATATTACAAACCCTAACCCTAAATAAATGGCGTTGGGGTTTCTGATTTGGAGGGGCATGCGATCATGTATCATTACGATAGAAACTTGTATTTAATTGAGTAAATATTTTGTGGATTCAAAAGTTGGACGTGGAGGTTTAATTTGACGGCCACATAATGTGCCTCTCAAACAATTTTCCCATGACGGTAAATTGTTAATGTTGCCGGTCAAAAATACAAAACAGTGGTATTTATATATTCTTAATAAAATTTATAAATTATTATTCATAAATTTTGTTTAATATAATTTACATATGAATGTATATAAAAATTGACGGTCATATTTTAAATATGTAAGTCACACATGACGGTTCTACAAAATATTTGTTAAGTATTTTACGTCTAAAATCACGAAAAATGTTTTAATTGTCTTCAAATTGAACCCTTTGTTGGATGTTTTTGTGTCAATTCATTTCTTGGTCCATCTTTTAGAAGATAAGTGAGGCCAATGCTTGAAGATTATGAAGTTTATAAATAGGAGATTTGTGATATAAACAATAAGGTGAGGTCTATCAAGGGGGTGGACAAGGTGAGCGAAGGAAATAATTCATTTAGTTGGGGGTAAGTTTTCTTATTGGTTTATATTTAATTATCTTAAACTGGTTTATGAGTGCATTTTTTTTTTGCCAATAATCTAATTCTTCGAAGAAATTTGAATTCGGCCAATAATCTATTGAAGTCTTGGAATACTAACTTGTCTAATTATCCTTACAATTCTAAGACTTGTTTGCAAGTGACTTTGGCATATTAATATTAGTAATAAAAAAATTACCACAAATGTTGTAGAAATAGCCCCATGAGAACTCTTGGTTTTGAGATCAAAGAACTCTTGGTTTTGAGCTCAACACTAAATTTAAGCATTATCATCCCATATCAGCAGCATTTGTTGCAAGCAATTTGGAAAGAGTGGCAATCAAAAATCCATCAAGTCAATGCCCAACATTGTCAAAGGGCATTTTGATTCAATCACTCATATTTCTAACAGCAAAATGGGGGCCCAAAAAATGCAAATCCATTTCCTGTGAGTTCTCTATGTAAAACTTATCAGCTTCGACTCATTGGAACAACACATACAAACATCCCTTTATATATATGACATGTGTGCTACTATAAATGAACCCAAATATATAGTAATTTGAATATTATTTGGACCAATTTTTTTTCAATTTGAAATCAATAATCAAGATTTATCATTCAATGCTTCAAATAAATCTCAATCATCAATTTCAATGACCTGGATTGATTCAATAGTTTGGCACCTGCTAGTGGTCATCAATGGAGATTTATTACTATGTCTTCTCTATAAAAGTATTGTATGTGACGATTAATCTAGAATGTTCGCTCGAATTCAAATTTAAAAAGTGTGTCATTTTGTGAAAAGGAGAGACATCTGCAAATTTTTTATGGTTGTATCTAAACGTTGTGCATGTTCACAATTCAACTAAAAGGTTGAGCTTCAACCTTACAAAATGTGCACTACAAATTTGTTGACATCACCAACTCACCTACACATGTGTTTCAATTGTTAAATGTCAAAATTTATATACTTTAATACTGACTTTCTTGTTGACTACAAATGTACATGATGGATAAGATTTTCCTTTGTTAACCTTTCATATTGTTATTGTTTTAAATTGTTGGAGATAACAGTGTTAAAGTTAGATTTACTAGTAACAAATGAATATTATTGCATGGGGAAGTGACTTGGTAAAAAAGGTAAAAAAATGTGTGATCATGGGATTCTAAATATGACCCCTTATTTTTAAGATCTACCATCACGTACTCTCATTGTGAGGGGACCATTTCCACTACCACCCCTATTTAGACTTATATACTAGTGTTAAAATGTAAATAAGAAATACCTCGTGTATGATCGCATGTGTTATGTACCACCTGTCCAAGGTGACCCCTTTATATTATTAATTTTTTGTCTCTGGGAGAAAAACGATAATCAAATAAATAAATCTACAAAGTGTATGGACAAATAGAAAAACAAGTGTGACATAGTAGTGTAGTACATATGAGCAGTTATATTACTATTTTATTATTACACACTAACACTATATATTACAAAAGAAACATGCATAGTTTGTTTTCTTAAGAAAATTGTCACTATTTAAATTGCTACACCAACTTCAATATGTGAAGCATGCATATTTTGTTACCCTATGCAAGCTATCACCATTTACACAACAACTAGTTTATCTTGAATCCTCCTATGCACCTTAGACATATGGCTTGAATTGCAAGTTTCCTAGGTCCATGTACAACACTTTGAAAATGGTTATTTGAATACTAAAACTAAGAAACCATCGCATTCAGCTCTTAAGACTTGTATAATTGTTATCCACACTTGGAAGTAAGATCTTTAATGTTTGATACAATTCTGCAAACAAGATGATGAATGCGTTCAAACACTAAAAACAAGTGTTATTCTATTTTAAAACTCTCCATCCATACATCGAATATACATCCACTATCCACACCATTGTTTTTTATGAAAGACAAAAAAATGTAAAGGAAACACATTATATATCACTTAATATTTATGAGTAGCATATGATTACAGTGCATGGAAACATGTGTGTACATATGTAAAGACAAAATGTTTCATCCAACATATGTAGTTCTTTTAAAAACATATATTAGATCATTATTAATTGATATGATTTTTTGTGGGAGAGAGCCTACTTTCTAGAGTCAATCTTGGAATCTTATTGGATGTCTGATTTGTCTAACATCAGAAATTTTTACTGTTGCTGATAAATGACATTAGCATAATGTTAATTTGACATTCGTTTACACATTTTTTAAAGTTTTTACATAACAATGTGTCAACTTTGGGTTGCAAGGTGCGGAAGCTTAAAATAAGTTGGTGTGTCCTCCAAATTTAATAAAATTAAATCTAAGATAAGGAAACTATTGATCATATAAAATAATAGTAAAATACAAGATCTAGCTGGTAGAAATACAAGCACAAGAGATAAATATGGTTTTGAGAATGACTTAGCTTGCCACCATAGGTCTAGACTGAATCTAGGTAGGTAAATGATCTGAACAGGCGTATTATGGGTTGTGTAAGCTCAAATTTTGAAAATGGTATGTGAAGATCTCAGGATAAGAGCACCTAAGAGAGGGCACAACTACCTGGGCACTAGCGTTTGTTATGTGTGATAGTGTCCTCAAGACAGATTTGGATTTGGTTCTTTCTATTTCGTTTCTTATCGTTGTTAGCTCATTATAGGTTGTGTCAGATTTATTGCACTCTTGTGTCTATCACACTTATACCTGTAAAACAAACCCTAACTACCTGCATGATACTCAAGTGCACATTAAACTGAATGAAAAAAAGTAAATGGGAGATTCAAATTAACCCCGGTAGTCATCCCGACGTGATCTTGTTGCCGAGTGTTGTACTACATTTCAGACTCCATGTAGTTCTTATGGTGTGTGATTGAAATTATGTCCCTTGAGCTAGGATGTCCTAGTATCAGTCACACAAAGAATAGTAAGCTATAACTACTTTTTTTGAATGTAATAATATGTGATATGGAATTTAGAATAGCCTCCTTGTATGTAGTGAATAATGTAGCCCAAAACACAGTCCCTTGTGTTGTTCTTTGTATGTGGTAGATATAGAAAAATGATATCCCCAATTGCCCCCTTAAAATAGTTAGTAAGTTGTGTTTATATGCGAGTTATTTGTTTGGTTTTTGGCACACAGTGACACCAAAAGCCAACCTAGGTTGTGAAAATAAGATAATAAAGGACCCAAAGCCAAAGAAAACCGACAAAGGAGAAAAACGAGCAAATAGGATAGAAGCGCTTAGAAGGACATTAGCCCTTGGGCGTTACTGTCTTGTCTGGGTAGTATTGTCCTACAACAAGCAAACAAAAACAGAGTAAAATACATGAACAAGGATCCCGATGACTCGACAAAAAAGATGAACATGTTAGATAAGAGGTGTAAGCATAGTCAAACAGAGTAGGAAAAGGACCAAAGAGGTGCCACCAATGCCTGGTTTCCAAACTTAGAAATCATGTATATAGCAGCATACTAGAGGCGTAATATAATAGTAATAAGTGATTTTTTAGGGTTCATTAGGACTTGGTGGAAGGCGGAGCGCGGGGCGTTTCAGAACGGTCATAATTTTTGAAATCTCGTTCCGGCAACGGTCCTCTGGACTCGCCCCTCTGGGGTGCTGCAATGGTGCACCTGGTGGGCCAGGGCTTATCTCAAGCTATGCAAAAATGATTGGGCCCCTGTGGGCCTGAGTCAGATTCACCCCCGTCGGATAGTGACTTGCATGCTCTGCAGGATGACATTCCCTCCGTGTCCCTGGTCGAGGACGCTGCTTTCGCTGCACATATGAAGTGTTTATATTTGAGGGCTATTTTTGCTAAGTTTATTGGGAGATGTCTCTCATTTTTGGGCATCAGAAACTGGTGCGAAACTCAGTGGGGCAGCGGCCTGAGAATTCGTTCCCTAGAAAAAGGTTTTTTCCTTGTGCTTTTTCGTAGCGTTGCTCAGAAAAAACGACACAATGAAAAGAAAAAAATTTCTCCTCTTCGACTCTGGTCTTGTGATCCACGATTGGGAACCTCACTTTGATTGTAATAAAGTGGACGCAGATGGTCACCAAGTGTGGATCAGACTCTACTCCCTGCCCAGTGAATTTTGGTTGGCACCCCATTCTTACAAAAATATGCTCTTGTCTGGGTCATGTCATTCGCATTGATCCTGTTACATTGAATGGTACTCTCTCTTCCTTTGCCAGAGTTTACATTTCTATCAATCCCGCTCTTAAGCTAAAGGAATTTATTCTTATCAACTCCCCCTCGGGTAGTTGGAAACAGAAAGTTGCTTATGAAGGTCTTTCTAATCTCTGTTTTAAATGCTTGAAGCCCGGTCATTCCCGCAAATTCTGCAAAAATTCCCCCTCTGGTGCCATGCAATGGCGGAAAGTTTCCCACACCTCCCCTGCTCCTCACCCCCCTTCCTCCCCCCGAGTTCTTCCTTCATCACCTTTGCCCATCGTCCCTCACTTACCCCCACCCATTCTTGAACCTCTTACTTTGGATCTTGATACTCTCTCCCTCGTTAAAGAAACGGTGGCTGTTGATAAGGACTCTTCTCAGATCCTATCTCTGTTCCACGAGGGCATCTCCATAGGTATGGGAGGTAGCTCTACCTCCCTTGAGAAATGGATTATGGATAAAGAGGATCTGCTCCAGTCAAATGATTTTGACCCTCCAGAAGACCCTAAAGCAACTGCTAAGATTCATTCCCCTCCCATTCAGTTGTTGGGACCCGCTTCTTCCCACTGCACCTCTTCTCAACGTGGATTTCGGACCAAAAAGCATTCTTGGTCGCCCCAACAAAAGTAAGCTTTCTCTCAACGAAGTTGCCCAAGGGAAGAAACTTCAACTTTGTTCTTTCTTCCCGTCTTCGAGTAGGAGAGGCGAGTCCTCTTTGAAGCAATCATGATCCTATTCTCCTGAAATGTTAGGGGTCTAAACGCCCCTAACAAACAGCGTCTGTTAAGACGTTACACCTTGGATGAGGATGTGGATATTTTTTTGATTCAGGAAACAAAAATGACGGCAGACGGTTGTAAATGCAGTTGGTTTAGAAAATGGAAAGGATGGGAAGGCTACTTCTCGAACTCCATTGGGGCCTCGAGCGGTTTGGGCATTCTCTGGAAAAATAGCAGTTGCATGATAGAACCCCTTGTAATCGACCCTAATTTCATTTGGTGTAATGTTTCGATTAAACACTCTGAGGATTTCTTTTTCCTCTGCAATATTTATGGTCCCTCTTCTCCTATCAGAAAAAGGGCTCTCTGGAGTAGCCTCAGCTAGCTTTTGTCTTCCGACTCTGCCACAAAAATCATCGTCACTGGTGACTTCAATGCCACCCTTTCTGATCGCGATAAGCGTGGAGGTCTTCTGTGGAAACCTCGCTCGTAGGTAGATTTTTCTTCTTTCGTTTCCTCTGCTCACTTGATTGATTTAGAGCCTTGCAAGGGTTGGTTTACTTGGAACAACAAAAGATCTGGATTCAGCTCCCTTGTAGTGAATCTTGATCGTTTCCTAGTCTCTGAGCATTGGTTGCACCAAAATTTCCTTCTTAAAAGCTCGGTTCTCCCTCTTTCTAGTTCTGACCACTTTCCAATTTCCGTGGTTCTCGATTTCGACCTCCCTCCGCGAAGTGCCCCTTTCAAATTCGAGAACATGTGGCTTCAGGACCCCTCACTAATGTCGCTGGTCAAGGGCTAGTGGGACTCATTTGCTGTCAGAGGGACCAAGATGTTTCAACTCTCCAAAAAGTTGACATTGCTTAAAATTAACTTACAATGCTGGAATCATTCGAAGTTTAAAAACATTTTTCAAGAAAAAATCAGAGTAGAGAAGGATCTTCGCTCTCTCAATGAGACCATTCTGGTGCATGGGATGTCACAGGAGGATTACCTAAAAGAAAAATCTCTACTCAAGGATTTGGGGGATCTCCTTCTAAAAGAGGAAACTTTTTGGCGTTAAAAATCCAGGGAAGCCTGGTTGTTGGATGGAGATAAGAACACCAAATTTTTCTTCGCTTCGGTCAAAGCCAGAAGAAAATTCAACTATATATCTACCCTCAAACTCGAAGACTCCACCATCACCACTTCACAAGCTCATATCAAAATTGAAGCAGTGGATTTCTTTAGCAAGCTCCTGAATGATATGGCTTCCCCCTTTGGCGCTTAGTCACAACTCCTTTCTCAGATCCCCCTTTCTATTTCGGAAGCTAATAATGCTATGCTTCTCTCACCCTTCTCTCTGGAGGAGGTTCGGATAATTGTGTTTTCCATGAAACGGGATAAAGCCCCCGGCCCGGACAGCTTCCCTGCCTCTTTCTTCCAAGATTTTTGGGATATTGTTGGTCCCCTCAGTTTGGCACGCAGTCAAGGAATCTAGGGTTTTGGGGAAGATTCTTGGGAACCTTAATCATACTTTCATATGCTTGTTCCCCAAAAAATCCCTGGTAGAGAATCTGGATGACTTCAGGCCAATTTCTTTGTGTAATACCACGTATAAAATTATCTCTAAAGCAATTGCCAATAGGCTCTGCCCCTTGATGCATAAATTGGTTACACGGGAACAAAGTGGGTTCATTCTGGGCAGGTCTATTACCGAGGGTATTATTATCTCTCATGAACTAATTCACTCTCTCCATAATTCTTCTAGAGCCGGAATGTTGTTAAAACTGGACTTCAGCAAGGCCTAAGATCGCGTCAACTGGAGGTTCCTCCTCAAATCTTTGCAAGCTATGGGTTTTGGCGCTCACTTCTGTAAATGGATCTTTAACTGTATTTCCTCCCCTCACTTTTCGGTTCTTGTAAATGGTTCTGCGGAAGGCTTCTTTCAAAGTAGCAGAGGCATTCGTCAGGGAGACCCACTCTCTTCCTTCCTCTTCACCCTTGTTACGGAAGCTCTCAGTTGCAGCATCAAGGTAGCAATACAAGAAGGTTCTCTAAAAGGTCTCCACATCATCTCCAATCTCCCACCTCTTTCACATCAGCAATTTGCGGACGACACCTTTCTTTTCGGTCAAGGGACTATCCTTGAAGCCAGGTGCCTCTCATCTATCTTGGATTCTTACTCTTTAGCTGCGGGCCAAGTCTTAAACTTCCATAAATCTGTTATTTTCTTCTTTAATGTGGCCCCCCAGCTTCAGGGCAGAATTAAAGAGATTCTAGGCTTCTCTTTGGGCAAACTTCCTCACACTTATTTGGGAATCCCACTTTTTCATGGAAAGGGCAAGGCTCTCCTTTGGAACGGGATTTTGAATTCCATTTCTTCCAAACTTCTTTCTTGGAAAGGAAAATGGCTGTCCCTTGCTGGCCGTGTGCTTCTCATCAACTTGGTGCTCCTCTCTATTCCAATTTACATGCTTTCCATTTTACAGATTCCTAAATCTGTATTGCTTAAAATTGAAAAAGTGGCTCGCACCTTTCTTTGGCAAGGACTCAGCACTGAACGCAAATTTCATCTTGCTAATTGGGACCCTGGTCAAGCTTCCTAAGAAGTTGGGAGGTATGGGTATCTTGGATCTCACCATTCAAAATATGGCCCTCGGTGCTAAAACTGGTGTGGAACTTCATCTCTGAAGGCAGCAGACTAGCCTTCCAGGTCCTCGCTCATAAATGTCTCGATGGGCACCGGTATGAGCTAATTCTTTCTAGCTCCGAGTTGCCGAAGGGCTCTCATATATGGAATTTCCTGTGTAATTCCAAATATCTCATTGCTGAGAAGGTCTCTTGGAAGATAAATAACGGTTGGCTAGTGTCATTTTGGAACAAAATCTCGAATGGTTTCCCTCCCCTCAATTTGCTTCCCTCTCTCAATGGTGTTATGAACTCCTCCAAACTGCATTGGGGTTCTCTTGTCTCAAACTACGGTTACCAACACCCTAACGGCTTGCCTTCTTGGTGTTGGAAAGACATAATGTCTATTGGTGCCTCTTCCTAAGAAGTTGCCTCCCTTTTGAATTCTATTGAAGATAGACATGTCGCGTTCCTCAACAACGATGATTGCTTATTATGGGTTGGCGATAGAACTGGTTCATATTCAGTTAAATCAGGCTATAACATTCTTGTTTCTCAAATAGGCAAGGGTTCTCTGAGTTCTTTTGGTTGCTGGCATCCTCATATCACCCCGAAAGTTACTTTCTTCAGATGGTTAGTCTTAAACAAAAAGGTTCTCACCCATGCTAAAAGGCATGCGTGGGGCTTCCCTGGCCCCTCTAAATGTTTTCTGTGTGGTGCAGCGGAGGAGGACCTGGATCATCTCTTCCTATTCTGTCCCTTCGCCTCTAATTGCTGGGAATGGCTCCTCAATAAGTTTAATCTCTCCTGGGTCCCCTGTAACAGCATTGATGATAATCTTTCTTCCTGGCCGTCTTTTTCCCATAATAGCTTGTTCAGCTCTATCTGGCATGTCAGTCCTTATTTTTTGCTCTGGCATATCTGGTGGGAACGTAACCTTCGTCTTTTCAGAGAGCAAGCGTTTGAGATTCCTACCTTCCTTTCCAAGCTCGAGGTGGCCATTTCAGAATGTGTCAGTGCAAAGTGTCCTTCCTTTCCCTCCCTTTCCTCCAAGGATTTCTCTATTCTTCACCAGCAGCCACTAATAAAAATCCCCAAACCTGGGTCAATTATACGCAAAGGGCTCTCTCAAATTGAAAAGATGTTACTGAGGAAGAATACCAGGTGGCGTCCTCCTCTAAAGGGGCACTAGAAATTAAACTTTGACGGAGCTTCCAGAGATAATCTGGGTTTATCTGGGGCTGGCTGCATTCTTAGAGACGATCAAGGTCTCCTCATCAAAGCTGGTTCCTTCCCTCTAAAAGAAGGCACTTGTAATATCGCTGAAGCTCAGGCTCTTCTTGAAGGGGTAAAGATGGCTGCTCTTCTTGGTTGTTCAGAATTATGCATTGAAGGGGATTCTCAAATCCTTATCTTCATTGTTTCCAGTGGTGCCTCTCAATCATGGAAGTTGAACCTCCTCATTCCTCCTATTCTTTATTGGCTCGGTAAATTCCACTCCTAGAACATTTCTCACAATTTTCAGGAAGCTAACCAGGCTGCGGACTTCCTGGCAAACTATGCAATTGATAATCCCTCTGTTATCGTATCCTTCAGCGATGTACATGTGTGGCCTGGCCTTTCCCATTTTCTCTCCCAAGATCGAAGGAACACTTGCGGGTAACTTGTCAGCGCCTCCACTGTGCATGGCAGCTCCCTCATGCGTGTTGTCTTCTCTCCCCTCTTTCGGCGGTGTTCTTCCCTTCTCCTGCCGCACTCCCACTCGAGGCTCTGGCCTTTTCGTCACTTTCACATGCCCCTTGTCTGCTCTCCTCATGGGGTTGCTTCTTCTTCACCTACACATGTTCATGTCCCTCTTCGCCACTCTCCAGGTCTGTTTCTCTCGGCTTTTGTTTGACTTCTTCTCGGCGCCATGTCATTCGTCGGCTTCCCCTTTGTGGCCCTTCGGGGGCAGTTTCGTGAACTGGCATATGTTTCTGCCATTGACAGGCGCCCTTTAGCAATGGTCGTCAAATATTCTTTGTCTGCTGAGGCCGAAGCCATTGAAGCCATCCTCGGTGACTCCTTCCGCTTCAATGCTTGCCACCCCCCAGACTGATTCCGATATCACTTCCGCCTTCATCTCTTTCTGCCTGTTGCTTCACTCCAACACGACAGATGTGGAACGGGTCGCCTCGGACCAAATATACACTATCCACTGCGTCGGCCTTCATGAACAACTTGTTGATTTCACACTTCCGGACCCATTGTTGTGGGTGGAGGAAGTCGACGAGCTGGGCATCAGCTCTGGTCGGGATATATGCTGGATCAGCGGGCAGTACAGAGATTTAGTCACCTTCACTCAGAACTTCCATCCATCATTGGACCAGCGCTTTCTTCCGGTGGAAGATATCAAAGTGGCCCTCTTTCCTCTTCACTCCGTCGTGGATCAGTTGAACGCTCTCAAGGATCGTGCTCTTCCTGCCTTCAATTTCTTGTTGCATGTGGCCTCTTTGCGGGCTGGTCATTCTTCGGGCTAACTGGCGTAGCCCTCATCCCTTCGTAGCGCGTTCGCCATATTTGTCTCTGCGTTCTCTTCCTCTCTTAGTTTTCAGTTTTCCTCTACCTCCTTCTCTCCTTCCGACTTTCTCCTTCTCCTTTCTTCTTCTCGATTGTAGGGTTGGGGTCCCTCTCCCCATCAGTTCATAGCTCCGGTCAAAAGCATTTACCAATAAAAATAAAATAATAATAATAGTAATAAGTGCATATTTTAGTGAATACACCTCCTTCCAACCTTTTTCTTTGTGTGGAACAAAAAATAAGTACCTCCAACCTTACTACCCTTGTAAGAATATTAGTGTGTGAGCCATGGGAGGAGGCGACTTGTTAAAAAAATCAACATGTTATTTATTCTAGTCTCTTATCAGACCTATGAAAAGTATTTTTTCTTACAACACATGTGGTTGGAGGTTATTCTTGGATGATTCTACCCATTGGTAATCACCATTGTAGTCACCAACTAATCTTACATAGAGCTTATGGTTGGAACATGCTACTATGTTTCAGAATTTTGTTGCCCCTACATGTTCCTTCTTAACCTTGTGCCCTACAAGACAAAGATCAGTGTCCCATCTCATTGTGTCTTTCTCAATCCATGTGAATCTTAGCATGGTGTACCAATGGGGACGTTGGTAAGGGATTTGGGTGAGTATATCTTGTAGTGGTGTAGACCACAAGACCACATTTCTTTCAAGTATTTAGTCGAATAACTCACATGTTAAACACATGTTCCCATATTTGCATGCATATATGTCAGTGTACTTATGACCACAACAAAAAAATCCATCCATTATGTTTTGATACAAAAAGGTCCCCAAATTGGAAGCATACAAGAGCGACATCTAGGATATATGGCCAGGAAGAAGAAGAGAAAGGTTTTACAGAGTCTCACATAAAGACCTTGGGGATGTTTATGTCAAGAAGTTATAACCTAAAGATGGTGGTTCTTGTAGAATAATTAATAGATTACACAATGGTGTTAAAGTTGAAGGTTGAATCCATGCAAACCCTCACCAATTGCCTTGAAAAATCCATTAATAAGGCTTCTTCTTGAATGATATAGGTCACAAGATTGAAACTTGTGAGGTAAAATCAAACCACATATTGTGAACTATTAAAAATGAATGCAAATGGGGTATGTCTCCCACCGGACAGGCCAAATGAAAGCAGCTTAAACTCTATAAAGCAAATAACTTGACTAACTGAAAGGAGGCTAAAACCATTGCCATCTATAGCCAAGGCTTCAAGTCTAGGAATGTAACACTAAAGATAAAAGCTTAATGAAATGTTAACGAACGTGAATATAATTCAAAATTTAGCTAATCATGCCTACTAATATATTGAATTGCTAAAACTAACAAAGACCTAAATAGATCTAAGAGGGCAGTCAAATTGGTATGGTTGCTACTCCAAACAAGGTGAAATGGCCTCTCTAAATGACTACATGGTCATTTTGGATATCCATCTACTAACCTCATTGAAGGCTTTGGGTGAAGGATTGAGCTTGGCTATAAATCATATTTGTTATATGAGATGCAAATGAAAACATGGTGTAAAGTTTAAAGTGTAGATACTTAGTCCTTTCTATAGTTTTACCTTTGAGCAAAACTTGTATTTTGGTGCATGTGGGACTAAAAGTACAAATTATATTAAGAAGGTGCTAATCGTGATTAAGGCTTTGCTAATCATAATTAGTGAATTAACAAGTGATTACAGATGTGAGGAGCCTTAATCAACTGCTTAGGGTTAATTAGGAGGCTAGGATAAGCTTTTGAATACTTGTTGAGATGTTGTAGAGGGAAATGGAATGATTTTGAGTGGTTGGAAGAGGGGTTTGAGCCATTATTAGGGTATATTTACTAAAACAAGGGCAAAATAGGCTTAATTAGCTAACAATTGCTAATTGTTTGTTTGGAAGAGGATTTTGAATTACGATTCGTCGTAAAGTGGCATCTTGAATGCGAAAAGAGGTTATACAATCAACAAAGTGTGTTATTAATTGGCCAACGTGGCAAAAAAAATTAGTTAATTAGCAGAAATCACTAATTATAAATGAAATCAGTAAGAATGATGAGTTGATTTGTGTGCACGTTTGGAAATAAGATTACAAAAACAAAAATATAGGTGTCTACATTTTCCCCTGTTTGAGGTGAAGTAAGTAACTTCTCTTCAAATATAGTAGACACATATAAGCAGGTATATTTTTTGAAGAAAAAATTTAGTAGGATGAAGGGTGCCCCCTCAAGTGTCGATGGGGTGATAGAAGAAATCAATCGACGATAAAAAATATGATTGAAATGGATAGAAGAAATACGATGAAACGAGCACAAAATATTCGGTTATATAAAAGAAATAAGGATAGGGATAAACATGGTTGTTTATTGCCCTAGGTGATTTGGAAGAAAATTTAGTAAGAATAATAAATGCTAGTGGATAATAAATGATAATGGAAAAAATAGGGCAGGCCCCAATCTTTGCATCCAATCCTTCAATAAACAACTCTGTTGTATCATTTTGCCCCTAGATTTACATCATCGACCTTTATTGAAATAAACAAAAGTGTAATATAACATGAAAAGCTAAATTACTAACAGTTGTTCTTTGCTACGTAACTCCATACAACATACATAATGCAATGTAATACGAGAAAGTAAAACGATGTTTAACTCCATGCAACACACACAATGCAATGCAATATGAGAAAGTAAACCAACTCACCTAACAAAGAAACTAATACAGTCACACATACTCAAACAAAACAAGGTTCAAGAGAGTTGCACCAATGTTTTTTATTATCAAGATTATAGTTCCCAAATGTTCGTGTTGTAACGACAAGGGTTAAAAATGGTGCCCCAAGAAAAGATACATGCGAGGTGAATAATGAAGGACACAAGTAGTCCCATGGAAAATCTTTCGTGCACTATAACACAATTCTCTGACAACTCACTATTGCACGGGAGTACCAACATAATAAGCATTGTAGCTTTTGTTAATGGAGGTAGATCACAATGATCCGTAAGTTGTTTGAGACAAAAACAAGCAAGAACCTTAGAAAGATGTTTTTATAGGACATATTTCGATGTTCGAGGATAATGCAAGCTTGATACAGGTGTCAACTGCATGTATGCCATTTACCAATTTTTGCAAAATTTTAAATTTGTACAATTTTTTTTGGATTTTTAATGATTTTACCACTTTTTTTTTGAATTTTTTTGGGTTTGTTTGATTTTTATAGAATAAATAACGTCATCATAGGACAACACTAAAAGTGAACGTAAGGCAACAATATGCCCCAGGTAGTAGAAAATGTTGCCGGGAAGCAAAAACATGCCCTAACGTAGCAAATAGCAGAGCTTACGAAAATAAGTATTTATTTAATAATAATCATTGCACGGAAAGTGTGTAGAAGAATTATAGAAGAAATACGACAGTTTCAAGGTGCCTTCAGGGTGTGAGAAACACATCAAGGGTGTTAAAAATGAACATATAAGCCATCACGCGACCAGTATCATTTACCACATTCACTTACTATTTTACTGTTGATTGGAGCTTTGACTTGCAAGAGGAAAGGGCGAGGTGTAGAACTGGAGACACCATGTGGATCGCGTGAGAGACTACATGAGACTCCCAGTGGATGGATCACAGGTACACAAAGTTGTCCTTTTTACCCTCATTTTTAAGCATTTAATTTTTTATCAAAATGCATTTTTTAGGGTAAAAATGGAGGGGTGTGCCTATGTTGGTGCATGCGTGGGAAAATATGCATTGGTGCACATATGGGTATACCTATACATTCCATTGGTTTTACTTTATTTTTACTTTTTGAGTTTTGCTGAGGCGCGCATATGCTGGTGCATAAAGGGTTGCGCTTATGCACCACTAGTCAGGGTATGTGTGGGCGCATATGCGCCTATGTTGAACTTGAGTAAATGACAGGGGCACGCATGTGCTAGTGCACCAAGGGGTTTTCCTATGCACATAACTAGTTTGAGGAAAAAGAAGAATACGCCTACATGCTGAGGAGTGTGCTAGTGCGTTGAAAAGTGTGTTAGCGCGTTAGGTGTGCCTATGCACTAGGGGGTGCGCTGGTGCTACCAGGGGTGTGCTAATTCATAAAAGACATTTTTAGAATGTTATTAGAAGAAAAGGAAGGTTGTTGAAAACCTCATATGGTAAAAATAGATTAATTATATAGCAAAATAGAAGAATTTGATGATAAAATTAAAAATTAGATGATAAAATAGAAGAATAAGATCATAATAAATGACCTGATTGGCTCTGCAGGAGGACTTGGATGTGCTAGAGTCATGGGAGAGAAAGGAGTGACTTCAGGCCTATAAGGCAACGTTTAACTGATGCGGCTAGATTTTTTTGGAGATCACCTTGGAGGTGACCAGTTTATCTTATATGGCTCACATGCCACAAATTACCTTAGATCACGTCCTGCTCACAGCCTTAGCTAAGAGATGGCAGTGCGAGATGGTTTGGAGTGGTAGACATACCTCGTTAGGGTGTGAAAGTCTTCATTATAAGGTGCACGACCAATCCGCGGCTAGGACGGGTCCTTCTATTCTTGTTAGCTCTTGTCAGCGACATATTGTTGCCTGACAAGACTGGTGCAAAATTCCCTCTAGGTCTCATTAGAGTGATTCACGACCTGCTTCAGGTAAAGGTGTACTACTGGGGTCAGTGTATACTAGCTCATTTATACGTTGATTTGCACTTGATATCTTATCATGGACAACGGTGTAGACACCAAATTCGTGTCTTACGACCCCTTGTGACCCGCATCCCATTTCGCAACCTAACCTCATTACCTAAACTTTACACAATTATTTATTAACTACCTTGTAATTGATAAATCCACATCACCTTACCCGCCACCTCACTTTGCCACCTCATCATGACCTAGCCCTAACCCTAAACTAACCTAATTAAGACCCATGACTTGGTCTAGGACTCACATCCATAACTAATGCCTCCTTACTCGCACCCAAAGCCGACCTTCTAGCCACCTGACCAAGCCCGCAACTGATCTCCTCGGGAGAAAAGCAGGGAAGGTGGGCTATTTTACTAAAAATAGCCTACTTTTTCCTAACCGATGCCGGTTCCTACTCGACCCGCCGTCGGTTACGCAACCGCCATCGGTTCCCTGTAAATGGGATTCCCAAACCAAAACAACGGATCGGAATTTCATTTTTGAGAGATCAGTCGAAGGATTTCTGGATCGAGCGAGGGCATTGCGAACGAGGAACAGAGTCCAGATCTTCACTTGACCAAGCAGAGACGAGTGAAAGAAACCAGAAGAGTTGGCAGCAAAGGAGATCAACTTGCACCTTCATCAAAAAACCAGTAAGTTATATCTTGCATGTCCTCCATTATAACATTTCTTGTGCTTTTGGAATTGTACAGTCTTCCCAAATCCGTTCCTGAACCCATTATCTAACATACCATTGCCTCTAACCATCATTCCTTAGCTTCTAACCATCCCATTTCCTCAATACTATCCAAAAACCAGCCATTACAAACACCACAAACAGCCCAGAAGATCCTAGAACCAACCGGTATCGGTTATCAGTGACCGCCATCGGTTATACGATAACCGACATCGGTTCCTTTGATCAAAAACCAAGAAAAACAGCCTTTTCCCTATCCAGTTCCAGCGAAACAATTTAATTGGTACTCTACAGTATTTTGTGTTAATTCATATTAGCAGGGGAACTGACCACCTTCGAAAGGAAGTTTCATACATTTCCTGGGCCCAAGGCAGTTCCCTCATTTATTATCTAATCAAAATCTTGTGGTCTTGTGTTCTTATTTGCAGGTAGTCCTTCCAAGACAAAAAGGAGTTCTTCGCAGTCAGCCTGATCTTTCTCTACAGTACGCACACATCATCTCGACATCCTATAGGTATTCCTCCTAACCCTAACCTTATATGTTTCTATAAGGAACGAAGCATTTTCCGAGTGAAACATTTTGGCATGCCGGTGGGACCCATTTTGGGTTTCTTTCTCTTGCTTATTTTCATTTTAGGAAGCATATTTGCTGTTGCTGTTTTTGTTATATATTTAGTAAATAATTTGTCTTGCTTTCTTGGTTTCGCATTAGTGAAAGTCATCTCTCTTGCTTCATCGAATATAATTTTCGATTTGGATATAAAACACGTGCATTGCATCCCTGCTTTTTGTTCTCCAATTCTAGTGAACATAGATTAAGTAACAGGTCGTACACGTGGGGGTGATATCCACGGTATTGACAGGAAATTAACCTTAGTTTCACTGCACAACACATACCGAATCACGTCACAATTAACACAACAGCTCAAACATCCCCCCTTTTCCGCGGTATTCCTCCGCCCGATTAAGGTAACCTTATAAGCCAAAACAAACTTGACATTTCCCCTAGGTCTTGTTGTTTAAGATTCTGACATCATTCTACGTCTAAAGGCATAAGCCCACGATAACCAAAATTAACCCTAGGGTTAGTCTCTAGATTTGCGTGTGCCTCTTGCTTGTTTTCAAATCCTGTTTTCTCTGTCATACTTTGTCTTCTGTGATCAATAAGTTGCGAAACATACTCAACATTGCTAAATCAAATCAGCAGCCTTTTATATCTTCTTATCCTAGACTTTTAACACCGCCATCGGTTAAGGAACCGACGTCGTTTGAGCTGTGACCGACACTGGTTACTAAACCGATATCAGTTACTGTCTTCATCAGCCCCTGACAAACCAGTAGCTTGTCAAATTCACCATTCAGAGGTTGTTTTTGTTCTTGATAGATTGAAACTTTCCTGTGTGTTCTAGTCTATGGTTGTCATCACTCGGAAGCAAGCCGCCGCCATGGTTTCACATGCCTGCTCTGTGTCTTTGCCTGAAGCACCCCCTTCACATTCTATAGGGAACCCTACAGACACCAGTGAGATCCCACAAATTCCTGTAGGAGACAAGGACTTTGCCAAATTTTTGGATGCTAATCCCAGCGCTGTGCAATACTATTTGTCTCATACCCCTGACCGTACGCCTGATGGTCAGCTCCTTATGGGCATGCCTATTAGTATAGCTGCTCATTTAGCTCCCACTCCTCCTGATAACAATACCTTACTTCCTGCATCACTAGCCCCGTCTCCCAATCCGACAGCTTCAGAGGTTCATACGACCCCGATTAGCTTTCCTTTGGTTAACCTTGGACCCCACATATCGCTACCACCAACTGCCCCTATCTCATCTCTTTTTCAGACCACTCCATTCATGACTTACTCTCTGCCACCTATTCAAGCGAGCTTTCCTTCTCAAGCTCCACCTACCTTTTCATTCCCATACACGTATCCAGTAACCTCAACACCTTATATGGGACATCCCCTATTCTGTGGCACCATCATCTCATCCAACCACAGATTTCATCAAGCAAATGATGGACAAAATGCAAAACCTAGAGGCTTCCGTTTCAGGAAGTCGTAGCGCCTTGACATACGAGCAAGTTTGTCGGGAGCCCATTCACCCTTCTGTCCCCCTTCATTCATATCCTCCTCAATGGGAGTTGCCAAAGTTTACTCATTTTAACAGTAAAGAGGATCCTCAACAACACTTGCGATCATTTAGACATGCTTGTTATTTGATTGCCCATGATGATGCCTTGTTACTCCGCACCTTTCCCATGTCCTTATCAGGACCCTGCCTTGGAGTGGTACAGTGCTTTAACCCAGCACTCAATCTTCTCTTTTAACCAACTAGCCCCAATCTTTCTTGGATCATTTCTCTATTAACATTGCCAAGAAAGTATCTATCACTGACCTCTATGCCATCCGACAATTTGAAGACGAATCTATCGCAGATTTCGTTGGACGATGGCGGGGCCTTATCAACCAACTTACGTATGCCTTGCCTCAAACCGAACTCATCGAACTATTTACACGGGCTTGTGCTAAGCACATCTCCCCTACCCTCCAAATTCAAACTTTCCGTACATTCGACGAGGCCTTTACTATGGCTCGAAAATTAGAAATTCGAGCCTTAGAGGAAGAGAAATTACAGTTGTGCAACAAGAACTCTACTTTCTGAACTCCTGATTCTACCAATAAACCAAATACCACCACTCCTCACGCGTCCACCTCTTCTAAATCAAAAGGAGCTGTCCACCGCGGTGATGGTCAAATCCCAACCACCGTCTAATACTCCACCAAAAACCACCTATAAATACAAAGCCGAACCCATCAGCTACACTCCCTTGGGAGAAAACCTATGGTGTGATATTGGAAAAATTGCTCAAAGCTGGAGCTATCACCTTGCCCCCTATTAAACCTCACTCTGGGTTTGACTCCACCCGCGCAATACCTTCCTGGTACAAAGAAAATGACTTTTGTAACTTTCACCGCGTAAAAGGACATAGTCATGAAAAATGCAAGATGTTGAAAAACATAGTGTAGGAAATGGTTGACGTAGGGGATATAACCCTCGATAATCCTAACGCTCCTGCTAACCGAAATCTGAAAATTTTCAACAAGCCATTCCCGAATCACTCGTCCAGCAGCAACGTGAACCAAGATATCTTAGCTGAGGAGAGTGTTCATGAGATCCATGCAGTCTTCGATTCTCAGCCAAAAGCCTCTATCGAGAAAATTTTGAATCAGACCTCTTCACTAACACAGGAGCCCGAACCTCCTTTACCACCATCAAGCCAAAGCAAAATCGTTCCTTTACCCATAGAAGAGTCAACTGCCCAGGCTTCCCTTCCCATCAATGAGTCTTCTTACACCACATCCCTACAAGACTGTGAGCAGATGCTATCTAATTTATCTATTTCCCAAACGTCCCCTTCTACCACTCTTGCTACACAAGAGGAAGGCTCACCACTCCTTTTGACATCCTTAGATGAGAAATCTCTTACACTAACATCACCACATTCTTTTAACACGACAGATCTCCTCGAACACGCTCTCCTACCTATTAGTCCCTCATCGCCTAAATCTTTTCAACGACCGGTTGACCTCCTAACATCTATTGATACAGTGCCTCATCTGCCTCCTGCGTCACACCCACAATGGACTGGAATTACAACTCACTTTTCTTCCGTACCAAAATTACAAATCACACCTGGAGACTGTCATTCCACAGAAGATAGACAGGCCCTATGGGAACGTTTGAGTTCCCCTTTTTCTACTCAAATGCAAATGACTAATCTTGATGTCTCCCACCATCTACCCGAAGTGCTTACAGAAGCTTAAAATGCCCCTGTTCTCGCCTTCACCCCCCTCACCTCTACCAAATGCCCCCGTCCACTTCTATCAACTTAACCGGATCTTCCCCTACACTTGGGACCTCACCAATGCCCAGTCTAACACACCCCACCTAAGCGACTCGATCTATCCAAAAATAAATCCGTTCCAACACCTAGGAGACGAACACAATCCGGGCCTCTATCACAATTAAAACCCTCATCGTCACACCCACCTTCCATATTGGGACCTCATCCCTCCACATTACACCAATATATCATACCTCCTTTGTTTTCTGCAAAACGACCTACGACTTCTACACCTATACAGCGATCAAAGGGTATCACAACATCGTTACCCCCGTGTATCTGATCCACCAATCAACCCTAAACCAATCCCATCATCAAAGGATTTATTTTCTGTCACTCCCCTTTCTCTGTGGTTATTTCCCGCTACCACGCCATCTGTAGCCTCACCATCTAACCAGCTGAACGTAACTTCTGTGTCCAAGAAACCACGTTTAGTGAAAAACATGTGTCAGCACCCCTCGGCTAAACCACCACCCATACGAACTAAACACGCCCAAACATTACCATAACCCACACAATCAATACCCTCATCCTCTTCCGATTTTGACCCACTCAAAGGATCTTACGCCAAAATCCTTGCTATGTTGGTGGAGAATGCGACCATTTCCCTACCTCCACTTAGACCTTATGACCCGTCTAAACCCCGACCTATGGGTTACGATGAGTCTAAAATCTGCACTTATCACCGCACACCAGTACATGATGTGGAGGGATGCAACGCTCTAAAAACCCTCCTTCGTCAGTCACCTCTCCCGGATAGACAGATTAAGAAAGACAACTTATGAAGGGAGAGACCTCTAGCGTCAATTCCCTCTACTATATCATCTATCCCTACCTCACCAAGATCTATCATTATTACAACCCCACCTCTTGAAGACCATGAATTATCCCAACCATCTTCCTCATCTCAGATCTACGAGATTAATATGATTAGTGTCGCTACTCGAGGACAGAAAAACAATGAGAAAGTGAAAGAAAACACACCTGCGGCATCTCTTTCTCCTTCAACCATCCCAATTATACCACCACCTAAAGTGGTTATTCGCGGACCCCGCCTATCCCGTCTCTAATGGAGTTTGCCCACCGAACCATGATCAAACAGCTTCATCAATCACCCGTAAAAATGACACTATATGATCTCATTCAGACTTCTGAATCTCATCGACAAGCTCTTGTTGAGATCCTTCAAGGGATAGAGGTTTTACCCAACGAAACCCTGCCCGTTGCCTCCATTCTAACACCCAATCACGTTGCCTCTCTCACCAAATAATCCATCTCCCCCACCACTTCTGTCTCAAAACAACAAGCCACTGCGGTTAGTTTCTCAGAAGATGAAATTATCGACTTTGGTGCAGAAGACCCTGACCCTGCCCTTTTCATTTCCGCTTACGTCCGAGACATTCGAGTACGTCGGGTTATGATTGGCGGGGGCGCTAGCCTAAACATCATCTCTTCAAAAGCCTTCCAAAAAATGAACATCCCTTCTAGTTACATGTGTGCCAACCCCATCATGTTGCGATCATTCAATGACGCTATTACTTCTACCTTAGGCACTGTGATCCTCAACATTCGCGTAGGCCCACGTACTTTGCCCGAACTCTTCTATGTCCTTGAAGGAGAGTTCCAATATAATATATTGCTGGTTCGTCCTTGGATTCGAGCCATGGGATGCGTTCCCTCAACATTACATCGATGCATAAAATTTGAGTACGAGGGGAAGTCCTACACTGTAAAAGCTGATCCTCCCCCCTTCAAAACCTGCAATATGTTATACCGCCCAAACGATGTGCTTATACCAATTAAGACACCCATACATTCAACCCAACCATCCTCTTCAAATGTACCTCAACCATCCACCTCGACTGCACCTACGCCTTCAACTGATGAAACCATAGTCGCACAAACCACTTCTCTTCCCGCAGCTAACATCCCAACCTCCGACCCCTTAGTAGATGTTTTTCATCACCTCATGCTGGGGGGAGTACCGCCTATATAACGTTAGTTCTTTCCCTACCCCCGCAGGAGTACGGACAATTACATGCGCATCCCACCTACGACCGTCGCGTGGGGGAGGTAATCTTTTATGGGCCACCCCATTGCCGCACTAACCTAACATATGGGGGTGTGGACACATCCTCCATTACCCCTGAACCTCCTCTTGGTGTGGTTCCCTTCCAATCCGATTTTCAATACTTGACAAATCTTCATTTCACCCTCACCTTCTTGACTCGCTGTGCATGGAAAGGCTTTGGTTTTGGCCTTTACGAACAAGGCCGACATACACTCATTCCCGTGACCACACGCAAACATACTGATCACAGTGGTCTCGGTTTTTCCGAAACACCTACACAAGAGACACCTCCTGTCAGCTGTATCCTGGAAGAGGAAGACGTTGCCCCCTACCGAACCATCATCACCTACTTTGCCATCATCACCCACAGAATCGATGGACCCTGAATCTATCCCTCCTGACTTTTTTTTTTCATAAATGCTATCTTCATAGGTCCTCTCACTTATCAACGCGATAATGAGGACCCATCTTCTCTTCCCCTTCTGTATCCAGACATGATCGAAGAGGATTCACCTTTGATTAACGTTGTTGAATGCCAGGATGACGACTCCATACTCACTTACCTGGGCGCAGATGATTCTTATATTCAACGCACCCTACCATCTGAAACCCAAACTATGCTGAACGAATCTACTATAGAAATCAACATCCACACGGAGGAAGATCCTCACATAGTGAAGATTGGACAATCCCTTAACACATCAGAACAAACCGCCTTTACTACCTTTCTCTGTGCTCGCAACCAAGCGTTCGCATGGTCTTACGCTGACATGCCAAGAATTGATCCTACCATTGCCGTCCATAACATCACCCTAAACCCCGATTCCAAACCAGTCAAACAGAAATTGAGAAAAATGCATCCACGCATTGCTCTCTTGGTGAAAGAGGAACTCCAACGACTCCTTTCTGTTTCCTTCATTCTACCTATTGACTATCCTCAATGGATTTCTAACATCGTACCTGTCACGAAAGTGACAAGGGGACTTCGGATATGCACGGATTTCCGAGATCTTAACCTCGCTTGCCCTAAGGATGACTTCCCCCTCCCAAGTATTGATCAACTTGTTGATCTCACTGCGGGTCATGAAATGCTTTCTCTCATGGATGGTTTTTCAGGATACAACCAAATTTTGGTTGCCCCTGCCGATCAACACAAGACTGCCTTCATAACTCCTTGGGGAACCTTCTGTTATCGTGTCATGCCATTTGGCCTTAAGAATGCTGGTGCTACCTATCAGCGGGCTATGACCTACATTTTTCATGACATTATGCACACTATCCTTGAAGACTATGTCGACGATCTTCTCGGCAAGTCTAAACATCGTAGTAAACATCTCGATGTTTTAACCATCATTTTTGATCGCCTGTTACAATATTCTGTCCGCCTTCAACCGAAGAAATGTGTCTTTGGTGTTCTTTCGGGAAAAATTCTTGGCTTTATCGTCTCTTTGCGTGGCATTGAGGTCGATCCATCGAAAGTCAAAGCTATCCTAGAAATGCCCCCCACCCAAAAATCTCAAACAATTGCATAGTTTACAAGGTAAGCTCCAATCTATCCGACGTTTCATCTCCCAACTCTCAGATCGATGTCAACCTTTCCATCACCTCCATAAAAAGGATATTGCATTCCAATGGAGCGAAGAATGTCACCAAGCCTTCGAAGCTCTCAAATCTTATCTCTTACAGCCACCCGTGCTTATCCCAACCCAAGACAACCGCCCTTTCTACCTTTACCTTTCCGCCACCCGACCACGCTGTAGGAGCCATGCTTGCTCATCGTGACTCTGAGAATCACGAACAAGCCATTTATTATATAAGTCGTACTTTGGTGGACTATGAGACTAGGTACACACACATAGAAAAATTGTGCCTGGCCCTATCATTCGTCGCCACCAAACTCCGACACTACCTTCTAAATCATAAGACTTTCGTCATCACCAACACAGACCCCATCCATTACATGTACGCCAAACCTCATCTGAACCAACGCATTGCTAGATGGCTCATGCTTCTCACCGACCTCGACCTTGAGTTTATCCACCAGAAATCAATCAAAGGACAAACCATCGCAGACCAACTTGTGGATGCTCCTTTACCGGGGGAAGAATTTACCAATTTCACATTTCCCGACGAACTCATCGCTACTCTTTCCCTCACGGAGGAGTCGTACCCAATGACCCTCTTCTTCGATGGATCTAAATGCCAGCGTGGCGGAGGAGCCGGCGTTGTTCTCATTCCTCTCAATGCTGAACCTATGCCTCTTTCATTCCGACTTGATTTCCCTTGCACTAATAATACAGCGGAATACGAGGCCCTGGTTCTGGGTCTCCAAGTTGCATTACACTTAGGTATCAAATCTATCAACATTTTTTGGCGACTCTCAATTGGTAGTCAATCAAGTTATGGGCATCTACCAATGCAAAAATGAGGAACTTCAAAAATACAAACACTACGTGGATTCACTTCTAGCTTTATTTACCCACTATTCTATACAAACCATTCCCCGCTCCACTAACAAATTTGCGGATACTATGGCTTGCTTAGCCTCGCAAATTCCCGCCGCGCCAACTGACTCTGAATTATTCGTCGTGGTCCAACAACTTTTCGCCCCATCCTATTCAACCCCGGTAGTTTGTATGATAAATACTGTGTCCACTAATTCACAGGATACCTGGTACCACCAATTCCACGACTACCTTACAATCTCTGTCCTCCCACCTGACCTTACTAGTAACGGCAAACGTGCTTTTCTTAAAAGTGTTTCGCGTTATGTTGTCATGGGGGGACTCCTCTATAAACGTGGCTTTGATGGTATCCTCCTTCGCTGTCTAACTGGCGCGGAGGCCACTCATACCATCCAACAGGTCCATGACGGTATTTGTGGTGGACATTTTAACGGCCTTGCCATGGCCAAACGAATCCTTCGCCTTGGTTATTATTGGCCTACCCTCAATAACGACTGCTACGAATATGTTAAGCGTTGTGTTATGTGTCAGCAACATGCCAACCTTCAACATACTCCTAGCCACCCGCTCCAGATCGCTCGAGATCTTTGGCCCTTCTCACAATGGGGTTTAGACCTTATTGGTGAGATTCACCCAACCTCTTCACAACGTCACCATTGGATACTCACAGTGACCGAATATTACACAAAATGGGTGGAGGCTATTCCACTCATTTTAATCAAAAAAGAAAAAATTGTCGAATTCATTAACCATCACATTATCTGTCGTTTTGGTATTCCTCATCGCCTAATAACAGATAATGGTAAATCTTTCAAAAACAAGTTGTTACAAAACCTTTGTGACAACTTTGGTATCAAACTTAGTTTCTCATCACCTTACTATCCGCAGGCCAATGGTCAGGCTGAATCTTCTAATAAAACTCTAACCAAAATCCTCATGAAAGTTGTCAATGAATCTGGAAGAAATTGGCACGATCACATCCCCTTTGCCCTTTGGGCTTATCGTACTAGCATTCGTACCTCTACTAATGCCACACCTTTTTCTTTGGTATACGGCACCGAGGCTGTTTTGCCTCTCGAAATACAAATACCCTCCCTTAGAATATCTCTTCAGGATATTCTCACCAACGATGATTTCCGCCAAGAGCGGTTAGCCCAATTGGAGCTTCTTGACGAACGCCGTCTTACAGCTCTTGATCACCTTCAAATCTATCAAAAACGCATTAAACGTGCTTATGATAAGCGACTTCATGAGCGTACCTTTAAGATTGGTGATCTTGTTCTCAAAGAGAATCAACATGTAACCAAACTAGAAAAGAGCAAACGTGGAAAATTTGCTCCCAATTGGATCGGGCCTTATATAATCACTCATACCTATGGATCTGGTACTTATCGTTTAGCTTCGCTCAATGGTAAACCTGAGCCTGAACCCCTTAATGCCTTGCATCTTCGACCATTCTACTGTTGAAATTAGTGTTATATCACTTCTTATCTACCTGCTGCTCGTCCCTTGAGCTCACTTACCACTACATACACTCTGTTTCCTACACTTCATAATAACAATCAAGCTCACATAGTTTGATCCTCACCTCCCCTTGATGATGCCTTCCCCTTTTTAGTCTAGTCCATGACTTCAAAACTATTAAAATAAGCCATATTCTTATGGGATTTTCTTGAGTCAAACTTCCTACTCACTAGATGCTTCACGCCAAATGAACATCTAGTCATTTAAATTAAATATAGACTGCTCCCTCGAAGGACAGCTATATGCCGAACTATTGCTGCTATTATATATCGACTGCTCCCCCGAAGGACAGCTATGCATTACAATCATATCTGCTACTATAAATAGACTGCTCCCTCGAAGGACAACTATACACAGTCAGCCTTTATCAGAAGCTTCTCGCATTGATCAGCTTCGTGAAGACCTCAAGAATAATACAATCCATATCCCCTGAGCCTGTACCTGCACCTGTGGCTGTGGTGCTGGTGGAGGTGCTGCCTGTGCCTGTACCTGCACCTGTGGCCGTGGTGGTATCTGGGGCTGTGGCTGTGCTGCTGTTGGTACGGCTGCCTGTACCTGTACCTGCACCTGTGGCTGTGCTGCTGGTGGTGGTGCTGCCTGTGCCTGTACCTGAGCCTGGGCTAGCTGCCCCTGTAAGACCCCTATCTGTGCCTGTGCAGCAGCCAATTGTCCCTGTAATAGCTGCACCTGCCCCTGGAGTTGATCTCTCTCTGCAGTAACTGCAGCCAAGTCTGGCTGCGCAGGCGGTACTATCCTCGCTGCTCTCTGCCCAGCCCACCATACCCTGTATGCTCCCGTGCACCCGGCATCATCCACACCCTCACCTGCTGGTCTCTCCGCTACCCAGTCTGGATCCCAAGGCTGTGGCGCTGGTAGTGGGGCCTCTACATCATCCCTCCTGTACTGAGGGAAGGGAGGTGGCTCGTCCTGTCGCAGCCCCATCTGCCTGCGTACCCTCTCTAGGGGTATCCGCTCGTACTCTCCCGGCCTCCGTCCTGCTATCCAGAATGTATACTGGATCAGGCGCAGCTGTATGCGGGCTCCTCTGCCAGGCTGGTGACCTCTGTAGGGTCTCCATATAATGTCTATTGCTGTAAGGCCCTCTAGCATATGTCTATAGTAGGCCACATCCCGACCTGCAACAACTGCTCGTGGCTAGCCCACGACCCCCAACCACCTCTGAAATCCATATCGGTATACGACCTGTGGCCCTGGCTGCTGGGGTAGCCCTACCGGCCTGATGCATACGATGTGCTCGTATGCCCAACAGTGCAACAAAAAGGTAGAACAAATACCAAATCGCCTCCTCCGGCGATAGCCCCATAACTCCCTGTATAATTGCACCAGATACACTGGTGCCCATGTGAAACAGGTGTGCTCCTCCACCATCTCCAGTAGCACCCCCATCAATGCCCGTGGGAAGCGGCCTCCCTCTGAATCCGGGAGGGTGAAGCAGGTGATCCCTATCATCATCAACACGGCAAGCCGTGTCTCATGTCTATGTGCGCGGTACATGTCACCATATCCAATGCTCGCGCTATGATATGTAAGAAGCGCGGCTGCATCCCCAAAAACCTGCAGTATGCTATCCATGGCCGTCTCTGAATCTACCTGGAAAACGGCCTCTCCCTCGATCGGTAGCCGCAGGATGTGATACACATCCTCTAATGTGACGGTCATCTCCCCGGTCGGCAGATGGAACACATTGGCCGCCGGATCCCATCTCTCGATGAGGGCGACCATCAGGCTGTGATCTCTGTCTATCGCTCTGTACCTCTGGACCCCGCCAAGTCCCACCTCGCGCATGATGGCCCAATGCGCCGCAGATATGTGTGGCCTCATCCGACTCAATAGTGGAGGCATCCTATCACGCATCGTCAACTGTTGACGTGCCTGCACAACCAACCCACATTCTTAGACCCACTCTTTATTATAACACCTACTTACCATCTAAACCCCCTTTTGTAACACCCAAAATCTAACCCCACACCTCACCCTTCTCCACCCTAAACTCTAAACCCCACCCCAACACGCCACCCAACCCACCTTCAAACTTAAACTCTAAACCCCACCCCAACACGCCACCCAACCCACCTTCAAAATTAAACCCTAAACCCTAAACCCAATCCCATCCCAAACCACCTTCAAACCTAAGCCCTAAACTCTAAACCCCACCCCAACACGCCACCCATCCCACCTTCAAACCTAAACCCTAAACTCTAAACCCCACCCCAACACACTACCCAACCCACCTTCAAACTTAAACCCTAAACCCAATCCCATCCCAACTCCACCCTCAACCTCCCCAACCGATACCGGTCGATACGCGACCGATGCCGGTAGCCCCCAAATCAATCTCACCTTATGCCTTTGCGACCGATGCCGGTCGCCTACTGACCGACATCGGTCACTGTCTCCTGCCCGAGCCGAACCCCCGCGCGGCCCCCAAAAAACCATTTTTCACCTATTTTTACCCATCTACCCACCCAAACACCCCCAAATTTTACACACCTAGCCGCCTTAGCCTATCTAACCTATCTACCCTCTCCCTTTCTCGAATTACCTCCATTTACCCATTATTTCCTCCAACATACCAATTCCTACCCAAATCCCAAAAAACAACATAACTCAACCAAATCACCAAATTAAAGAGTTTAGAACCTACCGGTACGACGACACGTCGTCGTGGTGGGATGGGTGGTGGCGGTCCAGCTGGTCCAGCTCCTCCAGCTCCTCCTGCCTGTGCCATGGCTCCAATCCTGATCTGCTGGGTCCCCGGCTAATCACCTGCTGCCTCCTCAACTATTCGGGCCCACTATCAACTCTCTCCGCCAATCAAATAGCTCCACCTCACTTAACAACCCTCCAAATCAACTCTACACGTCAGACAAGTTAATTTGGATTGCAAATAACAAAAGTGACAATGACAGGCCGTATTTTTCTTTTTATAGGTTTATCGACCTTAACCAATGTCGGTTTCTTTTTGCCCTAAGAAACCGGTATCGGTTCCTTAACCGATATCGGTCATGCAGTATCGACATCGGTTTCATACCCAACTTTCACCCCATTATTTGCCCTTCTTTACTCCTTGCCTCTTTTTCACCAATATCACCTCTGTCCACCTTTGCTGCACAACATTTGTTCACTTGTCCAGCCTGACCTAAGGCCTCAACCTACCATTCGGCCCGACCCAAGGCCTCAACCTACCATTCGGCCCGACCCAAGGCCTCAACCTACCCATTCGGCCCGACCCAAGGCCTCAACCTACCTATTTGGCCCGACCCAAGGCCTTAACCTACCATTCGGCCCGACCTAAGGCCTCAACCTACCATTCGGCCCGACCTAAGGCCTCAACCTACCTATTTGGCCCGACCCAAGGCCTCAACCTACCATTCAGCCCGACCGAAGGCCTCAACCTACCAATTGGCCCGACCAAGGCCTCAACCTACCATTCGGCCCGACCTAAGGCCTCAACCTACCTATTTGGCCCGACCCAAGGCCTCAACCTACCATTCGGCCCGACCGAAGGCCTCAACCTACCAATTGGCCCGACCCAAGGCCTCAACCTCCCATTCGGCCCGACCTAAGGCCTCAACCTACCAATTGGCCCGACCCAAGGCCTCGCCCTACCTATTTAGCCCGACCCAGGGCCACCGCCTGACCCAAGGCCGTATCACTTCCATACCATACCCACAATCAACGTTTTATTTTATACATCCATCATGTACCTTGTGTTCAATCGAGCTCACCTGTTCGTGTTTTCGCATGATTAGGGTCCTTGACTTGATCTGTCGACCAGCTTTTCCCAGACCTAGACCGTGACGTTTATCTCAACCAAACCAACCATTTGGTACTGCCGAACATGCCTAAACGTTCCTGTACCTTACCTGTTATATACCCTGGAGCTACTTCCTATGCCTTGGATACCAGGATTATATTACCCTTGTTTGGATAAACTATCGACCTTTGCCTATACATTGCTGGTTTGCTCATCAAATCATGTACCCTAGTCGTACTATTGCATTTCAACATGCGTCTGCTTCCTTGGACTTACCCCACCACCTTACCATCCTCTCTACAACATTCACCCTTTATCAACCCTATCCCTGATTTCCCGTTCACTCAATCTATGATAGATTTGAGGGGGATTACCTATATCCTTAACAGGAGAAACCACTTCATATTATTGTCCGCGCAGCTTTACAAAACAAGCTACACGACAATAAGGGGCTAATGTAGACACCAAATTCGTGTCTTACGACCCCTTGTGACCCGCATCCCATTTTGCAACCTAACCTCATTACCTAAACTTTACACAATCATTTATTAATTACCTTGTAATTGATAAATCCACATCACCTTACCCGCCACCTCACCTTGCCACCTCATCATGACCTAGCCCTAACCCTAAACTAAGCTAATTAAGACCCATGACTTGGTCTAGACTCACATCCATAACTAATGCCTCCTTACTCGCACCAAAAGCCGACCTTCTAGCCACTTGACCAAGCCTACAACTGATCTCTCGGGAGAAAAACAGGGAAGGTGGGCTATTTTAGTAAAAATAGCCTACTTTTTCCTAACCGATGCCGGTTCCTACTCGACCGCCGTCGGTTACGCAACCGCCATTGGTTCCCTGTAAATGGGCTTCCCAAACCAAAACAACGGATCGGAATTTCATTTTGAGAGATCAATAAAAGGATTTCTGGATCGAGCGAGGGCATTGCGAACGAGGAACAGAGTCCAGATCTTCACTTGACCAAGCAGAGACGAGTGAAAATATTAGACGGGTTTATAGCAAAGGAGATCAACTTGCACCTTCATCAAAACCAGTAAGTTACATCTTGCATGTCCTCCATTATAACATTTCTTATGCTTTTGGAATTACAGTCCTCCCAAATTCGTTTCTGAATCCATTATCCAACATACCATTGCCTCTAGCTGTCATTCTTTTGTTTCTAACCATCCCATTTCCTAAAAACTATCCAAAAATCAGCCATTACAAACTCCACAACCAGCCCAGAAGATCCTAGAACCCACCGGTATCGGTTATCAGTAACCGCCATCGGTTATACGTAACCGGCATCGGTTCCTTTGATCAAAAACTAGGAAAAACAGCCTTTCCCCTACCCAGTTCAGCCAAGCAATTTAATTGATATTTTACAGTCTTTTGTGTTAATTCACGTTAGCAGGGAAACTGACCACCTTCGAAAGGAAGTTTTACATTTCCTGGGCCCAAGGCAGTTCCCTCATTTATTGTTTAATCAAATCTTGTGGTCTTGTGTTCTTATTTGCAGGTAGTCCTTCCCAGACAAAAAGGAGTTCTCCGCAGTCAACCTGATCTTTCTCTACGGTACGCGCACATCATCTCGACATCCTACAGGTATTCCTCCTAACCCTAACCTTATCTGTTTCTATAAGGAACGAAGCATTTTCCGAGTGAAACAAACGGTCAATGGGTCCTGCCACTATATTACAGATATGGGCTTGGGATCACATTACGATAGGCTGCCCTGCAGGAGTTTTGAGAGCTTGAGTTGTTTGAGAGCCTTCCATCATGGGTTAGGTTTCAGATGGAGATGACGTATGTGGTCACAGGGGGACACAAATTATTACATGCAATATTATGACAAGGTACAACCCCACATGATCACATGGCGGCCCTACAGGTTGTATTAGTGGTCTTAAGATGCAGTTGAGTTGAGTATTGCGGCAGTGGATCATTTCATCCTTGGGAGCAGGAGTCATATCTTAGAGTGGTACATAGTGGACAAGGCCCAGCATCAATTTGGTCTCATCTAGGGGATTCCTAGTGATGAAATGTGGCATGCACGCAACTATAGAGAGGTCTTCCATATGGGGCCTCATATCAGGTTGGGCCAACCACGCACTAGCTTTTTACAGGCAATTCCATAACCTTAGGTACAACGGGCGCAGATAGTGAATCTAGGGACGACCCCAAATAATGCAGTGTGGTATGCAATAGTGCTACCATAGAGATTGACCATACCACAGGAGGTACTGGATGTAACAGCGCAAGGGGGATAAGGCCCAGATCCTAGGGCACTGGCACAAGCACAGACATATCCACAGGGAGGACCACACATTAGGGTGTCAGTGCAGCATGTGCTAGTCCAACAGTAGGTTTTAATATAAAAGCAGGTAGTGGTGCGGCCACAGATATTGGCACCACGGATGTCCCTTTAGGTTCCATTACGAGCACCATTGCAGGGACTTCCATTACCCCCCCCATGTGAGTCCATGACACAATCCATTATGAGGTGGAGGAGAGAAGATGGAGGATGTTCAGGATGGTAGGAAGGTGGCTGCCTTGCAGCAGTAGCTATAGCAGGTGAGAACTCTACAGCTTCAGGTTGTAGCTGAGAGGGACTAGACCATTTCTCAAATAGACCAAGCCATTACACATAGAGACTTGGTCATCATAGAGGGGGATCGACTCATGATAGAATGAGATCAGGCCAAGATAGAGAGATTACATGTCATGACAAAGTGAGATCAGACGATTGTAAATAGTCTACAATTGTAGGTAGAGAGGGATTAACTAGTGACTATTCAATGGACGACAGAGCACACACATGTTCAGGCAGACATAGTGTTCCGAAAATAATCAGATTATTACTACCTAATCTCGGACCCTTGTAGGCTTTAATTATTTGCTGATAATTTACTCCTTTTAAGTAACCAATTTGAAAATTAATGCAAGACAATAATGACAATTGCACACAGATTTATTACGGAGTTCAGCAATTGCCTACGTCTTCGGGTTCATGGTCGAACCATTCCATTAGTCAAAACTTGTAAGTTACAATAGTACTTTCACAAGAAAACCTAATGGAATTTTACTTGCCTATCAATACACCAGTTCTTCGAAAAACTTTCGATGATCAGTCGATTTGTTCTTCACCTTCCTGATGCATAATTTCCTACGGATTCGATCGGCCTTCCTGACGCTATTAATGCGAAGCTAGCACTCCGATCGACAATCCAGGATTTGCAAGTAATTGGTGTGACTCAATGGGCCTATTGGGTAGTTTATAATTTACTCCCAATCACAAATATTTCATCTACTATTGCCTAAAATAATAGGCCAATAGACAATACTTTTGGACACATCGCACAAATAAAAGTTTAACAAATAATAAGCCTATTGGACTAATATGTGTGTCCCGACAATAAGCTTAACACATAATAAGCTTGGGATCTCTGTGTCCATTACAATGAACTAGGTACCCTATTTATACAATTTTAGGGCCCTCAAATAATGCACTTAACATCATCCTTAGGCTAATATTAGCCTTACCTTTACATAGAAATTGGGATAATATTCGGGTTGCATTTTAAAAAGGGATTAATTCCCACTTTAGTCGACTTGCATTTGATAAGGGATAATATCCCAAATGAGCGGCTAAGGAGAAGTGGGGCGGTTTGCTCATTTAAGTGGGATATCCCACATTTGGAGCCATTAAATTTGGGTAAGGTTTTAATAACCCTTAATCTCACCATTTTTCACGTGGAACATTCCACGCATGGGCCTAGCCCCCCCAACCACCACTTCATTTCCTCCTCCACGTGGAAGCTTCCACGTATGGCATTTGCCCCCCACAACACCGCTTCATCACCTCCTCCATGTGCGTGGAAGTTTGGCAATAACATGTGGCGGTTTATACTAATGTATAAACATATATATATATATATAGTGGTTGGGCATATATGCGTGCCATTTGGAAAGTGGACTTACCAAGTAAATATAATTTTGACCTATGTAATGTGGTATGGAAATAATTAGCTTGGTCAATAGTATATATTCCACTTGTCGTCTCCCAATAGGCAAATCGAGCGAATTCGATGAGTGGTGGCAAGCCACGTGTCACAGTGCAATTCGGTCCAATATTGACCAGTTGACCAGAGTTGACATTTCCCGCTGTCTGAACTTTGACTGAACATATCTAGAGCTCCCGATGTCCGTTTGTCGCGTTCTTACAGTCGCTGGAAAGCTCTCGAGATGATCTTCTGCACTGATACCATTTAGGGATGTTTAGGGAACTTTCAAAAATGATCCCCTGATCACACCTCCCCACTAAGAAAAGCTTTTTGTCCCAAAAAGCTTCCATACTGTCCTGAATCTGGAAAAACTCTGTTCCGATCCTGGGACCTGTGGGTTATGGGCCCACGACGCTTTCGCTACACCACTCTGATATCCGAAGAAGACCTCCACGCCTCCACTTTATGGTGCTAAGTTTCTGAACGAAACCTCAACGCTCCTTATGTGCGGTGCTAAGCTTCTTGATATCTGACAACAAGGATCTTCTTTGACTCTATAACATACCTCCTGGCTCCGAGTTGATTCCGCAGAATCCAAACTGGTTTGAAGGAACTCCATGTTACGTAGAGCTTTGATTGATCCGATGTCAATGATGGACAATGCCTTATCCCTTTATAGACCTCAACGCCTCCGATGCATGATGCTACGCCTCTTTCAAGACCTCGAGCCTCCGATGCACGATGCCAAGTCTTTATAGACCTCAACGCCTCCGATACATGATGCTAAGCCCTTTTCAAGACCTCGAGCCTCTGATGCACGATGCTAAGTCTGTTACAGACCTCAACGCCTTTGATGCACGATGTTAAGCCTCTTTCAAGACCTCGAGTCTTTGATGCACGATGCTAAGTCTGTTATAGACCTCAACGCCTCTGATGCATGATGCTAAGCCTCTTTCAAGACCTCGAGCCTCCAATGCATGATGCTAAGTCTCTATAGACCTCAACGCCTCTGATGCATGATGCTAAGCCTTTTTCAAGACCTTGAGCCTCTAATGCATGATGCTAAGTCTGTTGATCAACTACCATTCGTATGTGTGGTCGCAATGCCTTAACACCGAATGACGTTCCGAGCTGATACTTTGAGAGCTCTATTTGTTGACATACTAATACTAGGTACCATTCTGCTGCACGGTCACAATGCCTCTACACAGAATGAAGTTCCGACCTGATGTCAATGCCAACAATGATTCAGCTACCATTCTGCTACACAGTCACAATGCCTCTACACATAATGAAGTTCCAAGCTGATCTTTTGAGAACTCTATTGTCTGCACAACTGGCAGATCAATCTCCAAGCTTTATATGAGTGAAATCCTGTATCCAAGCTATAACAGGTACTCACAAGCTGATTAGGAGATATGTTTGGAGCATTAATCAAATTTTCTAATTAAGAAAATCCACTGAGTATTGTAAACCTTTCTCTTAGCATTTTATCACAAAATTTGATCTCCAAACTTAATACTGCATACGATTCATCAATCTGAATTATGCAATATATAATTGAAAAATTGTTGACTTACCCATTTCAAAGGACTTTCACTTTCAGGTATTACCTGGTCCTGGGTTGAATTGTCAACTGGTGGTGGAGTAGAAACTTCTTCTGCCTTTGCAATAGGCCTCCATTCCATCTTTGGCTTGCCATTACTCTGATGGCAAGATGGATGCAATTTCCAGCAATTTTCCACCCGATGCCCATTCCTCTGGCAATGAGCACAAAAATTCCTCTTAATCTCCTTCTTCTGGGATGAGGAACTCTTTCTGACATTTCTCGACTCTGCATGACGAGATTGGTCTTTATGAATTGCCTTGTTCCTGATGAACGACATCAACTTCTTCATCAATGTCCTTCTCTTCCAGCATCTGGCCATTGAATGATTATGTAATCCACAAAAAGTACATGGAAAGGAATTCCACATCTTCTGAAAATCATAACCATACTTCTTAAGCTGAAAAAGTGGATCAGAATTTTTACTGTGCTTATGATTATGGTAAGAAACTAGAGGTGGAATCTCATTACCTCTTCGTTGATTTCTCTTACCACATCTTGCCTGTGACGATGAAGCACAACTTTCCTGCTCATAATCTTCTTGTAGGACTAGTGGGGTAATCACTTTGCTTTCGGAAGCTTGTCTCCCGTTAGCGTTCTTGGAGCATTCTCCAATTTCCATTCCCGCACTAGGATAACCCAAACCTGCAAAATGAGGATGATCCTCGACCTGTATTGGGTTAGAAATTCCTTGGCCATTTTTCCGAAGGCCTCTTCCATCAAATCCCATTTTATCTACTAACTTGGATCCAATGCCTCAAGTATGCTTTTAAAACAAACCAAAGACTTCATTACCTGAATCCGAAACCGAATGGGAGGAAGAAGAAGATTCCAGTGGTGAACAACTTACAGTGCAATCATCTGCCATGGCCTCTCCATCTGAAGTTGAAGGTATTTCCTTCCTCTTATCACCACACTGCAACCTTGCTAAGAGCTCATCCTTGGTTTGCAGTTCTGATTTCAAACGAGCATTCTCCTCTTCCAAGGAGGAATACATTGATCGCAGGAGAGAATTCTCTTCCTGGATTTGGTGATTATATGCTTCAATTTCATCGAGCTTTTCCTGTTTAGACATCTTGCCCATAGTGCACTTGTACCCTGTTCACACAAATTGAACCAACTACACCAACTTGAAGCAATCACTCTATTAATCAGATTTACTAAAAAACAAATATGGAGCTAAACCAGCTTTGATACCAAACATGATCCGAAAATAATCAGATTATTACTACCTGATCTCAGACCCTTGTAGGCTTTAATTATTTGTTGATAATTTACTCCTTTTAAGTAACCAATTTGAAAATTAATGCAAGACAATAATGAAAATTGCACACAGATTGATTACGGAGTTCGGAAATTGCCTACGTCTCTGGGTTCGTGGTCGAACCGTTTCATTAGTCAAAACTTGTAAGTTACAGTAGTACTTTCACAAGAAAACCTAATGGAATTTTACTTGCCTATCAATACACCAGTTCTTTGAAAAACTTCTAATGATCAGTCGATTTTTTCTTCACCTTCCTGATGCACAATTTCCTTTGGCTTCGATCGGCCTTCCCGACACTATTAATGTGAAGCTAGCACTCTGGTCGACAATCTAGGATTTGCAAGTAATTGGTGTGGCTCAATGGGCCTATTGGGTAGTTTATAATTTACTCCCAATCACAAATATTTCATCTACTATTGCCTAAAATAATAGGCCATTAGACAATACTTGTGGACACATCGCACAAATAAAAGCTTAACAAATAATAAGCCTGTTGGACTAATGTGTGTGTCCCGACGATAAGCTTAACACATAATAAGCTTGGGATCTCTGTGTCCATTACAATGAACTAGGTACCCTATTTATACAATTTTAGGGCCCTCAAATAATGCACTTAACATCATCCTTAGGCTAATATTAGCCTTACCTGTACATAGAAATTGGGATAATATTTGGGTTATTTTAAAAAGGGATTAATTCCCATTTTAGCTGATTTGCATTTAATAAGGGATAATATCCCAAACGAGCGGCTAAGGAGAAGTGGGGCGGTTTGCTCATTTAAGTGGGATATCCCACATTTGGCACCATTAAATTTGGGTAAGGTTTTAATAACCCTTACTCTCACCATTTTTCACGTGGAACATTCCACGCATGGGCCTATCCCCCCCAACCACCGCTTCATTTCCTCCTCCACGTGGAAGCTTCCACGCATGACATTGCATGCCTTTACCACGTGGACATAACCTGCATCATGTTGGCTGTTATGTGTGGTCAGTTGGTTTATGTGGCAGTTTAATACTAATGTATATATATATATATATATATATATATATATATATATAGTGGTTTGGCATATACATGTGTGGCATTTGGAAAGTGGACTTACCAAGTAAATATAATTTCGACCCATGTAATGTGGTATGGAAATAATTAACTCGGTCAATAGTATATATATTCCACTTGTCGTCTCCCGATAGGAAAATCGAGTGAATTTGACGAGTGGTGGCAAGCCATGTGGTGGCTTGTGGACCCACCACGTTGGTGATAATACCATAGTCCACACGGTGGCCGGGCTCCCCTCCATAATAAAAGTTGAGCCTCTTGTTCCCAGTGCACCATTTTTATGCTCGTTGAAGATCGGTGATCGAAAACCAACAAACAACTCCCTTTTGCCTTTTCGCCACGTGTCGCAGTGCCATTGGTCCAATTTGACCAGTTGACCAGAGTTGACTTTCCCACTATCTAAACTTTGACCAAACATATCTAGAGCTCCCGATGTCCGTTTGTCGCGTTCTTACAGTTGTTGGAAAGCTCTCGAGATGATCTTCTGTAATGACACCATTTAAGGATGTTTAGGGAACTTTCAAAAATGATCCCCTGATCACATAGCCATAGTGACAGGAGAGCATGATGTCCTACTGTGAGCATCATCAGCATCTGGGATCCCGAACATATTAGCAGATACCATGAAAGCTAGTGGCGAGGCCTCCTACTACAAGGCATTATACCACTAGGCCATCCCAAAAGGATAAAGGGCCACCCGTTTTTATCAGTTAGACGTTAGTATGTCTAAATTTAGATCCCAAAGGACCTCACGATTAGCCAGATCAGTTCAGTAGCCTACAGTGCAGCAGAGCGCATCAGCCTCTGTAGGACCATCACATTAGCAACTTCCTCCTGTGGCCCTAGGCTAGGCAGTCTCGGAGAGGGTGAGAGTCATGGTTGACTCACTTATTGATGTACTAGATGTATTTTTTTCGGTGTATTACCTTAATATGAAGGCATACCTTTGGTACAGATGTACGTTATACATTATTTTTTATTATGCCTCGTGATAAAGGCATAATTTTTTGTATATGCGCCCATGATGGCTCATCATATCGGATGTAATTCTGAGACATTGTTTTGTACATGGACATTTATATTTATGAGGATGTATGATGATTTGATGGATTACTGATGTATCACATTTTGCTTATGAGATATCATGCTTAATCTGTATGCTTTTACTTGTATCACATGTTTGTTAGATTACGAGATAACCTTAATCGATGTCATATTACATGTTGATGAGATACTTTGAGTAAAAAATGTTTATTTTCTGATATTGGTGTGGGGGGATAGATTTGTGATCATGCACAACCCCTCTTGCCCCATTGGTGATATAGTACTTGATGATTAGCTTGAGCATACATGTGTGATGTAGACTTAGCTTTTATTGTTATATGATGTGTAGATGTTATGGTTATTTGATATGATGATGAAATGATAACAAAAAGTACCAGTAAAAAACAACAAGCACAAGTTAAACAAATCTAATCAAATCAACACATATATCTACAAGTATGCAAGATAAAATGAACTCAATGTAATGCACCACATATTAAAGTAACATTCAATCCAAGCAAGCAAGTGAATCCAACTTAAAGCACACAATACAAAAAATAAAAGCAACTAAAAACCATACAAACCAATAAGTAAAAGTAAGCAAACCACTACTTTGTTTTTGTGGGACAGTTTTGGAACATTTTTCCTTGTTTTTGGTTTTATCTCTAAGACAATTTTCTATTATTTTGGAGCTTTCTATGAAATGTACTTGAATGTTTGGATTTTTCCAAGGAACGTATCTATATGTTCTAGGGTTTTTAAAAGTTATACAAATGTTTTTGACTTTTTCTAAACCGTTTTATGAAGTGAACGTGTAAGGAAATGAAGAAATGTGGATGCCCCCAACATTAGATGGGATGTACAAGGGTAGAATGCCATGTGTTATATGTCAGAAGTGACACTGTGAAGCTACCCCCAGCATGACCTAGGTTCATTCAAAGTTAAAATTTGCCATATTCAAAAGGTTGGATCAACCAGATTAGGGCAAAGAGGGACATGCTCACAAGGGATCCAAATGAAGGCAACGACTAACTTAGAACAAAGTTCTCGTACTCCTAAAATTGAAATTCTTGTGAACAACAAACCCTCCCTTAGCACTGGAAACCCATTTTCACAAAAATACTTGTCCTAAGTGCCACCATTGCGTGGTTTTCACTATTGGATGTACCTATATATTTCTCTTTTTCCTTTTTTGTTTTTATACTTTTTTACTTCTCCAATATTTTAGAGACCCCATACTTAAGCATAGAATCGCTTAAGATGCATTGCGTTCATGGGTTCTTGAAGCTCTTGACCATCTGAATAGGAAAGCTTATAGGCACTTGAACCGAACTTAGCAACCACAACATATGGTCATAGTTAGTTGGGCTCAAATTTCCCTTTATGTTCTCGATCCTTATTGGTGTTCTTCTTATTCTCTTTTAACATCAAGTCGCCTACCTCAAATTGACGAGGTATGACTCTTTTATTGTAGCTTCGCTGCACTCAATCTTGATACACTTTAAGGTGATTGAGGGCATGAAGGCATTTCTCATCCAATAGCTTCAACTTTGTCAGTCGAGCTACTCTATAGTCCTCTTCATTTAGGTAATCCCTTAGCTCGATACGCAAAGAAGGGATCCTGATCTCTACAGGTACGATGAATTCCGTTCCAAATACTAAGGAGTATGGAGTGGCACCTGTAGGGGTACGAATAGATGTTCTAAATTCCCAAAGGTCATGGTGAATTTGTAGATGTCGATTACGGCCTGTGGTATTCACCGTCTTCTCCATAATGTGAATGAGGGTCTTATTGGAAGCTTTGCCTTGCCCATTACCTTGAGGGTAATAAGGGGTTGAAATCTTAAGGGAGATTCGAAAACATTTGTAAAGTGATTTCACATTTTTATTCTTAAATGACTTACCATTATCAATGATAATAGAAGAGGGGATTTTTTATCGAGAAATGATATGGTTCATTATAAATTTAGAAATATGGGAACCTTCTGTATAGGTAAGAGGAACAACCTCTACCCATTTTTTGAAGTACTTAGTAGTGGTTATAATGAACTTATGGCCATTTGAAGAGACATGGTTAAGTTTTCTTATTAGATCGAGACCCCACTTTGACAACAACCAGGGTGTCATGATTGGTTGCAAGGATTACGTTGGTGCATGTATCAAGTTGCCGTACTTTTGATGATCCACACATTTCTTCACATGTTGACAACAGTCATGCTCCATGGTAGGCCAATAATATCCTATTATGAGTATTTTCTTGACAATGACAAACCCATTAGTATGAGCTCCATAGATGCCTTCGAGGAAACCTATTTGATTGCTTGGATGGGCTTGTTTGAACTTAAACAGCGTAGCAGATTCCCGTCGTAGCCTTGGCGAAAGAGGGTGCCCCCAAGTATGGTATAGCAGGCTATACGCTGAATGAGGGTTCATTTTTCAGCATGGGAAATGTTGGTGGGAAAGGTTCCATCATGGAGGTAATTAAAGATTTCAGTGTACCACAAGGTAAAGGGACTAACAACATCGCACACCAAATAGGACTCTAGTATGTCATATTTCGTCGTTCTTATACTTTCAACAAAAAATGGCATATCGTTGTTCACTGACGGAATATTCAACATGGATCCTATTGTAGCCATTGCATCAACTGCTTTGTTATATGATCTTGGTATCTATTGAAATGTGATTTTCTCGAAGAACTCCTTCAAAGAATCAACCATTCTTTTTTATGGAAGAAGTTTCTCATCTTTTGCCTTGTATTCATCTGTGACATGTTTGATAATGAGCATTGAATCACCAATGCAATTTACCAGTCTGATATCCCATTTGATGGCAAACTTCATCCCTGTGATGAGAGCCTCATACTCCACTATATTATTCGTGCATGGGAACCTGAGTCAGAACGTTTGAGGAATTAAGTCTCCTGGTGGAATGATTAGCAGAACTTGGGCACCTGAACCATGAAAGGTAAAGGAGCCATCAAAGTATAGTTGCCATACAATGGATTCCTCGAGCTACTTGATGGATGTATCTGGTAGTTCCAGACTCAAAGGTTTGGCACCTGGTAGTGGAGCTTCTGCCAGCTCATATGCTAAGACTTGTCCTTTCACTGAATTTTGATGCACATACTCAATGTCGAACTCACTTAATAAGAGTTTCCATTTAACAATCCTTTCAGCTAGGGCAAGTTTTGATAGTAAGTATTTTAAAGGATTGACCTTTGAAATAAGCTAGACTTTACTATTGAGAAAACAATGGTGTAGCTTATGGAAAACAAACACTACGGCTAGGCAAGCCTTTTCAATCTGCAGATAATTGATCTCATATGTTATCAATGTTCTACACAAGTAGTATACAACTTTTTCTCTTTGCTCTTTATCATACTAGGCCAACAGTACCCCAATTGCAATATGTGTAGCATAAATGTAGAGTAACGAGGGTTCTCTTATCGCGGGCGGCATGAGAACATGGGGTTTAGCCAAGTATACTTTTAGTGAAGAAAATGCTTGTTATTGTTCTGGCCCCCAAGTGAAATTGACATCTTTTTTGAGAAGATGAGTGAATGTATGACACTTATCGGCAAACTGTAAAATAAACATTTTGATTGCTTGGATATTTCCTTGCAAGCTACAGAGTTGTCTAATATTTTTAGAAGGAGGCATTTCTGTGATAGCGGTGACCTTTGCGGGGTCCATTTTTATTCCTCTCCTTGACACAATGAATTCTGGTAATTTCCCATATAACACACCGAAGACACATTTCTTCGGGTTAAGGTAGACTTTGTAGTCCTTTAGGTGCTGAAAGATACACCACAAAAATCTTTTGGTGCTCCTCCTGAGTTCTAGATTTAACTAGTATATCATCTACGTAATCTTCCATTATGTCACTTATCATGTCGTGAAAGATTAGAGTCATCACCCGTTGATATGTAGCACCTGCATTCTTAAGTTCGAAGGGCATGAATTGGTAGCAGAATGTCCCCCATGGGGTTGTGAAAGTTGTATTGTGTTGATTTTCCTCTACAATATTTCTCTGATTATAACCTAAGAAGCCATCCATGAGTGATAGCATCTCATAACCAACAATAGAATCGATGATCATGTCGATGTTAGGAAGACGAAAGTCGTCCCTAGGACAAGCTTTGTTTCTATCTCTAAAATTGGTACACACTCTGATACTGATTGGATTTTTCTGAATTGGTTCCGCATTAGAAATCCACTCTAAGTAGTCGATAGGTCTAATGAAGCCTACTTCTAATAACCTTTCTAGCTCTGCCTTTACCAATAAGGCGACATGAGGATGCATCTTCCGGAGCTTTTGTTTGATGGGCTTGGCATCCGGGTAAACAACAAGATTGTGCACCACTAAGGCAGGATCAAGTCTTGAATTGTCTACATAAGACCAAGCAAAGATTTCTACATATTCTATCAAAAGTCTTGTAAATGTTTTATGCTCTCAAGATGAGAGCAAAGCTCCCAACTTAACTATTCTAGACATCTCCTCTGTGTTGATGTTAACATCTATTACATCTTCCACTAGTAGTTTTGACTCATCCTCCATGCACGTAAGGTCAGAAGGGAGATTGAGATCCTCCTCCACCAAAGGTGGTTCAGGGAGATCCTCGTCTTTATATGGGTACATTATCTTTTCCATAGGTTTTTCTGCTTGTTTGTCCACAAGTGCCTCAAAAAGGTTTTCATTACAAGACTTCCCTTTTTCTTTCCGTAAGGATTTTCTGTAGGACTCTTGCCCTTGCTCGCTTATTTACTTACGTGTCCACACAACTCTACCTCCTCTCCGAAGTATGCACATGCATTGAGCTGAATAGAGAATCCTTTCTTGTGATCATTTTTTGGAATGTTATATCTAATGCCCAGGAACTCACCAATAGTCTCATCATTCTGAAACATGTCAATAGGTACGTGTTGTTGTTGATCCCAATTTACAAGTGATGGGTCGATGAGGTTAAATGTCTGAGTTATAGGGGATACATCAGGTGTAACAGGGGTTATGGTAAGGATAATCGTGTTAGAGAATAGGTTCATAGAGGTGAGGTCTTTGTAAAAACTACACTAAGAATCTGTTTCGCTGTCATACTTAGACAAACTATCTTCACGCTCAGAAGAGGCATAATCATCATATGAAGGATAAGACTCATACAAATGAATGCATATACTTGATTTACCCATTATACGATGAGGTATTGGAAGAGCTTTTAATGAACCTTATTTTTGATGCCCGCAATTGCATTCTTTATATCTCATAGTAAGCATTATTCAATTAGGAATAGGATATCTAGGTGGCCGGTAACATATAACCATTTCATTATCATCAAAATGAAATACAATATCTTTGAGTATCCTTTCATCTTATAATAAGCCACCTGAAGTGAAATTGTCAAAGGGACAGTTCTCCCTTGATCTTTGGAACTTGTAACACGACCTACCATATGCTTTGGCAGATAAGGGAATGTTTTGAACCACAAGGGCCTACTGCAGATTATACTCTCCATAACCACTTGGTCTGATCTTCATTTCCCATGTAGCACAAGGAATTTCTGAGGTGGAAGCACTGTTGTCATTGGTAGACAAGGTATTTGGGTCCACTCATGAAGCGAGGGCTTCCGACTGAATAAGAACAACGATCTTTGTAGAAGGACACTTGTAAATGGTAGGAAAATAGCCCGATAATGCTCTGCAATGAGCAAATGGTTAGGGATCCCCCTTATAGTAAGTGTATGTCCTTCATGCTGCAACTTTAGATATTGATGTTACGTTAATGGCATGGCTTGCATGACGTGAATCCATGGGCGATCGAGCAAGATGTTATAAGGGAGCTCCAGGTCCAAGAGATGAAACTTTGTATCGTGGGTTATGGGACCAACTTCTTACGAGAAAGTGATCATTCTAGTTGATTTTCATTCTTCATTGTCATATGCCTCTATGGTGATGACCTTTGTCTCAAGATCAACTTTTGTGCAACCTAGTTAATGAACTAGTTTAAGAGTACATATATTTAAACCCGATCCACCATCCACAAGCACTCTCTTTACCTTCTTATGCTTGATTATTACTTCAATGTGTAAGGGTAGGTTATGGGAGGAATTTTCAGTTAAGGCTTCTGTCGGACTAAATGTTATGTGTTTTACAGGAGCGATTTATGCTACCATGGCCTGCAAATGCGTTGGGTCAATATCAACAGATACTCCTGATCACTGTAAGGTTTTGCAAAAGATATCCTTATGGATGTTAGAAATTTTTAAAAGGTCTAAGATTGAAATCTTAGTTGTAGTATTCTCTAGTTGATCTAACACATCATAATGACTCTCTTGAGGAGGAGGGGGAGTAGATTCTGAGATAACAAGGTGAGCCCATCACATTGTCATGATGCACTCTCTTGTTTAATTCTAATCGTATTAATTTTCTCAACAAGTGGATCAACACAACCTATCAAGGCATCAAAATGTTCTTTGTTTAACACATAGTTAGCATTCTTACTCCGAGACGATTGTCCTTGATCTAGTTTTTTCTTTCCCTCGTGATTGGGAAAAGGCTCTTTGAAGATCCCTAAGTTTACATTTGGAGACTTGGTAACAACAATGGAGTCTAGTTCTATATCACCGTTGTCGACTAGGTCTTGAATGTAGTGTTTTAATCTTAAACAATTGTCAGTTTTGTGACCCTTTACACAATGAAATCTGTAAAATTCATTATTCCTAAACCATGATGGTTTAGGTGCATCATCCTCATAGGGTTGTGTTTCAGGGTACTGAGCCATGTTTATAGCCTCTAACTGCTTTAGTATGGATGATATAGATTAAAATATAGGGTGAAAGTATGACATTTATACTCCGTAAGGGGATTTCCCTTTGCAAGTTTCAAAGGTGTGTGGTTCTAAACGACTGGTACTTGCTTAGAATCTACTATCCCATCACTAACAACGTTTTTGTTCTTATTATGAAAAAACTTTGGTTTGTCGTTAGATTTGGAATCGTTATGATCGCAGGAGAAAGGTTTTAGAGTCCCACTGGCTAACAACACTTTTTCAATTTGAATCCCTTTTTCGATTACCTCTTCAAATGTGTTGCCACAATGCATTTGCAAGTGGAACATAATGTCTGGGTAGAGGTTGGGAACAAATATACTTATCAACTATTTTTTGGGTACAGAGTAAGGAAAACTGATAGTTAATCCTCTCCATCATTGCAAGAAAGCAACGAAGTTTTCGTTGTTTCATTTTTTGGCATTGCAAAGATCTAACATGGTGATGTCACTCTCAATATTAAATGAGAAGTGGTGTACAATTTTTTTGGCTAATTCCAGCCATGTAGATATAGATCCCTTGGGAATGTGTAGAAACCAATCTGACACTTGTCCTCCCAAACTTTGTGGGAAGAGATGAATGAGATAGTTGTCACTATACATGACGTCCTGACAAGCTATGAAAAAATCTTTAATATGGTCACAAGGGTCACATTTTCCCTTATACTTATCAAACTTTAGACAATCGAAGTGTCGTTGGAAAGGTACTTGTAGCATGGGTCTATCAAATGGATAAAGGAACAACTCATCAAATTGGTATTTCTTATTGTTACCAGTTTTGCCTTCTTGTAATGCTAGAAGGGCGTTCTTCATAGTGGACCACTCTTTATTGAAAAGTGGAACTTGTGTGGGTGGCGTATGTTTATATGTAGGATTAAATCTAGATGTATTCCCACCTGTATTCTCTATAAGGATTTCTTCATAAGGGTCTCTTTGTGTCTCCTGTCGAGGAGTGTTTATTGGGAACTCATGAAACAAAGCTTTAGGTTTTGCCTTCGGTATAATTTGTTTTAAGAATTTTGGTTGTTCCTTTTGTATATACAAAGCCAAACTTGTCAATTGGTAAGTGATGGCTTGGACCTGTTCTTCTAACATCACCTCTCGAATAAGTACTTCGTGACAATATTCATTAGGGGGAGGTTATGCATGATGAACATGTTCCTTGTTGTCTTCACATCGTACTCTAACAAAAAGTACTCGATAATATCCATCATTTTTAAAAGGTATTTCTTCATTATTATGTCATGCAAAAGTAGAGGCATGACCTAGGTTTAATATTTCATTAACAATATGATGAGGTCGGTGTACTTATTCTTCTCCGTGAACCATTCCGACAATGAGAGAAGGGTTTATTATAGATGGTAATTTTGCCCCTAATTCCACAACACACAAAAGAACCTCATGTTTGTTTTGAAAAATGTAATCGTCAAAATTAGCGGGATGACGCTCTACATCGATACGAGGAGAATCCTCCTCTCCACCACTATGGTCAACCATGAGACTATTCTCTAAAAGAGGGTTGTCACCTCCAAATATACCGGCTTCTAATCTTTGGGATCCCATTCTCGTAGTAGACATACTTGAAATAAGAGGTACAATGCGAAAGATTTCCACTAAGGTTTACAAAAAAGAGACCCTGGTCAAATTTTTACAGCATAACAATGCTAAATCATCACAAAAAGGGTGACTATAGAATAACCACAAAATCAATAGGTCAATGTGAACCTAAAAACCAAATAATAAAGAATAACCTACCCTAGTAAGGCAATACACGATACAAGTTATCTAAGACAATACAATGACGTCTAATACTCAAATTTACCCACACCAAAAAGTTTACTCCCTATGATTCTTTTTCTAAGATAGGTTTGAAACAAAATAGTGACAACACAATATCACCATTTATGTCAAGTTTGAAATAAAAAAAACATAGATGTTAAGAAAATGTTGACGCAATCCTCTAGCAAGGTATACTTAAAACCATTTTTTAAACACTAACAAAGCCTAAGTTTTGTAAAATGGACTATAAAAATGTGAGCAACGCAATGACACTATTTAGACACGTGAACCAAGATTTTTGTGAAAGAAAAATTTTTAGTGTCAAAATGATGTTATCGCGATGCTAACAAAGTAACCTCAACACTTACAAAACTCAAGACAAAGATAGGATGTAAAAACTATGCCTAAGTATTTCAAGGAATTATTATGTGTGTAAGCAGTGTAACAATAAAATATGGAGATTTAGGCCAAGTTTCACAATGGAAACAAGACATAAATATCGCAATTGTATGCCTATAATGTGAGCAGCGTAACTCAAAATAATAAAATGATGATATCACCTAACTATAAATGATTGTAAGTCTCAAATATGGGTTTTTGAGACAAGAGAGCCTACTCGATCATGAGTACGTACCATGCACACTTTCAAGACTTGCGCTCTAGCATTGTAACCTAGTCACGTGAGTAGAATAAAAAAGTGGTGAACACGTAATATGATCAAGTGGTATTCGCGTATGTTGTTTCCTTTTGTCCCAAAATGGGCAACAAGAAAACAAAGGTGTAAACCAAGTGGTGATGAAAAAATACTTGGCTTAACTTTGGTAGAGTTTTGCCTTATCTTAAGACAAGTGAAAAACTAGGTCAAAGTAACACTAAATAGATTTCACGATGGAATATCACACTGTTTCAACTTCAAGAGATTTTTTCCCTTGTTTTAAAAACAAGAGTTTAAATCTAACAAAGTTGTCACTCTGCGAGAACTCTATAGACTACGATGTCAAAAACAAATGGCTCCAAGCCAAAAAGCTTCCTAGGTGGTTCTCTCTCTACGTGTCACAAGTTTACTTCTGCGAGCTCGATTTACCAAGAAAGTCACACTGACTAATATTGGAGTATCTCGACTTTACTTTACCCCCTTATAATATAATGAGCAACTAGTGTGTTTAGTTGTATTATCACTTTGGTTGCAATGCAAATAACTTTAACTCTAATCTCACCAAGACGTACTAGTCAATTCGGTAGTATAGAGCACTTTCATGTTTCGTTCACAAGGTTCCCTCTTGCGTGAACTACTTTAGAGTTCCTAGGACCACCCTAATTGTTGTAGATTAAAGTTTATGCCAAAGGGGTTATGTCCTAGTTTAAAGCAAACAAGTCGTAGCTCTTAACCGAAACATGCAATACAATGTTTTGAATTTGTGTGTTGGTGTGTTTTTTATCTTTTAGATTAAGTAATTTGGTTTGGTCCACCTTTGGCAACCTACAACACACGTGAATGTTAGAGTTTGGTTTGAAGAGAGCCCTCCTTTCTTTGACAAGTGTTAGGTCCTTCACACAAATGGTTAGTAGTTCAAAAATATTCACAATATTATAGAAAGAGGATTAAGTGTTGCCTTTGGTTCTCAAGATCACATTAGGTGTAAGAGAAAAGCATACACAAAAAGTATACCAACTAGATGAAAAGCTTGTAAATTAATTAAATGCCATAAAAAACTTTACAAATTAAGGTTTTGTTGATCGAAGTTTCCTGCTTCTTGTCCAGATGAGTGTACGAGAAATCAACAAACACAAAACAACATCGAGTATACAAGGGCTTAGTACCTTGGAGATGATGATGGATGATACGGGCGCAAAGTTGATGTCAAACTCCTCGGTGTGATCCCAACAAACTTGTAGTTCACATACACTAGAGAAAGATTGATTAGAGATTTTATGCGGGGGCTGCCTAACAAAGAAGATCTGGGAAGTGTTAACTCCCTCAGTGGTTGTCAACCCCTGTGTGATAAGAATAATGATAAAATAGAGTCCAAATAGATAACATGCAAATCGATAAACAAAAGAACCTGAAAGATGAAAGTATGCAGATGGTGTTATTGATTAGATGTGTGCAACATGAATCTCACCACATGAACCAAATCATGAGCAGAGTATCATGGAAATTCCACATGTTATCACAAAGACATAATAATAATGATATTATGATAAATGGCTAAAATTCCTTAGCATTCACCCAAATTTCCTAACTTTTTCTTCCTCCTCTCAAATATGGGAAAAAAACCCCATATTTATAGCTTAATGGTGAGGTTAGACTGCAGATTAAAAGATACTCAGGGGTTGAGTAAAGTAACCCTGAGTTAAGAGACATGATGTGATCACGCAGGGCTCACAATTTGACTTAAAGTAAATAAAAAGATAAGGATGTGATAAGAGGTGGGGATATTAGGTGAGATAAAGTATTCTATTTTTGAATAATAAGAGTGGGTGTCGGATGGGTGCATTATTTCCCATGTTTTGAATAATTTGTGAGAGATGGAAGATAATGCCCAAAATTTGAATTATTAAATGGGTTCCATATGGAGAACCTATTTGGTAATTAATTAAACTAGGGTGATGAAAATGGATTAGATTTTATTTAAATTTAAGAAAAAAAAAAGTGAGAATGGAAATTATATGAATGTGAGATGACAGAGAGGGTGCTACACCAAAAATAGGTGTCTACATTTTCCCCTTTTTGTTGAGTGGTTTGCGATAACAAGCCACGAGACAAAAAGAAAAAGGGTTAGATGAAATATGTGTCTGAAGATGGATGAAGACATGACCAAAGGCAAGATGCCTCAGGCAAAAAAAAGGATCATAATAACAATAAAACAAAATGTATGGCGGTGACTCCAATATCACATTGGTAGAGGAAAATTGCGGTCTCAACGGATATAGATGACAACGTTCTACAGACCAGTGAGTGGGTGAAGACCACTTGCAGTATGAATGTAAACCGTGATGACCAATGGGTCATAGGGAAAACATCAAAATATGTGCAACTGAATGCGAAAGATGTGTGTAATCCTTTGTCTGTGAGGAATCGTGTGAAAAATCATGTGTCCATGCAAAATGGATGAGAATGAAGATAATGATGCCCCAGCACAGGGCATGAGAAGGACAAAAATTGAGTTATATGTGCCGACAAGTACAAGGATGAAAAGATGAAGATGACATAACAGAGACAATGGATGTGTAAATAAAAATGCCCCAAGGGGAATAATCATAAATGTGCACATGATGAGCAGATATGATAGAAAGGTGAGATAAAATACCCTAAAGGGGTGATAAATATGATGGTAATCATGTTTCATAGGAAATATGCATAAGTGTTAGCAAATTAGAAGATGAAAAAAGAAAAAGTAATCCTACTTGTTTGGTAAGTAGGATAAGAAGTCAAGATACTTTTGTGACAAAGCAACAACAGAAAAAATATTCATGGAAGAGTACAAGATCATATAGGTGTTGGTCATTATGGTATCCTCCAAGACAAAAATGTCCCAGGAAGATGGGATGAAGATGTAGATGATAAATGATAGAGATAAGAGAAAGCAGACATGGTTGGGGTAGAAAGGACATGGTGGAGGAGAGGGATCAAATAGTAGAGAAGGACGATAAGAGAGGTGAGAAGATAGATGAAAGCAAAAAAGAGAGAGAATGATAGTTAATAAGAAGGTAGTGGGAAAAGATAAGGGGGAAATAAATAGGTAAGGTATGAGGGACCTGGAGAAAAAGAAAATAGAGAAAGAGAGTAGGAGAAGAAGGGAGAGGAGTAAGTCTAAACAAGAAGAAGACGAGATGAGAAGGGAAAAGAGATTAGAAGGGAAGGTGAATGTACAAAGATATATCACAGTAAAGAAGCAACAGAGATAATAAAGAGGAGAAATGGTGGAAGAAAGAAATGATGAAGGACAAAGAAGAAGACAAGAAAATGACAGAAGAAGGGATGAAAGGGAGATGGAGATCAAAAACAAAGGGAGAGAAAGAATGGATCATGAAAGAGATGACATGAACTGAGAAAGAGAAGTTGTGAAGAATATGAGAGAAGGATGATTGGAGAGATGAATATGAATAGTAGGATGGAAAGATGAAGGAGATGAAGAAGATGAATAAGTTAAAGAAGATGGGGGAGGAAGTAGAATAGAAAAGAGAAAGAAAGGAAATGAAGCTAGGAGAACTGAAAGAATGGAAAAGCTGATGTATAGAGATGGAATAAGATAGGGGTGGTAGAGAAAGAAGTTCAGTAATGGGGGAGATGGAAATAGGAGGGAAAGAAGAGATGATAGAGCCAAAATAGGAAGGGAATTGAATCCCCGTGTTAGGGGTAAGACCCAGGTAAAGAATATGAAACAAAACACATGGAAATGTATGTGGATGGTGGGATGATTAAAAATATGGGACAATGTTGGTGAGTCAGGTTATCAATGGAGAAGTAGGATGAAAGTGTAAGGAGAAGAGGGGATGAAGATGATACAAATGAAATGAAAGAAAACCAGGGGTAGAAAGGAGGAGAGGACAACAGAGAAAATGATGCAAAGGCAGTATGTGATGAAGATAATAGAGATATTGAAGAAGGCGAAGGGAAGATGGAAAGGCAATACCAGTGGAGGGATGTTAGGATAAATCCTCTGATAATGATCAGAAGGCACAAAAGAAAAAAAGGAAGGAAGAGAAAATGGAGGAGGTAAAAAGGAGTGAACCGGTATGAGTAGAATGGGGATAAATGAATTTTAGGAGAAGTCCAGCAATAATTCTTAGCATGAGAATGGAAGATGACGATGACATAATGTTAGATGAATCAATGATAATGATGAGTAAATCATGGTGGTAGATATAGGGAAGTATTCTAGAAAATGGAGTGGAAAGAGTAAAGAAAGGAGGGATAATGAATGGTATGGAGAGGATGATGAGGAGAGAATGTAATGGATGAGGATGTGGATGAAGATGAAGAAGTAAAATGAAGGAATAGTAAGAAATGGTATGAAGTGGTTAAGTTAGATTTCTGAATGAGGGATGATGGAGATGATATTTGAGGAAGTTTGAGATATTTTGTGCGAGGAAAAAAAGAGAAGGGAAGAGGATGTGTTTATGGGGAATGAAGAGAAAATATGGATGGTGGGAATGTGAAGTAAAGGGGAAAGGAAAGAAGACAAATCATTCTTAAGAGAGACTCTTAAGTAAGATCACCATGCCGTAGGAATGGTTAAGTAGGATCACCAAGCCAAAGAAGAAGAAGAATGATGAAAATACTGAGCGGTGTATACCAAAACGGAACAGGAAATGAAAGGAGGTGATAACAAGGAAACAAAGGAGTGTGACATGAGTGGATGGAGGAATGTATGTGGTGTAGGATGGAGAGTGTAAGGGAATTCTTAATTAGGATGCCTATGTTGTGCGAGTGATGATGCCAGAGCATTAAGCAGAAGTTATGGAGTAGGAAGATGTTTCTAGTGTTGAATGGAATAGAAAACAATGGAGGAGTTTCTACAGCGGCAGGATCTTAAGAAAGAGATGCATTGTGATTAAGAATCCTGCACAAAATGGGTGGTTAAGTAGGATCGTCAAGCTGAAAGAAGAATGAAAGGGAAATGGAATGATAAAATAGATGTCCAATAAAAGGATATTAAGAGAAAAACACAAAAATAATGGCCCGGGTGGAGGACATGTGAAGTATCGAAGAAACAATGGAGAAGGATGAAGTGGGTGAGAAGAGCAATGGAGAATGAGATGAGGTGAATTTTAGGAGAAAATTGGGTTGAAAAAGGGGACTAGGAGGAAGGAATGGTCAACAAACATGATCACAAATGAGACCTTTTCCAGAATGACAGGTCTACCTCGAGTAGGGTTTTTATGCTGCGTGGGAGTTACGCAGATGTGCCAAGCTGGGGATGAAAGGTCTATGATGATGAAGAAGATGATGTCAGTGCTAGATGACAAAAAAAATAAGAGTGATGGGAAATAAAATTGGTGGATGATTGTAGAGAAGAGAAGGATGATGTGAGAGAATGGATGGAGAAAGATAACATTGGTCATGGTGGAGGATGAGAAGCTGTCGGATAATGAATGCTACTTGAGAGATAATCTCAAGTAGAATTCATAAACTGCAATGGAGATCAAGTAGAATTCCCAAAATGAATAGTGTATTAAAGAGAGTGTGTAGAAACAGTAACAAATTTCATAGATTTATGGATGATATTAATAGGGGACATCCTTAAGAGTAAAAATATAGATGCAGATTTAATGATATGAAATTTGATTTAAAAACATAATTGTAATAAAAGATGATTTTGATGAGATGGGTGTCACATAACCATAGCAAGGGTCATGTAAGAAAGTTATGCTTTTAACCGGATAAGAAGTAAACAAGAAAAGGTACTACTCAAAGCATTGCACTTGTAGCCGATAGCAGGTGTTAGTACATAACTAATGAGATTTGATTATACCAAAAGACCAAGAGGAAAATATGGATGAAAGATTCTCATAATCTTAATATCAACATGACGAGGGATTTGAGATGTAACCTGTATGCAGGAAGAAGGTTCTCCAAAGATGGTGTTCCTTAAGTCTATGCCCCAGCTCTGGGAAAGGGAAAGAACAATAATAGAAGAAAGTTGATCAATGCGGGAAGCTTTCTGAATGCCATAAAAAAAGAGTAGCCATCCTTCGAGGGTATGGTCTACTATATATATAACATAGATGGAAGAGAATGATAGCCGTCCTTTGAGGGATCGGTCCATTTCTTTTCTTTTAATTTTTTTTGCTTTGATTTTGATTTGTCATGTTTTTCTTTTTATTCTGCATTTCTTGTTTTGTATGCACAACTGTCCTTCGAGGGATCAGTCTATTTTTGGATAACTTTGACTTATTTTTGCATGCATGGATGTTAGCTTTACATGGGGGAGAGATGGGATAGTGAAGTAAACCACTTAGGAGGGGATAATGACAGTACATGAGACACCCCGATACCCTTTACATGACTGTCATAGGAGAATGAAAGGGTGATGGATGTAATGATTACGGGGTTCTCACCGAATGGGAGAACTTATCCATATTGAATATGCTATAAGTAGAGTGTGGTACTAATATTCAAGGTCATATCAAAGTAGTGATGGTAGACCACATAATTCATATCATTACCATGATAGATGGAAGTGGATAATGGTGGAGACATGGTCTAAAGATAAGACTATGCTCATAAGTGTGTGTACTAACAATAGAATGGCCGTAAGTGTAATGCGTTAAGGGGTTTGATATCTGGTTTACCATCAAGAGAAGCTAAGAGATAAGCCCCAGACCCATACTTATGTGTGATAATATATGGTCCAATCCAGTTGGGAGCAAATTTTCCCCGTTGGCTCCTTTCTAAGGTAGTGACATTTTGATTTTCTTTTAAAACTAGGTCACCTATTTTAAAATCACGCTCTTTGATATGTTTGTTATAGGCCCATTGGATACGATCTTGATAGACATGATGGTGCTCAAGAGCGAGAAGGTGACGCTCATCTAATAAATCAAGTTGCATTAGACATTCCTGGTTATAATCTTCATCATAAATGAAGTTGCGAAGAGAGACACGTAAAGATGGAATTTGGACTTCAAGGGGAAGAAGGGCCTTAGAGCTGTACACCAGAGAAAATGGAGTAGCCCCTTGTGGAAGTGCGAATGCTAGTGTGATAGGCCCACAGAGCAAAGGGAAGTTGGAGATGCCAATTTCATCCTGCTTGGTCGATAGTTTTGGCCAAGATATTTCGAAGAGTTTTATTAGTGGCCTCAGCTTGGCCGTTAGCTTGAGGATAATACGGGGAAGAAAAACTAAGTTGGATCTTAAATGCATCGCCAATTTTTTTAAGGTCCTTGTTTTTAAAGGACTTCCCATTGTCCATAATAAGTTTATGTGGAACACCAAAGTGGCAGATGATATGTTGATATATAAAATTAATGATTGGGGCCAAATTTAGTAGAAGTGAGTGGGATTGCCTCCACCCATTTAGTGAAATACTCAGTAGCAGTGATGATAGAATGATGTTCTTGTGATGAACAGGGATTTATTAGACTGATAAAATCAAGGCCCCATTGCGAAAAGGGTCATAAATCTTGGGCGGGCTGTAAAGATTGGCTAGGAACATAGATAAGATTAGAGTGTTGTTGACATCTTACACACTTCTTGACATATTCACAACAATCATGGTTTAGAGAAGGCCAATAATAGCTGAGATGAAGAACACGTTTAGCAACAGATAATCCACTAAAATTCCCACCACAGATACCATCATGGACTTCTTGGATAGCTCTAGAGGCTTCATGGGATTGAAGGCACCGGAGAAGGATACCATCAAACCCATGCTTATAAAGAATACTGCCAAGGATTACATAACGAGTAGCACGTTGGATAAAAGATATCCTAGCATTTTTAGAAAGATCAAGGGGAGTAATGGATTTGGATAAATAATAAAAAATTTTTGAATACCAGAGGTCTGACGAATTAGATTCAACCAGATGAATCTGAGATATGTCATAGAATGGTTGTTTACGATGATGTATAATAACCGAAAGCTTGGACTCTTGCGTTGTCCAAGGGATAAGGGCCGCAAGGGACACCATTGTATCAGCAAAATGATTGGTCAAACGAGGGATAAGTTGAATAGTGTAAGAATCAAAGGCTTTAAGAAGATGATGAGAAATGTCATGATATTGTTGTAGAATATCATTTCTACACTGATACTCTCCAGTGACTTGCTTTATTACTAGTTCAGAATCACCAAAAATGTCAAGAATATGGACGCCTAGAAATATAGCAGTTTCTAGTCCTAGTATAAGGGCCTCGTATTCTACCATATTTTTGTAATTCAAAATCTAATTTAAAAGCTAAGGAGATAGGGGGAGGAATAAGAACAACACCTGCCCCTCGCCTTGCAGGCATTTAGAACCATCAAAGAAAAGAGTCATTTTAAGGGGATCATGATGAAATTGATTGATTGATTCATCTGGGAAGTGATTAGAAGGAGTCTACGTATTGGGAAGAGGGGCTTTTGCTAATTGGTCAAAAATAGCTTGACCCTTAATTGCCTTTTGAGGAATGAATTCTAGGTCAAATTTGGCCATGAGAAGAAGACATCGGGTGATGCGATCATTATGATATGACTTAGAATGCATTACTTTGAGAGGTTGAAAGTTAGTAACAATATAGGTTTTATGATTAATAAGATAGTGTCGAGGTTTTGATGCAACGAAGAAAATAGTGCAACACAATTTTTCAGCTTTAGTGTATCATGTTTCACAGTCATGGAGAGTATGACTGATATAATAAATGGCCTGTTCATGTCCTTGATCATCACAGTGTGTTAACATAGCTCCTAGAGCATGATCGGTTACAGAAATATATAAATAGAAGGGCTCCCCTTTGCATGGAGGTGTGAGTACCGGTGGAGATAACAAGATATCACTTAAGATCTTCAAAATCCTTTTGACAGTTTTGGTCCTAATCAAAGGCTATGTATTTTCGAAGATGGTGATGAAAGGGCTGACAACAATCAGAAATTTACAATATGAAATGACGAATAGATTGAAGTTGACCTTGAATACTGCAAAGTTGCTGGAGATTGGAAGGAGGAGGCATTTCGAGAATTGCTTTGTTTTTTTGGGGGGTCAACCTGAATGTCTCTGATAGAGACAATGAAGCCAAGGAGTTTCCCAGTAAGAACTCTAAAAACACACTTCACCGGGTTGAGGTAAAGGAAGAAATGAATGAGACACTTGGAAAGTATCTCAAGGACCGAGATATGATCACATATATGTCTAAATTTTGCTAAGAGGTCATCAACATAGTCTTCTAAATTTTGATATAAGAGGTCATGAAAGATATATGTGTTGGCTCATTGATACTTAGCCCTGAAATTATTTAAACCAAAGGGCATGACACGATAACAAAAGGTACGCCACAAGGTGATAAAATATGTGTTTTTATAATCTTCAGATGCAATCAGAATTTGGTTATAACCGAAAAATAATCCCTTAAAGAGAGCATCTCATGTCCCGCAGTAAGATCTACAAGTTGATTAATACTTGGAAGAGGGATATCATCTTTAGGACACATGAGGTTAAGATCTCGAAAGTTAGTACATATACAAAGCTTTCCAGATGATTTGGCGATGTGTACGATGTTAGAAACCCATTGGGGATAATCAATGGGAATGATGAAGTTGGCGGATAGGAGACTTTGCAATTCTTCTTTCACTAGAAGAGAAATTTGAGGATGCATTTGACGAAGCTTCTATCTAACTGGTTTGGTGTTGTCGATTAAAAATGATGTTTTGGATGATGATGGAGGGATCAAGACCTGGCATGTCCAAATATGACCATGTAAATGCTTGGCTATGTTTAGACAAAAATGAGGTGAAGGCTTCGAGCTCTTGAGGTGTCAAAGACTGACCTATTTTAAGGATGTGGTGTTCCTGAGGAGTTCCAATAATAATTTTGATAGTGGATTCATTGAGAAGATTGGATATTTCTGACGGATGGGTTTCTGGTCATGAGAACCTTCGGCTCCCATATAGGAGAGAATGGAAGTGTCATCATCGCATTGAATAATCTCCATGATAGGGGAATCTTCCTCGACCATCTCTAGATGTTAAAGGGGGAAAAGACCAGGTTTCATTTTCAACTTGGTAAGTCACCGGTCTGAGAAAGATGGTGGAAATCAAAAAAAGAAGTCAGGGGAATAGGAACCGTATCATCTCGATCTAGATCTGTGAGATAATTGGATGGATAAAAATCATTATCTAAGCTAGAAGGATAATTGGATGGAGATGAGATATTATTTGAATATGTAGGATAGTCAAATGGAGAAGAAGTGTGTTCTAAATTGGTAGTATATCTGGATGGAGAAGAAGTGGATGAATCAAGATGAATGGGAGAAGATGCAGATGTGCCAGAATGGTGTATGGTGGAATCGTTATATCCCAAACCAAATTTTTGGCATGATTCATGGGTTTGGGAAAATATATTGTCGTGAGGGCCTTGTTCATAGTGACCCAACCTAAACCCCTTCGATGCACAAATATGAAATCACCTATATATCATTTGGCATGAAAGTGATTCTCAGTATGAGAAGAAGGTTGATCAAGGCCGCCATAAACTAAATTAGTTTTGAGGGAAGATGGGCCAAACGAGTCAATTTCCCCAAAAATTGATTGATACATAGGGGCCTTAACAGGGTGGCCGAGGCGATTGGGAGAAGGAAGGGTATTGAGAGTGAGGAGTTGATATTCCCCTAGAGCAAGATTTTGCATTATAGTATCAGAAGAGTCCATATGAGATAAGGTAGATGGAAGTACAAAAGAACTAGTGGATGCATTAGAAGAAAAATTAGCTTTAGGAATAAGGAAATCCTTAGGTTTGTAGATCATGTGACATGTCTTGGAAGGAGGGATCTCAGCCAAAAGAGCATAAGTGGCCCCTTCATGTTCATATTTGATACATCGATGAAGAGTTGATGGGACGCAATGCATGGCGTGAATCCAAGGGCACCCTAGTAAGATATTATATTAGAATTCTCCTTTAATGATGTAGAAAAGATCATGGAGGAGTTTATGGCTGACACGGATAGAAAGAACAACCGTTCCTAATGGGGGGGTGACATCATCATTAAAGCCATGAAGAACAATAGGAGACTTGACAACAATGGTATTGGGCAATTTCAGTTGATTGAAGGTATGAAGAGAAATGATATTGATACTGGCACCATTGTCAATCATGGTTCGATGGATGCAGGTGTCATTAATGTGGACTGTGATGAAAAATGGTAGATCAGGTTCTTCTTGTGGTATCTGAGGGATTTCTGAAATTTCAAATGATATGGCAGCAGATGTTACGAAAGTGTCATTTAAATCCGCGAAAGGCTAGGGCTCATCGGATGATACCAGGATATGTTATAAGACATCCATAAGAGCTTGTTTATGGTGTGGAGAGATTTGGCTAAGCTCGTAGAGTGACATTTTGACAGGAGCCTAATGAAGTTTTTTAATAATGGTGTGTTCAATGGGAGAAGGATTCGAGGTGGCCCAAACAGATACCTTGGATTTAGAATAAGATGAAGATGTTGTTGTGGCATGATTGGTAGGAGCAGCGATGACAGCCTTTGGCTGTGATGGAGGTATGAAGGCAATAGGCTCCTTAGGAGGAGGGATATCGACATAAGTATTAGGGGCAGACGGTGAGGTAGAGTCATGGTTATATGGTTTTGAACAGGTGGTTATCCAAAAAATGTTGATTAAAATAGGAGGACGATCCTTAGGATCATCCTCTTTTGATAATATGTTTGTGGTATTGTTGGTTGTATATTTATTTGGTAGTGGAGTACTGACATGATTTATTAATGAAGGGGTGGTTGAGATGTTTGGATAGACGCATGTTGGGATGTGGAAATTGGTAGGGGATATGGCAGAGTTGGTTTTTCATCGTTAATACTTCCATTAACAAAATGATGCACAATGGCTTGGAGAGCTTTGCAATATTTAGTGTCATGTCTAGGGGCATGGTGAAATGTGCAGACAAGATTGGAATTAAACCAGGAAGGCCTTGGTGGATTTGGATCAAAAGATTTAATTGGTGGTAAGGTGATGGTAGAGGCTTGGAGTAGCTGGTGAAACATGGTGGTATAATAACCTGATGTTATTAATGGAGAACCTTGGAATGATGTATGGGAAGGTGGTGATGTAATAATGGCTTTGGACAATGTTTTAGATTTAGGAAGGGAAGATGAATGTGCTTGATTTAGGATAGTAGTGGAAGACACAAATGCCTTTGAATTTGCTTTAAGATATTGGTTAAAAAAGGGTGGTTTCACTGTTCTAGTAGTAGTATGGGTTGTTAGTGAAGGGAAGGCTCCTAGAATGGAAGAGGATGATGAGGGGTGTGGTCCCAAAATAGAAGGAGATGGTGTGGCCGCTAGGGAGCTATTATTGGGAATAGTGAGGTCTAATTTTCGACGAGGATGTGAAGGAGAATTCTTGGGAAATGGGGGTCTAGATATTGTATATGAATGGGGATTGTTAGAGGGAATGACAAGAATCTCCATAGAAGGAACTAAAGATGATATTGAAGTGGATATTTATGGGGACTACGTGGATTTGTGAGTATCTAATGGTATAGAAGAAATGGGATGATAATTCGAAGTCAAGGAAAGTTGGAATGTTTGCAAAAAGTCATCAAGTAATGACATGGCCATGGAAGAGGGAGATGAGATAGATGAATGTAAAATAGTAGATGTAGTAGGTATTGGTAAAAGTGTGGAAAGAGGGATTGGAAGTGAGGCTAAGGATGAGATAACAGGTAGAGGTGGGATAATGTCTAGTAAGGTAATTGGATTTAATAGAGTAGGTGTAAGAGGAAATGACACATAAATGATATTTGCACATGAGGAGGGGGTGGTAGGTGTGGAGATAGGCATGGGTATAGGAAGGAGTGCCGAAGTGGGCATGGATGTGACTAATGTTGGTGTGGAGATGAATGTTGATGAGTTTGTGGATGTACGGAATGTGTCCAAGGGGACTGGTGTAATGGTTGATGAAGATGGTAAAGTGGTGGAGGAAACTAGACTCGTATCGCCAATGTGGATAGTGTTTATGGTGTGGGTACTTAGGGTTTGAGATATAGAAGTAAAGGCAGTTTGGTTTGTCGATGTGGGTGTATGATTTAGAAATGGTTGTTTAAAAATATCTATTGGTTGATTGGGTGAGGCATTTGGGTTATCCACTTGAAGTTATCCTTGATCGACAAGTCTTTGGACTGAATCCTTAAATGTCTAACATTTATATATGTCGTGTCCTCGAACTTGATGGTACTTGCAATAGTGATCCTCAAGATACCACACAGGTTGTGGTCTAGATTCGTTAACACGTTGTATAGGCTATAGTGTGATCAAGTGTATCGTTATCAATTTGTCAAAGATAGCGTTGTATGATTCTCCAAAGGGAGTACAATTGGGCATTAGCCGTGTGAATCATTGTTGAGTTACTATGGTAGATGTCTGGGTAAGAGATGATTTGACAATGATGGTGTTGACAGGTGTCTTCGATTTATCATTTGATATGGATGGTCTGAATAATTAAGCTTTGGGCTTATTTGTCTTTAATTTTAAATGCCCATGTTCTATAACATGTGTCTCAAGCTTGCGAGCCATGGTGAAAGCTTCTTCAAAAGTGTGAAATGATTGGATTTTCAAGGTCGATGAAATATTCTTAGCGTAAGAGTATGCGAAGAGCTCGATGAGGTCAGTTTGAGGAAGTGGAAAAGATAATTGGTTTATCATATTGCGCCATCGTGCAATGAAATCCTTGATGGATTCATTTTTGAATTGGTGGATGGTATACATATTGTTGATGGTTATTTTGTGTGAAATATTAATGGAGAAGTGCTTAAGAAATAATTGTGCAAGCTGAGAAAAATAAAATATGGAGTATTGGGGAATATTATTATACCAATCTAGGGTAGGGCTTGCCTAAGACACGGGGAATGTATGGAGCATCAAATATTGATCATGTGTGATGAGATAACATGCATGTTTAAATGCTCAGAGATGTTGTTGAGGGTCCTTCTTGCTGTTAAATTTGATGAACTTTGGCAATTACTAATGTGGAGGATATGGTTTCATGGGCACGGATGGATGGATTGGTTCGTTACATATTTGTTCATAAGACAATGTAACTTTGGACCCTAACTTAGTGACCTCTAAGTTTGCTAACCGACCTATCAAGATTTGAATGGGATCATTAGGAAGTGCCTGTTGAGAAATGAAAGGTGGTGGTTTGACTTACATATGTATGGGTGTCTGAGGAACTTGGTATGGGTGAGTGTAAATTATGGGTTGTGGTTTAGGTGGATGTTGATAGAATGTGTGTTGGTGGGAAACAAGGGCATGGTATGATTGTTGAGATCATGCAAGTTGTTGAGGTAACTACTGAGTGGGGACATGGGTGTAGACAGGTTGATAAATTGGAAGTGACACTGCATGTTACAAAGGTATCGTTGGAGGAATTTGAGAAGTAAAGGTATAGACCTATGATGTAAAAGGAATTTTTTGTTTGGATAAGGGATTTGACACATGGGATGGTTGAATGATAGGACCATGGATAATTGGGGGTGTTGTAGTGATAGGGATAGAAGTCACGATAGTTGTGTTAATGTGAGGAAGGTTGGGCGGAATAGGCGTGACTACCTGGATGGTCTAGTGTTCCGATGGGTTGGTGGAGGATGAAGCAAAATCATGTAAGGCCACGAACTAAGGAATTTCAGAACTACTACTATAAGGATAGACCTACTAAAGTGGTGGGCCATCATGTTGTCCTCTCAAATTTCCCCACCCTTTCAAATCTAAATCGTGAAAATTAGAGCCCTACCATGGAAGAAATTCATGTTTTAAACTCCTCACGACGCTTGTTTTCATTTCTCATGGTGTTTTTAAATCATTTTCCTTAGTCTGCTACCGTTAAAATGTTTTACCTATTTTCAATGGATGGGAAATGATTTTGGTTCTCCTTTTATGAGTTTAGAATGCATGGGACCTTGCATCTTGTGTTTTTAACATTTTGTAGAGAAAGAAATTCTTCATTGGGAGTAAACATGGCATTTTCCTGTCTCATGCAACTTTCTACGTTCTTTTCCCCATCAAATTCTTGCCAAGAAGGTGATAAGCGTTTTCTCTCTCCAATGTCCCGGCGTGTTTCCATGCCTGCGGCCGGACGGGTTTATTTTTGAACTTATCACTTTTTGGTGATTTTGGAAGAAATGTCAGATTTTCCCCGCATCCCCGCTAGTCCTTGATTGGATAGAGTAGTTTTGGTGGGAGTTCGGGTCGGCAGATCCATTTTATTTTCTAAGGCATTACGACAAAAGGGTGAAAAATTCTAAAATGGCCCGCGGCCCCACCCAAGTGAAAAGATAAATTTCTAAGCTGAGGACCACGGCAAATCAGAGAGGGACACGTGTTCAGGTTGAAAAGTCAACGGCTGGGGCTTGGACTTCGGGGGGAAAGTTGAAATTTTTCCCTTTCCAAAATAGATAAAAAGTGAGGCACATCCCCATAACCAATTAGATGGCTCCATGTGTTGAAGAATGAAATAGGGACACGTGGCTATTTTTCAGTTCATAGGCACTTTGGTAGACTGGTGGGAGACTTTGGGAATTTTAGCCTTGTTTCCACAAAGGGTGAAAAATTCTAAAATGGTCCGCGGCCCTACCCAAGTGAAACGAAAAAAATTCTAAGTTGAGGCCGACAACAAATTAGAAAGAGACACGTGGCCTACGTTGAAAAGTCAACAACGGAGGTGTGGAATTTTAGGGGAAAAGTTGGAATTCTTCCCCTTTCTCAAAATTGATAAAGTTTAAAGTAGAAGCGCATCCCCGCAACCAATCGCATGGTGCCACGTGTTCACTTTGAAAAGTCAAAGTGGGCCAGCGGAGATTTTTGAGAATTTTAGCCTTTAAAAAAAAAAAAGAGTTTAAATGGTAGATTTGAACCACATTTCCTTAGCCACTCAGATGGCACCACGTGTCTGGCCTTTAACAAAGCTGGGGGGCGGAGCAAATCGAGAAAATGCACTTTTTCTCCCAAATGTCAGGACATGCAAATTTTCTCCCTCAGGGTCGTCGTTGTTTGGATCCTGCCATGTGTAGGGTCCAAATTTGAAGGTAAAAGGGGGAAAAGATAGTCGAATACCCTCTTCTAGTTTTTATCGCCATTAACGAACCAAAGCTCTACAAAACAAAAAAAATGAATCATTCTCCTTTCTTTTCTCTTTGATTCCTTGTTTTCTTTCATGAGAGCTTTGTGGTTGGTTTTGAAGCCGAATCGATAAGTTCGAAGGGATGTAAAGTTTAATCATCAGAAAGTGAATTTTATTAGGAATACATGATAAAAATGGATAAAACTTACCAGTAAGCACTTGAGTGCTAAGAAAGTGGTTAAAAGGTAGAAATGGTAGGACCACATAAAGGAGAAAATCATGAGATATCCTCTACTAAAACAATCATGCTCAAAATGACGCAATATTCACCTTTTTGAACCTCTAATTTTCATGAGTGCATTTGTTTCATGTCACTTTCCAAAAGTGGATCTACAACAAACATTATCCCTTTCGGATATTATTTTCTTGGGGACAAAGAATGGATGCATACAAATTGTTATAAATATATGGCTTTGGCCACTGGAAAAGGGGATTCTAGTTTTCTAAGAAAGTTGTAAATTCTGAAGTAAGTCAATACATAAGTTCTTTCTTTCTTATTTTCCTCTATTATATGTTTCTCTCTCCTCACTCGATTTAATGGATATTTTGTTTTGCATTTAATATAAACTTTGTGTTCTAGTTTGTGTGAATCTTTACAACTTTGTATCTGCAGATTTGTGCAGGTGGTGAAGTAATTGATCCTTTTCTATATTTTCTTGGTTTAATGTGAGTAGGGAGATACTCTGCTATCTATATTTCCCAAAAGCATTGTTGTTTTCTTCCTTATCCCCTCTCTATATTCTTCCATTCCTTCTGATTGATAATCTTTTGAGTATGGAAATGTTCCAGGATATCAGGGTCCAAACATTGAGAGTTGTATATCTATACATTTGTTTTTCCTGCTTTCAATAAGGGAACCTATCCCATTAAAGAGGAGGGACTTATTGTCCCCTGGCTGTGGTTTCAACCCATGTTCCATTTTGAAGCCCAACACATCCAAAGGAAGGTGTATGTATCTTCTTAAGAGATAATCTTGAAGGGCCATAGGGTTGGCGTCAATAATTTATCTAAATTCTGGGTCCCTAAGAGGGAAGATGGAAGTACCAATAGGCTCTGATCTGAAAGAGGGTGGAGTGGCAGGCCTCGATGGGATGGATTGGTCTAACACCAAAGCGTGACTGACTGGTACTAGGTAGGATATATTGGTAAGAGAATGGGTATTTATGGGGGCCATGGGGAGAGATATGGAGGATGAAGCCACTAGGATGCTTATCGGCTGAGATAATACATTATGTGAAGTGGGGTTGTGTTCCATTTTCCTCATACTAGATCGATTGCTTACTAGCATGAAATTTGTTATTATACGAGCCAAACAAGTGAGGCACACAACAATTTTTTTTGTTTTTGTTTTGATTTTGATTAAATAGAAAAGATTAAAAAAAATGGTTGTAAGAGGACCTAAAAGGAGGTGAACTATGTTTGGTTTCGGGTAAGTTATGGCTGAGAAATGTCTGAAATGGTTTTTTTTTGGGTGATAAAATCCCAATCAGTGAACCAGGTGTAAGGAATGTTTCGATGTGTTGATTAGTTTGTGAAATTTTAGGCAGTGTGTGACGATAGGTGTGATGGAAAATTTTAACCTCTAGTTACACTATGTGAGCAGGCAAAATGCACGGTTTCGTTCTACTCCAAAATCGAAACATGAAATTTGATGCTGACAATCACCCAAAAAAATGACAGTACCTGTAGAAAAGACGAAATAGGGAAAACTGGAGAATACTTGTATATCACTTTTCCTTTTTATCTGACAGCAAGTTGAGCCAAGTGTACACTTTAAGCAATCTAGAAAGCACATTTTTTCGTATCCAGGTAAACGATGTTTGAAAACAATAATCGGTGATTGGGAATGTCCAAGGACCTTATGACTGTAGATGAGGTTGACAAGAGATGATATGTGAAGTAGTTTGAGTTTAAGACTTAATTTTTGGCAGCGTAATCCTGTAAAAGAAAATATGACATTCAATGAATATGACCCAAAGAGAGATAAAAAGAATAAATAAATTAGAATAAACAAATTATCAAAGTTAGTTGAATATAAATTAAAATAGACACTAAACAATGTAATGACTATTATTAAGTAATAAAATAAATGATAATCTAATGATGAATATAATGCAAATCAGAATACAAAATGATAGACATGACACTATGATAATCACACACTATATAAATGACAAACCCGTTTTAGAATTATAAAAATGAACAATAAATGAATAAGATAATAATTAATATCCTAGGCAATAAACAACTTTATCAAAACCAATATGAATATGTATTTATTTATGTAGTGAACTATCGATAAGGGTACTTATAAACTAAGTAATTTATTAATGTCTTAAACTCTACAATAGTCGAGTGACAAGATATTAAAATGATAGGATCTCTAAAATAATGGGACTGGAAAAAGAAATTAGGAGTAATAGCATATCAAAAATTCCTTTATTGACACATCTTTGTTTACTTTTAGGTACACCACAATTGGTCCTATTACACATGGCGTTTTACATGTTTGAGAATCACGAAAATATGTAATTGGATATGGTGCTGTGAGCACTGTTTATAAATTTGTAATGGATCACAAAGACTACGTGGATTTAGAACTGAGCTCGATGTTAAGGAGCAAAATCTTTTGAGTATAAGTTTATCGACCTAGATATATTGATATAGACTTTCCCAAATCACGCCTTTATACAGAGCTATAGAATGATGTGGCTGTTTTTATTTATTCATTGTATCAAATTTTATGGTTGTGAGGGCTGAGTCATTTAAAACTACTAGTATGGAGGGTCTGAGAAAACTTCCCGTATACAGTAAATATAATATAGAGTTGTATGTTTAATTGCCCCACATTCAGGTGATCTACTTTTCCATTATTTTCAATTTGGATATGAAATTCAAAATTATTTTTGCCTGAAAAATCAAAATTCATGGATGGTTTAACTCTATCAGGTGGCTGTGCAGTGGAGGGATCCAAGTGGAGGTGTTGGGAAGAGTTTTCCAGAGTGTGGAGAGTTGGGATAAGAGAGGGATCAATTCATATGGGAGTATAGTGAGGTTTTGACATGGGGAATAATTTGGACACAAGTCGGGTGGAGAAAGTCGAGGACGTGGTGGATTAGAGTATGGGTGGATGGAGATCGGTATGGTCTTGGTAGTTGAAGGAGTAGGAGGGAAGTGTGGTGTAAGTGAGGTTGGCTTGGCTGATGAATTGAATCGAGGGAGGATTGAGATGGGTAGTGGTGGTGGTCGACATTGTGAGCTAATCAAACAGATCAAGGATTGGACGAGTTAGGAGTGGGGATGTGGGTAGCGTAGGAAGTTAGGAATGGAGTAGAATATGTGGAGGACAAGCTGCATAGATTAGAATTAGGAAGTGGGCTGAGAATGAAGTAGGATATGTAAAGGATGAGACGGGTTGGGAGGAGGGTGAATTAGCGAGTCGTGCGTGAAAGGGAGGTGATGAGTCATGGAGATCTCTCGGTCTGTGTGGGGACAGGGTGGAGTGAGGTAGATGATGGGTGAAGTCTGTGGGAGTGGCTGGGAGGAGGGAATGAGTGGGCTTGATGAGGAGAAGGGTAGGTTAGTTAGGGGGGGTGGGGAGTAAGATGGAGATGGGTTAGTGTAGGGTAGGGTTTTAAGATGACTTTTTTTCTATTTTTTATTTGTTTATTTACTTTCAATATATATATATATATTATTAACAAATAAAAATAACAATAAAATTTTACACCTACTATAAACGAATCAATAACATACCTTTTCAAATGATAAATCTACTTACCCCCAATGGTGACATAAACAACTACCTGTGCGCACCACAACACATGGACAAAGATAATACCAAAGAGCCTTTAAGCGGGTGAATCTACAAACAAAAAATGTGCAATGTATATCTAGATTGATGTGATGTTATACTTATGATAATATAAAACATAGTAACTGTTATACGTATGACATCTATACAAAGTGAGCAAGCAAAAAAATGACCAGAACTTGGGTCTAGTCCCACCGAGCATGCCAAATGTTGATCGGATTTTCCTGCTTCCTGTCCATATTAGTGTATAAGAAATTAACAAACACAAAACAACGTTGAGTATACAAGGGCTTAGTACCTTGGAGATGACAATGGATAATATGGGCGCAGAGTTGATGTCAAACTCCTCAGTGTGATCCCAGGAAACCTGCAACTCACATACACTAGAGAAATATTGATTAGAGATTTTATGCGGGGGTTGTATAACAAAGAAGATATGGGAAGCGTTAACTCCCTCGGTGGGTGTCAACCCCCATGTGATAATAATAATGATAAAATAGAATCCAAATAGATAACATGAAAGTTAATAAACAAAAGGACTTGAAAGATGCTAGTATGGAGATGGTGCTATTCATCAAATGCGTACAACATGAATCTCACTACATGAATCAAATCATGAGTAGAGTACCATGTAAATTCCACATGTTATCACACAGACAAAATAATAATGATATTATGATAAATGGATAAAATTCCTCATCATTCACCCAAATTTTCCAACTTTTTTTCCTCTCAAAATATGGGGAAAAACCCATATTTATAGCTTAATGGTGAGGTTAGACTGCAGGTTAAAAGATACTCAGGGTGAGTAAAGTAACCCTGATTAAAGGAAGTGATGTGATTCAGCGGGGCTCACAATTTGACTTAAAGTAAAGAAAAAGATAAGGATGTGATAAGAGGTGGGGATATTAGGTGAAATAAAGTATTCTCTTTTTGAATTTTAAGAGTGGGATGTCGGATGGGTGCATTATTGCCCATGTTTTGCATTATTTTTGAGATGTGACAATATTTGGATTATTAAATGGGTATGTAGAACCCATTAATTAATTAAAACCATGAATTAATTAAAATGTAGATGGATGGGATTTAGAACAAAAGAAAAGTGGGAGAAGATGTCAAAGCGGGATGACAGAGAGGGGTTACACCCAAAAATAGGTGTCTACAGGTTTATTCCCATTTAATCCAAGTGCTTCTTAATGAAAGACTAAAATTGATTTTGGTTCCAAAGATCACACTAGGTGCAAGGGAAGAGCATACACAAATTTTAGCCTTGATTATTTATCAAGTGAAAAATCCTTCACACGAAAAGATTAAGTACATGCCAAAATGAAATTTTATTTCCTTAAGCATAACAATTAATGATGATTTTTCCTACTTACTCCAAATTAGCAATAAGTGGTTTAGAGGTGCTTTTGGTTCCCAAGATCACACTAGGTGCAAGGGAAGAGCATACACAACCCTATTCCAAACTCATACAAAACATGAAACAAAATCACGCATAAAACCCTAAGCTAGTGTTAACAAAAATCACTTATCAAACCCTAAGTTATTTTTGTTATAAATATTTCTCTAAAATTAGAAAATTGACAAAAATAACAACTAAAAACCTTTTAAAAATGATAGAGACTCCAAAAATCAGAATTTGAAATTTCAAACTTTGAAGCAATTTTACTTGAGTGCATAGGCGCACCTCCTAGTGCATGAATGCATTTTGTAAAGCATGGGCACAAATCATGAAGCACAGGTGCATATAGTAATACACAGGTGCACTCTATAGACCATAGGTACAAGTTTTGATGCACAGGCACAATTTTCCCTGTAGGTGCTCAAAATCTAACTTTCAAAGAGGATTTCTTGAAAAAGATCAAAACTTTGGCTTTTTGGAGAAATTTTTCCATCACTTAGCCTCCTTTTATCTGCAAAGAACATGAAAACACAACTTCTACTACTAATCTAGTTGGAACAACTACCTAGTTTGAAAATTGATCTACAAAACTTTGAAAATTGCTCTAAAAAACTTGAAATTAAACTACAAAACTTAAATTAATCTAGAAAACTTGAAACTAATCTAAAAAACTTGAAATGAAAAACTTTGAAACTAAGTTAAAAAGCTTTAAAAATGAATGCAAATGGGGTATGTCTCCCACCGAACATGCCAAATGAAAGCACCTTAAAATCTACAAAGCAAATAACATGAATAATTAAGGGAAGCTAACACCATTACCATCTATAGCCAAGGCTTTAAGTTTACGAATGTAACACTAAAGATAAAAGATTAATGAAATGTTAACTAACACGAATATAATTCAAAATCTAGCTAATCATGCCTACTACTATATTGAATTGTTAAACTAACAAAGACCTAAATAGATCTAAGAGGGCAATCAAATTGGTATGGTTGCTACTCCAAACAAGGTGAAATGGCCACTCCAAATGACTACATGGTCATGGTATTTTTGGATATCCATCTGCTAACCCCATTGAAGACTTTAGGCAAGGATTGAGCTTGGCTATAAATTATATTTCTTATATGAGATGCAAATTAAAGCATGGTGTAAAATTTAAAGGTAAATACTTAGTCTTTTTATAGTTTTACCTTTGAGGAAAACTTGTATTTTGGTGCATGTGGGACTAAAAGTACAAATTATATTAAGACTTTTTAATCATGATTAAGGTTTTGTTAATCATAATTAGTGAATTAACAAGTGATTATGATGTGAGGAGCCTTAATCAACCACATAGGGTCAATTAGGAAGCTAAGATAAGCTTTTGAAGCTTATCAAGATGTTGTGGAGGGAAATGGGGTGATTTTGAGTGGATGGAAGAGGGGTTTGAGCCAATAATAGGGTATATTGACCAAAACAAGGGCAAAATAGGCTTAATTAGCTAGTAATTACTAATTATATGTTTCGAAGAGCATATTAACTTACGATTCATCGTAAAGTAACATCTTGAATGCGAAAGAGGTTAGGCAATCAACAGTGTGTTATTAATTGGCCAAAATGGTAAGAAACATTAGTTAATTAGTGGAAATCACTAATTATAACAGAATTGGTAGGGATGTTGGTTGATTTGTGTGTGTTTGGCAATAAGATTGCAAAAGTGGAATTTAGGTGTCTACATTTGCCCATGTTTGAGGTGAAGTGAGTAACTTCTCTTCAAATATAATAGAAAAACATAAACATGTAATTTTTTTGAAGAAAAATTAGTAGGATGAATGATGCCCCCTCGAGTGTCGATGAGGTGATAGAAGAAGACAAACGACAATCGAAAAATATTATTGAAATGGATATAAGAAATAATGATAGGGATAAACATGGTTGTTTATTACCCCGAGTGATTTGGAAGAAAAATTACTAACAATAATAAATGATAGTGGAAAAGAAATGATAACGGATAATATACGACAAACCTAATCTTTGCATCCAATTTGTCAATAAGCAACTTTGTTGTATCATTTTACCCCTAAATCTACATCATCAATATTTTTTGAAATAAACAAAAGTTTAAGATAACACGAAAAGCTAAATTACCAACATTTTTTCTTTGCTACGTAACTCCATGTAACATACATAATGCAATGGACACACTCTTACAGTTGCACATTGTTATTATATGTTATCAAATGGATTATGAATATTATAATTATGATGGATTATTTAGTAGTAAGCTAAATAATAATGTTAAACATTGGTAGAATTGATTTTGTATTAAGGGTATGCTTTAAAAAAAATTCTTAAATTATTGGTGATAACAAGGGTGTTACATGTCTTCAATAAACAAGAAATTGTTCATAAACCCATTCATTCAATCATTAGCCAAAGTGTGCATATGAAGGTACATATATAGGGAGGAATTAGGTCATCCAAAAAGGTAATTAACTCAACTCACAATCAGAAAATGACTAAAAATACATTCCCCTAATGACCTATTATTAACTTAAGCAAACTAATTAGACCATGTAGGTAAAACCTCATAGTGGAAAAAAAACCTACCCCAACAAAATATTCCTCTAAGGTATCTCCACTTATTCATATATTGAGAAAATTGATTTTAAAGCATTAATTATAAAATTATTCTTAAACTAATGTTTCCCCTAAATTATATTATTATGAAAGAATTGAGTTCCACTTACTCCAATTGTCCTTGGAAAGCTTATCTTTTGTCACTACAAATAATTTATTTATCGTGAGTAGAGTAAGAAAATATAATTTATGAATAGAATCTTCCTAGAATTTCTTCCACAATATATAATTTCAATGAATGTTCCCTAATGACACCTAAGAGCTCCCTAGAAATGATGTTGAAAAGTGATGAGTGTCATTTATGCTCTACTTTAATTCGAATAATTATTAATCGAGGGTATTGTCCACCATTGTTTGCAATAGGGAGAAGGAGATATTATTCTAATATTTTCCCTTTCAATGATTAGTAATGAAATTCAACGGTAAAATAATCTATTCAATTGTTAAAAACAAGTTAAGCAAGCATTCCTACTTTAAACAAGTAAAAGTAAATAACAAAAAGCAAAACTTGGAATAACGTCAAATTAATTTAAATAGACTAAACACACATAAATTTCCCATAGGCAACACAACAAATTTATTGAAAAGGAAATCTTGAATGATGAAGACAAATATACTCTATAAGTATGAACAAAATTTCATTCTTCTTTGGTTGAGTGAGCCTTTGCTCCTCCATTGGTTTGGGATTGGAATTGATCACAAAGATACCAACAAGATACTAGAAACTTCAAAGTTGTATTATATATTCGAAATCAACAACAATCATAAGTCCTTTCATGAATGTTGATAAGTTATATTAATAGTACATCATCTTTTAGTTTAATATGTCAATCACCCAAAAGTACATGAATACATACCTATTCTCACAGAGATTTTGTTTCTAACTTAAATTCCTAACATAACTCAAGTATTTATCCCATCAAACATAAGACAAATATGGGAAAACATTACATTAATGTTTCACTGCCACTGCTCATCCCATTTGTTGAGGAGAGAAATATGGGATATTGTTTTATTGAATACTACTAATAAAACACTATTGCTCGTCCCAACTGTTTAGGAGACAGGTGTGTGAGAGCACTGTATTCATGGTTTTTACTACATTTAAGCCTTTACTCTTTATTTTCTAAATTCTTACAATTGCTACCACACAATCATTTGGCTTATCTTAATAAGAAATGCTCTAATACCATATAGGAATTGAGGAAGGCCAAGGAAAAATATCTATAATACGAACATCCACACAAAGAAATCAGACGAGAGGAAGATATTCTCCAACAAAATCACATTGTATTAAACTAATAAGGAATGTTCACTAAATATTTGTGTGCAACCAATAATGGTTGCACTAGAACAAAATCTCTATAAGAGACTACATCTCAACCAACTTTTATAGATGACTCTAAGCTCTAATCTTACTTTCCACAAAGACACAAAGGTTCCTTATATAGTAAAAGTAAGAGATGAGTGAAAGGTAGGATACAATCATTCCCTAATTTAGACCACACCCTTCTCACACATGTGAGGATAACTACCACTTAAATGTGCATTTACCATATTTTGCACATAATAAATATCACCTAGGTAACAACACTACCTAAGGTGGACTTCACAACAAGCGTGATTATGACACACACCACGATGTGGTAAAAGAGAAGAAGTCTTATGCTCGTAAATATGGGTCCCAAAAACTAGGCCTAACAAAGCACCCATGTACAATGATAAGACAAAAAGAATAACATAATTGTTGAAGTAAATGTTTGTTGCATCTAGCAAAGCCTCCATAAGAGTGACTATAGTACGTGTTCCATCTAACTAAAATACATGGTGAAAACCAAATAAGTTTGGATTATAAATTATTCTAAATTTTGAAAGCCACACAAGGGTTAGCTCGATTACATAGCTGACATCGAAAATGATTTTGAAAAACCCAAAGGGTTAACATAAAATTGATCTAGCAGAAAAAATAATCAACCTATGCATCCACTAGGAATCAAAAAAAGGTACATAACATACTTGAACAACCAAGGAAGCATTGAGAATACATAACACTACTTATAATGCTAAGTAGGGAGTGAAGACAACACAACTCAATATCTCCAAATAGTGGCAATGTGGTAGGTGTGCAAAAAAGCACAACAAAATCCTCCAATGAGGGTGCCCAAAAATCCCATACGATGAGATTTACAACCAAAACGTGAAAATGAAGTGCAAAAACACACACACACACTCATGAAGGTATACAAATGTGTAAGCCCCCAATGACACTTTATAATTCAGTGCAAATACAAATACATTTGAAAAACCCACCCAATATGATTTACAGTTTATAAAATAAGCCATTAAGATGAAAAAGTTCAAATCCGAGTCAAAATCAAAATAAATAAATACTATAATTGTGAAGAGTTGGAAAAAATATACTCTTTAAAAAATAACATGCAAATCTAAGTTACCAATAAAAAAGTATGGCCTCATAAAGGTCCAAAAACATGATTCAATCAACTAAGTAGGCCAAAAAATGCTAATTCTGAAAACACGGGTAATTAAAATGCAAAAATTAACATCTCCACTATGTAGATCATGAATAAATAGGTAATATGAAAAAAATCATTTTCCGAACCTTTACGGATCACAAGTTATGAGCCTCTGAAAAAATGTACTCCAAAAAAGGGTTCAATGGTGAAAGTCTCATCCTTAGGGGATTTAAAATGCCAAGTAAGTGGTCATATGGTGAGTTAAGGGGTTGAGTGTAGGTGGAAAGGGCTAGATGATGGTCATATGGGTGACCAAGTGCTAACTGTGTGCAACATGCAAAATGTGCTAAAATTTCAAATGCACGCCACAGGTGCCTTTACGCTCCATTTTTTTGAACCGATACTTTTCAGAAAGATCTTGAAGAGAGGAATCCAAAAAATATACTTTTAGCACATTGTTTTGTAGAAAATACCCAAAAAACAATTGTCTTCTATGTTATTCCTTGTTTGCCGTGTAGATTTGAACTTTCAAAAAAGCAAAAAAAAAAAAAGAAAATGCTCCAAAAAATATACATATATATATTTTTAAAAATTGAGTAGAATTTATAAAAAAATATTGAATCATAACTCGAAATTTTAGTTTTTCCCAAAAATTGAAAAAATAAAAACATGACCCTATAAAAGCAATTTTGGCTCAAACAAAAACTACCCATTAGGCAATTTTCAAAACCCACAATGTGGATTGGCTAAAAAATGTTTAAGGGCTTGGGAAGAAACATTGTAGTTTTGGATTTGATGAAGGTGCAAAAAATCATAGCTCGAAAGACCACAAAAGGGAAATTGAGATCCACCAAAAGCACTAAAAATGGAAAAAGGTAAACAACTCTTAAAAAAACTCCCTTATTTTGGATCTGTAACAAATATTAGAAAAAACTCTGAATAAAAATCTAGACATGAGAAAATTATGAAATGGAGATGGTAGATTTGGCTTTGATACCATATAGGTGTCGGGCAAAGCCAAGGAAAAATCTGCAATACAACCATCCACACAAATAACTCAAATGAGAGGAAGAGATTCTCCAACAAACGAACAATACATTAAACTAACAAGGAATATACAATGCATATATCTATGAAACCAACAATGGTTGCACTAAAACAAAATCTCTTTAATAGACTACATCTCCACCAAAGTTAGAGATGGCTCTAAGCTCCAATCTTACTTTCCACAAGGGCACAAAGGTTCTTTATATAAAAAAATTAAGGATGGGTGAAATGCGGGATAGGATCATTCATTGAGCTACACCTAGCCCTTGTCACACATGTGAGGACAACTACCACTTAAATGTGTATTTACCATATGTTGTACACATAATACATCTCACCTTAGTAAAAACAGTACCTAAGGTGGACTTTACAACAAGTGCAACTATGACACACACCAACAATTTTTATAAAGTCCTAATATCATTTGTTAGATCTTTAAAAATAGAATACTACGACCATTCGATGCTTTTGAAACTTTTCATGTCATATGTTCATGAAAAATTGTCTTTCCACATTCTACAAAGTTGTTGTATAATAGTCAGGATCCATCTGAAACACTCATGAGCCACATCTATCTTTAAGTTCAAAGACTATAGTATTATGGAGCTACCATGACGCTACTTTGGGGCTATTTTTGTATGGTAATTTTGGAATCAAAATACTTTGGATTTGATCTCAAAAGGTCTTAAAATTCTCTAGAGCCAAACTTGTTGTATCTTTGTTCCCAAAACTTCAACCTTGTTCTTCAATGACTAATATAACATGTTTCACAAAATATAATATCTATTTTCCAAGAAATGTTAAAACATAGAAGCAATTTGGATCACATTGACTTTTTAAATATCAAGCCATAATATATACCCTATATTTTAATTTAAACAAATTATAAGTTCCTAAATTACATCTAAACCCACTTCAAAACTAGTTCTTGGAAGATAAAAATGTGTTAGTTTTTAGTTTTAGACGAGACAATTTATAAACACACCACACTTGGTAATGGGGTGTCACTAGGAAGATTGATCTCAAAAAAGATGATGGCCATTTATTTGAGGGGAAACAATGAAAGAGATTCCAAATGGAGAAATATTGACCAAGAGGGAATGAAATTTCCTAGATGATAGAATGGTCTAGACCTCACATGTAGTGGGAAATTTTATTGAAAGTCAAATCGGACCTTGGGTTTGGTTACCCACGAGGTTAAGATTGGGGGGGCTAGGTTAGTCAAATCTCAAAGAGGCTTGATATATTAACCTGAATGCATGTTGAAAAAGCATTTGTAACTTCTCACCATCACAAATTTAAATTACAACAATGAGTTTACTTCCAATCTTTCCACCATTTGTTGGGGGCTCATAGAAAAATTAGCTCGAGCAAGAGTGACCTAAGTTAGAGGAACTAAAATAACAATAAGAAGAGTTTTTATCCTTTCCTTTGGACATGTTATTATTTTATTTATTATCCTTCTTGTTTGTGTTATGGTCAAGGAGAGGTGCTTTGAAGCATTCGACTTTTTGTTGGGTGTTGTGAGAGGCGAGCTTCCAAGATGAGAGATCTCCCAAGATTATAAGGTTCATAGGCCATACATTCCTAAATGGAATTCCCTTTATCTAGTGATTATATTTTTTTGGGTCCTATTTGTATTCAAACCTCTTTTATTTATTTCCCTTGTTATATTTTTTATTTCTCAGGGCATTGACCTCACAAAAATTCTTCTTATCCTTCTTCTTAGAGGGGGAATCCATGAATTTTTCCCTTGTAGCATTGTGATTACCATCATGATGAGACGATTCATTTTTACCTAGGAGGGGTCCTTGAACCTCAAAATCCTATAACATTGTGCATTCATTAATATTTTCATTATAAGAGGTAGGTTCACGCTTTAGGATATCAAGGTGCATATTTTTACCTAAAGTTCGCATGAACATATCAAAGAGCTAGTCATTAATGAAAGTTTTTCCTACAATTATGTGATGACATAATTACATCGTTTCAAAATATGGGAGATAGAAACATTCATGCTAAAAAATTAACTAATACACTTGAAGAGATGGTTTATTGTTACTAAATTCAACAAGAGTATTCTTGTTTTATCTAATAGAGGTAGGTTATTGTAACTTTGGATGACTACACGACGACTTCTCAGGATCTCTTTCTACTAGAGGGTGACTGTACGCCGAAAAAGTGACAAGCGAGCGTGAGAATCTACAAGTGACTCTTCCGCGTATCCGACCTCTCGAGGTCGTGCCGAGACAGCTCCGGTGGGGGGTAGAATATGTGTGGGATGCAGACAAACTAGTTAGGCAGTCTAATGTCTTCGACACGCACTAGTGGGAATTTACGAGTCTAAGGCAAAGAAGGCCCTTCTAACTTGGACTGGTGTGATAGATCGATCGGCAAGGATGACTGCTCGAAGGCTCCAATCAATATCGAGCTCTGGCGTGATTCGATCTATGGGTTGCAGAATACGTGGAAAATGACCTGGGATAGTTTCGTGTATGTCTCCTAATAAGGTCATATAGTGGATGGTGAATATAATTGACCCTACGGACGATTCTCTGGGCCTAGTCCAGAATTCTCTAGCTTCGTTAGCCGCTATATCCAGTAAGGACAATTGTTCGATGATGATGGGTGGAAGTGGAGTGGATCTGAATACCAAGGTGCGTAGGGCTAGTGTCTATATCTGATTGACTTGTGGATTTGTTGGGGTTGTGGGATCGTAATCATTCAAGATAAGGCGGTGTCATTTCAATCCTGGGATACTTGACATGCTTATAGGGTACAAAGTACAAAGGTTGGAATGGAAAGCGAGCCCTCCCAATTTGGAAAGAAACCAAAGCCCAATCCATGGAAAAAGAGAGAGGACCAATGCTAATATATTAATTGATTTTGGACCAAAGATTTGTAATTCCTCCTGTTAGTGATGGGAGTACGAGTTAAAAACCTGATTCCGCAAGAACAGCTCTCGTAAGAATTTAGGGATTTAACAAACAAGTTTGCAAGAGTATCATTCAACATGGCTATATTACATATCATCCAAGGTAGGGGTGTGGGTAAGATGTAATACAAAGGAAATATCTACAAAGAAACTTACAGATAGGGGATGATAAGGTCCAAAAACATCAAGAAAAACTAAAAGACAACATTTGAAAGAGGCCATGCAAGAACCATGGCTAGGCAACATGTTCTAAAAAAAGGCACAATCTATACAAAGGGATGTCATGATTTTTTAGGGAAAGACACAAATTGCACAAAGGGAGGTCATGAGTTCTCAGAAAAAAGGCATGACCTATTAGAAAACAAAGGAAACGTGAGCTAAATATGAAGAACAAGAGACCACATGGAGAATAGGACTTGAGGGGTCTTATTGAGCGTGTAAAAATATTGATGGATAAACCCAAATATACTAATATTAGAAAAGAGGGGAAAAACTAGTAAGAGTACATGCAAGCAGGTTAAACCAACTATCCTAATTTAACTATCTAGTTTGTCATCTTACATTAACTATAAGAAAACAACTAAGAAAGGAAAAGAGAAAGAACAACCAATATTCTAATAAAATAAAAACCTACACTAGTCACAACTTTCTAAACACCTACACAAATTTGGAGATGAAAATAAATTTACATAGGTATACAAGAGCGAATGTTCAAAAAAATAGGGTTGTGTCTAATAGAAGATTCAAAAACTAGTCTGACAAATAATATTACAATAAGATTAAGAAACTAGCCTAGTTAATCTATATGCAAATAGATTAAGAAACTAATCTCAATCAAGAATAAAAATTAGAAAAGGGATCAATTTCACTTCACAAGAAAGGTTCCCTCAGAGCAAACCCAAAATAAATATAAGAAATGTATTGACTCGTATTCGAAGCATGATAGACCCATGAGGAGAGGGGGTAAGGATTTGCACTTGATGTTAAATGTTGGAGGATCCTTGAGGCAACCTCTTCCTTTAATTTGCTAAATAACCAAAAGAGTGTAAAGTAGATAGTTGTAGAGCTAGAATATAAAGCAAGTAAAGCAATCGTATGGAACACCATAGATCAAAATTAGAGCTTATGGACCTCCAATATTTATGCAATCAAGAGAGGAGGAAACAACACACTCGGAGAAGCTAAAAGCATTAGGGCAAGAATTTGCTAATTATTAAGAATAATCGTGGGATGTTCAACCATGAGCTTAAGTGAGTAGTAATTAGAGATAAATCCAAAAATATGATCAGAGACCGATTAATAGTAATTAAGAGAATTTAAAAGAGGTAAATGGAGGCCAAAGTACTTGTATATAGGTAAAAACGATAATGTACATTGACCAAAAACTTGTTGTAAGCCCTTACAAGCTATGTGATAAATATAAATGCGAAAATGTTGTCGTAACATGATTTTTTTGGCATAACAAGTGGCCAAGGAGGGGAGTTATGATGGAGCTTTGATGGACATCTTCATGGAGTTTAACTGGCCCAACTATCATTCAGAGGTGTCTGGATCACCCTAGCCTGACAAGACCATCTTGTGAAGAATGAAAATGAGTTGACAATATATAGAGCAAGTACAATATTGAGATTGAGCCTTATGATGGAGATGTGAACACCGAAAAGCTAGACCATTGGCTAGCTCAACTGGAGGTATATTTCAGTTTGCATCACATTAATGAAAGTCGACAGATTTCCTTTCCTCGGTTAAAATTGACCAATCATGCTTTAACTTGGTTTGAAATTTATGTTCATTCTTTGGTTATTAAAAAGCGTCCTCTTATTACTAAGTGGGATGAATTTGAAAATCTAATCAAAAAGTAATTATATCATATTTGTTATGAGGAAGAGAGGTCCATGTATTGGCAGTATCTCGGGCAGAAGCAAGGCCATCCCATTCAAGAGTACACTAGTGAGTTCTAGAAGAAAGCTATTTAGATAGAAAAGGATGTAGTAGACCGAAACTTGTTGATGAAATATGTTGGTGGACTCAATAGCCACTTAAGGAGACCTGTCCTTTTGGCCAAGCCGATAGATGTAGACGAGGCTTGTACGTAAACTCACTATATAGAGATGGAAAACCAGAAGGGTCCATCTGCCTTTCAATATGCTTCAAACAAAGAAGACGGCACCAAGCAAAAGGACAAAGGGAAAGGGAAAGGTAAGAATAATGCTACTTCTATTTCTAAAAAGGATACTAAAATTCATTGTTGTCATTGTGATGTTGACACTTAGTCTGAGGAAAAATGTTGGAAGCTCCACCCAGAATTACATCCCTTCAAGAATAAGAAAAATAAGAAGGCAATGGCTGCCCTCCAGGGAGAGGAAGTGTTTTGCAGCGAAGAGGTGGATGAGACCAAGTGTTGTGCCTTTGTCCATAGAGAGGTGTGTTTGGGTAATAGTAGTAATGCTCAAGAGAATGAACTTGCTAAGCTCTTTCACATAGAAATTCAGTTGAAGAATACCAAAGTGGATGCTCTTTTTTATTCTTGTTCACAAGCTAATTTGGTTAGTAAAGAGCTAGTTAAGAGAATGATGTTGGAAACTTACAATCATCCAAGTTCTTACTCTTTGGGTTGGGTAAAGAAAGGTGTAGACGTCAAAATTACTAAATAGTGTAAGATTAATTTTGGTATTGATAAAAAATTTATTGATGAAGTCATTGTGGATGTTCTTCCCCTTTATGTGTCTAATGTGGTGTTTGGCAGTTTGTATATGTATATTAGGGATGTTATCTTCATAAGAAGAGCTAACCAGTACCATTTGGTGAAGGACGGTAAAAGCTACTGTACACTAGAAAAGTGACATGCAAGCGTGAGAATCTACAAGTAACTCTTCTTCGTACCCGACCTCCCGAGGTCATGCCGAGATAGCCAATGGGAATGGAATATATGTCGATACAGACAAGATAGTTGGGAAATCTTATATCCTCAACACGCAATAATGGGATTTGCAAATCTAAGGCAAAGAAAGCTCTCCTAACTTGAATTGTTGTAATGGATCGTTCAAATATAATGGCTGCTTGGAGGCTCCAATCAATGTCGAGCTCTACCGAGATCCTATCTATTGGCTGTTGAATATGTGGAAAGTGGCATGTAGGTGCTTCGTATATATTTCCTGACAAGGTCATGGAAAATGCTAGTGATAGATGCAGTGGATTTGTAGAAACTATGGGTGATTTTTTGGTCTAGCCCAACAAATGTTGGATTGATTGGATTCTATATTTAATACGGAAAATTGCGTTATGATATCTAGCATGAGTGGTGAGGATCTAAATACCAGCGTTCGTAAACTGGTGTCAATACTTAACTGACTTCCAGGCCCGTTGGGTTGTGGGACCTGGGGATCACAACCATGAGTTCGTGTTTGTCATGGACCTATTATGGTCATGTGAAGAATCAATCTCTTCTTATGACTATCCAATGGTCATAAGCTTTTTCAGCTTGTATGTTTAGTACCAGGAGTTGTGTGATTTTCTCAAAATACCTTACGAGTGTTTTGGAAACTTGTATATGCAACCCTGTATCTATGTCGATGAGAAGGTCTGTTGCGTCTGGCTACGAAACTAACGGATCACATCCAAATATTTGTTCTCTTTCGGGTTCTTCTATAGTCATGCATATATTCTATCAGGACAGTCTATAGTTGGGTTGACTTGACCAGAATGTGTATGCTTTGCCATCTTCAATATTTAATTGTCTTAGTTGTTCACTAATTGCTTGTTGGTTTGTTGTCATTTGAAAAACCTGAATCCTAAGCCCTTGATCTATATCCGTTAATATTGTGAAGAGATTCGGTTGAGGTACTACCGGTTCAAATACGTAATCCCTGGGTTCTCTAGGTCCCGTAATTGTCATGTAAAAGGTAATCAAACTTTAACTGAAACAAGTAAATTAACTTTGAAAGATATATCTACACTATGCTTATATTCCTTTTATTTTTGTATTTTCAATGATGTGTATTTGAACAAAATTAAAAGAGCAGCTATTCTAATATATTCAGAAAATGGACAATTAGTCTAATGACGGAATTTAAAACAAGCAAGTTAGCCTGGTATAGCTATTTACCTGTGCAATTGTGAATTTATCCTAAATACTTAAATAACTTAACTAGTTTAATTGAAAGACTTTCAATCCTACCTCATAAGTGAGGAATGAATCATAGTTTCTAAGAAACTATCATTCCCCACAGCTTCCCCGACAATATTGAAAGTGAATTTTAACTTGAAATAAAATGATTTACTACTCTATTTGATATATTGTAACTACAACTTTGATAGCTCAAACCTGGAGTTTACAGAACAGTGGTAAATCCAGTCGTATCATGACTTGTCCCCTCAGTGTGATCTCCTCGTTCCTTCGTGTTCTCGCAAATCTAGAAAAATGTGAGTGTGATAGTGTCATCAGAAGAAGATGCTCAAACAATGACAACTTTGGATATAAATCGAATACAATGCAAGTAAGAGAGGGATAGTGCAAGTGAACACAGCTTGACTATGCAATTCCTAGCAGGATTTATTGCGGGGATACAACATAAAATACTGAGAATTCTAGGATCTATTTCTTGTGACAAAACAAAACCTACAACTCTAAGATCATCAAAATGGATTCTAATCTAGAACTGAAACTACCTTATGCTAAGCTGGCTGTATGGGACAGCAATGGAGTAAAATGAAAGTATGAGGATCAAATGATCTCTAAAGCAGAAGAGAGGCTGGGAATTCATGCAAAATATAAAACTATTGAGACTCGTGCAAGAACTTCAAACAAACTAAATGATCAAACACAGAAGGAGAGGGCTCATTTGTTTGAGAACAAGATGAGTATTTATAGCATTTGGATTTACCAGAGGGTAAGTCTAAATTGATCTCTTCTAATATAAACAAAGGGAAAAAACTATTTACAGGCGGCCAAAACATAAATGCAAGCTTTAGTGGATGAGAAATGCGGGTGAAATTTGAATTTTTATGTTTGATGAAATCGTTGAAATTTTCTGGAAAACACGCACAAGACCTCCACCCTGCGCAAGGGGTGGTTACAGGACCGTCGCCCTATCCTAGGCGGCGATCACGGGACCGCCGCCCAGGTAGGGCGGCGGTTCTGTAACTTAAAGACAAAATGCAAGGTAAAATGGGGCAGAGGTTAGAACAAAACATGTAAAAGCTAGACAAGGATTTCTAAGATGCCAAAGTGTACTTGGTGAGCTTTTCCAGATTTCAAACACCTTGCAAAGAGATTTGAATCATCATTGGGGTTTTCGTAACCTCTTTTCGGAAGTACAATACCTACATTTTTGGGTACATACATATTTCCCCCTCGGAGAAGCATTTTAGCCATTAAGAGGCGTAAAACAGTGGGTCTGAGTATGGTAGTCCCGAAATGGGGAGTTAGAAGTTATCCCTAACACGCCCGTGTGACGAAATGTCGCCATCCAAATTCCCGCTAGCTGTAAAATGAAAAGAGAACTCAAGTGCAGATAGATAAAATAAATCGAAAAATAAATACTAAATTAACATGAAGTGAGGACTTACGATTTGCGCGGGGATAAGAACTTACCTCTGTCGGCGCTCCAACTCTGCGTAAGAACACTGAAAAAAAAATAGAATACTATATATATATATATAATGAGCTCATTTTACTATTCATTTACGCGTGTCGATTTGGTGGTTTTTTAGCTCTGGGACCCACGGTAACCGTTTTCGATGAGAGTATAGTCAAAATGTTCGTTGCGAGATCGTGATCATGCCTTCGAGAGTAGGACATAGACCCACAAAGTCTCATTTTAGTTCTTCTCAATTTATCGTTTTTAAACCTAAAATGTAAAAATGTTAAAAACTTTGTCTTGGGGGGATAATTTTTGAAAATTTTAGTTTTAAATGAGTCTCTAGGGGGGGCGCCCATAGGGTAGGTCTTTATTTCATTTAAAATGGTGCATTTTTGCTTTTTAAAAGTGTTTTTAGGGCTTTCGAGCCGTTTTTCGATTCGGGACATGACCGTCGCCCTGCACAGGGTGGCGGTCATGGGACCGCCGGCCAATGATGGCGGCGGTTATGGAACCGCCACCTCATAATGCGGTGGTTACAGGACCACCGCCTCAAAAGGCGGCGGTTAGGAAACCGCTGCTCTGCACCGGGTGACAATTTCGAAGAGAATGTAAAAAAAGATGTAATTTTTAATTATTTTTACATTTTTGACATTTTTATATGATCTTGATGATTTTTCTAGTTGGATTATGTTACTTACTCTTTTTCTCTGTTTTGGGTGTATGTAGAAGAAGGAGGAGTACATCAGATGGAGTAGAGAGAGGGAGTGCGATTGGCTCCTAGAAGTGTTAGAGGCACTTACCCAGGCAAAGCGAGATACTCTACAGAGGGCTAGTATTTAGAGGATTGCACAAGTCCCTGACTTATTTTCATACTGGGATGTAGATCGGAACACTTTCCAATTTATAGGAGTTAGGGGTGAGTGGACTATCACCCTAGAGGACGTTTATCGCATATTGGGGGTCCCAATTCTTAGGAGGCGGCTGTCTCTTAAGACAACAATATTCAGATCTCAGATGGTTTAGTGGGCCACCTACATGGGAGATGTTGTTGTCTCCATGGGCTCGAAGAAGGGGGTGAAGGTCCGTTCCATTGTCGATTCTCCTATCCCTGTGCTCCGCCAGGCTGTTATGGGTATCTTGGCTTCGTGATTGATTGGGGACAAGGAAGGAGATACTCTCTTATACTGCTGGGCTCCCATTATCGCACAGATTAAGGCACATGGCCATGTTTAGGCTTGGGGAGTATACATTCTTGGACCACCTATCATGATTTATATAGGGTGGTTAGATTATAGGAACAGTCATTGAGTCACCCTACTCTAGTTATGAGTTGGGTGTATGAGCGCATCATTCCCTATGGGAGAAGCGTATAGGCAGAGGATCCCGAGGCTGTTAGGGCAGCGAGGTGGACATGAATTACTGTACTTAGGATGCCATACCAGCCAGTGGCTTCTCTAACTTTTACAGACATGGAGGCCAGTCATTATCAGGCCATGACAGGGTTATGGGGAGAGGAGACACACACACTAATCACCTGCTATACTACCAGTCAACTAATAGACAGGATGGGGAAGTTGGAGATCTACCCTTTTGACAGAGTACCTCAGTAGTTTGGCCTCCCCTACATTGATATGTTTCCTCGAGCGAGGCCACTATACAGGTCTGTTCGTGAGGCCAGGGGAGGTCCTCGAGGCTGAGGTTGGACCACGATCACTCCTGGGGTTCCCATTGCAGCTAGGTAGGTGGTTCGTGCTCGAGGGGTAGTTGGTGCTCCTTAAGCACCTTTACTTCAGATTGGAGCCGGTCTTACTCATAGTGGAGAGGGAGATGAGCCCATTGATGTGGACTCAGAATTTGAGGAGTTCATAGGAGAGGAGACAGAGGAGGAGACGACGGGGGATGAGACTGGAGGTGGGGTTGGTAGGACAGATGAGGAGGATGATAGTGACTCTGAGTGACATGACACTCAGAGTATCTTGAGGGCCGAGAGGGTGAAGGAGAGTGCAGAGAAGGTGACCCTGATCTTAGAGGAGTTACCTTCTCGGGATATTGGGGGAGATGATGAGTTTGTGGTGGGACGTCACTTCTTTCCAGATTTGGGGGAGGTTCCACAGTCGGCGGCGGCGTCAGTAGCAGGCACAGATACTAGAGATCCCACCTAGATGTCTGGAGATCCGAGTGAGTTACTACTCTTTTATTGATTTTATTTTAGCTATAAATCTTTAGTTGATATTTCTCTTTTGTTGTTTCGTTTATTTTTGACCTTATTTTGGACAATTTTCTAACTTGTTTATTTCTCTTTTTTATTTGCAGCGACCACTGAGGGATGACGAGACTTGATTCGCGAGGTGTGCATGGACACCCTGTTGCTTCCTTCGAAGGGTACTTGGGATGAGATTACTAAGGATGTTGGAGAGCCTTCAGCAACTGGCCGACATACTGATGTGTTTGCCCCTGTCTGGAAGGCGGAAAAGATCATGACCTCCCTTCGTACTGAGTTGGTTGGATATAGGACTGCTGAGTGCTTGATGAGGAGGAGTCGTTCTCACAATGAGACCACAACTACTAGTCGTGATCATGAGCCCTCAATTCATTCAGAGCTTCATCACAGCAGGAGTCCTAGATGTGGTCGTGCACCCTCTGAGGGATCCCATAGGGATTGAGAGATCATGGTGTCTTTTTATAGTGATTTTTGGTCGGATGTTTATATGAGTGTTTTTCTATTTTTTGGGCTCATTGAGCGTTTTGACCATGCCTAGTGCATGATGGAAATGTATATAAAGCATGATATATATCTTTTTGGATCTAGATCTTCTTATGCCTATAATTTTATGATTTGTTTCCCACGTGTATACTAAATGTTTTTATAATCTTTTGTTTTTATATGCTTTTCAGAATGTATGGAATGGATGACAAGTGATAACAAATGTTTGAACATAATGCTTCTCTTTTATTTATTTTTGTAATGCTAATACGTGATGATGAAAACATATTGTAGTACTGAACTTTTGGCTTCTTTGGGCAATCTTTGTTGCTTCTTCTTGTTTTGGCAAAACGTGATGAACATATAGTGATAAAGAGATGAACTTGCCCCATTCCTATCTCCACGCAACTAGTAAGATGCGAGGGCTCAACACCAAGAGTTGGGAAGGGCACAAATTATATGAGTTTGAATGAATGGAAATGAGGAGAAAAAATAAGGTTTGGATAGAAATCAAATTCAGACTTGCGTACTTACTCTTGCTTGAAACTACTACATAGTTCAGAATGTATCTTATTTTCCAGTTTATCTAGACTTAGATCCATGGATGGCAATTTGGTCGACAAAATCTAGTTTTAAGGATTTAATCTCTTTGGAATTTAGATACTTAATTTCACTTAACACATTTGCTTTGCATTTTTTAAAATGCTAAGATTCATTGATTTGTGTGAATGAACCCCCTATGCCCTGTCTCATGCTACTGGTAGGAAGCATGGGCTCATCACTGAAGGTAGAACATAGGCGAGTAAGGGCACTTCTTTCCTTTCTCAACCTCGTATCACTAGTAAGAGATGCGGACTCATCACCAAAGGTTGGTGGGGAAAAGAAGTGTGTAAAATAAAATATTCTATTTTATTTAGCATTTTTGATTTAACTTGACACTTCTGATTTGTAACTTTGGAGTATCCTTGTTTCAAAGAGATGTAATAAGGATAGATGTGACACCAAGAAGCTTCTAGAACAAACCGTAGGTAAGAACAACTTAACCAAGTAGAAAAGAATGAGTATGACCAAGTATGCAAGCCTTGGTATGGTTTTTGTCAAGACTTTGTCTGTCGATTTGATGAAATGATTTTGGAACCATTTGATGATATTATGAAAACTGAAGAGATATGATTTTGAATGTTTTTGCTAATATTTTCAAAAGCTTGTAATGAATTGCTTAAGAATAAGTTCCTTGACCATAATAGTTACGAAACGAGTGAACAAAATGAAACAACTAAGTGACTAAATGCAATGTAGGTAGATATAATATACAAATGGTGATGTTGATGACCTATGCGTAAAATCGTTTAAGATGCAATGAATTGATAGTTTAATTGAATTCCTCACCTTCTAGTGTACATAAGAGATACACACCATTTCCATAGTCTTTCATGACTCGGTATGGGCCCAACCACTTTGGTCAGAATTTCCTTCCTTCGTTGGTTTTCTTATCAATCTAGCTATCTAGTCTTAGAACTAGATCTCCCTCGTATACTTCTCGTTTGTAGACCTTTTTGTTATATTACTGGCACATCTGGTCAGCATAGGATTTGTGGCTTTTTTGGCGTTTAGCCTAGCCTCATCAATGCTTTCTAGTTGAGAAAGGCATGCCTCTCTATAGGATTCTTCTCCCAAAATCCCTTATAATGAGATGCAGAGGCTGGGTATTTTGACCTCAAGCGGGAGAACTGCTTCTACCCCAAATACTAAGGAGAAAGGGGTTACCCCCATCAGTGTTCTTATTAAGGTTTGATGGGCCCACAAGGCCGGGTATAATTTTAAATGTTAATCTCGTTTATTCTCCTTAACTGTTTTGAGGAGAATAGCTTTTAATGTTTTGTTTGTGGCTTCATCTTGTCTGTTGGCTTGAGGGTAATAAAGAGAGGCCGTATGATGGTTTATCTTGAATTTACTGCATAACTCATGGACTTCATCATTCTTAAAGGATGTTCCATTATCTGAGATAATGACTTGTGGGACGTCGCACCTGCAAATGATTTGATTCAAAATAAACTTAACGATTACAGATTTTGGTACGGTGGTGAGAGGCATGGCCTCTACCCATTTGGTAAAATATTATGTGGCTGTGATTATAAAATTGTGGCCATCTGTTGATGAGGGGGATAATTTCCCTATCAAATCTAGGCCCCACGTGGAAAAGGGCGATGGGGTTATGATTGGTTGTAGAGATTGTGCTAGCATGTGAATCTCGTGGGAGAATTCTTGGCATTTATGAAACTTGCGCACAAACTCTACTACGTCATGTTCTCGAGTGGGCCAAAAATAGCCCATATGATGTATTTTGTGAGCAGTGGTGTGACCACCGAAGTGGCCTCCACATATCCCACTATGGGATTCGTAAAGAATCTGTTTGGATTCTTCAATGTCAGCGCATCTTAAAAGCATTGCATCGAAGACATTACGATAGAGCACCTGTTCTAAAATAACATATTTAGCGGTGATAATGTGTAACCGCCTTCTTTGTTGCAATGTGGTAACTTCTGGGTATGTATGGTCCATGATAAAATTGACGATGTCAGTATACCAAGGGCATGTAGAGATGGAGGGTTTGGTTTTGACAAAGTATATGCACTCATTGGGAAAGTCTAGATCTACCAGATCGCCTCCATCTAACGGATTGTCAGCTAATCAGTCTACAATGACTTGTCCCTCAACGGATTTTTAATTTACAAATGTTAATTCAAATTCACCCATCAAGGTTATGAAACGTCCAGCCTTTTTGGATAAAGACCCTTGCATGAGGAATGTTCGTAAGTGATCCGTCTTTACAATGACCCTTGTTTCTTGATTTAACATGTAATGTCTTAAACGCTTTGTTGTGAAGACTATGGTAAGGCATTCTCTTTCTGCCTGTGAATAATGTGTTTCATAATCAAGCAACATCCGGCTAATGAAAGAGATTGCATGTTCTCGTTTATCATTGTCTTCTTGAGTCGACATGCAGGCTAACGAGACATCAGTAGCCTGTGAATATAAGATCAAAGGATGATCTGGTCTAGGAGGCATTAGTGTGGGAGGAGACAACAAGAATCGTTTAACTACTTCGAAGGCCTTGTTACATTCTTTTGTCTAATCAATACTATAATATTTCTTTAATAGATTGTTTATTGGATGAACAACAAAGCTTAAGTACAGAATGAACCTTCGAATTGCACCAAGTTTCCAAAGAAATGATCTGATACCAAACTCGTCTGATGGTGGAATCATTTCAAGAACAACCTGGATTTTGGCTGCATCGACATCAATCCCTCGTGAAGATATAATGTAGCCCAAAAGATTGCCTCCTGTCACACCAAATATGAAATTCTCTAGGTTTAATGTGACGTCATATTCGATCAATCGTGAGAGAATGATACAGAGTACCTCTGGGTGATCACAACACTTCTTGGCCTTGGCCAACAAGTCATCCACGTAGGATTCTACGATTTTATGAATAAGGTCGTGGAATATGTATGTCATTACCCGTTGGTATGTAGTGTCAGCGTTCTTAAGACCAAATGGCATGACAACGTAATAATAAGTTCCCCAAGGAGTTATAAACGTGGTCTTGGATTGATCCTGTTAAGATATTTTGATTTGATTATACCCCGAGAATCCATCCACGAGAGACAAAAGCTCAAATCCAGTTATTGTGTCAACAATAACGTCGATGGATGGCAGCGGGAAGTCATCTTTGGGACAAGCTTTGTTAATGTCCCGAAAGTCTATGCAAATGCGTATCTTCCCATTCTCTTTTAGAACAGGGACAATATTAGATACCCATTGTGAATAGTCAACTGGTTTGATGAATCCCACTTGGAGAAATTTCATTTCTTCTTCTTTCACCATGAGAGCCACTTTTGGTTTCATTGGTCTCGATTTTTGTTTAATTGGCTTTGCATTTGGTTTGGTGACAAAATTATGTACCGCGATATGTTGTGCAATTCCCGTCATTTCTTTGTAATTAAATCTAAAAGCCTTTTGATGTTCCTTGAGGATTTGAGTATGTATTTCTATCTCCTCTGGAGTTAATGAGGATCCCAACTTCAAAATATTTGGTTCTTCCTTCGTTCCACTGTTTATGTCAATTGTTTCTTTGATTAAGGAAGTGTTACCTTCTTCAAATTTAGGCGACACCAGAGGTAGTTCCAAACTTTCTCTGTTCTCTACCTCATAGATATCGAGATCCTTTTGCAGAGGAGACTCTATCATGGGATTTCAAAAATAGGAAGAGGAATGTGAGATTAGGGAAAGATCCACTATGTGATGAGCGAGATGTAACTCTGCATAGGTGTTTAGATATTCAAGAGTGACTTTATCGTTGTCAAAGTGATCTGGGATAAAGGACTCATTCTCAGCTTCTATATGTGTCAGGAGCGGGTTTGCTGGTATTTTACGCACCAATGGTTCAGCACGAAGTGATACCGTGAAACTTGTATTTTCCAACTCAATTTTTGGAGTGAAACAGGAGCTGAGGTTGCTATTGAATCAGCGAGAAGGTTCTACTCTCATGGGATTGCTTCGATTGATATGAAGTTGAATCCTTCGGTTAAATCTAATACTATCGTTTTATAGAGTTGTAAATGCTTAGCTTTAGTCTCATATACTTCAGAGACTTGGTTTGCAACTAGTTGCGAGTCTCCTAGCACTCTAATGTTATCAACGCCCATCCTTTTGGCTATGATGAGGCCAAGGAGGAGGGCTTCATACTCAACCTCGTTGTTTGTACACTCAAAATTTAACTTAAAGGCAAAAGGTAGGATCTTTCCCCTCATGAGAAGTAAATATCACACCTACCCTAGCTCCAAAACAAAATCTAGCTCCATCGAAGTGGAGAGTCCAATATTTGCTTGGAAAAATGGACATTGGGACATTCCTCATGTTTGTTTCTTCCGCCTCGGTTACTTCTACCATACAAACTTCGTCTGATGGAAGGGAACCAATTCCTAGGGTGTATCCCATACCCATTTAATCAAATGGTAGGAGAATGGGTAGATATTTCTCTAGTAATTCTACAATTTTTGCGGGTAGTCCCTAATGATACCATTTCTATGATGTTAGTCTTACTTTCGAGTGCTGAAATGCCTTCGACTAGATTTGTAATTTCTAATTCTGTTGTAGGTATCAACTTCTCTTCTTGTTTTGAATTGATTGTTTTGCTAAGTTGATTCGTTGGGAGTTCAAAGTCAGAGTGTACGCCTGGTATCTTCTTCAAATCTGCTAGGTGTATATCGAATTGTTTTGGGTCACCTTGTGCCACAAATATTTTCCCTAGGTGCAATTATTTTTTTCATGGAATAGCGGGTGGAAGTGATTACCTTCATGCAGTGTATCCATGGTCGATCGAGGATCATATTATAGGTGGTTATCCGATCTATAATATAAATTTTGGTGAGGACCGTCTTGGGTCCTAAGGTGACTGGTAAAACTATTGTTCTAATTGAAGTGGCCTTGAGGCTATCATAACCTCTTAGCGTGATTTCGTGTTGTGGAACAATTTGTTTCTCCATATCCTAGCTTTCGAAGAAAAACGAAGGGGACTATGTTAATTACTGCCCCATCATCAATCATTGTGCACTTAACATAATTTTTATAAACCCATACATGTAAATGCAAGGCTGGGTCACCTCTACGTGCAATTTCAACATCTGTTGTCATTTTGCTTATATCAAATATAAACTCAGTATCCCTTATCTGGCTGCCCTGGAGGGTAGACATCAAAGTCTACATGGTTTACTTGTGTTTATGTAGGAGGAGTGATGTTAATTAAATGACCAAGGCCTAATGCTTCTAAGAGAGCAGCCCTAAGGGCGGGAGATTTCTTCAAACAAATCCAAGAAGGAAATGTGAGAGAAGGTCTTTGTTAAGTCATTAATTAAATCATAAGCACCTAAGGGTTTTACCAATGTTTGTTGAATGTTGTCTAGTTCTAATGGATAGTTTAGAACTGGTTGAGAAGAATAATCTCGTGTTCTTGTTATGGTTTCTACGGGTAACTCGGTATCTAACTCTACCAGGCCAACTATCTTAGTGTGTGGTCGAGTTCCTAATTAAGGTGCGACCGGTGGATTTAATGAAGTTGAGGCTTCATGATCATTATTTCCTGTCATAACACCCTTGTTCGTACCATTTGGATCTAACCTATTATTGTTAGAGTGATTTGGGAGTGGATCGTTGAAGATCTTGAGGGGTGCATTTTGAGGGGAAATTGCTCCCGTATCAGTGTTTGCCATGGTTACTATAGAATTTGTTAAAAACATGTCTATAAAGAGTTGTCTTTGGTCTTCTAGCAAATGTTGCATGAATTTATTGTAGTCACGACAACTCCTATTATCATGGCCTTGAATCTTGTGGAAACTAAAATACAAGTTGGGATTATAGTTTTGAGGTTGTTGATTTGAAATTTGTTGTGGTCCAAAATTCTAATTAGGTTGTTGGTTGTTAAAATTAAAATTTCGAGGCTGTTGCCTTTGGTTTTGACTTTGATATCCAGTTGGGTTTTGATTTGGACCTTGTGTTTGGATTTTCCGTTGTTGTTGTTGTTGTTGTCGTGATGGACGATTAAAATCCACTGCGTTGATTGTTGGAGTAAAGTTGTTATTTCACTGTTTGTTAACAGGTGGCAAAAATGTTTACGACATTTACCCTTTTAACTTGGTCAGTTACTCCATCTATTGTAACCCCGCTGTTTTTGTTAAGGATTTTGGGTCCTTGATTGGTATTCTTGGCATTAGGATAGGTCGTAGTGTTTTAATTGGGAGTGATTAATTTCCTGTTTGTTCTATATGTCTTACGACCACTATCTATTGCCGCTTGATCTATTTAGAGGGCACTCTCGAGTACATCATCATAAGTCCTTAGTGGGAACTTCTAGACTTACTCTCTATTAAGGGAATAAAGGAATAAATCACATAGTTCCATTTGATCCATGTTTGGAGCACTTGCTGATGAGTAGAGGAATGTACGCCATTTTTGAATAAAATGAGCAATGGATTCATTGTGCTCTTATTTAATATGTAAGAATTCTTTGATTCATGTTCTTAACAATTTGTTCATGTCAAAATATTTGATAAACTCTGACACAAGTTGTTTGAATGAGTGTCTCGAGGCTTTAGGTATTCTATAATACCAATCAAGGGAAATACCCTATAAGGTTTTAGGGAATATCTTAGCAACAACCCCATCCCAAGGGAGTAATTCTCAAATGGTGTGGCATAGGCCTTGATATGTGCATTCGAATCTCCCTCCCCTTTATACTTGGGCAAATCAGGAAGAGGTCTTGGAAGCATAACACTCCATATGGTGAAATCTAGAGGCTCTTTTAAATATTACGAGTAAGTCCCTACCGCATAGGTTTCGACCATCGATGGTGCCTGCTGAGGGGGTGGGGGTGGCATGGGTTGTCGATATGGCATAGCATATGTATTTATAGGGACATAAGGAAATCCCTGTGGTTGAGTGAACATCCCAGGAGAAGAGAACATGTCTCCTTGTAGTGATTTTGAATAAATGTTCAAGTAGGGAGGAACATTGCTCTAGTATGCGTTGTTTGGTGCTAAGCCGGGAGGTATCATACTTTCAACTGGACCGGCATTTGAAAACACGGTTCTAGTTGGTGTTTGTTGTGGATAGCTATACGAATGTTGAGGAGGCATGCCTAGCGTGCTCGTTCTTGTAAGGAGTTCAACTTGGCTGGGATGATGCGGAGGGTTGGGGATTTTTGCTTTCCTGAAATATAAATTTTGATTTGCTTGAGAAAGTTCTAATCCTCTAACCTTCTCAACTAAGGCTAAGATGACCTCGATTGACGAAGACACGATGTTTTTCCTTAATGGTGGTTGTTGTACACCTTGAGGTTGTAAAGGGGTATGATACCCTACTATGAATTGATCATTACCCTGCCAAGCTTCAACAAGAGTATTTCCCATAGGTGGAGGAATGGGGGTGTTTTCTTGGAGTTGGGTATCGGGTTGTGTTTGCAAACTTCATATAGGTGGGTACATGTTTTGGAAGCGTTGTTCGCTTCTAGCATACCACGCTAAATACTCCTCATCCAAAAAAGGGAGTGGATATGACTGTCTACTGATTTGTGGTCTAAACAAAACTCGAGGAGATGAAGTGGATTCTCCAGTAAACATCATATTGTTAGAGCCTGAGGGCCCTGGTTGGTGCGTTTGTGTGAGCTAATCCAACTCCTCAATTCAGAACGAAGAACTAGAGCTAGTTATTTGAGGGGGAGTTTGTGATGACAAATAATTACTTGAATAGTTTTCAGCCCATGTAGAAAGTGAGGGTGACGGTTGTTTATTTGTTTGACCATAAATTACTTCGAGACCTGAGAGAGGTATGTCATATACGTCGTATCCTGACATATCCGGGGGGTATATGAATACCTGCAGAATAATGGGAAAGAGCGAAGGTGGATGAAAGAAATGAAAATAAAAGGGGAACAGTTGTTTGTTTCACGTTGGGTTCACCAATTTTTGTATGCTAGAAAAGTGAAATGCAAGCATGAGAATCTACAAATAGCTCTTCTTCGTACCCGACCTCCCGAGGTCATTCCGAGATAGCTGGTGGGAATGGAATATATGTGGATACAGACAAGCTAGTTGGGCAATCTTATATCCTCAACACGCAATAATGGGATATGTGAATCTAAGGAAAAGAAAGCTCTCCTAACCTAAATTGGTGTAATGGATCGTTCAAATATAATGGTTGCTCGGAGGCTCCAATCAATGTTGAGCTCTGCTGAGATCCTATCTATTGGCTATTAAATACGTGGAAAGTGGCATGTAGGTGCTTCGTATATATTTCATGACAAGGTCATGGAAAATGCTAGTGATAGATGCAGTTGATTTGTAGAAACTATGGGTGATTTTCTGGTCTAGCCCAGAAAATGTTGGATTGATCAGCTTCTATATTTAATGTGGAAAATTACGTTATGATATCTGGCGGGGGTGGTGAGGATCTAAATACCAGTATTCGTAAACTGGTGTCAATACTTAACTGACTTACAGGCCTGTTGGGTTGTGGGACCTGGGGATCACAACCACAAGTTCGTGTTTGTTGTGGACCTGTTATGGTCATGTGAAGAATCAAACTCTTCTTCTGAATATCCAATGGTCATAAGCCTTTTCAACTTCTATGTTTAGTACCAGGAGTTGTGTGATTTTCTCAAAATACCTTACAGGTGTTCTGGAAACTTGTATACGCAACCCTGTATCTATGTCGATGAGAAGGTTTGCTGCGTCTGGCTACGAAACTAACGGATCACAGCCAAATATTTGTTCTCTTTCGGGTTCTTGTATAGTCATGCGGATATTCTATCAGGGCAGTTTATAGTTGGGTTGACTTGACCAAAATGTGTATGCGTTGTCATCTTCAATATTCAGTTGTCTCAATTGTTCACTAATTGCTTGTTGGTTTGTTGTCGTTTGAAAAACTTGAATACTAAGCCCTTGATCTATATCCGTTAATATTGTGAAGAGATTCGGCTGAGGCGCTACCGGTTCAAATACGTAATCCCTGGGTTCTCTAGGTCCCGTAATTGTCATGCAAAAGGTAATCAAACATTAACTGAAACAAGTAAATTAACTATGAAAGATATATGTACACTATGCTTATATTCCTTTTATTTTTGTATTTTCAATGATGCGTATTTGAACAAAATTAAAAGAGTAGGTATTCTAATATATTCAGATAATGGGCAATTAGTCTAATGACAGAATTTAAAACAAGCAAGTTAGCCTGGTATAGCTATTTGCCTGTGCAATTGTGAATTTATCCTAAATACTTAAATAACTTAACTAGTTTAATTGAAAGAATTTCGATCCTACCTCAGAAGTGAGGAATGAATCATAGTTTCTCATAAACTATCATTCCCCACAACTTCCCTGACAATATTGAAAGTTAATTTTAACTTGAAATAAAATGATTTGCTATTCTATTTGATATATTGTAACTAAAACTTTGATAACTCAAACCTGGAGTTTACAGAACAGTGGTAAATCCAGTTGTATCGTGACTTGTCCCCTCAATGTGATCTCCTCATTCCTTCGTGTTCTCGCGAATCTAGAAAAATGTGAGTGTGATAGTGTCAGCAGAAGAAGATGCTCAAACAATGTGAACTTTGGATATAAACCGAATACAATGCAAATAAGAGAGGGATAGTGCTTGACTATGCAATTCCTAACAGGATTTATTACGGGGATACAACATAAAATACCGTGAATTCTGGGATCTATTTCTTGTGACAAAATAAACCTGCAACTCTAAGATCATAAAAATGGATTCTAATCTAGAACTAAAACTACCTTATGCTAAGCTGGTTGTATGGGACATCAATGGAGTAAAATGAAAGTATGAGGATCAAATGATCTCTAAAGCGAAAGAGAGGCTGAGGATTCATGTAAAATATAAAACTATTGAGACTCATGCAAGAACTTCAAACAAACTGAATGATCAAACACAAAAGGAGAGGGGCCATTTGTTTGAGAACAAGATGGGTATTTATAACATTTGGATTTACCAGAGGGTAAGTCTAAATTGATCTGTTCTAATATAAAAAAAGGGAAAACACTATTTGCCAGGTGGCCAAAACATAAATGCAAGCTTTAGTGGTTGAGAAATGTGGGTGAAATTTGAATTTTCACCTTTGACAAATTCATCGGAACATTTTGGAAAACGTGCACAGAACCGCCGCCCTGCGCAGGGGCGGTTACATGACCGCCGCCCTGTCTTGGGTGGTGGTCATGGGACCGCCACCCAGGCAGGGCGGCGGTTCTGTAACTTAAAGATAAAATGCAAGGAAAAAGGGGGCAGAGGTTAGAACAAAACATGCAAAAGCTAGACAAGGCTTTCTAAGATGCCAATATGTACTTGGCGTGCTTTTCCAGATTTCGAATACCTTGTGAAGAGATCTGAATCATCATTGGGGTTTTCGTAACCTCTTTTCGGTAGTACAATACCTACATTTTTGGGTACGTACAACTATGTCATTTCAGCCTTTATAGGAGACTCGAAGATTTCATTGGTAAGTTCCACTGAAGTCCAAAAACTTAATGTTAGTGGAATATTTTCTTTACTTCTTCTGAGGGATAAACAAGTTGAGGAAGTTGTTACAGAAACCACTCATAACACAATTACTAAAAAAGAGTAGAAGCAGATGGGAGAGTTTATTCAACAATTCAGGGAAGAGCCTATGGGGCTACCCCAAAATAGGCCAATTGAGCATGTGATACAGTTGTTACTCGATGGTTCGCTTCCTGACTTGGGATTCCAGAGGTAGTCCTTGCAGGATGCCTACTAATAGAAACAATAGTTACAGTCTTTGTTTGAGAAAGCATGCACTTCTGAGGTGGTTGGTTACTTTGGTGTGATAGAGACTGTTGAGCACTTATACATGTATGATTTTTGGTGGAACATGCAGATAACAATTATTAACCTTGTCAGGGTTTTTAAGACATGTTATGGTTATTTGCCTAGGAGTGTAGTTGATGTTGTTTTCTGATTAACATACAGAGACAATGGGAAATTAGGACTGGAGGTCCACAAAGAGGATATGTTCATTGGAACAATCCAGCAGATACCCCTCCAGATGTAGGAGTGGTATCCCAGAGAGGATGTGGTGAAGAAATTTCCTCACCTCATCAGTCCTTAAAGCTTTTAGGGACTTAAAATCCTCAAATTGGGGAGGTATGATCCAAAAATGGATCAGGAATAGCCCAATTCTATGTAATCTCCATACATTGTACTTGCTCTACATATTGTCGGCTCATTTTTCGTTCTTCACAACATGGTCTAGCCATGCCATGGTGATCCAGACACCTCTAAATGACATTTGGGCCAGTTAAACTCCATGAATATGTCATCAAAATCCAAATCTAATGACACATTTTTGTTCCTCTCGAAACATTGTGCAAGTTAAAAAAAATGTCACTCAATTTCGAGTTCGTATGCAAACATTATGGCCTCGGGAAGGTAGCGGACTTTATATGATGACATAACCATGGTGGCGGTTTTGAAACCGCTGGTGTGCATTGGGCGGCAATTTTGAAGTTAATGGTCCAAAAAAATGGGAATCTCAACAGTTACAAATGTTTGGGCTTCTAGATAGTTTGTTTCGACTTTCCACGCCTTCCTGAGATGCACATCTATAAATTTGAGCCTTTGTAAGGATTCAATGAAGTGTTTTTTGATGAATTCAAGTGTGAGCAAAGTTGTAGAGTTGTTTTCTTCTTTTATTTGTTCATAGAGAAGTGGTCTTGTTGATTGAGAGAGTGTAAACAAGTAATTACAATAAGGAGTTGTAATCTTTCTTGAAGGCCCATTAGGCAGTGAGTTGTAATTTTTGGAGAAGTACATAGTGAAGGGGGGCGATTTGCTCACCCAGGTGGATTTTTCCCACATTGGGTTTCTCCAAGATAAATCTTGTCTCCTATTGTCTTTGTTTCTCTGTTTCATTCAACTTAATTGTGTTTATTGTTGCACAGTAGCTGGTTTAATAAAGAACTCGTATTTTTCAACCATATTCATGAGCATAGTGATCTGTGAATTGCTTAAGTTGGTAGTTTTCAGATCAAAAAATCCACAATCTAGCTGAAACAGGGCCAAAAAACAAGTTGCCTGGGGGGGAATCTCTCCAAGGGTATTTTTTTGGTCATCTTTTCATATAAGTTTGACGCATGGTCTAAAATGTAATTGTAGACACCTAAATTTCGCTTTTGCAATCTTATTACCGAAATGCATGTAGAACACTCTTATTCTTCCGAATTCCATTATAATTAGCAATATTTTCTAATTAACTAACGTTTCTTGCCACTTTGGTTAGTTAACAAGCCCTTCATTGATCACCAAACCTCTTTTGCATTCAGGATGCCACTTTACAATGAATCGTAAGTCAAAATCCTCTTCAAAACATACAATTAGCATTTATAAGCTAATTAATCCTATTCCGCCCTTGTTTTGATAAATATACTCTATTATTGATTCAAAACCCTCTTCCAACCACTCAAAATCACCCCATTCACCTCCTCAACATCTCAACAAGCTTCAAAAGCTTGTCCTAGCCTCCTAGTTGACCCTAAACGGTTGATTAAGGCTCCACACCTCTTAATCACTTCATAATTCACTAATTGTGATTAATAAGGCCTAATCACGATTAACAATTCTAATCTAATTTCGGGGATTTTAGTCCCACATGCACCAAAATACAAGTTTCTCCCAAAAGGAAAACTATAAAAAGAGTACACCTCATTCCTTTATATTTTACACACACCGTGCTTTGATTTGCATCTCATATAGTACATATGATTTCTAAGTCAAATTCAATCCTTGTTTAAAACCTTCAACAAGGTTAGTAGATGAATATCTAAAATGACTTAACAATTCATTTGGAGAGGTAATTTCACCATTGTTTGAGTAGCAACCATAACCATTTGATTGCCCCTTAGGTCTATTTAGGCCCATGTTAGGTAATTGATCATATTAGTAGGCATGTTTAGTTAGTTTTTGCATTGTTTTCATACTAATTAGGCATTCTTTTAAGCTTATATATTAATGTTACATTCCTATAATTAAATACCTAGCTAATTATGTGGCAATGGTGTTAGCCTTCATTGTTTAGCTTTGCAATTTGCTTTGTAAAGTTTGGGGTGCATTCATTTGGCACGCTCGGTGGGACCTTACCCCATTATATTCAATTTTTAAATTTTTTAACTTAGTTTCAAAGTTTTTCATTTCAAATTTTAGATTAGTTTCAAGTTTCCTAGATTAATTTCAAGTTTTCTAGTTTATTTTCAAGCTTTGTAGAATACTTTCAAGTTTTTTAGATTAAGTTTCTCAATATTTTTAGATTAATTTCAAAGTTCTAGAGTAATTTTCAAAGTTTTATTGATCAATTTCCATTTTTAAAATTTGTTTCAACTAGATTAGTAGTAGAAGTTGTGTTTTAATGCTTTTTGCAGGATATAAGGAGGCAAAGCCCTTGCAAAATTCCCTCAAAATACCAAAGATTGGACCTTTTTCAAGAAACAACATTCATTAAAGTATTGAGATATGTTAGAAAGGAATAGTTTTCTAAAAATGAATACCCTAAATTCTTTGTAACTTTTTTCTCAAAATTTATGTTGCCATTATGTAGAGTGCCTCAATACCTTTCCAACGTAAAAAAAAACAGAGTCATTTCGAGGTCTTTGGACATGCCTATGCAACACTACAGTTTTTGGCTCTGAGTCTACCTTGCACCTGTGCATTAAATTCTGCGCCTATGCCTCTCTGGCCATGCCTATGTACTATTGACTGTGCAAATTTGACAGAGGTGCACCTATGCTCTCAAGCTTGGGCCTTTGCTCCAAAGGGCGTGCCTATTCTTCATAACCCATGCCTATCCACTAAAGGTCACACATGTGCACTCAGGTAAATTTGTGTCAATGTTCATGATTTTTTTTGCCATGTGTTTAGGATCTCTGTCAATTTTTAGAGTATTTTAGTTGTTGTTTTTGTCAATTTATTGATTTTAGAGAAATATTCCTAACAAAATTCAGTTAGGGTTTGAGAAGTAACTCTTGTTAAAATTGGCTGAGGGTTTGACAAGAGATTTTTCATTATTTATTTGATTTTGGAATAGGGTGTGTATACTCTTCCCTTACAGTTAGAGTGATCTTGGGAATCAAAAACACTTCTAAACCACTTTTTGTTATTTCAGAGCAAGCAACAAAAAACATCATTTCACTAATATGCTTGATCTTTTAGTTTAAGAAAATTTTAACTTGATAAATAATCAAGGCTAAAATTTGTGTATGTTCTTCCTTTGCACCTAGTGTGATTTTGGGAATCAAAACCAATTTTAGTCAATCATTAAGAAGAACTTGGATTAATTGGGAATAAACCTTATTTTTTGACAAAGTTTGATTTTAGTTAGTTTATTTAAAAAGCATTTTCATTGCTATATTTCTATGATATTGTGAATCTTGTTAAACTACTAACCATTTGTGTGAAGGACATAAAACATTTTTCAAAGAAACAGAGGGCTCTCTTCAATCCAAATTCTAAAATTCACGTGTGTTGTAGGTTGCCAAAGGTGGTCTAAATCAAATTTCTTAATCCAAAAAATAGAAAACACACCAACACAAATTCAAAACACTGTATTACAGGTTTTGATTAAGAGCTACAGATCATCCATTTAAAATTAGAATATAACCCCTTTGGCATAAGCCTTAAGCTACAACAATGGCGGTGGTCCTACGAACCCTAAAGCAGTTCACGCAAGAGGGAACCTTGTGAATGAAATAGGAAAGTGCTCCACACTACCGACTTGTCTAGTACGCCTTGGTGAGATTAGAGTCAAATTTCTTTCCATTACGACCCTAGTGAAAGTATAACTAAACCCACTTCAATGATCATTATACTGAAGGGGTAAAGTAAAGCCGAGATAATCCTTTCAAAACCTTGGTAAATCGATCTCGCAGAAGTAAACTTGTGACACATAGAGAGAGAGAACCACCTAGGAAGCTTTCCGGCTTGGAGCCATTGTTATTGTCTTAGCTATTATACTTGAGAGCTCTCACAAAGTGACAAATTTGTTGGATTCAAACTCTTGTTTTTCAAACAAGGGAAAGAATCCCTTAAATTTGAAATGTCATGACATTTCATCACAAAACCTACGACGTGTTACTTTGGTCTATTTTTTCATTTTCCTTAAGGCAAGGTGAAACTTTGGTTAAGTATATTTAGTTTGTTTCATCACCATTTGGTCTACTCCATTATTTTCTTGTTTCTCATTTATATACAAAAGAAGAACAAATATACATGGATACCACTAGAAATAATGTGTCCAACACTTTTATAGTCTTCTTACATGACTAAGTTACAATGTCGGAATGCAAGAGTTGAAAGTTTGAATGTTATATGCTCACGTTCTAGTAGGCCCCTTATGTCTCAAAACCCATATTGAGACTTATTATCACTCTAGTTATGTGGTTTTATCATTTTATTCCCTTGATTTGTTACACTGCTTGAATTATAGCCATACAAATTCGATACTTACATCTTGTTTCCATTTGTGAAACTTGGTTTAAGTCTCCATATTGTAGTGTTACACTACTCACATGGGTAATAGTTCCTTTTTATACTTAGGCTTAGTTTTTGATTCCAACATTGTCTTGAGATTTTGTAGGGTGTTGACGTTCCATTGCTAGCATCATGGTAGCATCATTTTAGTACTATAACCTTGCTTTTCTTACAAGGGTTGATTGACATGCCTAAATAGTGTTGTTATGTTGCTCACATTGGTAACTTCCATTTTCAAAGACTTAGACATTTTTTGTGTCCAAAACTATTTTTTGTACACCTTATTGGAGGATTGTGTCAATACTCTCTTAGTATTTAGGTCTTGTTTATCTTTAAACTTGATCTAGGTGGTAATATTTTACTGTCACTATTTGTTCTTAAACCTATTTTAAACAAACATAGGGAGTAAACTATTTTTGTGATTGTGATTATATTCATGTTCTTAAGTGTCGTATCTTAAATGCTTCTTGATATATATTAGCTTGTTAGGGTAGATAATAATTTATTCATTATCCTAGGGTTCACATTGAGTAATAAGATTCGTGTTTATTCTATAGTCATCGTTCTTTGGTGTAACAATTTAAGCATCGTTACACTACGTAAATCTACCTAGGGTCTAATCCCTTTGTTTTTTCCTAGGTTCATTCTAGTAATTCTACACATTTTTCAAACCTTAGCAAAAACATCCCTTATCAAGCAACTCTTGCATCAAATTAAATATATGAAAAGAGTTTTCCTTTGTGTCCTTTGTGTTGCCAAATATTTTGACATTTACAACTACAACTTGTTGTCTAAACCTTGTTGATTTTTCAAAATTGTGTCTTTGTGATACCTATTTAACATTAGATTCTCTTTGCAAAAAACATGCTATCTAGGTCAAGCTAATTTTCTAACAATGAAGTAACCCTATCTCATGGATCCTTATATGATTATGGACAATAGGGAACCCGACCAGCCTCATACATTCCTGTCAATGAAGGATTTGACTATCACGACTCATGCCTCGTTTGGTTTCTACGCACAAAGATACCCATGAGGAAGTACCCTGTTCCCCACCTGATGGAGATCTCATAGGATACAGTTGGTATGGATTTGTGAAGAATTCTGATCTAACATTATTCATCATGGGTTCCTCCCACTCTAATGAAAATTTCATTAATACCAATCCAAGAGGTGATATTAGAGATAATATTCTTTGCATTCACCTTAGTCTTTTGGAAAGTTTGGCTCATATAGAGATATTGGCAACTCAAAGTTTCGAAATCTTATATTCACAATCCTAAGGCTTCATTTCATAAGTTCCCAATAGGACTCTCCTTATCAGTCGTATAAACAAAGATCTTCCTCCTTTGAAGATCCATTGTGGCAAAACAAGTCTCGCTACTCAATACATCTAATTTAGTCCTTCATATGAGCTGTGGTCCTCCCAATGCTTTGCATTACTTTTAAATCTTATTAGCTGGTCAACAATCAAGAATCCTCTTCCTCCGTTACAAGAGGTCCAAACCGGTGACTAACAAGAAATATCAGTTCCATGAGTTATGACTACCCTTGTCGCACTCATAAACCATTCTACAAGTACCTTTCCAAAGACATTTTGATTTTCCAAAATTTGATAAATCCCACGTCACAAGGTGACCCTCAACTGATCTTATGTCACAATACTTTCATAATGTCAACACCTGGCATTCACAACAATTATCTTATTCAAATCCAATTTCACAATTTTAGGATCTAAGTGCTAGAATGCATATGTTGCAAACACCTCATACAAATTTTATGTCACAATCATATCCTGATTTTCGTACACAATCCTCATTGTTAATCTCAACAATATGTCGTCATGTCTAGGAAATCTCAATACCAATCAATGCTATCTCAAAGCCATGCATTCTTCTACAAAGATGGAGAGGATCTAGCTATCCAAATCCTAGCTTCATACCTACATAGTCATCATCTTCTTAATATTTTTTCCCAACAGTTTGACCAGACATTTCGTTCCACTAGTCAACCTGCATTATGGTCAACACATTCGAAGAGGTAATACCCCTACCGATCGATTCATCTCAAGATGAGGAGATTATCATAGAATTAGCTGGGGTACTCATGACGACATTACCCTAGAGGATTACAATCAAGGATTCTAAATCTTGACTTCGATACGCTTTCGTATTTGGAAGAAGAAATTGATTCATTTGATGGGATCAGTAGATACCAAGGAAGATCCTAAGACCATTGAAAGGAAGACTCCTATTTTTTCTTGCAAAGGGAGCTTTCCATATGCAGTATCAGTGTCATACTTCCTCAATCACAATCTCACCTGACATCAATGGTCAACACTAAAATAGACCATCGGTTGCTTCTATATGTGTTAGCACATCTGAAACTAGACCTTCATGAGGATATACGTACGACTAAACCATCATGGTTTAGAGATAGCCCATATTTCCAATTCTATATGTTGGCTCACCTCTGGATAGAACCTCTTTGTCTATACTGGGGGCATGTACATCCAGACTTAATCCCTCATCTTCGATGTGGAGATGGATTCATCCACGTCCCAAGTAGCCCAATACGAATAATTTTCTAATCATATTGTACACCTCAAAGAAATCCTATGTGTCTTCAATCCTAGGAGCCATATCCTGGTATCCCTCTCATCTGGTCTATCTATGGGTACACCTCCATTGAAGTCCTGTCATCACAATCAACCCCTAGGGCCACATCCCTAGTAGTACTAGCTATCTTCTAGGTATGTGGGACACCTCCTGAGTAGCCCATCCTCTTCAATTCTTATGACCGTAAGGAATCCTTTGCGTCCATCACATTCCCATCTAATTTTATCCTATGATTGTGGCCAGACCTCATTTGATTCATTGCGCTAGACAGCCCATTTGGGTATTCTGTTCCCCACTTTCTTCTCCAACTTCTCGAGATTAGAAAAGTCATGGTTATAGAAATATAGGAAACCAAATTATTATGGTCCCTCCCAACAGAATAAGCTTCAAAAATTAAATCAAAAGCTCCAAATCTCACATAAATTTAAATGATTCTTAAAGATTCACCTAATGAAATACGATTCAAAAATGCATCATCAACACACCCATTCAAGTATGGTGTAAAGTGCATAAACCTTTGGATAGGGACTTGAATCTCTGTCACATGCACTATCCATGTATCAATCACCTAAATCACGGCATCATTCCTCCTTTGAAGTATGAACTCACCACGATCATCGATACTCAGGGATACATATGACTCTTGGATCTTGAAAACACAATCATAGTCTTCGTTATCAATGAAATCCCTAACATTCATTGGCTTGGACCCCTTCTTCAGGTTAAGTGACCTTGTCGATTCCAAATCCTTTCAAATAAAGACAAACATACAAGAAAAGGACTCCCAAAAAAAATTCATCCAATCAACCTCAAAGGTAAAGATCAAATATCCCCACTGATTGATTCATCTCAAGATGAGGAGATGATCATAAATTCTTGGGGTTTCTTGCGATGGCATTCCCCTAGAGGATTACAATACCAGGATTTATTCCTTGAATTTGATATTTTGCTTAGCCATATTTGGAAGATTTTGTGAAATTGATTCCGTTTGACCAAAGCACTAAAGAATGTCCTGACCATTGAGGATGTTTTGATCTTATAAACATGAATTCTTCAATCATTCATTTATTTATAAAGGATTCCTCCACACAATCCCACCTTGGGTCACCACAAAGGTAGCCCATGTCTGCTTCTATATGTGGGGCACCTCCAAGTAGCCCTTCATCATCTATGTGTGGCTCAAAAAATGGTAGCCCATTTTCTTCTATATGTGGCTCATTCTGGTAGCCCCTCTTCGTCTTGGGGGCATGTCCTAAAACCCACCTCATATCTTGATTCTTGGGCCACGTCCTAATAGCCCATCATCTTTATCTATGGGATGCCACCAAGTTAGTCCTTCATCTTCAATCTTAGGGCCACATCCTTGTAGTCCTTTATTTTCAGTCTATGGGACACCTCCTGGTAGACCCATCCTCTTCAATTCTTGGACCGTATCCTTCTATTCCATCATTATTTAGTTCTTTTATCAATGAATGTGGTACAAACCCACCAATCATTTCTCACATCAATTATATCGAAATTGATTTCTTCTCCCACTTCTCAGGATCAGAAGAAGTCACAAATAGTAAGCTTATATTTTTTTTCAAAACCAAAATAGTTCCTTCATTAGGCTCAGATGTAAAATTCCTAAGAGCTCCAAAGCTCACAAAAATTAAATAATCTTAAAGTAGTAAAATCAGAACACGCTTAAAAAATGCACATCAAGACACCCATCAAGTATAGCGTTAAAATTTTATAAACCTAATTGGATAGGGACCCTCAATATCCCGCACAAAAAATGGCACATTTCACGATAAAATGCAGTCATCTATTGAGTATGAGCTCACCAATCATTGATATTGGGGATAATATGACTCTTGTTTAAGAAAACACACCTAGTCTTCCTTATCAAGGAAATTACTTATTGTTATTGGATCTTATCACGTGAGTGACCTTGTCAGAACCCACCTTTAAACCCTAAATCTGCCAAAACTACAAAAATATGAGAAAACATTTGCCAAAAATTATCAAAGGTAAATGAACACACATTGCAATCAGGTATTGCATACACATGGATGTTCTTTCTTCCCAACTTGCAGTATTCTTCTGCAAGTTCTTCGCTACCATTTTCATCCCTTTGGTGATATTTTGGTTAGCCTATTCACACACATTTTGTGACACGTTATCTCTATGGTATCCATTTGGAATTGGTCTTTTATCACCTTGGTAAATTAAAGAATGACTGACCTCATAGAGATATTATCACAATCAACATCTAAAAAACTTGTTGCGAAGAACTTTTTGACATATTTGTTGACACTAGCCAATGTCATCATCACAATCACTTATGCCTCCTTCCATCAAGCCATCAGTGGTTCTTAACCCCTTGTCAAACAAGAGAGATGAAATAAGTTTTCAGAAAGCAAAAAGAATCAATCAAATCAAAAAAGCACAAAGCTGAAAGCAAACGCTAAAAGCAAAAGCAAATTGATATATAACTCTCTCTTGGGGTATTTCCAATAATCTCTATGGGGCTATGGATGCCTGACTAGCAGTAGATAAATGTTGCGATTAGAATCAAATGCATCTCCATTGGGGCTATGGATTCCTGGCTGGACAGTGGAGTAATGTACGAATCTCCTTCAACAATCCATTCAAAAAAAAATCAACTTTGAAAAATAAATCATTCCTACACATTGGCTAGGGTGTCTTCACTTGTTGTCTATCAAATCTTCCCTCCAAGAGGTAATAAATTTCCACGTGCACACACTGGATCTCGATGAGAAAACATGATTAGTATGTTACCAAGTGTCTTTTTTGGACCTTGTTCAGACTCTTACTCTAGTCTATATCTTGTCTCATGATTTGTGCCTTTGGGTAATCACTTCTTCATCGCGGAGGATTCTAAGCTACATTCACAACATTCACATAGTTCTTCTAATTAGTTCAGAACATCCATGTGTATAAGATTTCCTTTTTTCCATGTTGTTGGGAACCTTTGTCCCCTTTCAAAAAATAATCTTCCACTTCTTTCTATCATGTGCTTCTTGGCTCCAGCTTACGTTGGGGGCATCCTTGCTCCTTCCTAGCATGTCATTGGGTTACGTTCATCATCATGTTGAACCTATCTATATTTTCCCTGATCCAACTTCTACATGTGAAGAGTTTTCCTTTGAATATTCCCATCTAACGTCTGGGGAAATTTCACATCTTCACTTTCTTGTGCATACGCGTGGCATTCTGCCCTTGTACATCCCATCTATCGTTGGGGCATCCACGTTTCTTTGTTTCCTATACATAGCTTTAGAAAACTTCTAGAAAATCATAAAAAACATTCAAATATGTTTCAAAAACTCCCAAAAAACATTCAAATATGTTAGTTGAAAAAGTCAAAACATCAAATATTTTTTAAAAAACCCAAATTGATACATACACAAATTCAAAATCCCATAAACAAATTGGTAAAAACAAATTCAAACACCCCAAAATTTATGTTAATATTTCATATTTCACTTGTGGGATACCTTTCCAACGCTTCACAAAAAAATTTTCCAGTCATTTCGATGTGTCTTGGGAGCAAAAGTTATGGCCTTCCTAGAAGATAGGTAGTGCATTCATGTTGCACAGGTGCCCAACACCCTATGTGCATGAAGAGTTTTCCTGAATATTCCCAACACATCTTCACCCATGCACCCATGCATGGCATTAAAACCCTAAAAATCCTCGTATGTCAAAGGGGCTCATCCACAGGTTCCGTTAAGCTACCCATAGCTTCATAAAACTTCTAACAAAATAAAAAAAATTCAAATGTTTTTCATTGCATAGTTCCTCGAGCATTCAACACATGCCTAGTTGCCAAAACATTGGGAGCAAATATGTTTTTAAAAAACCCAAAATATGCTAGTAACACAGTGGCATCCAGGCACCCATGTTGGAAAATCATCTAAAACCCACTAAAAATTGGTAAAATCATAAAAAATCCAGCAAAGGTGCCAAAGGCACCCATGTTTTTTCAAAAATGTAAAACATGCATAAACATGTATCAGCATAGGTGCCCAGGCACCCATGCTGATACACAAATGCCAAAAAATGTCAAAAAGTGGCTCTTGCATTCAGGTCACCCAAATGACCCATGTGGCTCATCAAAATCTAATAATTAACAAAGTTGGGTCAGCACAGGTACCCAAGCACCCATGCTTACCAATTATTGTGTCGTAAATTCGTGAAAAAGGAGGCCATGGGACTACAGGTGCTCCCTTGAGTGCATAAGCACACCCAACATTGCGTAGGCCATAACTTTTGCTCCTGACCATTCGAAACTGACTCCATTTTTTTGCTGTTAGAAAGGTATTGAAGCTCAAGACTACACAATGGTAACATTAATTTTAGCTTTATTTTATTTATCCTCAAAAATTTATGGTTTTTCATTTTTTAAATAGACTTAGGAGCATATCTAGCTGAAGCCTGTATCACCTTGATCATTATCCTCAACATTGAAATTGGTCCTACAAAACCATCTTTATGACTAGTTCTTGCTTGTTCTAGTCTTAAATGACATGTGGATCATCGGTGATCTACCTCCATTAACAACCTTGGGTCTGCTTATTATGTCGGTACTTCCTATGCAACAATGAGTTCTCATTGTACTGTGTCATAGTTCCATGAATAATTTCCATGGGACTACTTGTGTCCTCATTTTTTCCCTTGCATATGTTATTGCTTGGGGCATCATTTATTAACCCTGATGTCATTGATTAGCATTGAACATTGGCTTGGACGATCAGTTTGATAACAAAAACATTTTTACAACTATCTTGAACGTTGTTTGTTTGAGTATATGTGATTGTGCTTGTTTCTTTATTAGGTTAGTTGGTTTACTTTCTCGTATTGCATGGCATTATGTATGTTGTAATGAGTTAAGCATGTCATTTTACTTTTTCGTATTGCATTGCATTATGTATGTTGCATGAAGTTACGTAGCAATAGACCAAATGTTAGTAATTTAGCTTTTCATGTTATCTTACATTTTTGTTTATTTCAATAAAGGTCGATGATGTAGACCTAGGGGAAAAATGATATAAACAAGTTGCTTATGGAAATGCTAGATGCAAAGATTGGGCTTGTCCTATATTTCTCCATTAATCATTTTTTCTCCATTATCATTTATTACCATTACTAATTTTTCTTCTAAAAATCACCTAGGGCAATAAACAACCATGTTTATCCTATCCTTATTCCTTCTCAATACCAAGGGTTTCACGTCTTTTCTAACCTATTTCTTCTATCCATTTCAATCATATTTTTAATCGTCGATTGACTTCTTCTTATCACCCCATCGACACTTGAGGGGGCATCCTTCATCCTACTAATTTTTCTTCAAAAATTTACATGTTTATGATTGTCTACTATATTTAAAGTGAAGTCACTAACTTCACCTCAAACAGGGGAAAATGTAGACACCTAAATTCTACTTTTGCAATCTTATTTCCAGAACATGCAGACAAATCACTCTTATTCTTCTCAATTCCATTATAATTAGTGATCTTTCACTAATTAACTAACGTTTCTTACCACTTTGGTCAATTAACAAGTGCTTTGTTGATCACCAAATCCCTTTCACATTCAGGATGCCACTTTACGACGAATCGTAAGTCAAAATCCTCTTTAAAACAAACAATTAGACGTTTATAAGCTAATTAAGCCTATTTTGCCCTTGATTTGGTCAATATGCCCTAATATTGACTCAAACCCCTCTTCCAACCACTCAAAATCATCCCATTCACCTCCATCAATGTCTTAGCAAGCTTTAAAATCTTATCCTAGCCTCCTAGTTGACCCTAAGTAGTTGATTAAGGCTTCATACCTCTTAATCACTTGGTAATTCACTAATTATGATTAGCAAGGCCTAATCATGATTAAAAATTCTAATCTAATTTGGGGCTTTTAGTCCCACATGCACCAAAATACAAGTTTCTCCCAAAAGGAAAACTATAAAAAGATTACACCTCATCACCTTAATACTTTACACACGCGATGTTTTGATTTACATCTCATATAATAAATATGATATATAAGCCAAGTTCAATCCTTGCATAAAGCCTTCAACAAGGTTAGTAGATGAATATCTAAAGTGACCTAACAAGTCATTTGGAGAGGTCATTTCACCATTGTTTGGTGTAGCAACCATATCCATTTGTTTGCCCTCTTAGGTCTATTTAGGCCCATGTTAGGTAATTAAGCATATTAGTAGGCATGTTTAGTTAGTATTTTGCATTGTTTTCATACTAATTAGGCATTCTTTTAAGCTTCTATCTTATGCTACATTCCTAGATTTAGAGTCCTAACTAATTAGGTGGCAATGGTGTTAGCCTTCCTTGTTTAGTTTGGGGTGCTTTCAGTAATCATTAGGGTGTGTGTGTGAGTAATACGGAAAAAAACATTACACGTATTGTATCAAATACTTTAACCTCATACAAGACTACGATGAAAATGTTGATTTAGGAGAAAAAATCAAGTGGAAGGCAAAAACATTGATAACCTAGCTAAAGGCTAGCTTGTATCATCTTATGTGTGAGACTGACAAGTGGACAATGCCTAAGGAGTGGGAAATGAGAACATACCTATTTTATAATGAAGGGATGATGGAGACAAAATGACTTTGCATCATGGAGTGTAACCTATAATGACATCTGTATCAAATATGAAGACAATCTAAAAGTAGACAACATACCTTTCTTATTTAAAAAGGCGAGAGTAGCAAAACATCAAACTTTTTTATCAAGATCCATGGTAAAAAATCTAACATTAAAAAAAATGGAAAATTTGTACAATTATTAGAACAACCCTAAAAATAAGTGGATGTGATAATGCATAATATTTTTGCTACCTTTTTTTTACTGAGCACCTCTAAGGTGTCTTACAATTCCAACAATGCAAAGTAAGTGAACAAACTAAGCCAATGAATGCAAAGTAAGCGAACAAACTAAACCAATGATCACCTTCAACTAAGTAGCTACACTAAACCAAAGAATGCAAAGTAAGCAAACAAACTAAACCAATGATCACCTTCAGCTCATCCATGCCATCAAAATCACCCAAGACGCAATCCTAGTCTCAACCATTTGACTTTTTATGTTGGGTGTCTCCAGGGCTTAAGTACACTCAACAAGGCTTGATCCTTGGTGGCCTCATTGAAAGTCATACATTAACACCAATAGACCAAGGACCCTTTAACTTTTGCTACAATTTTTATTTATTTTTGAGTAGTACACTCATTCGGGCACTAGATTACATAGATTGTTAGCATCTTTGCTTGTGCTTTGGAGGAAGTATATAACAAATTTACAATTACGAGTAAGCGTACAACTAAATTAGTGATCACCTTCAACTTAAGTGACTACAATTAAAGGACATCCACACAGTCAAAGTCGCCCATGTCACAATCTTAACCTCAACCGTTTCGATTCTCTACTGTGGGATATCTTGAAAGCCTTACACTCGAGTTTTGATCTTATAAACATTATTAAAACCTTTCAATCATTCAAAATTAATGACAACATCTTAAATACATTTTTTTGAAATATCCGGATCGGTCTCACGGCACACCTACGGTTTTACCATTTTTCATTCCCGTCAAAACACAGATCCTGGTTAAAACGAATATGCCTATCTCAATCAAAAAGCAACCTGCCAAAGGCGCTGTCATAAGTCCCGCGAAACCTCTGCGAAATGCCGACACAAACAAGGCTGCAAGAGTAATAGAGCTCTCCAACACGAAAAGGCCTTCGAATCACTCAACAAGAGATATATTCATACTCTCAGTGATTCTATTCTGCATTTTCAAGTAAAAACAGTAAAAAATCATGGTCAAAACCGCACAGAAGAAAGATGCTGCGGAAAATGTTGAAGATCGCGAGAGACAGAGGCTCCGTAAGTTGGCATTCAACAGGAAAATAATCTCTCAGACTAGAGCGAACCCTACCCCGGCCCCTGCAGCCTTCGAATCCAATTGTCAAGAGTGACGGAAAAGATATTGTGAAGAAAGGGCAGAGGAAAAGTAAATATCTATTCGCCTTCCCCTGCCTAGTAGCTCCTGTTTCCGGCGGGAAGATGGGAGAATTGTCTCACTTGGACACCAAGAACCCTGTTCTCTACGTCATTTTTCCTCGGGTATGTTTAAGGTTCTACTCCCGCTGCCTTCGTTTTTGTATCGTATGTTTTGTTTTCTTAGTTCCTGAGGCTTTGCAAGAGAATCTTTTCCGAAACCCTACAACGAGAACCTTATTTTCAAACTTTCCGTCTCTGTTTGGTGTTTGGAATTAAAACATCAGGAAACTGCTTTGTGTCAGCGGTAACCGTGTGGCCATTAATCTTGACTCAAGTCAAAACAAAACAAAGCATTCTGCACTACAGAATAGTTTGATGTTCTCTAATAGGTAGGGAATTACATCTTTATGACTATTACTGCTTTTATTGTTATGGTGGAGGAGGTTGAATATGTTTACAAAAGCATCTTCTTCGAAACCCTAGGACGAGGACACAAATTTTAATTTTCGATGATGATTAGGATCAAAATATACAAAACAATAGAAACCTATCCAAGAACTACAGAGCAAATTTTTGTTCTTTAAAATGTAGGCTTTGCGTCACTGTGTCTTTTGTATGTTAGTTTCTCTTGCCAGCCCTTGGATTGAGGAAGCATTTTCCTTGAAACTCTAGGATGAGAAGTTAATCTTTGTTTGAAACTTCCCATCACATTTCGATGATTGTATTCATAGATGAGGTTAACAGCATTTTGCCCATGGAAATGGTCTTTCTTTTAATATAGAACCACAAGGCAAAACAAAATTTGATTTTATGTACAACCTATCAGATTTTCGGACCTTTTTCTTGCTATTATATGTAATAAAACCCTTTCTTATGAGTATCTTTTTGAAGACCTTAGGATGGGAACTTTATTTTCAGATTTGTATCACACCTTGATGACCGATATTAAAATTTCACATAAACTGATTTGTGGCAGTGGCAATAATCTGCCTTCAAACTTTCAAAGCTTTCTGCACCTTGGAGTAGTTTTCTGTTCTTTGTTTTCTAGGCCTTGTGAAATTATGATCAGTTCTGCTATATATTTTTATCACAATTTATAATTTCTAGGTATCATGCGATTATGGCCAGCCTGCTTTGAATTTTTTATGGCAAAGGATGCTGAAGATTCTTGCAAAAGTATTTTCTTTAAAACCCTACGATGAAATCTTATTTCCAAAGTTCCATCACATCATGATGATTAGAGTAAAGATATTATGTAAACAAGTTCGTGTTTACGGAAACAGCCTGACCTTAAATCTTGATTTAATGCAAAACAAAGTAAACCTTTTGGCGCTACAGAATAGATTTTTCTGTGCATATTTTGTATGATCCCCTAGCCTGCTCTCCCTCAGCATCGTGGCTCTGCTTCCTGTTCGTACATGACTCTGCCCCTTCTCGGCGACATGGACCACGGCCGCCCCCTAGACCATAGGAGCAGATTAATTTTACAAATTTATTTTATTACTACAGACTCTACATAGGACATTGCTGTCAGGGGAGATTTTAGAGGGAGTGCTTTACTTCCTCCTAGGATTTCCCAGATTGGCTTGTCTGACCTTGGGTACTCCCCTGCCAACATTGCTAGATAGTCCACAACAATCGATGATGGCTTAGACGATTCCTCCACTTTAGACACAAACAGAAAAAGTTGATGAGATTTCCTTCCTGACTTCATCGTCACATGCTTTGGGGGCTCTCGTTTGCATTGCATTTCTATTTGTATTGATTTCATTACCACCTATGTTATTGGCACACTGCTTTATTTTGACATATGTATTCTTTTCAATTTTTCTCCTAGGATTCTCTCTTCCTAGAACTTTGTCTTGCTGACTGTTTTATCCTTGAGTCCGATACTTTTGGTAATTTGTGGACATTAATATGTTTTCTTTCTTTCTTTCTTTCTTTTTGACAAACCCTTCGCTTATGTCAGTATTTTCTCCAAAACTCCAAGATGAGAACCTTGTTTTGAATAGAAGAGAAAACCAGTTTTCACTTGAGCAAAGTAATTGGCAAAAAAAAATCTAGATTAAACAGTGAACATAACTTTTTACTTTTTGTGCTCACTAAATAGCTTTACAAACATCGTCATGAAAACTATGAACATTTACATGTGGCATTGACATTGTAATAGAATAAATCCAATTTCAACCTTAAAAAAATAATGATTGCCTTAAAATTAAGAACTAGAGTAGCTTTTAAGTTGCATGGTAAGAATGGTAGATGGACGCACTATAAGCTAAAAATAAAATAAAAGAGAATAAGTAGATTAAACAATTAACACATATTTCTACTTGTTTTTGACATTGCCATCTATATACACAGTTAAAATAAAATATCACATGAACAAAAATGTGTCAGTGGCGACATTGCGGCCCTCAAATCTTGAACTAAAACAAAATGAAATAAAGATTTTTGCACTACAGAATAGATTTTGTGCTTTATTGTGTAGCCTTCACACAATTATGACCAGTACACTTTGTATTATCATAGCAGAGGAGATCCTTATCTTCAAAATATCTGCCAGATTGTTAGTAAAAGTTTTAAGCGAATTTCTTTGTGGCAATGACAGTATTCTGGGTTTTCAATTTTGAACCACGACAAAAACTATTTATCTTTCTGCACTATGCAATGGTTTTCTGTTCTTTATTTTGTAGCCTTTGCACAATTATGACTAGTACTCTTTGCATTGCTGCAGCAGAGGAGGTTGAAGATGTTTACAAGTATCTTTGAAACCTTAGGGCGAGAACCGTATTTTCAATATTTCCATCACGTGCTGATGTTTCTTTTTAAAATATCATAAACTTCTTTGTTCCAATCAAACTGGTCTGGCTTTAAATCTGGAACTAAGACGAAAAAAAGTTTTTTGATCTTTACTTTTGTAGGCTTTGCATTGTTTTATGTATTTTTTATGTCAATTTTTCTCAGGAGTCCTTAGCTTACGAAAGCATTTTCTTGGAAATCCTAAGTTGAAAACTGTATTTTTGGAATATCAATTGTAGCTTGATAATTTGTGTCAAAATATCATGTGAAACTTCTTTGTGCCAGTGGCAACGTTGTGCCTTTTAATCTTGAACTAAGACAGCAAAACTTAGATTTCTACAGTCAGAATAGGTTTTTAACTCTTTTATTCATTAGTTTCCGTAATAAGCACTTCGCGTAGAAAGCATCTTGTCTAAAGCCCCAGGATAAGAACATTATTGTCAAGTTTCCATCACATCTTGACGATTAGGAATTTAGGATTGGAATTGCGAGTAAACTGATTTTTCTCAGTGGCAACAATTTGCCTTCTAAACTTTTTGCAGTTGATAATAATTATCTGCTCTTTATTTTTAGGTTTTATATAATCATGACCAGTACTTGTTTATATTGTTATGGCAGAGTAGGTTGATGATGCATTTAAATGGAACTTTTTCATAAAACCCTAAGATTAGAATCTTATTTTCAAAATTTATATCATATAGCAATGTCATGTAAACTCCGTTGTTCAAGTGGCAACATTCTGACTTTTGATTTTGAAGTAAGACAAAACAAATCAAAGCTTTCTGCACTACAGGATACTTTTCTGTTTTCTATTTCATAGCCTTCACATCATTGAGTCTTTTGCATGTTACTTTCTCCGATAAGCTCTTTGCTTAATAAAGCATCTTCCCTAAAACCTTAGGATAGTCCCCTAACTTTCAAAATTTACTCTACATTTTGATGTTTCACATTAAAATATCACATCAACTGCTTCTGGTTTTTTTATATGACTCGCGAACTAAGATGAATCAAAACATAGCTTTCTGCACTCCTTAATAGGTGTCATTTACTTTTCATGCTAGTTTCTATGATAAGCTCTTCTTTTACAAGAACATCTTCTCTAAAACTCTAGGATGAAAACCTTTTTTTCAAGATTTCTGTCACATCTTGATAATCAGGATAAGAATATCATGCAAACTGATTCATGTGAGTGGCAACTGTCTGACTTTAAAGCTTTCTGTACTACAATTTTTTTCTCTTCATTATTTCTTAGGACTTGCATTATAATGACCAGTACTGTTTTGTCTAGTCATGGCAGAGAGGGTCAAAGATGCTTTTCTAAAATGAGACCCTCATTTTCAAATTTTCCATTACATCTTATAATTTGGATTAAAAACTCAGGTAAACTGTTTTGTGCCAATGGCTGCTGTGTGCCTTTGAATATTGAACCAAGAGAAGAAAGGAAAGCTTTCAGTACTATAGAATATTTTTTTGTTCTTTAATCGTAGGATTTTCATCATTATGACTAGTACTGCTTTGTGATTTTATTGCAGGGGAGGTTGAAGTTCTTCGGAACAATCATGTATCCGAAAAACAAATATATATCGTTGCATTTCCCAAGAGGATCAGGAAATATCGTCTGCGAGGATTCTTTTGATAGTCTAGTAAGTAAGTGCAGTGAAATTGTTTGGAAATTCTGAGGTTGGAGATTTTTTGGAGCAATCATCTATCCAAAAAACAAATATATATCATTGCATTTCCCTAGAGGATTCTTTTGATAGTCTAGTAAGTAAGTGCAGCGAAAATATTTTGAGTTGTTTGTTTATTTGATATAAATAAAAAATTGTTTTCATTGTGGGCAATTTTCACAAATGTAAGAAAATAAGATGCCTCCAAACCTTCCATGGCAGATTGATAGAATCAATAATGGAACTCCAAAGAACACGACTTCTGTAAACCAGAACTTTCAGAAAATTCAAAATGGCCATGTTCAGGCCCAATCCAACCCACATTACAGATCTTTAAAGTACATGACATGATAATATTCGGCTGAAGCCTCCACAAAGTCTATAGATTCCAAAAAATGGTAGGAAATGTCACTTACATATATAGATTTGCCACATTCCTGTTATTAGTTATGTACAATTCAATGACAAAAGGATTCACAAGTGTTATCATTAGATGCAGTTCAAAACTTGAAGAGCGTGGTTAAAGTTTAAACTAATGGGAAAATATTTGGCATTTACAAACGATGTTAATGGTAGTGTAAGTGGTATTTAAGTACAATGATCTTGTAATAATTAGATATTATTGTGTGAAAAGATGATTTAAACAATAAGATACACATGAGATAATCCTAAATTATGTAAGAATATTTTATCACACAATACACAACAAATATGAAAGTGAAAGTACAATGAGGGTTAGGGTTTAGAAAGAAGTCACCGTTCTTCGAGCTCGGACTATGTGATAGTCAGCTGAAACTGGTTGAGAGAGCTATGTAGAGTGTCATCAATCTATCTACAAAATCTATGGATTTGGAACTTGAGCGTAGGACAAGTTCATTTGGTAATGGACAGGTTCGTGAGTGAACTTGTCCAGGGTTCTACAAATGTGTCCTTCCTTTGGGGTTTTGACCTGCAATTTGACTTTGGCACCTTCTTTGCTTATGTCTTTGGACTTGTAAGTTGTATTTGGATCTCTGCGACGATGCTTTTGTACCTGTATGTCTTCTCCTCGTTTTGACCTAAAGGGTTAGTTCAATTTGTGTTGGATTGACCTCACCCCACCCCTAATGATGTGGTACGCACTACAATATGTACCGATGCTCTGAAGAGGGATCAAGCCACACGTAGTTCTCCCAATCCTATGACGAGGTGGAGTTTAGAGAAAGCAAAATAGGATGGGGCTCTTGATTTGGCTTGCAACACTTCGCAATTGACACTTGTCTTGATTGTAGTGCATGAATTTGTGATCCATGGCAACAATATAGATGTATTCAGATTTGAATAGCTTTGTTCTGGTGTGCTCTAAGGGAGAGGTGCTTCAATCCTTTGCTCAATGACCATCTTGGAGTGTGCCTTTGATATGAGATCCCTAGATGCCCCTAATGAATAAGAGTGCATATGTTTATATAGATGATTGGTTCAAGTGATTTCTTGCTTAACCGAGCCTAAATTGACCAAGGTAACTTGCGCATTTGAAAAGATGACTGTTGCAAGTTCAAGGGATAGGTTCATCGGCCTATGCATAGATTTGTCGGCCCTGTCCAAGCTAAAGCTGGAATTAGATTTGAGGCAAGAGGTAGTTTGTAGATAGTCTGATTTATTTTTTAGAATGTGCAGTGATTTTTGAATTGTTAAGCTGAAGTAGTAGTTATGATAGAGTGGACTCAAAGTACGGGATAGGGTTGGAGACTTTTAGTAGGCGAATAAGTAGGTAAATAGGATAATGTCAGGAAAATACCAAAATGATATTGCCAAGTGCACGAGACCAAATTTTGGGTGCTACGATTGCCCCCTTTTAGTCTAGTATTGGAAATGCTTGATTAAAATAAATGACAAGTGAACGGAAACCTCACAATCTAATCATAGGACGCCGATGCTTAAAATGGATGAGTGTGCCCCCACGCCAATGCAATGTGAAATCTGCAACCACATGGAAATGACGTGTACTAATGCTCAATAGAGATAAAATTCAGTAGATTGAAATATGTAAAATGAAATGAACCAAAGAATGACTACATTTGATTGTCGTGCCCAACTATGCCCCCAATGTGTTGTATGCAAAGTGTGTAAATATTTTATGTGAGAGTAGTGTTGGGTTGCTTGCACCATCGTGTCAATATTTGGCCAATAAGAGAATTGGATGTATCAACCATTGAGCCATTGAGAGAGCCAGTTGTATGAATGAGCCGGAACTTTTGTAGGGCTACTAAAAATCTGATATGAGCCTAAATGACGGGTTTGTGTGTAATCCATGCTAATATGAACTTGAATAAATGTCATAAGTGTAACTGAATCTGTAAGATGAGCTTGTACCCAACTTATGTAAATGTTAGTTGAATAAGTGACATAAATGTATTTGAACTTGTAATGACAGACTTGCCTTCCAAGTCCATGCAAATGTGATATAAAACATGTATTTGTAATGATGAACTTGTATCAAGTACATGCAAATTTGATGTAAAACTTGTATTTGTAATGATGAACTTGAATCAAGTCCATACGAATTTGATAAATGTCATAACTGAACATGTAATCTATAATGAGGAACCCATCCCAAGTCCATGTAAATTGTAAAATCTGATATAACCTTGTGTATTTGTCTTGAATACCTGTATTTGACCTATGTGAAATACTATCACCTTGTCTACTGTGTGGCACTTGGCCATGATCTTTGTGAACTTCAGAAAGAGCCCACAATATGCCCCCCTTTGAGATGAGGGATGCTGCTCTCTTTGCTTAAAAGAGAAAAGTGGTTAGCTGCAAAAATTATAATCAAAGCATCTAGTATGTGAACCATATAAAGCATATGTACTAAACATGGTTGTAAAAGCAACATGTGTCAGATAGGATCATTAGAGAACAAGTAGTAGATGCCAACTAATGGGAAACATTGATAGAATTTGGTTCAAATTATCAAAGCTAAACACAAATATAATTTATACGAGATTTTATTCAATATACTTGGGAGATATTTATACAAATGCTTGATCCTATGAAATAGGAGTCAAGTCTTATCCTTCACAATATTCTCTCCACTTATCTCTAATCCCTCATATCTCTCACACTCCTAAATAGCTACGTGAGTTGTTATTACAACTCACTCACACAACTCTAAATATAGTCCAACCTATATTAATTTCCCACACAATAATGTGAGCACTAATCCAAAGATTATTCCTAACATTCCCCCCTTACTGTGAACATGGGGAAAACATTATCCTGTACCTGCTCATGTTTTACATATGGTTTTACAAATTGGCTAACCACCGACCAACAATAGAAGGTTTTCTAGTGGAAACAACCACTCAGTAGAAGTTTTCTAAGAGAACCACAAACTTGCAAGAAGGTTTTCTAATGGAACCAACAACCATTTCATAGCAGCGTACTTGTTTAGTTCACATCATCTTCTTACATTTAGGGGAAAATACAAGAAATTGCTCACACATTACAATACTTGAACAAGTATGATCCATCTGTTCTTATTTGCACACAACAAAAATTGAACCACACAACTAAAACAAATGCCACAAATTCATTGTGTGGTCCCGTCGCTTGCAGTTGGTGAGAGGTCATTGATTAACCTCCTTCCTCTGTTGCCTCCTTACTCCATCGTCTGCTGCTAACTCAGTCGGTTTTGATCATGAAGCTCAATATTTGTTACAAATCGAACCAAAAATGCGTTCGTAAGCCAATTGTTTTTTAATTTTCAGACTTTTTACAACGACACAATGACTTAAAAAAGATTTGACTCAATTTTAGACAAACGAAGACAAATAAGACAATAATACTACGACACAAAAGACGATATACATAAATAACTCTCGAAACACAATTATTTCATGAACATTACATGTGCCAATGATAATGATACACCAAAAAACTCTCTCGACGACAATTTAAAAGTAATATTTAATTACTTTTTATTGTAACTATATAATAACACAATACTAATGACAATTGTAGACTAAATGACATTACATTTATAAGATTGACTCCTAATTACAAACATTAAAAAATAGCTCACTAATACTAAATAGACCACAAGACTTAAAAACAATTTATTTAAAAAGATTTTAAATACTAAAATTAAAGTGGTAAGAAGACACCTTAACATACATTAATAGACTTTCATGAACTTACTTTTAAAACTAAAAAACAAAACCCAAAAAGACTAAATGACAAATATGAAAAATTAATTACAAAGACTCCGACAATAATAATTATCTTTTAACAGTAATATAAATATCATATGACACTTTTTGATTTAACACCCAATTCAAGACTCTAATTCACTTGACAATATGACAACACACGTCTATTACCAACTCAAGACAATTGACCCATTTCAGAGTGTAGCCACAAAAAATAATGAAGACAAAAGACTACCTTTAAGTAAGTTAACACAGAGATGGGATGTTGTGGTGAGCTGCTCAGACCAAATGCAATGCCTTTAAAAGACTCCAAAGCCGAATTTGATGTGTTCACTCCCAAAATGTCTTATGATGCAGATTTTCTAAACCAATTACCACGTGGCTGCTCAGGTCGTGTGGGCAGATCTGAGATAGCAATTCATAAATTTAGGAGTTTTTGACTGTTGGGTGGATGCATACAGCAACAGTCTTCAAATATTCAAACAGGTCTATCCGTGAATAATGATATGCGCAATAAGGAATACATAAATCAGATCCTGCTGAACTCCTAACGTTATGCATAGATGTCTGAACATAACATACGAAACCTAGATGCATGAGAGAAGTTGAATATTTAGACAAGGGGAAAGACAAATTATTTGTCAGATCTGATAGATTACATTACTGAGACACGTCGACTACAAGCGCCTTGGACAAAACTGCTCAAATAACAACGAAGAAACTGTGAATCACGATTATAAGGATCTGCATCACACGCAATAGACATGTCATACACGTATTTAAATTCACAAAATGGAATTCAACAAAGCGAAATGCTTGTACAAGACTCTCATGGATCCCTGCTCCGACACCAATGATAGAATTTGGTTCAAATTATCAAAGCTAAACACAAATATAATTCATACGAGATTTTATTCAATATACTTGGGAGATATTTATACAAATGCTTGATCCTATGAAATAGGAGTCAAGTCTTATCCTTCACAATATTTTCTCTACTTATCTCTAATTCCTCATATTTCTCACACTCCTAAATAACTACGTGAGTTGTTATTACAACTCACTCACACAACTCTAAATATATTCCAACCTATATTAACTTCCCACACAATAATGTGAGACTAATCCAAAGATTATTCCTAACAAACATATAGTAAACATGTCTCGTAATCCATAGAAATCAATAGCTAAGAGCGTAATAGTGAACAATATGTCAGTAAACACATGACTTGACACGAATGGACCGATCAGAGAACTCACGACATAACATGACAAGACATGACATGGCAGGCCTGCCATAAGACATAGACGACTGATTAGACATTGCGTTTAGGTGACGACTTGAACAATGTTAGTAGTAGTTACTTGTGCATGTTAAACAATTATGCACCGAATAGTAATGTGTGCTAGGCACTATGTGTCAAATAATAGGTGTTAACAATAATATATCAATTAGTATGCATTTTGCAATGTGTCTCAAGAAAATGTCTCAAACAATGCGTCTCAAGCAACATTTATTGCAAGTAATATGTCCCTATACAACAGGTGTATTACACAATGTGTTCCAAACAATAGGTGTATCAAGCAATATGTCATAAGCAACGTGTCTTCAACAATCCGTATCAAGCAATGTGCCATGAACAATTTGTCCCAAACATTAGGTGCATCAAGCAATGTCCCATGAGCAATGTGTGTACAATGCCATGAATCAGATAATGTGTATTAGACGATGTGCATAAAGTAATTAATGTAGCAAATAATGTGTGGTAGACAATGCGGATAGAGAAAACAATGAGTTGGACAATGTGTGTGTAAACCCAAGTAATGTGGCAAACAATGTGGATAGAGCAATAATGACTCAAACGATGTGTTTGAGTAAAAACAAGAGCCCATGGCCAATTTTAGTCAAGCAAGCATAGAAACATGCAACGAACAAGTAATAAAGTAGTACGTAAATGCATCAAGATCAACAAGTAAACATGAAGCATGTCGAAACAATATATATAAGTAAACAATGTAATCATCGAATGAAGCATAGTATGTAACATGTCATAAGCTATAAGACAACACAAGATAAACCAGGTACTCGATACAGGTACGGGTATGGGCATGGGGACCCGATATGTCGATATTATGTTTTTTGGGGGATTGGGTACAATTTTGAGTACGACCTACAAAAAATATATAAAATAGCTAAAGAAAATTAACTATATAATATGCATAGAGTAAACAAAATAAGCTAAATATCCACAAAATATTTTCATAATTCAATGCCAAATGTCTTGATATTCATTGATTGAACTTAGAACAAGTACAACGTGCAAAATTTTTCAATGTATACACAAAAATTTAGACAAATCAGCATATTCATTATTTTCATAATCATAATGCTCTCCAGTGCATTCATTGAGAGCATCATTAGAACCATCATGTGGTTCATTAGAGTACACGTTGAATGACAAGTATAATAGATCAAGCCTCTTAAGTGTGGTTCACTAGAGCAGACCCAAATTGCCTGCCTTCATAGTTGACATCCTTCCATTTACATCCTCTATGTGCAGCCTGAATGACTAATGATGATGTGAGGTAAATATGTTGGTGTTGTTTACAAAGAGTTTGGGGGTGTCTATTAGGGTTAGTGTTGTTGTATTAATGTTTTAAAAGTTGTTTTTGACTTTATTTTGATACAAAATAAAGGAAAAAAACTTATTCTGGGGGGCAAAACCTTGTGGATTAGTTTTAGAAATGCCTAGTTTACGTGTTTCAGTACTCAAGTATGTCGAATGATGTACCTAGGTACTGAAATGCATATCTTGTGTGTTTCCCTCATACATAGGCACCTTCCTGTATCAGATACATACCATCTCCTTACTCCAAGTCTCAAGGTGTGTATACAACTTCCTAGAAGATACACAATAGAAGCTTTGTACCACTAATGGACCAATGCGAATAGTTATAACATGAATAAGCTTTATATGTACAATGCCCTTGGTGTGGGCATGCCCCTAATGTGGTGGGTTTCCTCTAGGGTATGGGGCTCAAAGGTGCAAAGTATGTGTATGGATGTTTATGATTATGGGCATTTGCAATCATCTCATGTATGCTATAAGTTGTAAGGTGTAGGAAGTCAAATGTGTAAAGTGCTAAACCCGAATAAAGAGAATATCTAAGTCTATGTAATGAATAAACTAGTCACATGTAGTTTGTGGTTTTGTGTTTGTGCCATATAGTATTATTTTTTGGGATTTTATTATAAGAGAGAACTTGATAAGGAAACTACCAACTTGTAATGTACTATAGGTTGTAACAACAAAAGAAAGGGGATGGGGTCCTCTGGAATGATTATTCCCTCAAAAATCACATCGAACCCCTGAAATATGTTGCATCTTTGGGTTATGCCCTAGTCATAGACTATAAAATAGGTGTAAGAAGAATGAGTAACCTGTCACGAGGAAATGCCAATGTTGGATGAATGGAGGAAGCATATAAGCGTTGAAGAAGCTATGTACTAGTGATTGTGCTCACAAATGTGAGTAAGGGAATTATATGAGGGTTAACATGTGATCATGTCAATGGGATGATCGTATAGATGTCATGTATGAAGGGGTGTGATGTGCGATGTGCGAAGGATCCAAAGGAGTAGTGCTAAAGACAACATAGTCATCATCCGAGTCTTATGTTTAGCTATGTGTGATATAGTTTCTTGAAATATCGGTATTGGTAGCATGTGAATATGTAAGCCACGAATCATAGGTAGTTGTAGTAACTTGGGCCTCTCGTTGTGTATGTATAGAGTGCATTGGTGTTCCATATGGGTCACACGCGCAAGGGTGTTGTAAGACTACGATGTGTCATGCACAACTAGGTAACACAAGGTATTCTCGAGGAGGAGAGGATATCAAAGCTCGCTTATGATGAGGTTTTATTGATGTATGCTACATAATCTATCTAGGAACACAATCAAGATGTTGAATGGGCTGTGAAGGTTATGTCTTGGTATCAAACACCGCTTATTAGGCATAAGTAGTTGTGGTCACTGTGATAGGCGGAATAGGGCATTCATAAGGAATACTAAGAGTTGTAACCACCATGTTGTTGTATACGTGCTTTAAGCATCTATGTAAAGTGGAAGGGGTAACATGTATATGGTGACTTGCGTGGGCATCCAAGCAAGATGTTGACTGTGTTGTTAGAAGGGATTGCTAAGATCCATGTGGCAATACTCTTAGATCCAACCTGTAGAGGTAACACTATACCTCCAAGTGGGTTCCGACATTGTCCATCAAAGCCTTGAACTGTATATGTTGTGCCAATGAGGTCTTGTGTCGTAAGAAGTGCGAAAATGCAAAGGTTCCGGCTAGATGCATCGCCTACCATCACACTATAGATTGGATGTGAATCAATATGTGCTTGAATGAACAAAGGTCTTATAGCCTCTACATATGAGAGGAATCTATGAATTGTCAAATATAATTGTTGGTATTTGTGATATCTTTGTAGTTAGGCCAATGATGCCATTGAAAGGATGAGGGTCAATAGTGTAAACCTACAAAAGAGGTATTGTGTGATAAGTCATGCGTACTTCATCACCATTATGAGCTTCTGTATTGTTTGGCAAAGGATCAATAACCACCTTTAACTTAGAATTGGGTTGGGCAACCGCTGTATTAGTAGGTGTGCCCAAGTCTTGTATAGAAATCGTGTTATTGTCAACTAGCTTTTGGATATTACAGCGTAACTGGTAGCACTTATTGGTTGTATGCCCTACACATCTGTGGTAATTGCAATATAACTTGTATAATTTCAAGTTGTGGCCTAGACATGTCGACCACTGTGGGTGGGTGTAACTCTATGTGATTGTACTTTAGAAGTTTATGGAATATATTATGAGGAGGTTGTGGCAAATGAGTCCATTGCCGTTTTAGAGCCAAAGAAAGGACGATGGGCGGAGCTTGTTCTGCAACATTGATAACTTTGTTTTGCATATATATGGTGGCTTCAATTTGGAATTTGGCTTCACTAGATGTAGATGTATTGTTGTCATATTTTAGCATGTTGGCTATAAGGAGCTTGGTCTCATAGATTTTAACTATATGGCATAGGTCTGTAAAGGATGTGAAGTCATAAGACATGGCGTTTTCCTTGAGTTGTGGAATAAGGCTAGCAATGAACACTTTTTGTAATTTGGCCTCGTCGATATGCAGTCTTGTAATGCAAGACATAGTTTGCAACCCTTCTCATTGGATTATTGCTTAGCTTGGGTAATTTGGACAAGGGAAATACATTGTCTAATGTTGATGTAGAAGTGAGAAAGGAAGCTATCAACCAAAGCACACCAAACCTTGAGGAAGGGTATAAAACCAATCTAATGCATATTCTTTGAGATTGTGTGGAAAATGCTTAGCCTTAGCCTATAAGGTTTCGTCACCCTTATTGTCCCTACATGAAGCAATAAAGACACGAAGATGGTGTTGTGGATTGGTCTTGCCATCGTAGAAGGAAAATTTAGGTGGAGCGAATCCCAGTGGTAGTGGATAACCAAGGAACTCAAGGGCTTATGGATTATCGAGTAAACTGGTAGAGCTTGTAGTGACATGGGATTTGCCTTGCGTAAGGAGGACTATTTGAGTTTGCTTGTCCTATAGTTGTTGAATATACAAATTTAGAAGAGGATTTGGAACCACATGTGTAGTGCTAGGTACTACAATGAAAGCCATATATTATGTAGGAATATGCATGGTAACTTGGGGAGCAATGTATGATGCCCCCATTATGGGATCATTAAATGTAGGCAATGCTTGGTTAGACACATAGGTGTTAGTCCTTGAAGGTGAAGGAGAGCCTCTAGAAGGTGGATTTGTATTGCTTGAAGGATCAACACGAGTTTCCCTCATCTTGGATTTTCGTGAAGATTAGCATTTATGGGTGTTAAGTAGCAGTGTCAGGAGCCCGTTGATGTCATTAGGTTTATCCTTAAGAACTTGCCTAAATTTCTCAATTGGAATTTTATGTGGGAGTTGTTGGATAATAGGATCATTGTCATTATTAGTATCATATTGGTCTCCCTCATGATCAGATGGGTCTCAATGATAACAATATCCTCAATAATATGTGTAGCAATACCATGAACATGAATAGTGTTCCCCTCATTTGTGTTAATAGTAGCATCTATAGAAGAAAAAACATGGGTATCTGGTATATTAGTCATTTTCTTGGGACAATGTGGAACCAAGGGCACTTGGATACAATCAATATGGGTGCCACTCAATCAAGCACTTTTGAGCTGAGAGACCTAGCTTGCCTATATGGCATAAGAATGGAGCATTTGAGTATACACAAGAATGTAGAATGGTTTTGATAAAACCCTAAAAGGAAAAAGATCAAGTCTAAGCTTAACAAGATTGGATTGAAATCTGAAACCCTAACAACAAGGAACAAAGTCGTAGGTTGTATGAATTGATAAATAAACAAGTTCACCAAAATCTAATATCAAAACTAGGTTTATGTTCCTAATCGGATATTATTGTGTAAAAGGATTATTCATAACAACAAGATACAAATTAGACAATGGTAAATCATGTAAGGGTAGTAGATCTCACAATACACCACATATATGAGAGTGAAAGTACAATTAGGGTTAGAGTTTAGAAAGAAGTTAACATTCTTTTGGTTTAGACTATTTGACAATGTGCTGAAATGGCTGCAGAAGTTGTGCAGAGTGTTGTCAAGCTGTTTGCAAAATATTGCGTTCTGGAACTGAGTGTAGGACAATTTCGTCTGACAGGGGACAGGTTCGCGGGCTAACTTGTCCATGGATCAATGAATGTGTCCTCTGGGGTTTTGACCTACAATCTGACTCGAGCTTGTGCTTCACCTTGTCTTTGGAGCTGGAATTTTGTATTTGGGTCTTTGCGAGGATGTTTTTGTTCCGATAGGTCTTCTCCTTGCTTTGATCTAAAAAGAGGTTAGTGCGATTTGAGCTAGACGGATCCCATTGGTGCGATGAGTGCTATGGTACATACCGATACTACAAAGAGGGATCAAGCCACATGTTCTCCCAACCGTATGATGAGGTAGAGGTTAGAGAAAGTAAAATTACTACATTGGGGAAGATGGAGACACTGCTGGCTGATTGGAAGATGGCTGATGAAGCTGCAGTTACTTGTGCCGGTTCTTGTTGAGTCAATGGTTGCTTTGCTGCTTGCAGTTGTCAGAAAAGCTGGGTGGGTTGTATAAACGAGGTTCATCCACTTGGTTACTTAGTGATGGTACGAGGACTATGAGGTTTGATTTGAATACAATCCAATCCTCCAACCCTTTGTGGATCAGTGAAAAGTATGTCTGAAGTTGTGAAGTTAGTTGCATTACCCCCAACAAGTCCTCTTCTTCAACTGCTTGCAATAGTGGTTGCTTGGTTATCACACTAGCCTTGATATTATTCTATAGCGCACTAAACTTTCCGCAAACTGCCTTGCACGAACTCCCACAAAATGATTGTGAGGCAGCTCCATCTCCCATTGTCTTACCCACTCCATGACTGCGTGTTGTTGTTATATAGACTCTTTAAGTGTCTCATCTTGCTTCACATCTGCTGCATCACTGGCTACTACTGCCTGAATCTTTTTTGCCACCAAGAATTCATTGCTCATTTCCTTCTCCAGGGCATCATGCTGTGAAACCCAGTCCGGCAGCCTTGTTGCGATTGAGTTTGCCTGAGCAGCAACAGTGGCAAGTACTTTGTTATACTCTGGGAGCAAAACCACATTGAATCGAAGTAACTCTTTTGCTTTCTCACCTGGGCCCCTATCTTGTTCAACTTTTTGTTGGTTTGCTAGTTCTCCACCAATTTTGCAACCAAGGACGTGACTTCTAGTTGATCGGACACGATTTGACCCCCTATCACATCCATCACCAGTTGAGGGCACTTACTTTCTATAATTTGGCAAACTTTTTCCAGTGTGTCCTCTTGGGCGTTCTTCCTTACCTCCAAATGCACCACAAAGATGGATATGGCAGTGCCGAATGTTTCAAAGCCTTGAACTTGTGCCATCACAGGTAGTTTATCTACATCAATTTCCACCTTCTCAGGGAGTGATGCAAGACCCGATTGGGCATCTTGTTGGAGCTGCCCCCACTGGTTGCCTGCAATTACGCAGTTGACAACACAAATTTATCATCATCCACTTTGTTGTTTGTGGGTCTAACAACCATGAATCTTGTGCACTGTCTCCTTGCATTCTAGCTTGTGTTGCATTTGACGATGCAGTCGTTTGATCTGTGCTATTCTTTTGCAGCCTCACCCTTGACTTGGTCTTGGCTGGTGTCCTCTCTGTGTTTTATCTTGATCTTGTGTTTGTTTGGTCTTTATGATATGGACTTACTTTTTCCCTTCCCCAACGTCTTCTCCACCATTGGTTTGCTGTGTTCTTCTAAGAGGACTTTGCCTCTTGCAGTGTCTCTTTGCCATTTCCGCTGGCGCTTTGATCCACCTCTTTTTGTGTTATCCCTTGTGCTAGCACAAATCCCACTTGCCGTTGTTCAATGTTATCCTGAATTACTTTGGAATTGAAATGTGCAATCCATTCATGTACCTTGAGACTTTTTCTGCGCCATCTTCTATACAACCAATGTGAATGACCAATGCGTTGAATTCTTCCATGTAATTCTTGATACTCATCTTCTTTATCTCACATTTTGCAACTTAATGAAAAGATTCAAATTGTAATCGATAGGTAAAAACTTTGCCCTCAATTTGGCAACCATTTTGTTCCAAGCATTAATTTTATCCTTACCCCTTTTTGCCTCTTAGTTTCCACATGATCCTGCCATAAGGATGCATGTCCTTTCAATTTTGTGCATGCAAACCGAACCTTCTTAGGATATTCTATGGATTTGTACTTGAAGTACTTGTTGGAAATAACTTGTTAGTTAGTATATGACATGGTAATGTATATTATCTATAATATTATTAATTAGTGAGTTTGTATCTTCTTGAGTTGTCAGTAAACAACTCACCAGAATACGACTTAGTTGAGTGAAGATAGGGATGGGAGAGAGTTTGTAGAGATTGAATGTTAGATGGAGATAAGTGAAAATGATAATGTCATTAAAAACTCACATACCACATCCGTGTATCCACGTCAATGCTTCACAATTTCCGTGAAGAGGTCATAGAGAAGCTCCTTCCTACGAAAGATTATTGGTGTAGGAGGCTCTGCACATGTACCGGATTCCTTTGGCTGGAGAATACCCCAAAGATGGATACATTAGATTGGGAAAACGATGTGGAGGTGGCTAAGGCAAAAGAGTTCCTTGACAATTATGTGACTGCTTCGAACCCTCAATCTCAATCTGCAATAAACAACATGGTATATTGATGTCCAATGGATGATCTGTGTTTGCTAAACACATCTCAAATATTCTCTGATAATCCATTTCATAACTATGAGGAGTTTCTTAATCGTGTTCAAAGACACAGGCAATGGAGTGACATAACCTGCTTGTGTAAAAAAGGGCAACATGTTGTATGTAGATACAAAGCTCTGTGGACATAATGGATAGACTCCGCCTTATTATGCAATGCATCGAGGAACAAATATTATGAACCATCGAGAAATGATAATAGGTCTAAACATCCACAATCACGAGAAGCATTCAATAAGGAGAGCAAATATAGACTGCCAACTTGTCATCTCATGATTATTTGTTTTGAATATGCATCTAAAGCCAAAACAAAATTAGAGAGCTGTGCTAATATGTTAACAAGAATATGTGCAGATCAAAGATCCAAAGACCAGGCCTTGATGGGATATCACAAATTCATGACAGAGATTGTCATAAAGCGTGATATAGGCGCACAGGAAACATGCCATTTGCTGCAAAAGTTACCACTTGTACTTTGCAGTTGGAACTTTATATTGTTAATGTTGGTAGGAAAGTTTTCTGCAGGCTAAAAAAATAAACACATGATGGTCAACTGCAAGCTAGCTACTTACATTACTATACACAACGATCGACCCACCTAGAAACAATAACACTATTTGAATTGATAAGATCCTTCTCGTATGCTTCTTGTTGCAAAGGATGCAAATGGAAGGTGAGAAAAGAAAAGGCAATCATTCAAAGTATTTCCGTGGTTCTATACCATTCCAATAGAAGCCACCGAACATTTTGATTTTTTTTGTTGGTCTGAGTTTCTTCTATATAAATATTTATGTCAAATAGACCTAGATATAGGCCTTAAAAAAGAAGAAATAACAAACAATTGGAAGGAAATGAATACAAGCACATATAATGCTTGGCATATTTCCTGCACAATACATATTGACAATGACCTCCATGAGGAAGATTGTTCTGATCCAGAAATGGATATAGGAGATACTACTATAATGAATGAATGGGAGTTACTTTTTCAAATGGGACTTGCTAATAGTGTTGCTATAAAGGGACTTGCTAATAGTGTTGCTATAAAGGGACTTGAAATGCTAGGTTGTGATAAATTTGACAACAACAATTAATGGGACGAACACAATGTTCCTTCGTATTTGGGTGAGACTATGATCTAATTCATAAGCACAAACAAAATGAACGAACGCGACAACTACCACCCCTTACATTTTTTAAACCAACACTATACATTGTCGTCAAAACAACAGTTTGCACTTACTATCATCACAAATCACTTTATGTTTCCTTCGTTGAGACAACCATTGCCTAAGATTGTACAGGGAACTACAGGGACTGAAAATTCCTACCTTATCAATTGCATAAGGAATGCACTGCAAAGTTCTGTTCTGATTAGAATAAACCCGATCCTTGTTCTCACTTCAACAAGAATCACAGCGTTTAACTGACATGCCTCCACCATATATCCAACCCTTTCCAATTACTGAAGTCCGAATGCAACCATTGCAAGGACGATCATTGACAATTTTTCAAGAAGACATGAAAGACATCCAGCACGTCATCGTCGACGAAATGAGCTTTGTTATTCCAAAGCTCCTACGAAAAATAGAAAATAGATTATGTGAGGCAGACCCCCAACACCAACATCTTTGCTTTGGTAATATGTCTATAATTCTCATAGGAGAGCTTTGCCTAGCTACCACCTATTATGGACACCTATCTATGCAACTAGGTCTATTGGAAATATATCGTGGTGCACATTTATCACGGGCATTACATTGCAAACAATATTTTGACAAAAAGGTGACTCTCCAACTCAACAACAATTTCTTAGTACATCACATAACATACACAATGTGGAACTGACACAACATGACTGGGAAGTATTATTGACACGTACAAATAAACAATTGACACTGCTTGGACAAGGGGATTTTGACTAGTCAATCCATTTATTTGTAATTAACGACCTTGTCACATTTCGTGACAAAGATGCTAAAGCTATTAGAGCAACTTGTTGCACTCGTATTTTGATGAATGCGCAACAAAAATCGAACATTGATTTTGCCATCGAGCAATTTCCCCAGACAATTTCTCTAAGCAAACGATGACGAGTCATGCTTACCTCAAACTTATGGATTCAAGATGGCCTTGTGCATGGATCTCTTGGAGAGGTCAAAGAATACCCCATCGAATCTAAAACCCAAAAATTGCCTTCATAATTCGTCAAATTTGATAACTACAATGGCCCATAGTGGGGCCAAACAGACCCAAAAACTATACCGATACAACCAATAACACGTAGCACTTGTAGATAAATATTGCGCACCATACCATGGGCGTTTTATAACGAATCACAAGGCCTTACACTAAATAAAGCCACAATCGATATTGGTCGAATTGAAAGACAAGGCCTAACATTTACAACCTATGTCACAAGGTTCTCTGAATTTTATCAAAAAAGTTCAAATGTTGCCAAACTTTACTCTTGTCGATCATGAACTCGAACTTTATTCATTATTTTTGCATGGGAAGTTTGTGACACGATTTTGCATTATTTTACAAATGTGTGTATATATACATATAACTGAAAGTTGTGGACAAAAAGCTCTTTCTACTCAGTCCCTTTGACATATTTATGCATTTTTTTCAAAAAATAAAAATGATAGAGAAAAAATTGTTCGGATTTAAAGGCCTTTTTTTCTTGAACTTTATCCCTTGGTAAACTATAGCTGAACTTTATCCTCGTCGAACATAAAAGTGAACTTGAACCTTGCAACTTAGTTTACGACTATGTCTAGAGTTAAATCCATAGCGGATCTTCTGCATTCTCTTTTGAGCGCTACTCCAAGATGAAATAGAATCCCTACAACATAGGCAGAGAGAAAAAGGAGGCTCACCTACAATTGCTCTCTTTGTAACAAACACATGTATATACATTTCATTACACAATCTCTATATAAAGATTTCCTAAATGTTTTGCTCTCTCATTTTCCTTCCTCTTTAAATAAACATAAAATATGTACGAAAATATCATTTTTTATGTTTTATAGGTTGAAAGAGGGAGTTTGAAAAAAAACATCGACAAATTCGGTCTCATTCTCTAAACTTCATATTTTGTTCTTTCTATACAGTGACTGAAACACAAGAGTTATGTGATTTTATGTTAATTTGATAACATTTTAAGTCATTGCACATGGATGTCTTCTTCACAAAGAGCTTTTTGTCAAATTGCATTCACAATAAAAGAAAATCCCTACTCCTTGACAAAACTATAAACAATGGTTGTTAGAGCATCCACCATTCTCAGACAGTTGTCCTTAGAGAATTGTACCTGCTAGTCTGGACAAGCAATCAGACACACAGAACAAGATAATCAATTTGGCCTTTTGATCGGCCATGTCAAATTGATGCTACTGTGTTGCATCTGCCTCCGATCTGGCTACAAAACCATCTACAATAGGCCATAATTCTTCAAACTCGAGTTGAGTTCGAATTTTGGTCTTCCACGCGACAGTTATCACAACGGAGTGGCTGCGAGTTAGGCGAAAAGATTTTTGGAGCATTGTTGGCCACAACGGGTGATTAGAATTGTCCCGATTAAATGGCTCGTTAGCACAATACAATAATTACAATACATTGAAAAAATCAATTTTAGCCTCTTGTGCAGAAAAAATGGACTAATAGGGAAATGTTTTTTGTTTTCGGGGCACTGGTGGCCTCCGGAGCTCTATTTGGCTCAAAATTGAAAAAACCCGAAAAAATAGGCAAAATAGCCTTTTTAGGCTATATCCCTTTATAAAAGATGCCCAACATAACTTTTTGTAGCAAACATGAGATATTTTTTTAACCCTCTGATAGGGTTTTCTCCACTAAATTTAGCAAGCGACCCCTAACTGGCTCAGTGTTCTAGTTTGTTGATCCACCAAAGTTTTTAGGGGTTTCTCTAAAAAACAAAAAGCAAAAAATGGGGTTGTGAATTGGGGGTTCGACCCCTACATGTCACGAATACAAATGCTTTCGCGCAGCTCCCCTAGCCAACTGAGTGCGTTGTGCACTTGGCTTATACAATGAACAAAATTGTATTTAAATTCAAAAAAACAACGTTAATGCCTTAAAAAAGCTAGCCTACTCGCCTTGGCGAATGGCCAAGTTGGTGGGCGAGTTGGCTGTTTGACTCGGCTTAAGTGGCTTGTTGCTTTGATTAGGGTTGAGTGCTTTGCTTTCGATTTTATTTTCGTTGGCACCTCCTTGTATTCTTCATTGCTGCGTTGTATTTGTTGCAGGTTAGCACTTGGCAGGGGAGCTCGGTCCGAGTTGCAGGAGCACGATGTTTGGCTTGGCCCTTGTGCATGGAGAGCTAGGTCAGCTCGAGAGGATCGACTCGTTTGACCGTTTAGACTTAGCTCGATGCAGACAGTAATGTATCTGGCTCGCCGCCGTTGGTGGAAAGGGCTTAACGATGGCTTAGTGGGTTGGAGGCTCAACGACCTTGCTGCTTAACTCGCCAAATACGTGGCTCGACCGCTTGATCCAATGTTTTGAGAAGGGGGCTCGACAATGTAATAGTCGCCCAACTCGAGGCCTAACACGCCCAGATCAGGTTTGATGCAAAACTCGGCTCTGCTCTATGCACTTATGCCCAATCAAGAGCTCGCCTCCAACTCGATATAAGACCCTGGCTCGCTTGATATGAAGATTCGCCCAACTCGACTCGTTGGTCAGCCACTTTGATCTCAACTCTACAAGCAACTCGCTAGGAGTTCTGTTTCAACTCGGCGGTAAACCTTGACCCAACCAGCTCAGTCCACTAACTTTGGAGGTTTAGAAAAAATTGGCTATAGTTAAACCTGTCTCCAAATTTGGAGGAAAAATCCCCCCTTGGAAAAAAGAATTGCAATTTTTTTTATTTTCCCTGATTTTTCAAAATGCAGAGAGTTGCCTGGGGAAGGAGGCAGTGCCTGGGTGACTCCTCCTTGCCCAATGCACAACAAAATTGAATTATTGCTGCAAATTGACTGCAAACAGGTTCAGAGACCTGTTTTGGACTGTAGCAAGTGTGGGAGGTTGGGTATGGTGTTGGGAAGTGGCAGAGGGCTTCAATGGCTCCTCTTCTATTGCTCAAGCTTATCCTAGTCCTCCAAAATTTCCTGCCATCTCTCCTACACAACTCAAGACTTCTCTCTCCTGCTCCGATACCAAATGCAATCTCTCCTACACAACTCAAGACTTCTCTCTCTTACTCCGATACCAAACGTAAATGATGAACATGGATGGAAGCCTGACTATTGTATTGATATTCAATCAAGTTATAGAGCAAGAATGGGTTGCAATATATACATACATACATACATACATACATATATATGTATGTATGTATGTATGTATTGAACAACCACATTTACACAACAATTTTGTTATACGGGTGAAACCAACCAAACAATATAACAAATAAACCTACATGAATAACAATAATAAAACAAATATGGCTATAAGACCATATAACAACTCTAATAACCACTAACCACAGTAACAAACTAATTACCCAAGTACTATGGTAAAAAGTAAATCTACCTATGGTAAAGTAAACAATGAAAAATTACCACTAAACTAAGTTTTACCTAACACTTCTCTCTTCACTCTTCGATCTTATTTTTCTCTTGTTGTATTTGGGTTGTGTTAGAAGGAACCCCGACTTGTTTTAAGGGGGGGATAATGTAGACTGTCATGTTAGTATTTTCATCTATTTGGTATTAATTACATGTTTTGGTAGCCAACATTTTTATGTTGTTAATAATTGTATTGTCAGCGTTGGTTGTTTTGTAATAGCTGTTGTTGGTATGTTCGGTTATTGATGGTTGTGTTTAACCAACAACCATTGGGTCTTCTTGTCATATAAATATCTTGATATACATTGGGGCAAGGGTGCTGAATCATGGGTCCTTCTTGTATTAAACAACTTGTATTGGGCATTACTTGTGGAATAATGCTTCAACTACTTTGATATTCTTCTATGCTGTATTGTGCCATGTATTTACTATTCTGTAATTGGTGTTCCCTTGGTACTGTAGTTTGTATAACAAAAAAACACAAGCTTGGCAATTAACAAAAAGTAGTTCTTACCTCTCATTCTCATAACCAAACATATAAGTCATAAACATTGATGAGGCATCAAGAAGATTGCTATAATGAACAAAGGTCGCGAATATTACTTGCATAGGATAGGCTAAATAGGTATTTGGTAGTAAGGCGCACATAACATAATGTGCCTTCAAAATCACTAAGCCTATGCTATATAGGTCATGAGCAACATTTCTGATGCTAGCAAAACATCACAAGTCCATTGAAACAAACTAACGACTCATCAATAATCCAAAGCAACTCGGGCAATATCAATCGCAACTAACTCAAGCACACACATGTGACTATTGATAACTGAACTGATGCGATGCATAGTAAACACACATAAATTAACACATTTAAATTGATCCACCCAAACACTTGTGGTGTGTGCAATCCTATTGACGTTGTTACGCGTGTCTGATAGCATCTCTCATGTGATACTATCCCTTGGCATAGCCTTCAAGGTGTTCCTCACAAACATAAGAAGGCAAAATGAGTAGTCCATGTCATCAATATATACATGAAATAATATTTAAAAATAACATAATTTAAATCAATAATGCTAAGTGCTAACTAATACTCAGTATAATGTTGTTTATGGTAAATGCAACAGTTATGCTGAGAGGGGATATGACACCTAAAGATAAAAGAATACCTGCTTTTGACCACTAATCCTCTGGCTCTACAAATAAGTGCTTGTATCCATGAAAACGCTGATGAAATATATGTTCTCTTGCAAGGAGCTGTGTTTAACAAAACATGAGCATATAACTACTAGGTGAAGAACCAGTATATTCAACAGTAGCCCCGGAGCACAATCTGTCCACTTGTTAGACACAATTTATACTCCCGAGCTTTTCCAAGAGGACCAAATGGTCTTGAAGTACCTATCACATATTCCGCTTTCATTTGCAAGTAAGCTTCTCCTTCCAAGGACCAAGTCTTTTGTTTCAATTAGATGCGGCCTTCACTATGCTATGTCAATAAGGTGAGGTTGCCATATTAAATGGATGAAATATCCCTTGTGGGATGCCACTTAAAAATGCACAAAGTATTGAAACTTTGCAGTAAAATAAAATACTGATTTTTGCAGATTTTTAACAATTAGGGCAGCGAACTAAAGAAAATTAATATCTCCCAAAATATTCACTCAAATCACTTGAAAATTTAAAGGGAGCTTGCTAATGATATAAAGAACATAAGAAAACTATTTTTGGAAATTTTCAGATAATAAAATGTTGCCAGAAAATTACAGCGTGCCCTAGACAGCTGGAAAACTTCTAAAATTCGTAACTCTCCGAATGCATGTGCAAAAATTATGAAACTTTGGAAATAACATTTACAAATATAGAAGATGATATTCCAACCTTCAGATTTGAATTCATGCCACTGGAAACCCCTCAAATGAAGGCTGCAATATTCCAAAGAAGTCGCCTAGCTTGGAAAAGGGTTGGAAATTGATGAAAAGGCCTTCAAAGTGATGCTAAACCTTGCTCAAATGGCTGCCGGAAATGTGATCTGAAAACCCTCTGATTATCTTCACCAAATGTCTCCAAAGCCCTCAAACCCCTTCCTCTGAAACCTCTTAAAATACCTCTGTAAATCAGTCTTGAAAACAGCCCCAAAATGACAAGCTAGGGTAGATCTCTCACTACCGAAGAATGCCTTGCTAGCTAGGGATGGATCTCTCACCACCGAAGCTAGGGTTCTCGTGGGATTTCATTCCACAAGCTGTAGATTTGCAAACAACAGTTGCACATGATAGAAAATAATTAGGTATGCAAGAATGATTTTTCCTTTTTCCTCCCATCTTCTTATATAACTTCTTCCAAGGCAAAAGAGCCCCAATAAACTCTAGTTGCATTTTTCCCTTGAAAGGGCCAATAAAATAAAAGTAACTTAAGTTACTTTTCCCCTTTTAAGTCGCCATGGTCCAAAAGTGACCCCCCAACGCAAAATTAGAACATTAGTACCATGTGGCCCCTTCCTAACGACAAAACATAACATCTAGTCCCTCCAAAACACCTTTTTACTTATGTCAATGAAGGATTATAACAAGATGGACTAGATATTCATACCCAATAGCTCCCAGCGTCCAAAGGCCCTTGGTTATGACCAAGGCTTGGACTCGAATTGACCCTTAGGCCTTTGGCATAGGAAAGGGGACATTACAATGGAATAGCACAAGAATTCATGCACCTTGTGACTTTCTTATCTGTTTTGTCTCTCCCTTCAATTTGAAACATAGTTTCCAAATGGTTGGCAGTTTTTGCTTTCCTTCGTGCCTACCTAACCCGGGGCTCTCCAATGATGGATGAGGAGAAGCATGAACACTAGCCAGGGCTTTTCTATTTAGTCTTACTTCTTTTCCCGTCTCTGCCATATGTTGTTTTTATGTATGCCAACTGATGTCGAAATGTTTGTAGGATTGGATTTTCCAGTAGACTATTTTTTGTTCAGCAAATACCGCAATCAATGAAATGCTGTGTGTGTAATGTTTAATCAGATTTGCAGTATTCTGGAACATGATTTTGACAACATCAGTCATGCATGTATCTAAAATGATAAATCTTAGCCAGTTTTAAAAACTCTGATAATGGATACATAAAATTATCTAAAAATATATTATGAAGTTATTCTGAAATAGCGCAAAAGGTCTGCTAGTACTCAAGTAGTCAGTCTCTGTTACTACCAAGCCACTACTATTTACAAGCAAGTAAAACTCCAGGCATTAGATAACAAAGCTAGATGTGATAAAAACTATGAAGCATAGTTTCAACTTCCTATTTTTGTAATCTTCATTGTTTGGATTGTCTAGCTTAACTGCAATTTTATAATATTGAGTGCCTGAAGGTGTTCTTTTCATCTTTCCTATGCAGTCTTTAATCTTTTCAGTTAATGCTCAAGGAATTCTACACTTGGTTTTTGTGGCCTTGATCTCGTCCTTTATTTCTTGAGTTGAAGGCTCCTGCTCCTTCTGATTATTCGGCTCCTTTAGATGGTTCTCAACTATCTTTCAGCCCAAGTGTTGTTCACAAATATGACATTGCTGGTCTCTTGTCATGATTTCTCACTTCTGTCTTTGTTATCTCCGTGTTTCCTTGAGGGATCCCATCCTCCTAGGGCTTTGTGTACTTGAGTTTTCTGATTCATGATTGAACTGTTTCAAATTCAACCGATTGATGTGTTTACATTTCTGTTTCAAGTCCCATTGACCTATGTTTGCTGAATGCAGCATGCTTTTGAATGATTTGACATATCTGATAATCCCGTTATGATCTGCTTGTAATTTCCTTTAATAAAACCTAGTTAAAGCTGTTCCTATGTGATGCAGAGGAGGTGGTGGACAAGTTCTATTTACACATTAACAATGTTAGTTGCTAGATCAAAATCACCAAAACATGTATAAGCTCAAGGACTCCCAAAATGCATATAATTACAAATTTCTTAACTGAACTGTTTCAAGGCTACATACACTTGTTACCTGCTCCGATTCATCGTAAAAACATGATTTGGAACCTTCGTTAATAGTCAAGGCTTCATTTCTCATTCATTCACCTCTGTGACCTTATTAAGAGCTACTAGCCCTCCATTAACGTAAACCTTATTGTCTGGAACACTTCACAAGGACTTAGCAAATTCTATTTATCTTTTCAAGTACCCTTTATTGGTCATCAATTCTTCATCAAGTTTCAGGTCTTAACTCACAATGCAACTCCCTCAACTGCTCTTCTATCATTTTCAACTAGGTCTCCCCTACTAGCCCTGTTTTTCCCTAAAGCTTATTGTTCTGAACAACTTCTGAAGAGTTAAAGGAAACCAAACACATTTTCAAATACCCTTTATAGTGTTCTTGTTTCATGCCAAGTTTCAGATTTTAACTTGCAATACAAGTCTCCGAACTCACCAGTCACCTTTCCAATTAGCCCTTCTAGGTCGTCAAGGTTAAAAAATACAGTTTTTCAAGAAATAATGTCTTGCTTGTTTCTTGAGCTTCCCACTTTAACCTTCCACACAACCTTGCTAGGTCTTTAAGCTTCTTTCATATCCATGCTCTAGTTCTTACCTCACTCTTTGTTTGTAGCTTGTCTTATTGCATGATACTTCCTCACCTTCTAAGCCTTTCCTCTCCTTTTTCCATCTTCATTTATCCTGCCTTACACATTGGTTAAGCTTGAACACCTTCATCCAATACTTATTCACTATGACCCTTTTTTTACCTCATGCAAATAAGACTCAAAACCCAGATTTGCACATACAGATCAGAAAATACTGTCATTTATAACTGTCCGTACAATACTCAAATCATTAAAACCTTTAAAACCCCCTTGTAAAATGTCTCAATTATCCTACCCATCAAATTTCAGAACAATCTAATGACGAGAGACAAAGTTATCCTAAAAACATCAAAGTGCCCTGTGCAAACTATATTTTCCTCTTAGTCACAGACTGTATTTTGATGATATCTTCTTCAATAGTGACCCATTCAATCTGAAATTTCTCCTATGCAGTTTCTGAATGTACATCATATTATGTTCACAAAATTTTTTGAACTTTTCACCAAGCCAAATTGGTGTTATTCAAGTTTTTGTAATTCTAATCCTAGACAGGGTCACACAGACCTAGAGGGGGTATTTTAGAGTTATTTTCATTTTCTTGTCTTCTCGGGCCGATTCAAGACTCACACTTATTCACTTACACCCCATCTTCATTCTCAAATGCTCTCCCAAGCCAAATAACCCAACAACTTTGTTTAAACTTCTAAAACCCTAATTTACCAGTCTTTACATAGACTTGTTCTAACAACATTCCCTAGTTTTAGATTCTTTTTCATAAAACCATCACTGTAACCATGAGTGTATACCTAGTCAACATTCCATACCCTTCATAATAGTTTAAACTTGGTCTCCTATAGTTCCAAACCCTTAGAGCTTTCTCAATCATTCAACAACAATACAGTCTCTTACCTCTCATAAGACTTTATCTCTGCTCCTTACATGAAATCTGCCTTCAGTGATGCCCTAGCACCTTCAAACTCCTCTTTCATATTCTTCTCAAGCCTGCACAATCTTCATGCACCTGCAAAACCATTCTTAAGCTACACCTAACAAATATCATTCATCATTTATCCACCATACATATTCCCAGTTCATTTGATAGCTTAGTCTCAAGAAGTCCTTTTATTTGATATCTTCAATAGTACATTACAGGATTTTTGAACTTCAGAGCTCTTTGAAAACTATTTTCACTTCCTCTAAAACCTTATCCTACCTCTCTCATTTGAATACCTCCTCTAAATGATCAAAATGGAGGTAGTTAGGTCACTAGTTTACCTAACTTAACTATGGTGAGAGTAACCATAGTAAGTGAAACCATGCAAGAAGCATGTAGAGTCTAGACATAGGCTCAAGCTTATTTATGCTCCTTGACATCCATTTGTACCATTTATTCAACCTAAGCTATCATGTAGGCCACTAAACAAAACATTGGAGAATGCAGATATTTGAAATGGTGGTTTTGGAGGGAAACTCCAAAATCACATTATTACAAGCTTAGTGGGACCCATATGGACTAGGATCCATCCCAAAAAACCTAAGAGGACCCCCTACACCTAACACATTAATGAAAACCATAAATTTGATATGTACAATGAAATGATGCTCGTGCATCACTATGCATTGTATGATGAGATGGATCACAGGGTTTCTTAAGAATCTCACCAATATGCAGCTTTTTATACTTGTAATTGGAAGTCTAATTAATAGAGCTATAACTTGAACTTATTTCTCTCCCTTGTTTTTACCCGGACAGTTCCCTACCCTTAGAGTTCTGTGGTACATCTTTTGAGCTAATAAGGTATTCTTGAGAACTGGTACTTTGATTATTATTTCAAGAAGTTTTGCCAATGTGGAAATGTTTACCCATGTGCCATTTCATTTTGCAATTGTAAAATCATTTATTTGAAATATATGTGGCCTTTAAGATAACTTTTAGAGGCCATTATAGTCATGGCTGCATTACAAGTCACAATTATGGGCTTCGTTGCCGTTCAAATTGTGTTTTGGGATATCTGAGCTAATAGATTACAGGCATTTACAAAATTTAATATCTGGAGTTTGACTCAAATCAGTTTTGGGCTATGTTATAAATTGGATTTTGCCAGGCTGTTCATACAGCATGACAAAGATGTAATAGTGCTTTTTGTAGGTTGTATTTTCTGATGTAAGGTGGATTGGAACAAAGGAGGAAAACCCTGAAGAGTTGCAACTAGATTTTCCAAAGGAACTAAATCAGGTTTGTTAGTTCCTTTGTAATTGCTATAACAAAAACTTTCAAACAGGTTTGTTCTACTGAATTTGCTATTGTTTTTGATATATTTAGGAGAAGCATGCAGAGTTCGATTTTAAAGGTGGAGCTGGCCGTGATTCTGACCATAAAGATACTGCTGGAACACAGCTTCCTTTGAAGGAATGTGATGAGAAACTAACTCCTGATACTGATTCCGAGCTGGATGGGTTGCATGAATCTGAGCCCTTTAGCCCCCGTTCCAAGTCCACTATAAATACTTTAAGAGAAGAATCAAAGACACCGGTGCAAGAAGAATCAAAGACACCGGTGCGTACTTCTTCACGAACAGCGGGAAAGGCATTCAAGTATGGATTGTTTTTAGTGCTTTGTTTATACATTTTCTGTGTTGGTATTTGAAATAAGGCATATAAATTTCATTGGAAACTGTGTTAGCTGAAGGATTGAAATCCATTAACAATCAGGCATGGTGGCTGTATTTTTTGATGTTTTTGCTATTATGCTGATCCAGGTTTGTAGATTCTCCTTCTGAAGATGAACTAGAAAGCACAGGAAGTGATTCCAGTTCATCTGACAGAGAAGAGATACACACAGCAAAGAAACAGAAAGTGAATCGTAATATCTTCAATATGCATGGTATGATAATGCTTGATGCTTCTGAATGCAGAATTGACTCTATCAGGCTTTATGATGCATGCTATATCATCAGAATTAAGCAGAGAATTTTAGAAGTACTCGTGCTTAGGCTAGGATCCTGAAAGTGGTTCGTAATAGTCGCGTAAAAATATTTGTAGCTTTTTTACGTTATCTATATATGCAGTCCTTCCCTCACATGTGGTTTGTACAGCAGCAGCAGCGGAAGGAGATTCTGTTTCCATTTTGGAGGACCTTGGAAATGACAAAACCAACAAAGCGATGACGTTAGATATCCAGAATGCTTCCTCCTCTTCTGCAAAGGCCCCCATCACGAAAAAAATCCAAAGAAAGTATTAAAAAATCACCGAATTTGGCAACTTCAGGGGGCCTTGTACAATCCAGCTTGTCTTCCTTTCTGCTCAAACCTGAGGAAAAGGTGACGAGTTATTACACAGATGCTTGTTAATGTATTTCTTTATGATTTGTCGATCTTATGTCTGACCCCCTCTATTATAGTTTTTTCTTGTATAATTTGTTAATTTCAATTTAAGTTTTACCTCTGTCAATTTTGGTTTATGTTTTACAAATTTATCCTCATGCAGTTATTAATTGCAGTCGGTACTGTTTCCTAGATTTATATTATGCATTGTTAAGTCATTTCTCTCTTGAAATAAATAAAATAGATATGTTGGTATATGGAGATCTAGGAGATCATGTGCATTACATTATTGTATATCGGCCCTGGTAACATCTATGATGGGCACAAAACTCCTTGTCAGTTTCAGTGATTTCCCATTTTTCTATATTCAAATAAAAAGTTTTACAATTGACAGATAAATAAAAAGTATTATGAAATAAAAAGGAGACAAATTTCATTACTGATTATTGAACTTATCTCAGTTGTTGGTCCCTCAAAGATGTGATATGAGGAATTTGCTATTATCAGAGATTTCTGGACATAATGCTTTGATTACAAATCATAGTTTTGCTTCTAGTTATGTGGCTTAGAGACATGGCCCTTGCAGTTCTTTGCTATGGTCTTGGTCTTTTATTTTTAGATGCATAGTTTGTTTTAATCTATCTATTTTTTGGGTGGTTTAGTTCATATATACCAAGCTTCTGTCTATCTTTATCCTACTTTCTTTGCCATGGTCTTGGTCTTTTATATTTAGATGCATAGTTTGCTTTAAACTATGTATTTTTTTGGGCGGTTTAGTTCATACATACTGAGCTCATGTTTATATTTATCCTACTTTCTTCAGTGTTGCAGTTAATGTAATTGTCACATTCAATGTTATGGATTTTGTGAATATGATATGGTTCCTGATGTTTGTGGCCTGTTTCTAGTTGTAAGGCTACTTTATGTCTTTGTCAAGTTGACCAATGTAAAGTTACTTTGGTTCCATGTGTTCATTCAACAAAGAATATACAAAAGAGGTACTTTAGGTACACGTTGATGATCAATTTAAAGCTACTTTGGGTTCATGTTTTCATTTAATATAGAGTGATACAGAACTACTATCTACTGTATACATCTGTATTGAACAAAATTGGATAAGATGAGTGCAATGTAGGATACAATGATATACAAGAGCACAAAGCCAAAAGGTACCACCTAGGGAAATATAGCTGAAAGTCTTGGGAGCTTGTATTCAATGTAATAATTAAGTTATTTAAAGGGCAGCATCTCTGAAACCTCTTGGCGGTGTCTTTAAAATAATAATTTAGTCCTCTATATGGTTGTGTCATCACAATAAAATTAAATTCTTTAAACAAGTATTGAAGTCGAAACTTACCCAATCCTACCCAAATACACCTTACATTAGCCAAGTAGAAATGCTAGGATTGGATTAAATATTCAGGGAACATTAAATATTTATTGAACATCTGTATTGAACAAAATTGGATAAGATGAGTGCAATGTAGGATACAATGATATACAAGAGCACATAGCCAAAAGGTACCACCTAGGGAAATATAGCTGAAAGTCTTGGGAGCTTGTATTCAATATAATAATTAAGTTGTTTAAAGGGCAGCATCTCTGAAACCTCTTGGCGGTGTCTTTAAAATAATAATTTAATCCTCTATATGGTGGTGTCATCACAATAAAATTAAATTCTTTAAACAAGTATTGAAGTCGAAACTCACCCAATCCTACCCAAATACACCTTACATTAGCCAAGTAGAAATGATAGGATTGGATTAAATATTCAGGGAACATTAAATATTTATGTAGTCTTAGAATATTAGAATGTGGGATATAAAGGTTAATGAAAACATAACATAAAGTGAAGCTACTTAATCCACATGCACACGAAAACGAGTCATAAAAGGTAAATGGAAACATAACATAAAGTGAAGAGATACTTAATCCACATGCAAAAGGAAACAAGTCATAAAACGAAAAGGTTACCATAAAACCCTTAGTAAGACATGTTTTTATGTACAAGAAGATACTGGAAGAGATGAAAAGAGCCGTGATTTTTTTATAGGAGAGCGCAAAAAATGTACAAAATAGAGGAGGCCTGCTCAAGTAATAACTAGGCCGAGATAATTTCAATAATTTCAACAAAAAGGATTACAAAGCTTATGTGTTGGGTCACGTTTCCATAGACTGTTTACCCATACTTATATATTCTCCTCAACAAAGGAAGAAAAAGTACGGAAATGGAAGAGCTGATCTCTTCACTCTCCTTATTCTACCCAAAAGACACGAGACAAAAATGAGGATTACTCTTTAACTTCAATCCTCACGTGCACACAAAAACCATTCAAATTGTTTCATGTACAAAACCTATTATTCTAATTAAAATAAATTTAGTTTGGATCAATATTACTAACATACCACATTGTGATCCAAAGTTTATCTTCATCAGCTGTTGCATTGCCACTTTTTCTTTATCCCACAAAGTCCTCTATATTTCTCAAACTTGACATGATCCAAAGGTTTTATGAAAAATTCTGCTACTTGTTTGTTTAACGGACAATAAGTAAGATTAACTATCTTCGTTGTTGTCAACATTGTCAAATTGACAAATAGTGATAGTTCATTTCCATGTGTTTGGTCATCACATGAAGTACATGATTCTTTGCATTTTTGATGATACTTTAATCATCAACATTTGACACTGTAGAACCATCTTGACCAATCTGCAACTCCTCAAGAATCCTGTGAAGATGTGTTCCCTCTATTGAAACATCCCATGGTTGAAATGTACTTTGATTTAACTGCAGAATTCACCATTGTATCTTGTTTCTTGCAACACAAGTCCATTACTCCAGTCCCCAAATGCATCAAGTAACATGTAGTAAAAACTCTGACATCCACCCAGCCACCATAGTCTGTATCTGAAAAGCCCACAATTCCATGTCAAAAGTTCTTGTGCTCTGCAAATATTGCCAAACCCTTTCAGTTGCTAACCAATGACTTGCTCTTGGTTCATGCTTCAATTTATAAGAACACTAAACTGCGAATGAACTATCAGGTTCAGTAATTCAACAAATAAATCAAGCCTCAAACCAATTGTCTATACCTTGTATCATCGATGAATTCACCTCCTTCATCCTTAGAAAGTTTCAAATTAGTTTCCGTGGGCTTTAGAGATGGTTTGCAATCTTCCATTTCAAATCTTTTTGACAATTCTTATACATATTTTTTTTGTGAAATGAAAATGCAATGATCTTGTTGTCTTACCTCTATTACCAAATAATAGTGCAAAAGGCACAAATCAGTCATTTCAAATCCTTCATTCTACATTTTCTTCATCTCTGTAAGCTGTATCAGCACTTCTGGTGAGCAAAAGATCATCAACATACAAAACGAATATTACTATTTTGTTTCCTTGTACTCGGATGTATAGAGTATGATCAAATTCACTCCTCACAAAACCAATCTGCCTCAAGTAACTATGAATTTTTGCATACCATGCTCCAAGCACTTATTAAAATCCACATAAAGTTCTAGTACTACACCCTTAGCTAATAGCCGGTATCCTGATGGAGCAAGCTAGGGGCAACCCAGGTATCATTGGTGCCGGTGGCATCTATAGAGATTGCGATGCTTCCCTTTTCACTAATTACTCTTTGGGTATCTGTAAGGCCTCCAATAATGAAGAGGAAGCGATGACTTTTTATAGTTGGGACTTCAGCATGCCATAAGAAGGAATACAAGACAATTGTAATTGAAGGCAATTCCCAAATCATAGTCAAGGGTATGCAGTCCAAGACTATATCATGTTGCCGTATTAGAAGCAACCCAAGCGAAGCATTTTTGCTTGTTGATTAGTTCATTAATATCTTCTTTAAACACTGTTAGTATGAGGCTAAATTGGTCTGCTTGATGGCTAAGTCTTACCCATTTTTAAATTCTTCTCCCCAAACCATGCCAAGCGCCAAAACCACTATCTTGGGGATAACGTTTCTGAAGAACTAGAGGAATTCATCCCCAGAAACTTGGTGAGAATTATGTTGTTCAAATATGTTTTGGATAAGAAGTGGTTTTTTAAGGGTGAAATGTCCACCCGGAATGATACTATTTTAATCCTGCAATATGACTTCCACATTGACATCCATTAATGCAAAATTGGAATGCATGGATGCCAAGCAAGCAAAAAGGTACCCATGTATTTGGAGAATTTGCGATGTGATGAATGTACAACAAGATGTGGTTGGTGCGAGGGTGCTAAAAATGTGTGCTGTTGTCGCTGTTGACCTGGATGCGTAGGGAGGTCCCAAGACCACCCAGTCTCATGGTGAGGAAGCTCCTTCATTGTTGTAGGCATAGGCATTCAAACATGGAGCTCTATTGGCCTAGGACGCAGAGGTGTGGTGATGAAAACCCCGTTGGGATGTGGAAAGTGTACAGTTTCTGAGCAGAATCCTTTGTTGGAGAGTGAACATGATGCACAGTGCAACAGCCTCTGTTCCATGTTATGCTGATAGTCATTTCTCTAGGCATCATATGTAATGTTTCGCTATGGAGTAATTTGCGATTGGCACAGATAATCTAGAGTGATGCGGAAGGGAGACAGTTTCTTAGCAGAATCCTTTTATGGAGGGTGAACTGAGGCGCAGTGCAACAGCCTCTGTCCCATGTTATGCTGATAGTCATTTCAGCATAGTCATCATATGTAACGTTGGGTTATGGAGTAGTGTGGCACACATAACCTTCGACTAGTATGTAGATTCTAAATTTGCTATTGCCTATATGGTCAGGTCTGTTAGCATTTTGGGGAGGCCATAACTTCATGTTATTTGTAAACAGATGTTGGGTAGTAGTCCATTGTAGGGCATCGGTCATGGGATACATTTGTTCATCATTTACATGTATGCTTCTTGGAAGTTTCCGCCTCAAAGTGTCTTTTCATTTATGCTTCTGTCATTTGCTATTTCCATCCCCATGCTGCCATCTATGTATTAGAACTGCACTACAATGAATATCTGTTCGCATTGGATTTGATTACTACTACTATTCTGCATGGCGGTTCGCTCTTAGATCGGTGTAGCTGTTGTTCTCTTGGATTGGATTACTGCTGCTACGTGGGACTTCTTCTCATTTTGAAATACAGTAATATCTTCGGGTAGAAGTTCTCTTCCCGTTCTCTCTTAGACCTCTACGATGGCTGTTTTTTAGGTGGAAGCCCAATCGTGTCTGTTGGGCTTATATGTTATGGTTTGAGTTTCCTCTTTTGAGTAAAACTGTAAAAGTAATATTATGGCCCCATTTTGTTTGAGGGTTCTGGTCCCTATTAAGTAGGTTTTTAAGATACATAGATAGCGTAAGGATGGGATGCCACACAGATTCACAATATTGACAGCCCTGGCACACCTTGTTGCCCCAGTTGGGTCATGAATGTGCTTGATATTATGGCCCCATTTTGTTTCTAGCAGAGGAAGCTAAGAATGAATAATTCGACAACAGAGTTGCTAGCTTTGTAATAGAAGGGCCAACATAGTAGTTAGCAGCTATAAAGGTGCGGCCATAAAGTTACATGTAAATCTCAGAATACTAAAATTTAGGATATAAGTATAAAAGGTTAATAAGATAACCTTCCATGTAATGTTAATTATCCCACATTCAAAAGGGAACAACTCCTAAAGAGGAAAGTATTTATAAAATGGCCTAAGACATTATGTGCCATGTGGCCAGGGTTTCCTAGGCTTGAGTTGGTTCCTGTACTTTTTCAGGAAATCCTTTCTTATTCATATACCATTGAAACGTTAATTAAATGGTCAGATGACAATGTAATAATATTTTAAGAGTTTTCCTTGATTTTTTTTGCTATGTCTACCTCCTCATCGATTATCTATTCCATCTTATCAGGAATTTCAGATTTTTGTTTTCAAAGTAAAAAGCTTTGTATTGCTGGCAAGAACGTAATCAACAAGACTGGCTCCACCATTGTCCCGCTCTCTCTCCGGGACCTCTAAGATAACTGTTTTTTTAGGTGGGAGCCCAATCTTGTCTGTTGGGCTTTTGTGTTATGATTTTAGCTTTCCTGTTTTGATGTCAAAGTGATATTACAGCCCCCATTTTGTTTGAGGGGTCTGGTCCTTGTTATGTAGGTCTTTAGGATCTGTAGATAGTTTAGGGATTGAATGCAACACAGATTCACAATATTGACAGCCCAGGCACAACTTGTGCGCTGGTTGGGTGATGAATGTGCTTGATATTATGGCCCCATTGTGTTTCTAGCAGAGGAAACTAAGAATGAAAAATTTGACATTGGAGATCCCAGCTTCGTAATAGAAGGGCCAACATAGCAGTTAACAGGCCATAAAGGTACATGTAAATCTCAGAATACTAGAATTTAGGATATAAGTGCAAAGTTTAATAAGATAATCTTACATGTAATTTTAATTATCCTACATGCATAAGGGAACAACTCCTAAAGAGAAAAGGAAACATAAAATGGCTTAATACATGTTCTGTGGCATGTGGCCAGTGTTTCCTAGGCTTGAGTTGGTGCCTGTGCTTTCTCAGGAAATCATCTCATATTTATCTACCATTGAAATGTTAATAAAATGTCAGATGACAATATAAATATTTTAAGAGTTTTCCGTGATATTGTTTTGCTGTTTCCTACCTCCTCATCGATAATGTATTCCATTTTATCAGGATTTTCAGATCTATGTTTTCAAAGTAAAAGACTTTGTATTGCTGGCGAGGTCATAATCAACCATATTGGCTCCACCATGTGAGGGAAGTGAGTAAATCTGTGGTGTTAGGGGAAGCAGGGGAATCTATCAAGAATAAGATTGCCACGGGACTTATCCATCCAGAGAACGTGCCGTTCATATGCTGTGACCTAATTTTTCTCAGCAGTAGAGGATATCTGGAGGCTTATTTTTTTAGAAGTCATGAAGTTAAAGCTCATCCTGTTTTAAGGTCATGTACCACCATTTTCTTCTACAAACTTGTCTGTGAAGGATTGTGGTGAATCTGGCATCCTTTTTCTCAGAATTTTGTCTTCATAGTAACTATTACTGTTGGCAAGGGCGTAATCAATCACACTGGTTGCACCATTGTGAGGGAATTAAGTAAATTTGTGGAATTAGAGAAGTAGGGGAAACTGTTAAGAATTTGGGCATGTGACTTATCCATCCAGAGAAGTTGCCTTTTTTTATGCTGTGACCCAATTCTTTTAATCCGTAGAGGATATCTCAAGGCAAAACATTTTCAAGTTTATTCATGGAGTCAAAGATCATCCTTTTTAAGGTCATGTATGTGTGTAGTAGAAACCAGGTATTGCCATTTTCTTCTACGAACTTGTCTGTGAAGTATTGTGGTCAATATGGAATCTCTTAGACCAACTTATATCTGTATAATCCCTGTTAAAGATGTTGCACATGGCAGAGGAACGGATTATTACATGTTGTTTTCTGAACGTTTGTCATAAATAATTATGTTAAGTTCAATCCCAATGTATGCTGTGCTTTCTGTTATGGCTCATTAGTGACTACAAATTCAGTTTGTGTTGTGAGTTGAACATTCAATGTTGACAATAGAAGGGAGTGGGAGGTTAATGGTAAAATACATCGCGGAAGTATAACACCCTTTCATTGTTTTTTATCTTAGTTCCAGTTCAATCTTCTTGGGGTGCAATACAAGCAGTAAATAGAATGCATTACTAATATAAAATGTCTTTTACATTTGTGCTGTTAATGCAGAAGTTACAGAGTGAAAAGACTCCAGTGATCAAAGGTGTGTTTTTCTAACATTGTCAACCTCTTTTTAAATTTCATAGTAGTCATCAAATTTTCAAGAATTCAGATTTTATAATGTGTAGTTGCTTATTTCATAGGATATTAGATTTCATCGTGTTCTACCAACTCCTTTGGTTTTCTCCCTCCAAAATCGATTGTGTTGTCAGGGCCTGCTCAAAGGAGGCAGAAGACTGGTACCAAGGGGAAATCCACCCCCAAAAAAGTAGGAATATGAAGTTCATAACCTGTTTTCTTACTTCAAAAAAATTGTCGTGTCCTCTGTATAACAATGATTTCTGATAATGCTTTGTTTTGCATATTTGCTTATCTTTTCCGTCTATCCAGAGTGCAGAAGAGAAATTAAGCGAGGAAGAAGTAAGTGTTTTGGGCCTTTTTATATTTTCCTGATTTTCCATTGTAATTGGATACATGCAATGACCTGCAAGCAATGATGCAATTGTTAAAAATTGTGATTTAAAATTGTGCAGGAACTGCACACAGCATCCAAACAAGTTGGACGGCGTAGAACTGGTTTGTATAAATAAAAAACTTTGTTTTTTGTTTATTTTATTGTATGATATTCTTCAATTTGAATTGTTTTAAGTTACGGTTGTTAAATTTGGAAGTTTGATGTAAACAGCAACTGAACAATATTTTTATGATATCTGATATTAGAAAAAAATCCTTAAAAATTAGTAACTCAATCAAGAAATCCCACCTTAGTGTAGCATGACATCAGTTAGTGCTACAATCTTGTGGGTTTCCACCATTTTATTGGTTTTAATTTATTATTGGAGATGCAGCCAATTATTTCAAGCTTAATGCGAGCTTCCCAAACCTGAAGCACATTCCATTGGAACATTACATCATTATAATTTCTTGCCATACTTCTGTTGTAATCCATATACTAGGGTTTTGTTGTTTCTAAGTGGACACACGTGGTAAAAATGTAGTTTCTCAGTTCTCGATTGATGAGTTTGGAGTCTTAAGGGTTTTGTTGTAAACAAATCGTTAGCATAATACTGCATATCTAAGACCGACCTTTGTTATATGTTCTAGCACTGTACCTGATGCCCATTCTTCTTCCTACAGTTATACATGTAAACTAAGTATAGATCATTTCCATTGAAAGATCATTGAATGTACTTCCATAATTTTTTTCCTAACGTCCTTTACAATAATCCCTTCTTTTGCACAATTCACTGACACAGATTCCTTTTCCTTATTTGACGTTCCCAAGTTCTATGCTATTGAAACAACAATCTAAGGCTTCAAATTGATGCTTCCTACAGCTCTATGGATATATTCATTACCAATTGTACACATGCTCATTGCTCATATACAATCCTGCATCGCCTACATATCAAATTTTATACCCCTCCTATGCTACCACCAACACGCGATTTTTCTACTTCACAAGATCAATAGTGCAACAAAGAGTGTACTTCTTTAATGTATGCGAGACTGAATTCAAGTTCTGATTTCTGTTATAAACAAGTACAATGTTTGTAATTGGCTGACAATGTCATTCTTATGCTTTATTAAGTGAATGAATTGGTGAAGTAGTTGCATGGAATAGAAGTAAGCAAGCAAATAAATCAAAACACAGATTGAAAGAGAGATAACACAAGGCATTACCTTGGAGAAACATAATGTGGGAAAATCTCATCTCCACTATCATCGTGCAAAGCTTTTACAATCCAATTGGTTAATTTGAGCCTTAAAATGCATTGTAGTTTTTACCAACATCTTTACAATGTTCTATAGCTTGCCTTACTGTGGACTTCCATTTTAGCTTTTGCTAGGACCTCTACAATGCTCTATAGTTTGCTTTACTGTGGACTACTTTTTTATTCAACAAGTCTGACTGCTGCTTTCTGTTGTTGCAGTCATTTTCTACCTCAAGAACTTATCAACAGACTTTTGGAGTCCCTTTGAAACCCTCTTGACTTCAGCAACCAAGTAGAACTTTCCAATTCTCACCTTCATTACTTTTGGAGTCCCTTTGAAACCCTCTTGACTTCAGCAACCAAGTAGAACTTTCCAATTCTCACCTTCACACTCGTGTTACCTTTGAGCTTATTTTTTTTACATATATGATTACTGGGGTGCCCTTTTGTGCACTAAAGGACCTCCAATCACCAAGGAATTTGAATGGACATTGTTTTCTGCCATTAATCTTAATTTTTTGTTTGAAACAGGTGAAACTACAGCAGGCATCAGGATGAAACTGCCATGACATATGCACAATTTCCACTGAAACAAGTGCAACTAGAAGAACACACGCACAACTTCCTTTGACACAAGTGTAACTGCCATGATATATTAGCAACTTCCATTCACTTAAGTGCAACCGCCATGACACACTTGCACTCACCATGAGCCATGTGCAATCTTTCGATTCTGTTCTACTTCTAACAATTCTTCAACTATTTATAGCCTTAATGTGTCCAGATCCCTTAAAACCTTATAACTTGTGGCTTGCCCAATTTTGTTTTAGCAAGGCTAAAAGTATGTTCGCATCAACTAAGAAGTACAGTTGATCAACTCAATCAACTCAATTTTAATGGTTTCCATGATCCAATTCGGATTACAGCTCATCAGTCTAGAGGCTTTTGGTCCCCAAAAGATCCACGAGGAGATAAGGTTTTACACTCTACATTCTCGAATGGGACGCCTTATTTTCATCTCTTGTCATGGGGCAAATTCGATTGCTCTCTTGGAGTTTGCTGTTCCAACCTGTAAATTTGCAAATTCAGATTGGATTTAGAGTCCCATTGACCGCTTCAAGTGTTTTTCAATTGACTGTCTTGTGTTCGGAGTGTCTCAACTTTACATATGTCAATGCGAGATATTTATGTGTAGAGGTTATGCTGCGCAGGGGTATGTGTGCAGACAATTGGAGTTGACATCTGGATGAGGTATCTCCTGGGTGACACGGGGCTACAACTAGGTGAGGTATCGCTTAGGCAATATCTTGGGCTATCCTTGGGTGTGGTATTACTTAGGCGACACATGGATGAGGTATTTCCTAGGTGACACCTTGGGCTACACCTGGGTAACATATCTCTTGGCGATACCTTGGACTACACCTAGACAAGATATCTTCCAAGTGACACCTTGGTGGGGCAGATAGTATTGCCACAGGGATATCTTCCGGAGACCATAACTTCCTTATACAAACTCTAAATAAAGTGCCGTTTTTTAATATTTCATGAATGTTTTTGAGAGGAATACAATGGTAGAGTCAAATATTGTTTCTATCTCCTAGGTGACACCTCTTGGAAGATGTTTTGGGTGGAAACTGAAGCATTATGTGTGGAAGCTGAAGTGTCACAGGCTGATGGTTGATTGACAGTGCCACATGTTTGAGGAAGGCGGATGGTCTCTTATTGATGTGCCTATCTATCTATCTATCTATCTATCTATCTATATATATATATTATATACTCACACATTGTTTAAGGTAAGTTATGATTGTAAGAACAAAGAAGAACATAGTTGCATAGTTACACTGTCTAGAGTATAGACTATGCATGCATTGTATTGTTGTTGCATGGTGCAGTGCATAAACTACTGAAGATTTAATATGGAATATTTTTGCAGGAGAAATTTGAAGTGATATTTTATTGTAAATGGTTGAGTTAATACAATACGAAATAAAGTTCATGTGCTGGTTTTTTACTGGAGAGGGTTTTCCTAGGATAAATCTTGTATGTTGTGTAATCTTGTTTGTATGTGATTTTTCTATTCATTTTTAGATTAAAGGTTCTGTTGTGACTGCTACTACTAATATAAGTTTATTGGATTCCTTTCTCTTCATTTCGTATCAGATGTAGGTTTTAGATTTATTTGAAGAGATAGGGTTTCTTTCCCTACAATAAACTTTGTCTTGAGTGGAAGTTGTGCATGTAAGAATTAGTGTACAAAAAAATGACAAGAAGTGCAAGGTTAGAGATTAACAAATTCAATTGACAACATTTGAGTTATGGAAGCTCAAAATGGAAGATCTTGTCGACAAAGATCAATGGATTGTTGTATCAGGTGTAAAACTTGCAAGTATGAAGGATGAAGAATGGGAAAAGGGTGATAGGAAGGCTAAGAGTTCAATCAGATTGTGTCTGCTAGATTCAGTTATGTTGAATGTATTGATAGAAGCCACTTCTAAGGGACTATAAGATAAATTGGGAACTTTGTATCAGACAAAGTCTCAGGTACATAAATTTTTCCTCCAAACGAAGCTGTAGTCACTAATAGTGAATGACGACGACTCTATGGTGAACACTTGAATGCCTTCAATAGTGCAGTAAGTCAGTTACCTTTTGTCGAAATCAAAACGGATGAAGAAGAAAAGTGTATCACTTTTCTTCGTTCTTTACCTAACTCTTGGGATAATCTAGTTACGGCAATTACTAGGATCATATCTAAATTGAAAGTTGAAGATATAATAGTAGCATTATTATCAAAAGAAATGAGGCAAAAATCCATTGAGGATTATCAAATGAAGGATGACTTGTTTGTAAGGGTTGTTCCCAAGAGTGAAGCAAAAAGAGATAAGGACGATATAAATTTAGAAGTGAATCTAAGACTACAACAAAAGTTAATAGAAAATGTTAGAACTGTGGTAAACAAGGCATTTTAAGAAAGACTGCAAATGTAAAAAGGTTGAATAGGATAATTCATTAGATGATGCTTTGTCTACAGATACAATGTCTTCTAGTGAAGACTTAGGGGATTTATTCTTGGCAACCTGAAGCTCACATACATATAATGATGCAGAGTTGATCGACTCGAGTGCCTCTTTTCATATGACTCTCTATAGGGAGTGGTTTAGTGAATATGAAAAGATCGATGGGGGTGATGTCTTCGCAGGAGAAAATTGGAGATATAAAATCATAGCTCAAGTAAGAGTCATGTTGGTGCTCAAAGATGGAAGGGTTAAAACCCTTCTTGGTGTTTTGCACATTCTTGATTTGGCAAGAAACCTAATTTGAATTTCTATGAGCAAGATGAATGATGTGGTTGTGTAGGTAGTATTTAGCAAGGATTGTTGCAAGATGGTTCATGGAGAAATGGTATTGGCAAGAAGAGTCAATACAATAATGTTGTTCAAGCTTTAGACACGAACTATAATTAGTGGGTCTAATAACACTGTTGTTCCTGGGGTTATAAATGTTGTAGACTAGACCCCTACACCGCATTCAAAAAAATTTCCATTCACACCACAACATAATGGAATTACCAAGCGAATGAACAAGATGTTGATAGATACAGCCTTTGAGTATGTTGAGTGGTGTGCACTTGGAGCAAACATTTTGGGCTGAAGTAGTGATTGTTGCTTGTTACTTGGTGAATTTCTCACCATCATCGGCTTTGCTAGATATGAATCTGCATGAAGCGTCGACTAAAGATGGAGAATATGTATCCGAATTTGAATTGACTGCAGAAGATGAAAAATCACAGAGAGAGTTGCAAGATGAAGTTTCAGAATAAAAGAGGAGATAGAGTCTTTGGATTGTGAGGTTCGAGGGGTTAATCGCATTTACCATTAAATAAGTTTCAATATCAATTAAATTAATATTACAAACATTACAACACCATTATAACAAACAATAAAATAAAATAACACAAACACAAGGTTTTAACGTGGAAAACCCTTGAGGGGTAAAAAACCACGAATTAGATTTTCCATATAAGAGAAACTCAATCCAATACATCTCCCCTCACTTCTCTCCTCCGGTGATTTTTACCATGTAAAATCACAATTACATACATATGATATGAATTCAATTGACCCCACGGGTCAATATAAATAAAACTAACGAGTGTGACTTCTCACGAAGTACCCCAAAAAACATTAATTGATTTTAAATAACCAATTAACATGATAAACACGAAGTTTATATTAAATAATTTAAAATATTATATATTCTAAATAATTTAATTATAAACTATAGTATTTTACAAGAACACTTAATATTAAATGTTCTAACATGGGTAAGAATGAGACTTGGGATATGGTAAACTTACCTTTTGGAAGAAAACTTGTGGGTTGCAATTGGTTTTCAGGAAGAAGTGCAATCAGAAAGGAAACTTAGAGAAGTACAAGGCTCACCTAGTTGCAAAGAGATTGTCTTAGGTGAAGGCGATTGACTTTGATCAAATGGATGCTAAAACTATGTTTTTGCATGGAGCTTGAAGAAAAACTAAATGTCGCAGTTGGAAAGTTTCAAGGTCAGGGGTAAAGAGGACTTGGTTTTCCACTTGAAGAAGTCCTCGTATGACTTGAAACTATCACTAAGGATGTGAAATCAAAATTTTGATAGCAATGTGAAACTTGGCCTTGTGTGTACAAAAGCTGATCCTTGTGTATGCTTCAAAGAAGAAAAAAATTGTCATCGTAGTTCTCTACATGGATGACATGCTGCTGATTGGAAATTGCAAGGAAATGATCATGTAGGAAGCTTTGGTTGGACCAGAGGAAATGTGTTGAGAAAGTGTTGGAAAGGGTAAAGATTCATGACATGTCTATAAACCCTTTCTTGTTGGTCAAAAACTATTTGTTGTGCAGAGTCCAAAGACACGAAGAGTTGAAGGACATGGTTTAGATTTCGTATGTGAATGTGGTGGGAAGCTTGATGTATGCTATGGTACGTACAAGACTTGACATTACACCTGCTGTAGGAGTAGTTAGCATTTACATGTCCAATTGAGGCAAGGAGAATTGGACTATAATGAAGAGATCTTTAGGTATCTGTGTCAATAAGACACATCTTCTACTTGGCGCATCTGCAACTCTATTTGATATCCCACTTTTGTGCTTCAAAACAAATGCACAACTCTGCAATAATTCAACCGATTTCATGTGTCTTTCATTCAACTTCCCTTGGCTATTGATAAATTGTGATGCTTGGTGTTCCCTATACAACACAAACTCTTTAAGAAACAAATACTGCCTCCACTTCTTTAGAATTTGCACGATTGCAAAAAAATCCATATCATAAACTGAATATCTCCTCCTTGCATCATTCAGTTTCTTGCTAAAATAGTCTATGGGTCTTCCCTCTTGACTCATCACAACTCTAATGGCTTTTCTGCTTGTATCACAATGAACTTGAAACACCTTATTGAAATCAGGTAAGGCCAACACAAGTTGCTCTGTGACCGTCTTGAACTTTTGTAGTGGATACTCTACTTCTCAGGTCCAAAAAAATTCCTTATCCTTCCACGTCACCTTTGTGATCGGTGTACAAATCTCATCGAATCCTCTAATAAACTTTGTGGAGATGCTTGTAGATCCATGGAAGCTTTAGGCCTCTATGACATTCTAGGGTGACAACCAATCCACAATAGCTCGCACCGTCTCAGGATCAATCTTCAACCCTTTTTGAGATATCACAAATTCCAAGTATACCAACTCTTTTTGCCTAAAATTGTTTCTTCAGAATTACTGACGACTTCTCTTGCAAGCACTCTAACATTTTCCACAAATGAACCAAGTGCTCTTCTAGCGTTTTGCAGAAAATTAGAATGTCATCTAAGTAAACAATGACAAACTTACTCAAGAAAGGCTTCAACACTTAATTCATCAACTGTATGAAGGTGCTCAGTGCATTGATTAACCTAAATGGCATGACTAACCACTCATATAATCCATCTCGCGTTTTGAAAGTAGTCTTCCAATCATGTCCTTTGATTTTGATATGGTGATATCCATTCTTTAGATCAATTTTTTGAAGTACTTTGCTCCACTCAAACAGTCCATTACATCCTCTTATGTGCAACAATGGAAATCTATACTTGATAGCAATCTTGTTTGTGGCTATGGATTAGTGCACATTCTCCACTCTCCTTTCTTCGGTGCCAATATTGTAGGGTAGCGCACATGGGCTCAAATATTCTCTAATCAATCCCTTCTTGAGTAACTTTTGCAATTACTTCCTCATCTCATTCTCCATAGGCGTCAACCTATATATGGCCTTGTTTGGTAAACTTGATATCAAGTCTATTTGATGACTGATACGGTGTGTAGTTGGTAAACCATCTAGAATATCCTTCAACATGATATTTGTGTACTCTCCTAACATCCTCTTTACTTCTCGTGGGATCCCCTATTTGTAGGGCTTCACCTTCTTCTGCGTGTTGCGCAAGCCTCAAAATGAACGTAAAACATTCACTACCCCCCTTCACAGTGCTTATGAACTCCTTTCTTGAAATCAACACCTGCAAAATCCTTTCTACCTCTACAATTGTGTCCTTGAAAGGTTTCAATGTGTACTTCCATCGTTGCACCAAGGTGTAAGTATTTGTGAAGCCATCGTGAACCACCTATTTGTTATACTGCCAGGTCTACCAAAACTAACACATGTCATACGTCCATGAGCATTACATCACACATGATGCCATCTTCATATGTGTCATTCTTGATACACACTCTACATTGCTCATTCACAAGCAACTGATGCCTCTTCAACAACCATGACGCGTTATATTGGTTTAGGTGCACAATTCTCTTCAGACCAAGCTTTCTCAACCATTTCATTAGAAACAAGATTGCCAGTGCTCCCCCTATCAATGATGTTTTTACAACACTTACCTCTAGATTTTCAAATGGGTCTAAATAAATTCTCCTCCATACACATTTTCCTTCCTTCGTGGGCTTTAACAACACCCTCTTTATCACGAGTTCTTCTTTGCATTTTGGTTCTTCTGTGCTACTATTAGACCAATTGCTTTTTGTGACCCCATGCTTAGCAACATGATCACCAACTTCGTTCCTCCTTTCACCACTGTTTTGTGTGGCTTGTGGACATTCAAGTGCGCTATGTCCAGTCACCCCACAATGGAAAACAAGTTCCCGCCAAATCCTCCACCTCTTTTGCATCCTCTTCCTCTTAAAGAAAATATACCTTCAACTATTTGTGCATGACTTTGCTCATGTTCATTGCTTGTTTCTCCCTTGTGCGCATGATTTTGTGTATCACCATGCAAACTTGTACCTTTACATGGGAACTTTGCTTTTCCATGTGAGTTGCTTTGTTGCTTCGAGGACAACTTCTCTTTTTCCTTTAGTGTAAATTGGTAGGCTTCTTCCACAATTCTTAATCTAACCATATTGAGTTCATCTTGAATGGAAACACGTAATCCATTAGCATACTTTGAGATCTTTTTTGCGTCATCCTTCACATGTCCAACTTTGATGTTGAGTTGATAGAACTTCATGGCGTGCTTCTTCAAACTTAGTTCCTTCTGACGTTGGTTTTGTAAGTTCTTGAACAAATAGGATTGGTATCCACAAGCATGAACTTATCCTTTGACTTTGTCACCATTCGATCTCATTTCTTGATCTTATCCTCTCCTTTTTTGAACTCTTGGTCTACACATGACTCACCACAAGGATGCATGTCCCTTTAACCTGGTACTCGCCAAATTTCATCTCCTTCCCATCTTCCACACTTTTGTACATGAAGTATTTCTGTATTTCCGTTATCCAATCAATGAGGTGTTTCAGATCTAAGTTTCCATAATAACACGAAACTTCTATTTGCGGCTTGCTTCCAATCCTTGTAATTGTGCGCTAAGAATTAATCCTCTTGCTCATCTACATGTTCTGCCTCGGCCTCATGGTCTTCGCATATTCTCCGTTAATGTTCATGTTTTCTCTAGTGGCAATGTCTACTGTGCGCACCATCTCTACCTTTCTTACAATCAACAACAAGCTTCTGTGATCTACACCAACCCAACAACACAAATGATGGAAGATGTCTGCAACTGCTTTTTACCCATACCCTTAGTATGGAAAGCAACAAATATCAAGATTGCTCACACACGAACAAGACTGATACCTATACCAACCCCTTAGTAGGACATTGAAATCCTTGCTTTGATACCAAATTAATGCAATTGTGCTCAGGGTTCCTAATGAAGGGACGCCTTACACCATGTCTTTTATTCGACTTAAATCTCATTGAAACAAGATCACTATCACAACTTTTAACAAGACACAATAAAGCTCCTTCTATCAAGGTAAAGGAAGATTAGAGAAGTAAGCCCAACAACATTACACTCCAACTATAGTCTTATGACTAGAATTTGCAAGGATTTGTCTACGAATTCCAATCCTAAATCTATCCTAAGCTTCCAAACTCTACAAAGCTTCTACGGAACCGCCTCTTGATTCCTCAATTTGGAACTTTATGCCTTCATACATACAAAGTTACAACACCCTTTTATTTATAGAACTCATAGAGTTTTGGCAAGAGAACAAGGTTGCCCTTACAAGTAAAGACACCTTGCAAAATATTCTGTGGAAGGCCTCATGTCGCCATTAATTGGCATAGGAAGTTTTCCTCCATTGGATCGAGCTTAATTGGATCATGTGGTTGGTCCCTGTCTATGGATGAATCAAGAACCATGTTTGCATCCTCCTAACTGTATCGATGCTCATTGGAGATCCGATTAGATGTAGATGTCATCATCTAAGCAAATTGGAGTGATCCTACAAAAAAACCAGGTTTCGCGACTTTGATAGTTTGGTAACCTCAAGGTATATTGTGACATCAACTAGGTATTGACGGTTTGCACAAGTCTTCGTGGATTTAGTGCACAAGAATAGTATTCTGTGGCAGGGGATCTTGCGCAAAGGTTTTGCACTCCTTTGGCTATCAGGCACGTCATGGACAATTGTACGTAGCTAGTCTATTGTTATGTAGGCAAGGTTGTATTTCATGACATAATCAAGCTTGCGCGACATAGTTAATGTTGTGTGACTTCGAAGTTTTGTGTGACCAAGATAATAATGCTTAGTTATGGTTAGGTCTTCATGGCAAGGAACGAATTTCTCATGACATGACTACGACACAAGCCTTGCACGACATGCTTGGGAGTGGCACGGCATTGCGTAAGTCCTTATTCACTAACTCTAAATAATTTTTGGTTGACGCAGGATTACTTGTTAATCCGGATGCTCTTGCATCACCTATGCTCACTCGTGTTGTAATTAGTGCAATAATTTTTCCCCATGCTCTTGGACATCTTTTTCTTTCCTTTCCCTTTATGCTGATTTCAAGAGCGACCTTCACAACCTACATCATTTTTGAAGTGCTTGGGATTATTGATGGATTCTTGATTCAAATGTATTTTGTGCTAGAATTCAGTAAATTTTTGAAACTTAAATTTTACAGTACTTTGTATGTTTTTTTGTATTATGCATTTTTAAGGTGCTTCGGAATGGAATTTGCCTTGAAAAGGCCCAAATCTAATGTGTAGTCCACAAAATTGTAGGGGTGCTTTGGATTGGTGGTATTAGAGTAGTTTGTTCCATTTTTTTATGTCCTATCGAATGAGATAAAACCATACGAAGCATGGTCTCAAGATATGCGACCCTTCATTACGCCGAGAGGCGTTCTTACAATCGCAGGCAAGGCTGTAATGGAGTGTGTTGTTCAATTTTATTCTCGACATTAAATTTGACGTTCATCTTGACCGTTATGTGATAATTCATTCATAAATTGGATTTCTATTGGAATGTTACTTAAATAAGTTTGTCTCTTTTTTTCTTGGATAAATCAAATAAAAAAAATAGTAATATTGTGGCAATGGAGAAATGTTTGGGTCTTTTTTTTCTTGAATAGGTATTGTTGAATAGTTTGATTGTGTCGGTCTCAAAAATACGTATTCAAGAAAAAAAGACCCAATAGGAAATTGATATCTAACTGATTCCAATGGGAAATTGATATTTATAGGTGTATTTGATATAGATACATTTATTATAATATACTTATATTTATTTTTAGTTGTTATTTTTTTGGGTATACTGATATTACCCTTGCATAATTAGATAAATGCCTTGTGAGTGATATCTCTCGGCGTCTTTTAGATTTGTTTAAGATATCTATACTCGTATTATCTTCCTTGTCAATTCAGACTATTTTAGATGGCAAGAGAGGGTAACATGAGATACTCTTCAGTAATTTTATGAAGCCCCAAAGACTGAAAGGGAGATGATGGTTAGGGAACACTTGACTATTGCATTGTCACTAGTTATACATGAGGCACCCACCTCATCACCAAGTAGGTCCTTTGGGGGTCCAATACCCTTCTATGTACAAGTAAATTTTGACATTCTAATTTTGAGAAATTGATAATGATAGAGTAGACAAATTGCTTGACAAAATAGAATCATATTTCCTTGTAGGAAAATTTCTATCAATGAAAAGATAACAGTTACACTCTTGAAAGCTTGCTCTCATGTCAAAAAATGTTGTGAATCATATTGTCTTTGAGATGAAGACAAGTTATCATTTGACTTGAAGTTTCCCCTAGACAAAATTGGGGAAGATTTTATAAAGGCCATCAAAGAGGAGTACTACCTAGTAAGGAATTATGATAAATAGTTAAAAAGTTGCATGAATTATGTCAGGGTCAAGATCAAACAATGTAACACTACAACAATGAATTTCATGCCTCGTCAAAAATAGTTTGTACACACGATAGTGAGAAGCACATGATTCTCAAATACTGTAGAGATTGCCAATATTACATCCAAGAAGAGGAGTTTGAAATGTCCCTTTCTCCAAAATAACACGTCGAAGACACTTAGCCCAATTATGGTTTCCAGATGGCTAAGGCGTGATAAAAAGGGAAACTATAGTATTAATAAATTATTATAAAGTGCATAAAAAAAGAACTTTATAAAAAGCACTTATATTAACTTATTAATGATCTAATAAAAATAAAAGTGAAGATAAAGTGAAATTATAAAAAAGAACAAAGAAATGAGGTCACTTTAATTTTAAATCCCTTAGGGGAAAAATGCGACCCATGTTGGGAAATAATAAATGCCAAAAAAAAAATTAAATGTGGGAAAAAAAGCATTTGATTGGTGGTTGTGGGTGGGCTACTAAGCCAAGATTGCTTATAAAAGCAAGTGTACCTGGCTTTGTAAAGCATCCCTTTTATTTTATCCAAATTTTGATGTTTGTTTGAGCTTGAGAGTTCTGCAAAAATAATTTCTAAGGACGAAAACCCTTAGAGATTATCTCGAGGACGAAAACCCCCCTAGAGATGTAGGAGGAGAATGAAACTCTTCTTTTTTGTTGTGTGAGGATTCTTCATTCATGGGTTTCCATTAAAGATCAAGGATTTATGTGTGTTTTCTTTTGAAGATCAAGCTTATATTTGTGTTTTTGAGCAGTGTTTGAGGGCTTTTTAAGAGGAGCGAATGTTTCTTGTTGATTTCGGGGTACATTTAGGGTTTCATCTACACATTTCCATATTTTCGAGCCTGTTTTGGGTGCCTTCCACCCATCAGAAAATTCAAATTTTGGTATCATTGGAAAACTTGCAATTTTATCTTCAAACTTGAGTTATCATTTGTGAAAAATTGTTGGGTATTTTCTGAGTTATGAATTTATGAAGTTTCGGCTGTTTTTCTGTAATTAAAAATCTGATTTTTAGTATTTTGTAAAAATATAAGTATTTTTAGATTTGATAATTCAAGGGCTAGCTACAAATTTAATTTCATAATTTTTGAAGGTGTTTTGATGCTATTTTACACCCATAGGCAAATCTCCGAAGGTTTTGGCAAGAAATTTTGGGTTGTTTGCATTGCTATCATAAAAAAATAATTACCAACTTACATTTTATTTGGGATTTGCGGAAAATCCATTTGGGGTTAGAATATGTCCATTTGGGGATACTACAGTGGTATCAAAGCAGTGTATTCTCCTAGCTTGTGAAGGAAAGAAGAGGAATTATCAGATCTAGAAGTTAGAGATTAGAAAGATTCAATATGAAGTGGACCCAAATTCCATTTTTTGATGGTACTAATAAAAATTCTGCTAGATTTTGGTTGAAGGAATTTGAGACATTTTTGCGATGGAATCGTATGTGTCAAGACGATGCCCTCGTGCTCATCTCTAGATACTTGGATGGAATAGCACATAAATGGTGACATCATTTGTTAAAGACGCAAGGGCTCGAATCCATTCCTCCCTTGAAGATTTCACCCAAAGGTTCCTAGAAATGTTTGATGTGCAAGATTGTAAGGATAAGTAAGGTAAAAATGGCTCATTAATTGAAAATGTTTCTTTGCCTTCTAATGATCGCATGCATGGTGGTGAAGTAACATGAAATGAATTCACGGAGTATACCCCCAAGGAGGAAGAAGATTTAGATCTACAAGTTGGGGAAACGAGTTTTGTGGCTAAAACCCAAATTCTGAATATGAATGTTAGTATTCAGCTGGCTGCCTTGTCCGGAACAGCAGTACATGAGGAGGTACATGAGAAGCAAGATGATGAAAGGAATGGAGATAACAAACAACTTGCTGATCGCAAACACAACAAACAAATAGTGGTGAGTCATTATGTGTTTTTAACAAGTGTTGCATTCTTCATAATATGACACTTACAAATGGGCAACATCCTAAGGGACATTCTATCAACAACAAAGAGTCCAAGGATGATAGATATGAAAGAAAAAAAAAGAAATCAGCTGCTGATCCTAATTTTAGAATTTTGAGGTATAGTCTTCCACTCTTGAATTGGGTACATTCTTGGACTAATGTGTGGCAAGATAACAATGGAAAGAAGCAAAGATGGAATACCTCTCATGATATAAGTGTTCATGAGCACTATGAGGTACAAGATCCAAGTAATATGTTGCATTTGTCCAAAGTTGCCAATTTTTATTTTACTATTGGAACTGCCCTTTATATTAATTAAAATAAAAGAGAGTTACATAGTAAGGGGGTGACCAGATAACACATGGTCCCACAAAATGCCAAAAAGGAAACAGAAAAATGCTCACGAGGGCACCATAAAAATGCCACGCAGGCTTACATTAACATGCCCATTGGGAAACAAAGAGTATCAAAAATAACCAACATCATGCACATGCCACCGCCGCACCAGGAGGAGGAGGATCATCCTTGGGAGGGATGAAAACTCCGCTATCAGGCTCAGTGGATGGAGGATCCACCTGCCAGCCTTCTTGATCGGGATACCGCATTTGAAGAGGCACCATAATTCCCCAACCGGGGGGCAGAGATCCATAGGAATGTTTGAGTAGCTGGCGGAGGAGATCCCCACTGTGGAGTGCCAACAACACCTTTTCCCACATAGGGGTGGGCTCCAACCTTGTCTAGAAGAGGACGGGGCAGAAGGGTAATTGCCACGCGGGGAGGGAGAGTGGTGACTTCTTGAGTGGCTCCTCCGACTGAGGGCCTGCAGCAAGTGGCTTGACGGGGGAAGGCAAGGGATGAGGTGGCGAAACTGAGGATCCGACGGGACCCTGCTCATTGTGCATGACACACTCCCCCAGTGATCCAGGAGCTCCTGTAGGTGTGCAAATTCCAAAGCAACTTTGGCAGCTTGAGCTTGAATCTGTAGGTGAACAATAGACAAAATAACCACCTTATCATTAGTAGAAAAATTAATAACTGAATGATCTTTCTTGAAAATGACTGCATTACGAGCTTTCCAGATATGAAATAAAATACATGCACGAAATAAATGCCACAGATTAGCAATGTATGTAGGCCATGGGCTAAAGTCACCTGAATAAAGCAAGACGCCATGGGAAAAATTCAGGGTGATAAGGTTGGAACAAAGAATGGATCCATTTCCAAATAACTTGGGCACACGCAGAGAAAGACCAAAAAAGGTGTCAGGAATGACTCAGGGATGGAACAGAAAGGGAAATTCGGAGAAGGAATACTGATATGCCGAAGTCTTTCACCTACAGGAAGCCCCTGATAAACAAGACACCAGAGAAAATGGTTAACTTTGGGCTCCAGAAGAGGGTTCCAAGTACGGGAAAGCCTATGGAGCTAGGTAGATGGAGCAGGAATGCAACCCCCATCAATCATTGAGTTTATCAATGGCCGGAGAAAGAGGACATAACAGCTGGTAGATGGTCTGAGTGTTGTATCTAAGGAACACGATATCGTGATTCCACCGACCAGTCACGCCACCAAGCCATCAGAGGTTGGAGGCTGAGTTTATGCAACATAACATCTGGAAGGAGCTCTTGAATTTTGTAGATTGATTGGAAGGTTTGAATTGTTCAGCTAAAATTTAGTTTTGAGCTCAGGCCAAGGAAGCCAGTCTCTGTGGTGCACCAAGATCCTGGATGGTATGAATGCCCTTGCGATAAAGCCGAATGGCTTTAATGCCAGGGGTTTCTGCAAGCGGTAGAGAGCCTTCATTGATAATAGGAGACCACCAGATGTTCTACGAATTAAAGGAAATGACCGGTGCAAAAACCATCACCAATCCATCTCATAAGTGGCTTAAACCTGCTCAAAGGATTTCCAGATACTCTTGAAAACAAAGGTTCCAATAATTTTAATAGGAACAAAGTAATGATGAGAGAATGCAACCCAATTCCGCTCCAACATTTCTTACCATAGGGAGCTCCAGAAGAAATGCAATGTTGTAACAAGAATTTTCCAAGATTGCATGCCCGAGAGACACCAGATAACCCATTTGGCACACAATGCAACACTTTGCTCTGTAAACATCAATAACTCCCATGCCACCTTGAGCTCGCGGAAGACAACACACATCCCAGGCAACACGGTGAAACCCAACTGAACCAGAACTTTTACACCAAAGAAAGTCCCAAAGCAGCTTGGCTAACCAGTTGAAGGAAGTGCGAGAAGGACACCAACAATCAATAATAATAAACATGAGTAGTAGTGAGGATCTTAGTGCACACTTGAAACTTACCAGCCAAGAGAGAGCGGTTTGGAGGACCATTTGGTAACTTTCTGCTCAACCCGGGTAAGAACATAATTCCACAAAGTCACAGAGTCACTGTCAAAGGAAAAAGGAATGCCAAGAAATCTGAACTACTCTCCCCGACCTATCCACTTCTAGGGGTAAGCCTGAAGCCAAGCCGACAAAGGTAAACAACTCTAACGATAACCCAGGGTTTTAGATAGTTGAATATTGGATCCAGAAGCCAAACAAAAATGTTAAGACAATCGAAAAGATGAAATACAACATTTTGTTCTAACTCTACAAGAGTAAGGAAGGAATCATTTGCAAAGTTCCCATTGATAAGTTGAGTTGCATGGTCTAGGAAGGATAATACCCTGGATTCAACCCTGGGCATCTTGATGGGAAATTAAGTATCCCAGAGCATCAACAACAAGCACAAACAAAGATCGGTGTAAGAGGGCACCCTTGTCTAATGGAACGGAAGAGGCCAATGGCAGTAGAATGACAACCATTAATGGTGAGATGAGAAGAAGCATTGGTGAAAAGTGTTCTCACAACAACCCGAAAGAATTCACCAAATCCCAAGGCTTTCAACATAGCTAAAATGAAGGGCCATTCAATTCAATCATAATATTTTTCAAAATCAATTTTAAGAAAAAGTGGCTTCTGCGACGAGATACATGCCCATTCCATTCCTTCCCACACAATGATAAGATTGTCCAGAATAAATCATCCTTTAACAAAACCAATTTTCTCGGGCCGAACAATCTTAGGTAAAATATCAGCAACCTGGAGAGCCAACACCTTAGCAAGAATTTTGTAAGAAACATTCAGCAGAGTGATCGACCGCCAATTATGAATCTTCTCGGGATCACCTGCTTTTAGGAATGAACTTGATGTTGCCTTGGTTGATGAAACTTCCCAGCATGAGCAGGTTTGCAAAGCTTCATTATAGACCCGAAGCAGATCAGGTCCAACAAAAGAACCAGGTTGCTTTATAGAATTCGCAAGGGAAGCCATCCAAACACAGAGACTTATCATCTACCAAATAAAGTAAGGATGCTATGAAGCTCATCTAGAGAAAGAGGGGTACTCGCAGCGGACACGATCTCTGGGTGAAAGTTGAGTAAGCACCACATCAATACATTTTTGCAAGGTAGAACTTCACTCAATCGAATCCTCAGGGAAAGAAGGAATTCAAAGTTGCCTTTTGGGATTACAAGTGTGTGCAAGCATGGTTTCTTCATTAGAGACTCCAGTGCAAGAAGGGAGAGTACCTCTCAAGGTACTAACGCTGACTCCAAGCATAAGAGAACAAATTTTGATCAATTTCAGATTGCTGGACTTTGCTTAACAACAGTCATAAAGAGAGGAGAATTTTTTTTATTAATAGAGCCCGTGACTGATTTTTATATCAGCAACATAAGGGAACCTTTGGAAGGGTTAATGGGGGCACTTGGTCCTCAAAGTCTTCAAAGAAACAAGGTGCAGACTGCTGTTAATGAAGAGGAGTTGAATTCAAGGAGCATTCATGACTTTGGCATCCTAAGGTATGAGAGTGGTTACCATTTTTCTAGTTTGTTCGGTTATCCTATGTTGTTGCCATATTCCAATCCTCTTGAACAACATGCACATGTTTGGATGAGTGAAGATGACTATCCTCTAATCAAGTTGCAAGAGATGTTAGACAGGGTAACCATATTCTTCCTTCATAATATTCTTGGTTCAACTAATAAGCATGTGTGGGAAATGAAAGTAGTACAAAAACCCATTCCATTGAAAGAACGCGAGGTATGTGACATATTTTTTTGTGGTTGAGTCTGCTAGAGATGAGGTTGTTTGTGCAGAACAATAGGTGCATGATTTTAAGGTGGAAGATGATGCTCGGTTTGAAGAATCTAAGGAGATTGAAGGTGCTGATCCTATATCAGAATTTATCAGTTACAAAGGTATGAAGGGAAGCCCTATGTATGATATTTCATACGTGTTGTCTTCTCTCATGACGGGAAACAATTGGTATAACAAAAGGTATGAGGTTTCTTGGGTTCAATGTGATAAAATTGATAGAGGCATGAGTTCTAATTTTGATTTCCCCTTCTCTTCCATTTACGATGGAATGAAAATATGGGGAAAGAGAATAAAGTATGATGAGTGAGAAACCATGCATATTCCCAACGTAGAAGGAATTGGTGACTTATGTCCATGGAAAGACATGTCTTGCACAAAGAAGGTAACCCATTTCTTCATTTTCATTAAGAGGTGTGAAGTACTTAAATGTTTTTGTACACTTGGGTTACTTGAAGTTGGAATCATTCATTGGACACATTGGCTGCCATTTTTTGGGAAACTTGCATTCATTCCTTGTGACTGATTTTTTTTGAGGAAAACAAAGAAATCAAATTTCATGGTATGCAAAGGAGGTTGCATTTTTGCAGTTCATTAGCTGATTGGAAAGGAGAAATCACAATTGAATTCAAAGAAGGTTATGATTTTATTTGTTTATCAACTGATTATCTTTTTTCCAGCCTCTTTATTAGTTTATTATCTGCTAGAAATATGAATTTGGTAAAGTGTGTGGCAGTTGTTGAGGCAACTCTTCTTGTAGAATGCAACTGGGCATTTCTTAAAGGTTTAATCCTTCAATTTCAGTCACTTCAAATTCACCCGCATTCTATATTCATTAGTCTTATGATCCACTCTTATCATTTTCAGCTAAATGATGTCATTAAGGGAACTAATTTTCAGTTTGATGAGACATTTCCCAATCTGATTTTTAAAGGGGAATTACAGAGATACTATGGTATCAAAATCATACAACAGAAAGTTGACACATATCAACTGATCATCGGGCTTGAAGAAGGGTTAACGAGAGCTCTTGTTTCTTCTAATATGTTTGCTTTATGTGCAGGGTTGAAGATAAGCATGGAAGGTGAAGAGGGATTGCTGTCCTATATACTACATGATGGTATTCTTGAGTGGGCAGCTTTGGAAGCTTGTCTTGCTACGGTTTCCTCATATACTGGGGAAGGTATAACAGTTTGGAGCACATTCTTCATGGCTGATTACACTCATACTTGCATTGACTTGATGGAAGCAAGTAAGGTTGGCATAGTCTTCCAAAGGTTTCATCATTTGATCGGCAGCAAATCAAGACTTTGGGAGCACTACATCATGTTCTCTCTATTGCATATGGCACTTGGATAGATGAGTTTGGAATTGCTTGAGGGCAAGCAATTTGGGGAAGGGAGGACTGAAATGTCCCTTTCTCCAAAATAACATGTCGAAGACACTTAGCCCAATTTTGTTTCCCGACAGTTAAGGGGTGAAAAAAAGGAAACTATAGTCATAATAAATTATTATAAAGTGCATAAAAAAGAACTTTATAAAAAGCACTAATATTAATTTCTTAATGACTTAATAAAAATAAACATAAAAGATAAAGTGAAATTAGAAAAAATAAAACAAAAAAAAGGTCATTTTATTTTTATTTCCCTTAAGGGAAAGATGTGACCAGTGTTGGAAAATAATAAATGCCAAAAAAAAATTAAATATGAGAAAAGGCATTTGATTGGTGGTTGTGGGTGGCTACTAAGTTAAGATTGCTTATAAAAGCAACTGTACTTGGCTTTGTAAAGCATCTATTTTATTTTATATAAATTCTAATTTTTGTCTGAGCCTGAGAGCTTTGCAAAAATAATTTTTAAGAACAAAAGCCATTAGAGATCATCTCTTGAAGACGAAAGCCCTCTAAAGATCTAGGAGGGTGAAAACTCTTCTTTTATGTTGTGAGGATTCTTCATTCAGGGTTTCCATTGAAGATCAAGGATTTATTTGTGTTTTCCATTGAAGATCAAGCTTCTTTTTGTTTTTTCCAGAAGTGTTTGAGGGCTTTCCAAAAGGGGCAAATGGTTGTTGATTTCAGGTACAATTAGGGTTTCATCTACACATTTCCAGATTTTCAAGCCTGTTTTGGGTGCCTTTAACCCATCGGAAAATTCTAATTTTGATATCATTCGAAAGCTTGCGATTTTATCTTCAATTTGAGCTATCATTTGCCAAAAATTGTTGGGTATATTTTGAGTTATGAATTTATGAAGTTTTGGCTGTTTTTTCTGTAATTAAAAATATGATTTTTAGTATTTTGCAAAAATATTAGTTTTTTCAAATTTGATAATTCAAGGGCTAACTATAAATTTAATTTCATAATTTTTGAAGGTGTTTTGAGGCAATTTTGCACCCATAGGCAAATCTCTTAGGGTTTTGACAAAGAATTTTGGGTTGTTTGCATTGCTATCATAAAAACAATAGTTTCCAACTTGCATTTTATTTGGGATTTTTGGAAAATGCATTTGGGGTTAGAATATGTTCATTTGGGGACATTACAGAGTTTGTCGACACGAGGTCACTAGGAGGAGCCTACTTGTATGCAGTCAATATTGAGGATGGGAGCGCCATCTTACTTGCCTAGAAAGAGGATGGGACATGGCAAAATTTGTATTGAATATCAAGCACCAATCAAGATCACCGTCAATAATCAATATCTGCTCCAACAAATTGATGATCCTTGAACCAACTTAGGGGGGCCACGTTTTTCACAAAGATTGATATGAATATAGGGTTTCACATTCAAATTTAAGGAAGGCTTGTTTGAGTGGCTGGTCATGCCATCTAGTCTGATCAATGTGCCAATGTTGTTCATGTGGACAATGAATGACATCTTAAACCCTTCATAAATTCTTTTATGGCTGTCTACCTTGATGACATCCTCATCCACCATGTGATGGAAAAAGCTCCATGTCATGTTTTTCACAAAGATCAATATGAAGTTACTGTATCATATTCAAATCCAAGGAAGGCTTGTTTGAGTGGCTGGTCATGCCATCTAGTTTGATCAATGTGCCAATGTTTGTCATGTGGATGATGAATGACATCTTGCGCCCTTAACAGATTCTTGTAGTACTGTCTACCTTGATGATATCCTCATCCACAAACCTTGTCATCATGTGAAGGAAAAAGCTCTATGCCATCGTAGAGAAGTGTTCCTTTAGCATGGAGAGGGTCGAATACTTAGGCACCATCATCAATAAGGACGAGGTACACATTGACCTAGAAAAGATCTGGATCATGAGAGACTAGATAATCCTAAAAACATAAATCGAGAGTTTTTTGAGACTAGCCATCTTCTATCGTAGGTTCATACTCAGGTTCTTTCACATTGCATGGCCTTTGAACCAGGTGACAAAAGGAGCAAAAGACAAGTTCATGCATAATATCAAGCATTTGAACATCTAAAAGAAAGCTCCTATTGGATCTACAACAACCTTTTGAGATTAAGATGAATGCGTCAAAGTATGCATTTGTTGTGATCCTCTTCGAATATGGGAACTCAACCACATACCATAACGATACCTTCTCTAACAAAGTGCATATGTATTCGAAATAAGACAAAGCTCAACGCTATTGTTCATGCATGCAATTGATGGAAGCACTATGTTCTAGGTAGTGAGATTATCATCCACATAGGTTACAAGCATCTACAATTCATGTAAACCCAAGGTAGGTTGCAGGATGACCATCATCAAATGTGGTTCAATTACACACCACGATTCCATCTCAACATCCAACATAAGAAAGGAGTTGTTAATTGGGTTGTTGATTGCCTAAGCAGATCCCCAATCATGGCATTGACAACGGTCCTTGATTCCTACTAACATGAGAGATCATAGTGGTCTTAGCTGTATGAAAAATATCTTGGATTCTCTAACACATGTGAGAGATTGACGTATGGCCAACATATTTCTATCATCTTTTGGATTTAATTTGTGTCAAATGGGACACCTTTATGTCCATATGGGGGAGAATACGGAAATGATTTTGAAGGGCACATTGTAGCCAGGTGGTGGGGCAGGGGCATTTTGGGGTGGAATAGACGGTGATCGTTTTGTTGAAGTAATTATATTGGTTGAAGCTTCATCACGATGTCACCAAGTACATCAAGTCTTACATAGCTTGCACAATTGTGTAGCAAACCAATTGAAAAAGGATTTGTATACATCTTTGTCAATTTTGGGCAAACTCTGGGAGTCTGTTTCAACGGATTTCATGTCGTGTGTATCCACAACTAGGTATGTTCATGATTGTGTTTTTGTTGTGGTCAACAAGGTCTATAAGGTGGCAATTATGACACCCTACAAAAAAGGGACCTTTGTAGAGAAGGCTGCCAAACTCTTTTTTGAGCATGTGTGGGTCCAATTTTAGTCTGCCATAAAACATCACATTAGATGTAGACAAGAAGTTCCTTGGCTTTTTTTGGTGTACACTATGGTCCATGATGCACACAAGATTGAACATGTCCATTGCCTTCCATCCTCAATTAGATGGACAAACATAAATGGTCAAACAATACGATTGTGCATCTTCTTTAGATGTATCATTTAAAACATCCATGCACATGGGATGAGAGTCTTCCATATCCAATCGATCCCTTTATAACTCCACAAGACAACCCATTTCAACTGTGTCTTAGGTCTCAACCATTGTCCATCATTGATGTAGCGTTATCTATTGTGCTAGAAGAAATCTCACGTCATGCTTAGAAAGAATTGGGCAAGGAAGCCAAGTTTGTCGAACAATTTTGATACATTCAACAACAGATTCATGAAATTCTAAAGAGGACCGATGAAACGTACTCGCAATGGCATGATCAACATTGTATTTCTCATTAGTTTTAGGCAAGCATCAAAGTTTGATTGCATCTTCAGAAGGAGCGATTGAAGGGTCAAAATAGGAAGCTCAATCCTTTGCAATATGGGACACACACTATCATCAAACAATTGGGTGAAAATGCATTTGAACTCAACTTGCCACCTTACCTTAGGCTGCATCCAATGTTCAATTTAGAATTGCCCCACCCACATTTCCCATCGCTCTCAGACACATCAGATTTTGACGAGCAGCTATAGAGCACAAAGTTTAACCTTGATTGTGCGATACCATTGACTTCTCATTAGATCATTGACGTAGTGTTCAAAGAAATGAATCATCAATAGATATTAATGTATCAAGTGTTTAAGGGTGGGCAATTGGCACACCAAAGAAAGTGATTCATTGGGAACCAAATTCAACGGACATTTTTTCACTTGGTCCAAATATTGGAAACATCGGGGCCCATTGCTTCTTGAGGGAGAATACATGACCCATATGGCATTTCAAGGCAAAATTAAGTAAACTTCGTAAAATCAAAATTTCATTATGTTATGTCCCCATTTTTGAAAGCCCTTAGCCTATCTTTCCTTGTGGGCTTTGGGATGTTGCAAGGGGAAAATTATATTAAATAATTAAATATTATTGCCTAGAGAGTGATTTTTTATCATTTGACATTATAAAGCAATAATTATTTAATTCTGTAGATTATTTAATTTAATTCCCAAAATGCAAAATTAAATGGGGAATTAATTAAATAAATATTTAGGAGGCTTTTAATATTAAAATTACCCTCAGAAAGGTGACGCCACACCCAGGGAAGATAAACTGCTTTTATTTAATGATTTCCCTCTCCTAGGGATTTCAAATTTTGTGCCTCCTTGTTTATAAAAGGAGTGCTAAGATCATTATGAGACTTATTTTGGATGAAATTATTTTGATACTCCATGCTTGGAGTTGGGATGCATGCCCATTAAAGCTCTCTCTTTCTCTGTCTCTGGTGTGGGAAGTTAGTGAGCTGGTTTTGACCAATTGAAGTATTCTCTCTTGTGCTTGCTACTTGTTGCTGGTCTCTTTTGACATCAATTGAAGAACTCATTATATCCTTGGCAAATCAATTTTACTTGTGTGCTTTGTTTGACTGGTTCTCCTTGGTTATATATGATATTATTCAGCTCCTATATTGCAGCGACTTGCTTATGATATGTGTGGGGATTGATTTAAATGCAAAGGTGTGTGATCTTACTTCCTAAACTGCTGCGACTACCTGGGGAAGTAATTTGAATATTTTAATGCATGCTTGAAGTGCTAACTGCCCAGCAATTCCTTCATAATTTATGAGAACTGTTTTGTATGCAATTCTGAGTGTGGTGCGACCAGCATTTAGCATATTTTCATTTCCAATAGGGCATCGATTCCTTCTGTTATGTGTGCGCACTGATTTGGACGACTTTCTAAGTGAATCGACCAAGATCTATGCATGTTTAGTATCCTTGCTCAAGTGGTTACTTGTAAGACAAGTTTGGCGCAAAACATTGGTATATTTTGGGTTGATTCTGATTGGATTTAAGTTGGTGTGTGTTGATCTAAAATTTGCGTCTTCCTTTGGTGTGCATATTGAATGTTGATGAAAGAGCGGAGTTATATATATATTGCAAATTGATTGCTACTATTTTGACAACTCCAGCGACTACAATTGGATGTGTATGGTCTGATTTTGGAATAAAATATACTGCTGTTTCTTTTTTCCTGGCAGCGATCCAGTCGGAGTGAGTATTAATTATTTAAATGCATGATTGAGTCACTCTTGGCCAGCAACTTCTTCTACTTTGTATGGGGACTGATTTGGGTACTAACTGAAGTGGATTGACTATACTTGTGCATGATTTTTGGTCTTTTTATTTTTAGTGACCAGCCTGGGCATGTTTGGGAGCAAATCTCGAATACTTGAATGCATGATTGAGCTTCCGTGGACCAGTGAACTGTTAGGTATTGTTTGTATGAGTAAACACTGATTATGGGCATTGATATTCATATATGTGCATATCTCTAATGGTCTGAATGCAGCGATCAGGATTATTGCTTGCTTAATAATAATTTTGAATTCCTTTTAAGAAGATTTGGGTAACTGTTTGTTGCTGGTTGGACAAGGCTGAGTTTAATGGTATCTTGGAGTTCTATAACAGCGAGCTAAGGAAGTAGAAGTAATTTGAGTTGAAGTATGTTTCATCGTCATTTTGACAGTGGAATTGATTGGATCTGATGTTCTTTATATTGATCTATATATGAAATATTAGATCAATACTCCAGTGATTTGAATCAAAAGATTAACTCCAGATTTGTATGATTGGTTGAATGTTGTGTATAAACATTGAGAGTAATTTCAGTAGTCATTTCAGCAGTGCCATTTGCTTGTTTGATGCTCATTACAGTAAAGCTTAGATCTGATTTTTAAAGTTCAGCTGAGGTATCTGTATGAGTTCTTGATAGAGGCCATTAAACCCCTATTTTTTGGGTTTATTGAGTCATCTACTCAACTGGTATAAGTAGTTTTGACTGAGTTTAGCTATTTGCAGTTGATTGGTGTATTGAAGGGTTGTTGATTTGCATATTTTCTATTGATCCTGGAGTTGGGATATTACACAATATTATCCACATTTTTGTATTTTGCCTTTGGGACTCAATATGGGAAGTTTAGCCGGATTCCCCTAAATGGTGTAGAGCTTCCTCTAGTGACAGTAAAACTCGTTTGTTTCTTGAGCTTTCCAATGCGTATTGTGTTTTTAAATTCCAAGCAATGGTCAAGGAGATGTGACCCCAACAAGTGGCACTACCAAAATAATCACCATAACAATGTCATCAACTAAATTCAGCTATTTTTCCGTATCCAACAACTTATTTCCACTTCCAGCCAGCATACACGTCATCCCCTTCTGGGTGAATTTTTAGTTCTCAAGTACTCCATTTAATTCGGTAACTTTTGTTTCTGCATTGTATAGCCATAAAATAAATATTATTGAATGAAGAATGCAAATGTCAAGACATACATATCTACACATAGATTGCCTGTATAGCCATGAAAGAAATAGTATTGAATGAAGAATGCAAATTTCAAGACATACATATCTACACATAGATTGCTCTCTTTGTGCATTCTCTAAATTTGCAATAAAATCTTTTATTTTTGCTATTTTAATATAAGTCAATTTCAATCTCATTTCTATAACACATTATATTCCATGACTAGTGTGTTGTGCACAAAATTGTGTCTGTAATTTGAATCAGTTACTCATTCCAAAAAATGAACATATCTACACATAGATTGCTCTCTTTGTGCATTCTCTAAATTTGCAATAAAATCTTTTATTTTTGCTATTTTAATATAAGTCAATTTCAATCTCATTTCTATAACACATTATATTCCATGACTAGTGTGTTGTCCACAAAATTGTGTCTGTAATTTGAATCAGTTACTCATTCCAAAAAATGAACATGGATAGATGTACCAACATTCCTATGTTATATGGCCCCTTTTCTAGCAATGGAAACAAACAATGGAAGGCTCTTCTCTTGTATACCTTCTTGGGATGATGTAAGGCTTTATATGCACTAGTTTGATGAAGTGGTGATGTTCTACCTTCTCCTTTGGGCTGTTTTCCTCTTTGGAGACTCTTTGCACTCTTCTTTGATGCCTTTTTTTCTATCGTAAGACTGTCCTCTTTTTGGAGTTACTTTGAATTCACTATTGTGGTCATAGAGTGGTCATTTGCTACCTCCTGCTTAATAGAACTGCTTTCCCTTATTTGGGAACTCTTCTTTGCCCTTTTGAGATGGTGCAATGCTATCTTCCTCTTCCATTCTTTGGAGATTTCAATTCTTCATTAGATTTCACAAAAAGAATGATGCCATTACTTTGTATAGGATGTATTTGTTGAGATAGTTGCATGGGCTCTTTGTCTTTGCAAGGTTACCTTGCTTCAGCTGTTTTGGAGCATTCTCTAACTTCTTGTTTGCCGCCAAAATACCCCAAATCTGCATATTGAGGCCTTTCCTCAACCTCTATGGGATTTTTCATCCCTTGTCCATTATTTGCATTACCTTTTCCATCGTATCTTATCTTGAACAACAACATAGAGTCGATTCCCCGAGTATGCTTCGTAAGACCACCAAATGATTCATTCAGTGATTGATTAAAAGAAGAAGCATATCGTGAAGTACTTATTATGCATACCTCAACCATGGCTTGTGCATCTTTGATAGAGGTTAGTGTCATTTACATGGGAGGCTCTTTTCTCTTCTTCACTATCTTCTCAAAACTTTGCAAACATCTTTTTTTTTGCCAACAATTCTTGTTACAACTCTTCCATGATACCCTAAGGAAATCTCCATGCTTGTCAATATAACTTGCAACTTTTGATTCTCCATCTCCATGTGCTGCAACATCTCTCCCAGCTCTTATTTTCCATTTGAATTTTGTGGTTTATTTCATTATGTTCTTGAAGCCTCACTTTTTTCAAAAAATTGCGCATGGTTGATCTATACAAGGAAAATTATATACTTCCTCCTCAGTTATCAAATATGAAAGCAAATACACATGTGAATCTGGAAATGTGTAAGCAAACCTTTACAAGGGACAAGGACTAATCCAATGCATGATTCAGCAAGATGGAGATGCTTTTTCAATATGCTGTTAACAAGTTTTATGCAATGGAAACAACATTATAAGGCTGCTTCCTAAATCTCAATGGCTGCCATCTGCATTGTATATTCAGTGTGCAATTGTGCACGTGCTCATATACATGGCTACATTGCCTATATATCAGATTTCACAAGACCAATAGTGTGACAAAGAGTGCTGATTATTTAACATATGTGAGATTGGATTCAAATTCTATTTCCTGTTACGAAGAAGCACTAAGATTGTAATTAGCTGAACGTGTCATTCTTATGATGCTTTCTTAAGTGCTTGAATCTGTGAATTAGTTGCACGCAATAGAAGTAAGCAAGAAAGTTAATCAATACACAGAGAGATTGCACAAGGAATTGCCCTAGATAAATCCAACATGGGAAAACCATATAAAAGTGAAACTATGCTTCCTTATCTCCACTATTGTCTTGCAAGTTCATGAAAGCCAATTATTCAATTTGAGCCTTAAAATGAATTGTAGCTTTTGCTAGCACCTCAGCAATGCTCCATAGCTTGTCCTGCTGGGGATTACTCACTTATTTGACATGTTTGACTATTGCTCTCTGCTGTTGCAGTCATCTTCAACCTCAATAACCCATCAACAAACTTGCAGAGTCCCTTTAGAACCCTCTTGAATTCAGAAACCAGCCAGATCTTCCCAATTGTCACCCTCACAATGTTGTGTTTCCAATGGGTTTATGCTTCTTGCATATATGTTTATTGGAGGGGAAGGGGCGGGACAGGGGTGATTTTGTGTACTAAAGGACCTCTAAATGCCAAGGAACTTGAAGAGACATTGTTTTCTGCCATTACTATTTCTTTTTGAAAAGGTCAATACCATCACAAGCATCGGGACGAAACTGCTATGACACATTCACAACCTTCTTAATCTATTATTTTTCTAATGGAGCTTCTTCAACTATTTATGGCCCAAAAATGCACAGATAACCTTAGAACTTTTCTACAGCCTTTGCCTTGCTCAATATTGTCTTAACAAGGGTAAAAAGTTGTATCCATCTTCTCTTTAGTCACATGAACAAAGAAGTGCAGCTGATAAACTAAATCAACTTAATTTTAATGATTTCTCATGATCCAATTTGAATTATTATGTGATGGTGGGGGTTGAAGCCATTGGTCCTTCTCTTTGTTCTCCAGACCTTAATACAAACTATTTGGGCGCTGATTTGTAAATTTAGTCTTTGTTGATTCCCCTCTCTTGTTCATTGAGCCTTTGGAGAACCTTCCTTTCACATGGATAGTTGCACAACAGCATTACATTTACATTTACATTGCATGATAAATTAAAAGTGTAACTGGAATTCAATTTCATGAGAGGAAAATGGGAAAACCCTGGCAAACTAAAAGATGTTGAAATATTTATAAAAATAGGGGAAAAACTGATTTTGTTATATCATGCCAAATATATTGCCTACAGAAGAAAACAAACATAATACATAAAAGCTAAATTTGTTCAATGTTGCCAATCACAAAATTTTGTAAACGTCGTCTTAAACCTAGAGAATCTCAGTCAGTTACAAACTTACAAGTACAATGTAAAAATAAAAAAAACACTATGAAGCTATGAGGCTACAAAATGTGAAGTTGAAGCTTCCGTATACTAGTTCTTTTACATTCCATCGTGGTCATTTAGTGCCTCATACAAGATCGCTATATCCTCCTTGGAAAATGGCGGCGGCTCTTTATAGGCTGCAGTCCATTCTAATTCAGGATCAATCTCCTCAAAATTAATTTGTTATGTCCACAAAAAATCAATATCTAAAAGGCAATCTTTATTTTTATAGCCATGTCTTTAGTTTTTAAAGCTCGAAAACCTTTCTCTCCATTATGTCCCAACTTCTCATGCCAAAGCATTGTTTTCTCCATAAGCAGCATAAGGGTTCTATCTATTCATTTTTCACCACAGGATCAACATAGCTATTAGTCCACTACACTCATTACTGATAGTGCTTGCCTCAAAGCTGAACAATGTTCCAGTTCAAACTCCTCTTGCCAACATCATTGCTTTTTGAACCATCTTGCAGCTATCCTTGTAAATATTACCTGCACACCAGCATCACTCTTTTTGCTTACAAGAATCAGATTTCTAGACAAACCTAGAATATGCAGAACCGTAAAGAGGAACTTTTAACCCCTATATCTTTGAACATCACCTTCATTCTTTCTCGTCCTTCAATCTTACATGTTGAGTTGCCTCCTAAGAAGAGATTACCTCTATTATATTTTTATATTCACAAAATCACTCTCTATGGGAGTGACATGAAATTAAGCTCTTAAGTTTGTTAATCATTCACCATGATATGTGTATGTACTTGAAGCTGCCAAGTATACATAATCTAAGTCTTCACTGGAGGTTTTCGTTTCAAAGGAAGGGACATTGTTAGGTGCCTCAATTTTTTTAACCTTTTAAACTTTGCATTGATTCTTAAAATGTATAGTTTTACCATGATTCCAACATTTTATCCATTATATTTCTCATATTTACAAAACCACTCCCTATGGGGAGTCACACGAAATGAAGCACCCAACTGGATTAAACTGCACCATGATATGAGTGTGTATTTGAAGTTGCCAAGTATACATCATTTAAGTCTTCACTGGAAGGGGTATTGTCAGCCTTACCTTTTTAACTTTGGATTGCTTCTTAAAATGTCCAATTTTATCGCAGTTCTAACTTTTTCTCAGATTTTCTTTGGAATTTAAACTTACCTCTAGACATCAATTGTCTGTCCCCTAACTTGTTTTTATTTATTTCTTGAGAGCGACCTCTCATAAAGAGGGCATCCTTTATTTGATAATCCTCCATGGATTCTTGCTTCATTTCTTTTGATAACAAAGTTGTGACTACGTCCTCAAGCTTTAATGTAGATGCAATGTTATGAATGACCATACCAAGATTATCCCACGAATATGATATAGAGCATAACAAAATAATGCACTTTCCTTTTTCATCCATTTTAATTTCGACTGAAAATAATTTACTTACCATAGTGTTAAAAGCATTCAAATGTTTTTTCATGTGGAGAAAGGGTTTGTTTACTAGAGAATTTGTTTGAGACAAAGCCCCTACTTATCCCATAACTTCTCAGTGTTGGCTTCTCCCAAGATATTCAATAACATTGAATTTGTAAGGCCCAGCCTATTTGAACTTCTCACTTTCCTATCAAGTCTCATAGTCTTTTCGCTTTAAACCCATGGGAACTTTTCTTGACACAACCAATGTGATGCCCAATATTTATACCCTAAATTTCAGCTGAAATCAAAGTATTTTAAAAAAACACAACACCTGGTTTGCTTCAACCACTAGCCACACAGGTTACAGTTTAGTTTATACACTGAATTCAAATTTAATTACTTATTTATTCTTTATTTTGCGGAACATTTAGAGTGCATCAAGTTACAAAGTACAATTGCTACTAGGTAAAGATTTCATTCCCTAAGTCGTATGTGCTTCCCTCTAGGAGGCACCACAATTCATTTTCATCAAACAAACTAAATGTTAGAAAGTGGGTCAAAGGAGGGAACATCTCAAACCTAAGGTCAACACTTATCAAATTTTTACTAGGTTGAACAAGTTGTTACAACATTATCGTATTTCACCCCACAACATCCTCCTAAGGAGATCTTAAGGTTAAGTTCATCCCACTCTCGCTAAGGGAGATAATTACCTCACAAATCAAGGCATAAGGGGTAAAACATTACCCCCGTAGTTGCATATTGATCACGATGCCGACTTAAGGTCACATACCAAGTTCAAATAGCTTCTACACACAAGAAAGGAAGGTTACACGTTTAAGTTGATTGGTATGATTTACTAAACATGTTAAGGAAATGCTTAGCAAATGACCTTACAAGGACAACACCAAGTAGAGACGTAATCTAAACATGAGCTACTCAAACTATAAGTGGAGTGGTAAGTCCATCAAGAGATAGATCTCGTTTTTGGTTTCTACTTGCATACACATCAAGTTATCATTTGCATAAGTCACAAATGATTTATTACACACGAGGTTTAGAGTTTAGATTTTAGATTTTAGTCATGGTTTTACTAAAGGGAAACCTTATAAGGATAAGTTCTAGTGAAATTGGTTTAATTACATTACAATTCAATGTTCTAGTACAATAATATGATAAAATGTCTCTTTAGTATATGACATACAATTATAACAATGCTCAGAATAAATCAGATTAACTTAGATACAACACGCTTATACAAATGCATGATATTATAAATCTCATTCCCCCTTTTTTCCAAATATAAATACAAGATTAACTACAAAATGAGATGATTATTTGAACATCTACATTCATTCGCCTTGTTGCCACAACACTTGCAAGCTTGTAATGTCATGGTCAACATGAGACTAACATTTATTTCACTCTTCCTATTTAGCTACGTTATTATACATTTGAACTTTCTTGAGTGTAGAGACAAAAGTACTAGATTCACTCACTAGGGCTTCGCAATTCGTTCAACACATTTAGAGTCTAGATCAAGAAATGAATATCTTCACACAATTTTCATATTTCATTAATGTTTCCAAGATCTATAGAGAGTGTTCATTTCTTCACACAAATTTTAAGTTCATTTGCAAGCGAAAGTAGAGTTTAGAGAGAAATATCGTTTTTTACACAATCACAATTTCTAGTTAATATTTTGAGGATGGGTTCACAGAGAAAAAATAGTGTACTAAGAAACATTTCCCTAAAGTAGGTTATCAAACCCAACAATGTTCAACTCGTGAGGTCAAAACTGGCTCAAAAGAACTTAACGAATGTGTAGTTCAAAGTAGTTGAAATATCCATGGAATGGCCTCTGAAAAAGGTCACTAAGTGCGCAAACATAAAATCTGTCACTTCCAACCTCTTTCCTATATGGTGAAAACACAAGGAAGATGACAAAACCAAAATCTGCTGAGTGGTGCTTGTTTTATTAACATTGTTCTAAAGGGAGTTGGTGAAAATTGGAGGTTTGGTTTCAAACACAATAACCCGAAGTGGCCTCGAAACTGACTCGGAAAAAGTGCTTTGTTGTGCGGTAGGGTGAAACTAATTATGGATTCATAATTCAAAAGCAAAAATGATGATGTTAGAGTTGATAGGACACAAATACTCAGTCTGGAAGCATTTAATCTAGGCGTATTCCAAAATGGTTTCGTAAGGTTGAGTGGTCGCCTCCTACAATTGGCTCATCAAAGTGGTTCAGAAACCCTATTCAATGAAGTGTCAAACTAAAAGATAGCTGCAGTTTAGGGATTGTTTTGACACTCCTAACATCAAGTAACGTGTATGAGTCGTAAAACTATCAGAGGGGAGGTTGTAGATGTTTATCACACGTCGATTTCAAGTCAAATTTATAACTCTTGGAAGGCTGTTTTTAAAGTGATCAATGTCTTTTTTTTCTGAGCACTTGTGCACTTGACTCCAAGGCCAAGCCATGATCGTGCACTAGAGTTGCATTGCATTTGTATTCGGTAAGGGTACTTTTAGATGGTTTACATATCCGATATGACATGGTGTTTTCTAGAGGCCGGTTTTCACCACTCAACAAAGCATTTACTACACCACTACTATGAATAAGGAAATTTATTAACGATCACTCATGGAACTCACACATACTAAAACGAAGACAATTATTTCAAACACATATGGAAATGAATGCACATTAACACAACTAACAAGGAGAGAAGTCCATGCCTGGAAGTAATAGAGACAATTGATCACAAGGTGAGGCACTCAAAGGTATGTTTCCACATGCACGCTCCAATGCTCTCCTTTGGGCATGGCTAGGAGGAAAAAGGATGCATATGGGGCACATGAGCAAATTGAAGGATGGAGGTTGAGTAAGAAAAAGCATATTTCCAATGCTTCAACCGTCATCAAAATAAGCCAATGTCGCCCACCACCAATTTCTAACTTGTGGCATCAAAAGGAAAAGGAGGTATCATTAAAAGAGGCACTTATGCCACTGAAGTATTCCCAACCCTTACCCACTAAATCTGCATTGCTGGAGGCTAAAAAGTAAAAACAAAGCAAGCTTACATGGCTTGGGTAATTTCCAGAGTGCTTCATTATGTTGAAGGATTTGACTGCATCCTTGCAAAGCCATGCATTGCATAGCCTACCGCCATGGCAATCCTTGAGGCCACATTTCTTTTAGGCATTTAGTCGAACAACTCACATGTCGAAAGCATGGTTCCAAATTTTGCATACATATGTGGCAACACACTTACAACCATAGTTCGCCTATTCAATGCAAAATATAGCTACAAAATGTATCAAATGAGTCCATAAAATGTTGGAGAACTGTTTTCTATTAGATTTGAATACAAATACAATACAAAATCACATCATCAAGTGAATACAACAGCCGGCTGATAAGTGCTATGAATTTATGATGATTGTCATTGAAAATTATCATCATAAATTCCGCATCTATGCAAGTTACAATATACAATAAGTTACATTTTCCTCTTCCCCGCTCTAGAGAAATATTAGGGAGAGGGTCTAATGCCTCTACTAGTCCCCACACTCAGATGCATCTCCTCACTCCTCCTAGACGGGTGTGACTCTGGCTCCAACCTGGTAGTAGATGGTGGTGGCTCCTCTACTGCATGTTCGAGATCACATCAAAAGATGTCATCCAATCCAATATCTCCTACTCATGCTTCTCCCTCCATAGCTTCCCTCTCGAAAAAAGCAATCTCATCCTCTATGAACGTAGGGATTTCCTCTTCCTACCCAGTCCACTCGTTGTATGTATGGCCTCCACTTTTCTTGTGCAAAGCCGGAGATTGTATTGCACAAAAACCAAGTCGTTGAGCTGTTTTTTAGTCAACTTGTTGCGCTTCGTGTGAATGGCCTCAAACAAACTCCAGTTGCGTTCACATCCAGAAGCACTACAAGGTTTAAATAGAGTTATGAGGGATAGATTTTGAAGATATGGGGTATTTCCTCCCCAATCTTCCCACCAAGAACCTACAAACAAGATAATCAAAAGTTTATAAGTAATTAATAAAATCAAATTTGTAACTAATAAGTAACTTAGTAAACATTCTAATTTTTATTACCTGGTGCCTGCGTGGTTCTCCCTCGGATAGCTAACTCTGAAGAAAAGAACCTCCCCCAACATGTTTGTAATTTTGCAGCTCTAAAATAATGAGGTCCCTCGTCTCAATCTCTGGTATCATCCTCTCAATACATGTTGAAAGGCCCTCCATAACCTCTCCGTTCACATCTGTGAAGCCGTCGGAGAAAAAAATATTGGGGTTGAGATAGTACCCCGTTGCATGAATAAGTTGGTGGAGTTGATTGTTCCACCTCCGATCAATAATCTCCCAAAAGGGACCAAATCTAGCGATATCCCCCCTATAATAGTTTTGGATAGACTCTTTGGCCCTATCCATGGCCTCATAAAACTACCCCATAGGGTTTTGCTCCCCATCAACCAAATGCAAAAACCTCACCAACTGCTCTGACACCTATACACAAATTAAAATGTAAGGTTACAAACTTACAAATAAAGTAAGAAAATAAATGACAATATATTTATAAGTCTTAGGGACAGGGGGACAAGGAGACAGAAGGACAAGGTTCAGGACAGTAAAAAATTCCCAAATTTTGGGGACGGCAAGGGGACAGCTATTAAAATAATATATAAAATATTAATATTTGAATATTTTAGCTTTATTCAAAGAAATTTACGGATTTGAACTCTATTCAAGTACTGTCAAGATTATAATGTAATGTTCTTCATAAAAATAACAGCTGTTAAAAGTAAAAACATCAAAAGTTTTTTGAAAGATTTAAAAAAAAATAGGGAACGTCCCCTCTAAGTTCCCAAATCCCCGAAACGTCTGGGACGTCCAGGACGTCACCAAAATCTAGGTGACTAAAAAATGCGTCCCTGCGTAACACTGAAATAAAGGAATCAATTTGAAATATAAATCGAAGTTTGAAATATCTTTATAGCTCTCTTTGCAAATATATCATCAAAAACTATCTTTGCAATCCTCTCTCCATCAACTTTCTTTGAATATTGTGAGTTTAGCCATGCTTGACTCACAAACATTTGCTTCAATGATGCCAACAAACAAGAAATACCTTGTGACACTAGCTCAAACAAGCTCTTTCCCCTGTGTGTGTTCTCTCATCAAACTCATAACCCAAAAATAATTATATATGTATTTTGTTATGTTTCTTACATCTTCTGCAACTGGCCTCACCCAATCAATTTTGCATATCCTCCAAAAGAAAGTCAAGGCAATGAGCCACACATGGAGTCCAAAAGAGTGATGGATGTCTCTCCTGCAGTAGTCTCCTAGCTGCCACATATGCTACTACATTGTGTGGGACAACTTGCACAACATTTTGTATACCCACCTCTAATACAATCTTCTCCAACATAACACTCAAATTCTCTGCATTTTTTACTATGTTAGAGGCATCAATAGACTTCAAAAACACCATCTCACCATTTGAAGTCGCTAAAAAATTAATGAAGGTGTGGTTCCTTCCATCTGTCCACCCATCTAAAAGAATGGTGCATCTGTATTTGTGTCATTATTTATTTTGATCTTTTGAGATTGTAGTGGCATCTACAATTGCACACTTGAGCAATTTTTCACTCAAATACTTTGGAGAGGCTACCTTGTAGGCTTGTACCCTTTCCCTACAATTGTCGATGTTGTTACCAAGTACTCCCAGTACGGGTTCTTTGCCAGATTAAATGGAAGGTTGTTGTAGTACTAGAAATCGCACATTCTTTATCCGCTTTCTCGTGCATATCCTTGTTCCAGGTTGTACCTTGCAATGAAGGTTGTGCTCCAAGTATGTTCCTTGGCACAAAAAAGTTATGTATGTCTTTGCTCGAACTCGATGAAGCAGATGTGCCTCTTCTGGTTCATATGCGTGGACCACAAGTAGAGCCCACAATTGTTTCTGCAACATCCTCTGAATCCTCTTTCATTCCAACCCCAGGTTCCCTCTCTAGTTTCAACTCCTCTAGCTTTGTCAACTCTGCTTTCATCTCTCGCTTTGTCTCTTCCGTAACATTGGGGCAAACCACAGCGTCCCGGCAAACAATACATGCAAGACGATACTTCAGACGATTGATGCCTCCAAAAAATGTTTTTCCACAAAAATTACAAACCATTGTTCCCTGAACTGCTCCACGTACAGCATACTTCCAAGCGAGGGTCTGAGCATTCGCAAGAATGGTTCCTGTTAGTGATGTTAACCCAGATGCCGAACCTGATTCCTTTGTTAAGCTCTAATCTGCAACACAACACACATTTAAAAAATTAAAAAACGTAAGCTTAATTAAATTTTTTTTGAAAACATGCCTGAATAACCATATTTCACCGTAATTTAATAAAAATAACATACCTGCAGTTGCAAATGAGTATTAAAAATTTAAAATGATTCGCAATCACATTGAACGCATTTAAATTTACAAAACATGTTCGATGAATCAATTACAATACAAATATATAAAGTTCAAATAATTTAGAACAAATTTGCGTTTAAAAAAAACATACCTCTGACTACAAATGACTATTAAAAATTTAAAAGCATTCGTTGTTACATTAGATGTATTTAGAATTACAATATGAATATATAGAACTTAAATAATATATACCAAATTTGCAAAAAGTTGAAATAATTTTTATTCAAAAAACTTACCTCCAAATGCAATTCTCCAAATTTCCTCCTCGAATTCGCTCAAAAATCCGTTCAACACATGCAATGTAAGACTCAATTGGTTGTGTGAATGAAAATGAAGTGCTTTGGGGCCTTATAAAGGGAAAAAACTGCGTTTTTTTAATGTTTTTTTAGTGTTAAAGACATGTTTGCGTGTACAGTCTGCGTTGGCGAGTTTTTAGCTCGGACTCGCTGAGTTTTGGCAAATATTCACCAAAAATCGACGAGCCCGAGTGGCGAGTTTTCCAAGCCATTATTCGTTTCCAGATTTCTTTAGCGAGTACTCGCCGAGTATGGTAACTATGGTTTTGAGTGTTACATGGTCAAAATTATTTCATATGTTTTCAATCATCTGATTTTATCGAGAAGGTTAACAACATACACTTAAGGGATTCAGACCCCCGCCAACAAAGTTGGTAACAATCCCACGAAATGGAGCAAGGGATTCTAGAAAATGCACTAGAATTTGTGGGTAGATGTTATGTTAATCAAGCACACAAGTTACAAAGAAGACATTTCAAAATATATTAAAAAGTAGAACAATCTATCAATAGAAGAAATACTTTGGAAAATCAGCCGTTGATCCCAAGATGGATCTGGAAGTGCGCAATTTATGTAATTCTCTAGCTTAACTTGCAATATCCCCTCTTTTATGTAATTTGTAATGAAAAAATGGTTGAGTTAGTCTAAAGGTAATCCGGACAGCTTTTAGTGACAAGGCCAGAATTTTTTGTTCTGAGAAGGAAGTTTTGGCGGCAGTTGCATAGCAATTTTGTGGCATATATGTAGCAATTACCAAAAACATGAATGTGAACAATTGCAAACATTTGCACTTCTCTAAACAGGTGGTTTCGCTTCCTTCTTCCTTCCTAAGCAGAGCAACATTAAATACAAGTGGGAGAACACGTCCATGATAGTGAAAAGAGTGGTTTTGGGTGAATCCAAGTCTGGGGGCTGTAAACAAGAAAATGCCAGTAAGAGAGGTCTGAACCTTTCGTGAAGGCCATACAATGGCAGTAAGCTTGTATATATTTTGAGAGAATGGTAATACGAGAAGGAGAGCAATTGCTCACCAACTAGAGTTTTTCCCAATTGGATTTCTCTAGGATAATTCCTTGTCTCCTTGTCTCTTGTTTGTTGATTTCTAGTTGGTTGTGTGTTGAAGTTGCACTTTTATATTAAAATTGGAACTCTATACAGAAAGGACACTCATTATCACTGTTCATAGGATCTGTTATAGCTGTTTATAGTCAATTTACGGATTATATTGGTATCAGAGCAGTTAAGAATCAAATTGTCTTTGTGTGGTTAACTTGTGTTGACATTGCAATTATATGCCCCTTACCCGGAGAGGCAGTGGAAGCGGTTAAGGTATCCTTCTACATTTTGAAGCAAAGACTTCCGCAAGAAAGTGGAAGCAAGGAATCTTAAGCATGGCTTCGTAGTGGTGATGAAGATGCATGTGAAACTAAAGAGAAACATTTCTACAAGTTGGAGGTCGATGTGGCAAGTCTGTCAAAAAATATGGGCGACATTTTCTTGTCTATGGGAAACTTGGAGTCTATCATGGGACTGCTCATGGAGAAGCTTGGTATCCCCAAGGAGGCACTAGGAGATCATAGGGAGGACACTCCTGAATATGAGGAAGAACAGCCCCGTGCCAACCCTGCCCCTCCTCCATTCAAAGCTGAGGCAAAAATAGAGATTCAACCATATGACGAAAGACGTAAATGCCGAGAAGCTAGACCATTGGCTAGTGCAATTAGAGGTATATTTCAGTTTGCATCAGATTAATGAGAGTCAGCATATTTCTTTTACAAGGTTAAAATTAACCAATCATGCTCTAACTTGGTTTGAAAGTTATGTTCACACTTTGGTTGTTAAGAAGCTTCCTCTTATTTCTAAGTGGGATGAATTTAAGATGTTAATCAAGAAGCAGTTCTATCCTATTTGCTATGACGAAGAGAGGTTCATGTATTGGCAATATCTCAGGCAAAATCAAGGCCAAAATGTGCAAGAGTACACCAGCAAGTTCTGGAATAAGGTTGTCAAAATGGGTAAAGATGTAGCAGACCGGGGTATCTTGATGAAATACATTGGTGGACTCCATAGCCACTTGAGAAGAGCAATTCTCTTGGCCAAGCCAGTGAACGTAGATGAGGTTTGTTCTCAAGCCCACTACCTAGAGATGGACAAGAAGAAGAGTTCATCTACCTCTCAAAGTGCTTCAAACAAACAAAGTGACACCAAGCAAAAGGAAAAGGGGGAAAGGGAAAGGTAAGAAGAATGTTGCTTCCATTTCTAAAAAGGATACTAAAGTTCATTGTGGTCATTGTGATGTTGACACTCATTCTGAGAATAAATATTAGAAGCTCCACTCGGAATTACACCCCTTCGAGAACAAAAAGAACAAAAAGAAGGCAATGGCTGCCTTCCAAGGGGAGAAAGTAGATTGCAACGATGAGGTGGACGAGGCAATGTGTTGTACCTCTGTCAATAGAGAGGTATGTTTAGGTAGTAGTAACGGTGTTCAAGAAAATGAACGTGTTAAGCTCTTTCATATTAAAATTCAGTTGAAGAAAACCAAAGTGAGTAGCGATGAGGTAGATGAGACAATGTGTTGTACCTCTGTCAATAGAGAGGTATGTTTGGGTAGTAGTAATGGTGTTCAAGAAAATGCTTCTAAGCTTTTCATATTAAAATTTTGAAGAAAACCAAATATTTGTTCGCAAACGAATTTGATAAGTAAAGAGTTAGTTGATAAGCTGAAAATAGAGACTTATCATCATCCAAGCCCTTACTCGTTGGGTTGGGTGAAGAAGGATGTAGACATCAAGGTTACCAAGCAATGCAAAATCACGTTTGGTGTTAATAAACATTTCATTGATGAAGTTACCATGGATATTGTTCCTCTTGATGTGTGTGGTGTAGTGTTTGGCAGCACATATTTGTATATCAAGGATGCCATCTTCACAAGGAGAGCCAGCCAGTACCACTTGGTGAAGGACGGTAAGAGCTACATCATTTCAGCCAACAAGGGAGATTCAAAGATCTCTTTGGTAAGTACCTCTGAAGCTAAGAAGCTTATTAATGCTAGTGGGAAATTTAGCTTTCTCCTTTTGAGAGATATTCAAGAAGAGAAAGTTGTTGCATCTAAAACCACTTGTAGCATGTTTACTAACAAAGAGCAGAAGCATATGAGAGAGTTGGTACATGAGTTCAAGGAAGTCTTCGAAGAGCATGAGATACATTTACAGGGCTGCCCCCGGTTAGGCCTATTGACCATACAATCTTTGATACATTTGTCCTGCCCAATAGTCTGCTTCCAAACCTTGGTTTGTATCAAGCAGGTACCCTCTTTGAAGGATGATCAATTACAATGGTAAAATATTTTACTTTGATTAAGATTGATTTGAAATAGGTATCACCAAGTTGATTAAGGAAGAGGTATTTGGAAAACCATCCAAGACACTTCTCCATGTGGTTCAATCCAACTTTGAGGCAACATTTATTGATTTTTGCAAGTTTTAACAGAGAACTTTTGATGGCATATTAACCATTTGCATCAAGTTTTGTTTTAAAGGATGTTAGTGTTGAATGAGAAAGTGAGTTTTCTCAACAGTCACTTGTCTTCTTAGGGCATGTGGTTGGAGATGGAGGAGAATTGATCCGGCTAAGATAGAGGCCATTTTGAATTGGCCTATACCTTCTAGTTTGACCGAGACAAGGAGTTTTATTGTTGCAGTTCAATATTTGAGGAAGTTCATCAAGAAATTCTCCTCCATAGCAGCGCCTCTACATTTTGTGACACCAGGTGGTAAGGTTTTTGTTTGGGGTAAGAAGCAACAAGATGTATTTGAGACATTTAAACACAAGATTAGTCATGTTCCAATTTTAGTTTTGCCTAACTTGCAACTTCCTTTTGAATTAGAAACAAATGCCAGTGATTATGCTATGGGGACTGTCCTACTTCAAGGAGGTAGGCCTGTATGTTACCATCCTAAATTGTTTCATGGTGCAATTCTAAATTATTGTACATACAATAAGGAATTGTATGCTCTTGTTCAAGTGGTCAAGAAATGGAAGCACTATCTGATGGGTAAGGAAACTATCATACACAGATCAAACCTCTTCAATATTTGCAATCTCAAAATAAATCAACAAGCTAGACACTATAAATGGATGAGGTTTCTTCAATAGTTTCATTTGATCATAAAATATAAGAAAGGTGTGCAAATTAGTTGATATGTTGTCTAGGCCTCCTTTGCTTTCAGCTATAGGCATGTTAACTCTTCCAAACCTTTTGTATGTGAAGTAAGGAATTTTATGAGAGGATCCTAGATTTTGGAGAGATATTCCAGGAAGCCTCCAAGTGAGGGCTTTGAGCTTAAAGGAGATATTACTTCTGAGATGGGCTACTCTACAAGAATGAGAAACTTTGTGTGCCTAAGGGGGAAAGAGTACAATTGATGAGAGAAGCACACACTTCTAAGGTTGTTGGTCACTTTGGTGTTACAAAGACTATTGCACACTTACAAAGGTACGTTTATTGGCCAAATATGCAAGCAGAAGCTCCTAAGTTTATCAGCGGACGTGTTTTTATGTAGTACAAGCAAGCCTAGTAATAGAAAGTTGGATTTATATATGCCATTATCGGATTCCATCCAGGCCATGGGAAAGCATCTCCATGGATTTTGTGGGCAGTTTTCCTGTTTCCAAAAGAGGATATGATTATATTTTTGTGGTTGTGGACCGGTTCAGTAAAATGTGTATTCTTACTCCTTGCAAGAAAACTCTCAAAGCCAATGATACACCTGCATTATTTTTTGCTAATGTGTGGGTTCATTTTGGTTTGCCCAACTCTATTGTTTTAGATAGGGACTCACAGTTCATTGGGAAGTTTTGGTCTACTTTGTGGGAGAAAATGGATACCAAGCTAAAGAGGTCTATTGCTTTTCACCCACAAATTGATGGGCAGACCAAAGTAGTAAACCGGACATTGGTTCAGCTCTTGTGGGGGTATAACAGGAAACATCTTAAGACTAGGGATGAGAATTTGGTGTATATTCAGCATTCTTATAATAGGCAGTTCATGCTTTTACTAGTAAGACTCCTTTTGAGACTTGTTTTGGTTATTTGCCTAAGAATGCATTTGATGTTGTTTTGAGACTACCATGTAGAGACAATGGGAGAGTGGATCCAGAAGTCCACAAAGCTGAGAAGTTCATTGAGAAGATTCAACAAATACACCTCCAGGTACATGAGAAGTTGAAGGAGTCACAAGCCAAGTACAAAGCAAGACATGATCAGCATAGAACTAAGCATTCTTTTGTTGTTGGTGAAAGGTATGGTTGTAATTGAGTAGAGACTCCAAGGTAAAGCTGAGAAACTCGAACCTCTTAGATATGGCACATTTGAAATTCTGGAACAAGTGGGCAAGAATACATTTAGGCTAGATTTGCCTCCTTATATGAGAATATGTTTAGTTGCTAATGTTGAAAACTTACATCTCTTTGAGCCCTTTGTGCTAGATCATGAAGAAGAAAGGTTGTTGTTGCCATCCATTGAGGATCTTACTCTATACAAACAACTGGAATTAGAGGGAGATGTGGTATTGTAGCGAAAAGAGAGGACAACACAACAAGTGCAAGTAGCGGTGGTTGATTGGGTTAAAAGGTCAATTGCCGAACAAGGCCAAGTGGTATTCCAGCAGTGTTACACGGGGACACGTCCCCTGGATTTTGGTGACGTCCCAAACGTTTCAAGGACTTAGGGACTTGAAGGGGACACGTCCTCGATTTTTTTAAAATCTTTCCAAAAAATTCTGATGTTTTTACCTTTAAAAAGATGTTATTTTTGCCAAGAATATCAAAGTATAATCTTGAAAGTACCTAAAATACATTAAATATAGTTTAAATCCCTAAATGTCATTGAAAAAAGTCCAAAATATTGAAATATTAATTTTTATGTATTATTTTAAAAGCCGTGTCGTCCCCAAAATTTGGGAATTTTTTTGTCGTCCCTCCGTACCCCCGTTCCGGTCCCTGAGACTTCGGTAACTATGTATTCCTAAGAAGATGTGGGGAAGAAATTTCCTCACCTCATTAGTTCTTGAAGTTTTTAGGGACTTAAAAGCCTCAAATTGGGGAGGCATGATCCCAAAACGGATCTAGAACTGCCCAATTTATGTAATTCTCTAGCTTAACTTGTAATATCCCTCTGTTACGTAAACTGTAACGAAAAAATGGGTGAGTTGGTCTGATTCAGACAGCTTTTAGTGACAGGGCCAAAAAGTTATGTTCTGAGAAGGAAGTTTTGGCGACATTTATGCAGCAATCTTGTTGCATATATGCGGCAGTTACCAAAAACGTGAATGTGAACAATAGCAAACGTTTGCACTTTCTCTAAACAGTTCGTTTCACTTCCTTCTTCCTTCCTAAGCAAAGCAACATTAAATACAAGTGATTTAACACGTCCATGATAGTGAAAAGAGTGGTTTTGGGTGAATCCATGTCTGAGGGTTGTAAACAAGTAAAGGCAAGTAAGAGAGGTTTGAACCTTTCATGAAGGCCACACAGTGGCAGTAAGCTTGTATATATTTTGAGAGATTGGCATAGTGGAAGGGGAGCAATTGCTCACCCAATGGAAGTTTTTCCCAATTGGGTTTCTCTAGGATAATTCCTCGTCTCCTTGTCTCTTGTTTGCTGATTTCCAGTTGGTTGTGTGCTGAAGTTGCATTTTCATATTAAAACTTGAACTCTCTAAGAAAGGACATTCATTATCACTCTTCATAAGATCTATTATAGCCGTCTATAGTCAGTTTATGGATCAGCTAAGAGGCTGACAGAAAAATCTCATTCATTTCCAAAAAAGCGAGCTTCTCTCACAACTTACTCGCCAAGAGACACACATGGGAAAGCAAAAAGTGAGACACAAATATTTTTGTCTTGCTTAGAGCACAAGGTGGGAGGGAGTGAATGCCTTGTGCAAGCTGCCATGATAAAATCCCGGCAAGGATGCCTATGCCGGTCCCCTGCCCAATGCCATGTTGCTGCCGGACACACACCATGCTCTTCCCTCCATTCCGCCATACCTCATCACTCCTCCACCAACTTCCCTTCACCAACTTCTCATTATTCTTCCAACTGTGCTCATTCACTCCCATTTTGTTTAATTAATTTTACTTATTATTTTTTATATATATTTTCTGTATATATTTATATTTGTTTCTCATTTGTTTAATTTATGGGTCTATTAACCAGTAAATGCAAACGTACCCCAAAACACCAATCTTAGTGTTAAGTTTGCATAGCTCAAAGTTTTGGCTGTCACTTTTTTCGATATGTATCCTTGTGTAGCCTGTCATCTTCCTTTATACACATGCTTCACATGTGCGAAGCTCCCATTCAAGAAAAGTTTATCACAGGGCCAACATGTCTTCTTCAAAGATCTAGCTAAACCCTAGCTTTAATACCAAATGAAGAGAAAATAACGATAAACTTATGCAGAAGAAACAATGCTAACATAACCTTAAAGTATGTCAGAATAGAAAAACTGCTCTTGTATTGTATCAACTCAACTGTTTACAATACAATTAACATATTTTGTCATTATCCTTTACCCCTACAACACGTGCAAGTGGTACCATACAATTGACTATATATTATAAAACCATGGGCTGAGAAACTATCCATACAATACCCATGGGTCGTAAACAATGTGCTTGGGTGTACAATCTATAAGGGGCCAAATCATGCAAAATATACAACACATTTCTAACAAACCGCTGAGACCATATGTTGATTGTTGCATGGAGAAGCAGACTGAAAAGATTTGAAGCACAATTTCTTCTCTCAAAATCCATGGTTTGGTTAAGAACATACAATTTTTTCTATGCTGATTAGTCTTTCTCAGCAACTTTAAAGACACGACAAAGACAACCAAAAGAAACACAGAAAAATAAATAAACAATTATCCTAACTAATTATACAACAAGATGGAAACTCATTGACATTTTTTAGAGAAGAATCCAAGCCATGGCAATTCAAGTTACAACATTGGCACGAACCAACCTGTAGACTGGGGACATAGTTTGACACAAACGCTTATCCAAGCAGCAACCTAATCAGCCGAAAATATGGGGCTCTCAAATTACAAATGGTAAATTATTCATTTAACCACATACATTACATGTCATGTAATACAGATGCTTAGTCAATTTGGAGAGTTATTTTAATACACCTTCCCATAAGCAATATGCCAAATTTGATACATAGTCTATCAGAAAAATAAGATGCAATCCCAACTTCTTCACTGAATATCAAGATAAAAGCAAGTGGGAGTTTGATAGTAGACAATTCCAAAGCAGTCTTTTGTGTTAAATCAAGTGTTGCCGGATACTCCGCCTCTATTACTAGGGGCATGCGGATACACATGCCGGATATGGATACGGCTCAGGCGCTTCTTGGAGACAACTCGGATACCGTTACCCATCCGCATCCGGATACAAACCCCAAATTGTGCTGTATCAGATACAATCATATACAATAAGCACGACAACTATAGCCGTATGTGATTTAATAGTTGAAAAAATTCCCAAAAACTGCAAATGATTTTCTATAATGCATTTTAGTAACAGCAATTGAGGACATGTTACTCCAAGCTTTCACATTTTCTATTATCAACATGCAGTTCTTTTGATCTGTTTTTTTTGGGGTCTATACTTCTATTCTTTCATTTCGTCCTATTTTCCACTGGCCTACGAAACCTACAATTTTTTTTAATCATTGAATACCAAATTTTATACTTCCCATGTGCAATTTGCATTTAATTTTAACCTAATGTATAAATTTGTTTATTATTTTAATTTTGATAATTATTTTTAATATATTCTTATTTTATAATCTAGATTATTGTAGTATTTAAAATATTATATATTATGCCCGTATCCAACCATATCCATATTAAGGGGCACTCAAAATTAGTCGTATCCGTATCCATGCAACTGTGTGTTTAAATATTTTTGAAATGTGATTGCTGCCTTTTGATTTGTATTTCCTGGTCTTTGACATATGTGAAAAGAGCCTAGAGGGAGGATTGAAATACCATATCAGTCTTATGCATTTCTATCAAAATGACATTAAATAACGTTCTTATCATAAAATAGTAAATATGAATTGTATGCTAAATATTGTAATTTTTTCATGGATGAATGCTGTTAAAATAAATTTTGACCTAGATAAAGTGATGGCAGTAAAGAGGTGCATACCTATCAATACAGCAATGTGGAGATGATCAATAATTCAAGTTCGGACCTGGATTTTGTTTGTTTTATAAGTGAAATAAGTCGTGAGAAACAAAACTCTAAACTACATTTTTTGTGTCCATTGCACAAACTAAACTCTACAGGGCGTAACATTTTGCGATTACGCTTGTTTGGGTTTTTTATTATATTTCCCTCCTTACAGATCAGAACTTTTATCCAATCCATCTCAGTTAACTCTTAATTTTTAAGGAGAAAAAATCATGCCGGTGAACATATATATATATTTCCCAATGAATAAAAACTTAGGTTATTTCTTTTCTGATCTGAAATTTTTAATTTTTCCATGTGGATGTAGGAAGGGGAGAAAGTGGGAGTAAAGCAAAACAAGCTAAGGTTTGTTCTATGTCCAGATTTTTCTGCCGTCACATTCCAGCATGTACACATGCTAAGGAGTTATGTTTTAACATGAAAAATAGTTTATACCTCCTTTCTCAACTACTTAAGGATGTTTTATAGCAATGCCGAGGATAAATTGATAATAGAGGTGAAATATGCATTTCAAATCTTGATATGCTTCTGTTGTGTCCTATCTCAGAAAAAGCAGGAGAGTTCTGATGCAGAGGAAGTGCCAAGTGAATCTGAGGTATGTTGAACCTTGAACTCTGAGAATTGGGAACATTGATTATTTAGTATATTTTACTCATTTTGTCTTTTAAAACATGCATGCATATATGAAATATTTAAGAAATGGGAGATGGCATTTTTATTTTCAATGGGACTCCATGGTGTTGATTACTATAAACCAGTTCTCTTAAACAAGTATGATAACTTGAATGGCATTGACTTTAAAATGTTATTTTAGATTACCTATGCACAATCTAAAAACTGATGTCAGTACTGAACCGACTAGAAAGAAAAATAAATTATTTAACTGTCCACGAGTGACCAAACTGGGCCAATGGGACTTAACAAGTACATCCAACTATAATAGACGGGGAGCCCAAAAGAAGAAATAAATAAAAACTCCAGAATCCAACTACAAAGAACTAAAAGTACAAAAATGTATCTGCCAGAGGTGAACCTTGAAAGGTACCTCTACACATGCTTGGGGACATTTATTACAGAGTACGAATATCAGAAATGTTACAAATATTACAACTGACCATGGAAAAGTAATTCCCATGTCACAAACGTCAATCAAGAAGAAAAGTCAAGTGGGGACCTCAGTTGTTGTCCCAGGTCTACATGAGAGTCAGCGTTGAATAGAAAAGTACCCTCATTATCACCAATCACCATGTACGATCCAATACAAGATGTGTTAATGTTAAAAAGTGAGTGATCTGGGCTTAGTGAACCTTATTGGGCAATCTTGGGAGGGAGCACAACCTGGGCTAGAGAAGGGACACCCGAGTGACCGGAATATATTGCTGACAGATGTCCTCGTAACAGGTAGGAAAGTTTCATTGTTTGTTATCAAGTGTGAATGAAGCAGTATCAATTCTTAGCTCACAAGTAATGCCGTATACCTATCTCAAGCCATCTTGCTCTCCCTGTATCAAATGGTATAATCGTAAGTGCACGTTCCATCTTATGCTGTAATGCATCTGTTCCTTTCACTGTCATGGATTAAGAATCTTTTTTGGACTATTTTCAATTTCAGCAAGCCGAGATCTCCGATTATATGCAACTTCAACAAAAGAGCATGTAATACTATTACAATTAAGGGTGCTGGAATCAGAAATCTATGCATGCCCTTAGGAAAAGAGTTTCCTTAATTTTGTAGCAGTTCTGCTAAATAAGTATAGGAGCCCTTTGGGGTGAAATGGTCGCATGGATGTCTCGCTTGTTCTTGTTACTTGTTTTTGGGATCAGTTGCTATTTATTAATGTTTCTGCAGTTTTTTTCCAGTGCTTCCACATAGCAACAATGAACCCTAAGCAGATGCTATATGCCTCAAGTCCTAAACAGTATCCGGCTAATGTTAACTCTTTACTGACTGCTGCATACCTTCAATCCTTTCAAAATTTTCTAGAGTTTGTGTAAGTTTAAATAGATAATCTTATTTTTAGTTAGTTAGGCTTAAAATTTGTAGTGTTACCCTACTCTATAGGACCCTTCTCGTATAAACAGGAAGACATTCTATTTGGTTATATACTTGACAATTACATATCTTTAATTTTTGTAAAAGAAACTTTGTTTGAAAATTATATAAATACAGCGTACTTAAACTTCATAGAAATATCTTTGATTAGTTGCAACTTTATTCTTGGCCTCTTTGCTATCTACAAAATAAATCCCAACATCTACTTGGTAGCGTGTTGGTTAATGCCCATGATAAATGGCTACCTAAACCTGCTAAAATTACACCTTGGTGTATAAAGCCATTCTTTATGCATGTTTTGGTTGTGCTTATTGTTAATCCCCACAGAACATACACCTGCTTTTAAGAAAGCTCTGAAAGTTTTATGCTTGTCTGTGCTTGCCATGCTTGTTTTCAAGTAATAGCTAAACTTCAGATTTTTCCTTTTCATCTTCAGATCTACAATGTGTAATTCCTTTGGAAATAACCACATGGATGATTGTTGTGTATGCTCTGTGGGTAATTTTACCTTTGTCTAACTGCAGGAAGGCGATGACAGTGATGAAGAGTGGAAAGGTTAGCTGAGATGCGATCCATCAATGGAGGAATGATGCAGAAAGATTAAGATTTTCGTGTTCCTATACCATTAATGGTGAATTCTCACCAGGCTTCACAATCGTCGGTTGCTTTGTTAAACTAAATATTATTCTTAGTTTCTCCAATTGCTCCACTCTTATGATTAAGCAGAATGTCAAATTGACATGTAATGTAATTGAACTTGTCTAAGTAGGCACTATTAGTTATGCTCTTGTAAGAGCACTCGTCTTTGGAGGTACCTTTTATAATGTTGATCTTTTGACTTTCCAAGTCAAAGATAATTTGTACTATAATTCTAGGTGTTAAATCTATACCAACGTGCAGAATTGCATGTTTTAATACTAAGGTCTTTTTCAACGTGGCTTTTGTGATGACAGATCTTTAATTTTGTAAAGCAACATGAGAGGATAAAGGCACCCCTGGTATATATAGATGGATAAAAGAGGTCTAGTTTTTTATTTCCCCTGAGCTTGGTCACGAGGCGAGAATCCAGTGGACAAAGAATTGCAAATTGTTTTGCAGCATATAGAATGTGAGAGAGCGGGGTACTTCGCCTTTGCACACATTATTGAAAATAGTAGTAGTTGGAGACTGAACTTGTGCTTTGACATTAGCTTCAACATACATGATATTTGGATGCCTTAATTTCAACATTTAAATGCCTTTGGATGCAGCACAAAGGAGAGGGCAAGGCGGGAAGGAGATAATACATATTATTCTGCATTCTGAATACCTTAATTAATATGAAATATAGATATCCTTAAGGTGGTGTTACATTATGCAAACAATTGGAATGGTGAACTCTATAATATCCTTGGAAAGAAAAGAAGAGAATCCATATGTGACACGTTGATGATCGTAATATTGAGACCCATTTGAATAGCTTTGGGGTAAGATGGGTATGGTAAATCCCATAGCTTGATTTTCAACTAACTTGTCAGACACTATATAAAATAGCTGATGATTATATGCGCCTTTTTTTAGTCTATTTGTGACCAATTCATTGTACGCCATGCTAATGGGCCATACAATATACATATATATGACTCCGTGATATTATGGGTGTAGGTACATAACATGCCATTTTAGTTCGTTTCATTTTTCAGACATGAGATAAAATCAAAGAGTATGAAATCCACAACTAAACTCAAGGTACTTAATGGAGTCAAAGGATTTTTGTGTGTCATTTTCCAGCATTTAAAACAAAGTTTAGCATTTTCTGAGTGTTTTTTCTTACCTAATAGGAAATGGAGGTTGAAAGGCCAATTATAAGTTTTGGGTATGACTAATGGGTTCCTCCTTTTTTTGTTCTTGTACAAAGAAGATTGCATAAGTGCTCTATCAGGGGGACCTTGGTTATAGGGAAAGGCTAACTTATCTTTATCAAAATGGAAACCTGGTGTCATCCTGAAGGAAAAAGACACCAATGATATTCCAATTTGGGTTAGACTTCAAGGTGTGCCCATGGAGTTTTGGGAGGAAGATGTTCTTGTCAGGATATCCAACTTTGTGGGGCAACCTAGCCATCCTTCCCATGACCAAAGCAAGAAGAAGGCTTATCTTTGTTAGGCTTTGGGTGAACGCCGCCCAAGGTACTCTTCTAGCTTCTGTTCGTCTCAAATTGAAATAAAGGGAGTGGATGCAAGATTTCAAATCGCAGGTGACTTCACTCTTTTGCAAAACTTGCAAGAGGGTGCATCATGGAATCAAGGACTGTGTAAAGAGCATTACTAGAAAATAAAACTAGAGGGAGAAAGATGATTCCAACCCTTGTAGTGTCCCCTTTTCGAATTAATCCGTTTTGAAGGCTTCTTGCCTATTCCTCTTCCTGTTGGCAAGAAGAAGATGAACAAGGGAAGCCCTTGGATTGTATTTTAGTCTTTTCCTAATTAATAATTATATTTTTCTTTTGTATTTACCTTCTTAAGCAGGCCGGTTGGGTTGGAGAGCTTTTAATAAAACTTAAAATAAGAAACACACTTTTAAGGAGGTTGGTCTTGGGGGAATTCCTCCTTAAAAACTCTTGGCACCACCATAAGGGTATATAAGGGATCACATAGACTCATTTTGGGCATGCTTTTGTCTTATATACTTTTATCTATTTGGTTCTAGAGCTGGTTGCTCTATTCCAATCCACCAAGGGGCAAAAATCCGTTAATGTGGCAAGCAAGGAGGGTGAAACCCTTCCATGTTGAAGGTTGGAGAATGAAAACTCTCCAATTCGGTGGTGTTGAGGACTTCTATGAAAGTTATCTTGTTGGTTGGGCAACTAGGGCATTGTGGAAAATAATATCAAGGAGTTTCATTCACTTTGGCATTGTCTCCTAGGGTGGCGACTTGGATGCAAGTGTATTTTGGTGCTTTCTAGGGCACGATTTGGCATTCCAAGATGATATTCAGGTTTCCCTATATTTATAAGGCTGATCTATCACTTATTTGTCATTTATTGAGGTTTAGAGACCTCATTTTCAACTCATTTTGTGGACTATACTGCTACTGTCATTTATTTAATTGGACTTGGGTATAATTTAATATTTTGCACATGTTTTGGGATGTTTTGGCTTGGTGTTTATTCCATTAATTGAATATAATATTTAGAAGAATTTATACACCTATTTTTAGCTTGTTTGAAGGGTGTTTGATGTTGTAAAAGTGTAAATTTAGTTTGCGGTTAGGGTTTCTAATATTTTCAAATCTACTGTCATAAAAATTAGATTGCTTTCAAGTGGGATTGGTGTTGTTTTTTATTTTCCAGTTCAGCCCTAGAAAGGGACATTACAACCCTCTTGATGGAATTTTGTAAGAGGGGGAAGAGTTTGAGGATAATGGCAAAAGGATAAAGTTTGGCTTGAGGAGAAAGCCGAGGAGGAAGAAAAAGATATAAAGAGTACAAAAGGATAAAGGGTCCATGAGAGGCAGCAATAGGAAAAGGAATAGAGCTCTCAAGTGGGGAGAGAGACAAGAGGTCCAAAGGAAATGAGAAGAGGAAAGGGCAACTAAGTCCACCGAGGTTGAGATAGTCACAAATGCGAAAAAGAAATGCTCCCCTTGGCACAAATAGAAAGACGCTGATTCATATCAAGAAGAATGTTTGATTAATGATCCTTATGAATTGGAGGAAGTCGTCCCTTGCTCTATTCCTCCAATTCAGAGGAGGTTGGGCAAAGAATTGGAGGAACATAAAGAGGAAAATGATACAAAAGGCATAAAGAAGAAATAATGTAAATCGATAGGAAATTATTATTGATGAAAAAGCACTAAACGAGCCAAAAGGTAAAACTCAAACCAAAGAAAATAAAAGACAATCGACAAATAAGGTGAAGGGACACCAAGAGGGTGGTATGCCAGAGGGACACAAACAATCTAACAACAAAAGCAAGAGGAAATTGAAGGTGCTAGCCTTCTGGGAAGGCTCTATGTTAAAGGAGTACCTTAGAAATATATAACATGATTATGAGATAAAATGCAAGGAAGAGGAAGAAGAGGAAGAAGAATGATGGACCGTAGTACCCTATTAAAACCACAAGTACAAGAACCATGTATCTGAAGAGATTTCTACCTATCACTCCAAACACACACTTTTTGGGGTTTAAGGTAACTTCGTACTAAATGATATGCGTGAGAAAGATTCTAACAACACCTACATGGTCTTCTCTCTTTCTACCTTGAGTAAGGAGATCATCAACGTAGGACTCGACAATCTTATGAATTAAGTCATGGAATATGTGGGTCATTTCTCATTAGTAGGCTACCCCTATGTTCTTGAGGCCAAAAAACATGACAATGTAACATAAGGTTCCCCAGGGGGTAGTGAATGGAGTTTTTCATTGATCTTCTTATGAAATGTGAATATGATTATAGCTAGATAACCGTTCCATGAGCAAAAGGAGTTCATACCCATTCATTTCATCAAAAAACATGTCAATATAGGGAAACAAAAAGTCATCTTTGGGACACACTATTTAATATCACAGAAGTGAATCCAAATTCAAAATTTTCCATTCATTTTCAAAACTAGTATGATGCAAGATAACTAATTTTAATAATCTATTGGTCTAATGAAACCAATTTTGAGGAGTTTGATAACTTCTTCTTTCACCATTAGTGATATATTGGGTTTTATTGGTTGTAGCTTTTATTTGACTAGCTTGACTTCAAGTTTCGTGATTAGGATGTGGGAGACAATGTCCATATGGATATAAGTCATGTTAGAATAGGAGAAGGCAAAAAACCTTATATAACTCAGTGAGCAAGGCTTTATGATATTCGATTTAATGTGGTGAGAGCAAAGAACCAAGTTTTAGGATTCTTGGTTTTTCTTATGTCCCTATGTTTATATCAATGGTATCTTTGATGAGGTAGGAACCACCTTCTTCAATCTCGGGTGAAACCAGTGGGAGTTCCAAACTTACTCTTCAGTGTTACAAACATCAAGATTTTTGGTGTCCAAATTATAGTTATCAATTTTACAATACAAATTGTAATATTCACTCCCTAGGCTAGATGATGGATGCAAGGTCATAGAAAAAACTTTCTTGTGATGCGAGAGATGCACGTGTTTGTAAACATTTAGATATTCTAGAATGGATTCATCGTTCTCTTCTATGTAGAGGTTTAAGAATCCAAGGTCATCTAGTTTGATTACACATGTATTGAGGGGGGCTTCCTTCTTGACGAGAAGACCACCACTCAATGAGACAACAAAATCAGCTTTGGGAAGCCCACGGAAAGGAAAATATCATGCAGAAGCTGTAGCAATAACATCAACTAGTTGGTTTTGAATCCTACGAATGGATTCAATAGATATGAAATTTAAGTCCTTAGCAATGTCTGATCGATATTTTTGTATAGTTGCAAATATTTGGCCTTTATTTGATAAACCTTTGCTAATTTTGGTGATAAGTTGGGAATCACCAAGGATTTGTTGTCTTCGAACACCAAGTCTACGAGATAAGATAAGGCCGATAAAGAAAGCTTTGTACTCGGCCGTGTTATTGGTGCATTCAAAATCTAGAAGAAAACCAAAAGGAAAAATCCTTCTTCCAGGGGAAATTAAGACCACACTAGCTCCTGCCCATGCAACGTACTTGGCTCCATCGTAATACATGGTCCATAGATTGTTTTCATGGAGGGGGTTGCAAGATAGAACAAATGGAGGAAATTGACTACCACTAATTTTGATCATATTCACATCTGCCACCATGGCTAGAGGAGGTTAGTCTTTGTTGTTCTTTGGCAGGTGGAAACGATACATGGAAGGCCTTTTTGGGTCGAATAGAAGCACGAGAGGTGAATCCTTTTCTAGGATGTTAATAATTTGTGCTTTTGATTTAGAAACATCTATTGATAGAGAAATTCTTCCCCTACTTTGGGATACTCGTTTACACCTTTCTTGGAAGGACGAGTGACAAGAGATAAGAGAGTAGGTTTAGGTTCAACGTCAGATTTTGTATCTTGGTTTGTATCCTTTTCTAGGGGTGTGGGTGTTTTTAAATCATTTGCAAATATCTCGTGATGAACATGGGTGACTGGAAGTATCTTAGTGTTGGCTTGTATTATGTCAAACAAGTTCGGGTCCCCTTTGTCAACAAAAACCTTCTGTAGATGCACAAAACGAATTTCATAAAACAACGTTGAGTGAATTGCCTTCATTCGATGGATCCATAGTCGTCCCAAGATCATATTATAGTTGGTTTCTCGGTCTATGACGTAGAATTTAGTAAGAATGGTTTTTGGACCAAGAGTTATGAGAAGAATGATGGTGCCTATTGATTTGGCTCTAAGGATTTCATACCCGTAAAGAGTGTTTTGAGTAGATGAACAGTTAATCTCACCGTATCAAAGCTTCTACAAAATTTAAAAAGGACGACGTTAATGGCTGCCTCATCATCCACCATAGCTCATTTTACTACTTTGAAGATGGATGATTTGCATGGTACTTTGACTGCTTATGAGATGAGAGTATGTGATCCCAAACCAGCCAAGAAAGAGGTTGCATTTAAATTTGAAATGAAGACTAAAAGCAAGAAAGTGAAGAATGATGAAGCTACTCTTGAGATTGAATATGAAGCTTTGCTATGATGGCTAGAAGATTTAAACTTGGATTTGGTAGGTACAAAGGTAAGCTTCCTTACAAATATTTCAAATGTGGTACGATAGGACATTTTGCTGTTAATTGTCCTCATAGGAATAAGGAGGAAGATCATGATGAACATGAGCATGATAGTGATCATGACAACAAGCACAAAAAATATGATAAGAGAAAGAAAAGCTTTAAGAATTTTGATTACAAAAAGGATAAAAAGAGTTTTTATACAAATGAAAATGATGAAGTATCTGATGTTAGTAGTGGATTTTTAGATTTTGAATCTAAATCAAATTGTGAGAACAATGGAAATGAGGCCTTATTCATGACTAAAGAAGCCATGAGGTCATCTAATGATGAATCTTATTTGTTAGGAGTTTTTATTTTAGGTTATTGCAGCTATTCTATTGAAGATGATGAGGAAGATAAAGTTGATTTTAAAGGCATTCAAGAGAAGTTAAAACATGCTGAGAAAGAAAATCAAAAGCTGAGTTTTCAGATCAAGGAATATGAGAATCACTTTCATGAGCTAGAAGAACAATATTTGTTCGAATCTTCTAAGCAAAGTGAGTCAATCAAATTGCTACAATAAAAGGTAAAATATCTTGTTTCAAATTTGCAAGATAAATATATTTTGTGTTCAAAATATGAAGAGGATATAAAGTTTCTAACGGGCTGAGCTACTAGAGGCTAGCAAGAAGACTATGTCCTTTCTAAAGTTTGAGAAAAGTGCAAAAGACCTAGATTACCTACTTGGCAAACAAAGAGCAGTAGATGATAGGACTGACTTGGGCTTCAAAGAGGAGTCTAAAGTCAAGGAAGTGAAGTAAGAATACATTGGTTCAAGCAAAGAATCAGGTGCACCTAGCACCAAGGAAGAGAACAATGTGACACTCATGAAGGACTATGTGAAACCAAGGCCTATTAGGAAGCCTAATGCCTCACAGTATGAGAGACCTTTCAATGGTTATTGCTATAATTGTAAAGCATTTGATCATAGGGATAAAGAGTGTAGGAGATCTTCAAGAAGTACACAACCTTGGAAAGATAATAGAAGTGAATACGCAAAGTATGTTGTATGCTACAAGTGCAATAAGATAGGTCATGTTGCTAGACTTTTCTTAAATAATCCACCTACATATGTTGATGGTTAAGTACACAACCTTGGAAAGATAATAGAAGTGAATATGCAAAGTATGTTGTATGCTACAAGTGCAATAAGATAGGTCATGTTGCTAGACTTTTCTTAAATAATCCACCTATATATGTTGATGGTTTCAAGAGGAAGAATTCAATAGTATGCTAAAGCTGTAACAAAGTTGGTCATTTTGCAAGGAACTGTTATCAAGCCCATTCAAATCAAAACAAAAGATCTCAAGGTCCTAGAGTGCAAGCTAAGGGAGTTCAGAGATCTAGAATGTATGATAAGGGTCCTAGAAGGAGTTGAGAACCTAGAGGAGACCATGATATATCATCAAGAGAAGAAGTCTATGGAATAAGAAGCATTTATGAGTGCTCTGATCAGAATAAAGAAGATGCAAGAGTTTTGTAGGTGTCCAAGAAGGTTTGGGACCTCTGTCAAGGCCTTCTTTTAGGTCATTATGGTTCTTATATCTTCACTATGCTTCTTATAGGTATAACAATGCATATGAAGCATTTATGGAAGGGGGAGTGGTATGAGTCAAAGTGTGCCTCCTCCATAAGGTCAATGTATGTTCTTTGGTGCTCTTATTCATGGTATTATTAGTTGATGAAGGTTGTTATTATGAGAAATTTCTTGAGCTCAATCTTGTAGTTACTGGTAGTACATGTATGTGTTCTCTATGGTCTGTGACTACATCATCATGGTGTGGGGCCAGTTTGAGATGTCTTATCTTGTTGTTCAGTCTCATTGCTATGTTATAAGAAGTGATCTTATTGTCTCTATGTCTATGAAGCAATGTACGATGTTTGAGATTTGTGAAAAGCATTGTGTCTAGTCTGAGTAGTTGATGGTTTCATAAAGCTTGTCATGAGTTGTAAAAGCATGCATCTAATGTTTCAATGAGTCCATAATGAGCATGCAGCTGTGAAGGTGTCATGTAAGTAGTAAAAGGTCATCAAGACTCTCAATGTATAAGTTTTGTCATCTTGGGGTGTTTTAGTATGAATATTGGTGTGCATGTCCATTGGTCTAAAGGTCACTGAGTCCTATGTCATGTGTCCTACAAGTCTTAATATCTCTCTCAATGTGATGGAGAAATTCTGAGAAGATGGATGGTGTGATCAAGTGACAACTTGATCAGTATATTGCTTTAAGAGGTTAACTGAGCTCAAGGTATGAGAAAATCAAGTGTGCACTAGACCAAAAGGTGAAATGTTTCATGTATGACTATGGTCTTCTTTTCTTCTCAATATTGGTAAGGGATTCTTAAATGATTCAAGGTTCATGCTCAATATGGAGAGTCATGTTTATGGCCATACAAGCTATTTTTTTTGTATTTAGAAGAGTCTCTGTCATGGACTGTGTTTTCTCACAGTGATTGTGAGTGTATAAATGGAAACTTGTTTTTGGTGGCTCTAATGATGGAATTTTTGGTAAAAAATTTGTACATATCATCTACACTATGTGAACTAAAGGATGCTAGTGATAGTGAGGCATAAGAACATATATATCTCTTAGAATTCATGATAGTATTGAAGATTGACAATGTGGTGTCTATAAGACCTAATCTATTAAGGTTGATCTTTAAATCTGAGCATGACCTACTTAAGGTGTGTCCTAAGAAATCGAGTAAATGAATTCTTGCTCAAATGAATGATCAAAGTAGGTGTTGTTCACTTGTGAAAATTCATAACACAAAATGATAGGAGTGATTTTAGTTTATGCAAGAACTAGTTGACTGGGTATAAGCACTTGTTGACTATGAGAGATAATTTTGGAGGACTAATCCAGTCATGAGGGTTTCAAATGTTGTCCTAAGCTCATGAATGTTGTGTGTTTGTCTATACAACTCCTGAGGAATTCACATTTCAAAAATACAAGGTATGGTGTTTAGACATCTTGTATCTTTGGATATGTCTTGTCTGTACAAACACTTAAATAACTCATCTTAGGACTGTGACTATATCACAAATGTCTTTGGAGCTCACTGAATTGATGAAAGAATGTATAGACGCTATGCAAATTAGTTGACGAGCATAGGATTTTTGATGGTTCTCCTCCAACTTTGACTCCTAGTGCATGAGTACTCTCAGAATGGAAGAAAGTTGTCATATTCAATGATTCTAGGGTAATTTTGGTATAGGAATAAGAGAAATGTGATTCCTCCAAGCATAGACTTGGACATATATATATATGTGTGTATATATATAAATATAAATATAAATATAAATGTATTGTTGATTTCTAACCCCAAAAGATGTGCCCATACAAAAAATAAGGTTTGTGTTGAGACAGAGCTATGTGAAGATCTAAATCACTGTGAAAGTTTGTGTATGGGTCCACAAGCATAACATGATGAGTTACATTGCACTGTGATTAAGAAAGATAGATCCTACAGGAAGAAAGAAAGATTTAACAAAGAAGGTAACTACAGGATGACAATGAGAAAGTTGAATGTGACCGAGAAAGGGTTTGAATTTTTGAAACCCTAATAAGTAAAGATCTACAACTATAGGTGTGAAACTGACTTAGAGCATTGATACAAGATTCTTTTAGGTCTATAGTTAGGATTTAAGTGGTCATCCATGTCAAGTTTACAAGATGAACTAAATGCGCTGTGAAAGGTATGTTTGCAAATTTTGGAGAACCGTGGATGCAAAAAATGTGAGAGTGATCAATATGTTATGCATGATGTGGGCCTTAACTGAGCACAAGTTGTTCAAGGAAGTGTTGAAAGTTTCTTATGCATAACTAAGGAAGATATGTGCTCAAGTATGTTGCAAGGAGTCTTGGGTCTTAGTTGTACATTAAGTCAAATTACCCAATCTCAAGGATTTGGTATCCCAGAGGAAGAGGAGTTGTGTTTTGATATTCTTGTAGATGTTTAAGGTATGAAATGGTCTAAGGATATTATCATGGGTCCTCTCAGTGAGGTGAATTTTTTTATGATTGGTCTTCACCAAGTGTGAAACATGACAATGAATACTAAGTAGATAAATTCTGTTTCAGTAAGTATGAACCCACAAGTCTGATTGAGAACACTGATAATCTCATAAAACCAAAAGATGCAAGAAGTACTAAATTATTCCAGATGAAATGATCAAGTAAATGCCACTTCTGTGTGAGACTACTCAAAATATTTTGGGTGTCAAAGTGTCTCACTTGTGTGAAGGTATAGTTAGGTCAATGGTCTATAGATAGATGATGTGAATATGCTAAAGTAATTCAGATAACTATGTGATCAAGATAGAAGGTCTACAAGCTGAGAATGCTATCATTGAGTGAAGGATTCACAAATGAGGTCAAAATACTGTATATAGTCACAATAAGGGATTCTTAGGTTTGCAGAGAAATGAGTAGATAATGAGTGCTTATAGAAGTGAAAAATCAAGAAAACTGTGAATAAAGAGTTGGTATAGTTCTGATAGAGGATCTTGAGATAGAGGGAGCACATAATTTTGCTTATATAACATATTATGAAGTTTTTAGGAATTTGAGGTATGATTCTTGCATGTTTAAACATGTAAATGCCAGAAGTTGTTCTATCTTAGTCAACTAGTATTAGTTTAGATTGAAAAAGTCGTTTGGGACCTAGAAAAAGTTGTCTAGATGATTTTTAGCCATGATAGGATGGTGTGTTGCTCATTTTTATGCTTGGGAGCTAGAGATAGTGCTCTTAAAGCCAGGGAGCTAGAAACTGCTTTGTCAGAGCTTATATGAGGTGTTAGAACTTGTCAAAATTTGTTCAAAATGCACTATAAGGACTGCTCAAAGCTATCAATGTCTTGTAATGAATGAAAAGCTAGAAGGTGCATGGTAAAACTCAAATATGCCTAGTTATGTTTATATATGGTTATGAAATGTGATATAATACTTTGAGATGCATGGGACCAACATTGTTGGCATGATGAAGATGTGGATGACTCAGATTTCAGTATGATACAATGTTTCCAAGAGTATAAAAACATGGGTAAAGAAGAAAACTGGTGTTTTTGCATACCTAGAAGGTTGAAAATGATGTTGTAGCTCATCACAAGGTATGATTATGATTTTTCATTCTTTATTGATGATGTTCAGATGTTGGAAGTGCTTTTTATTTAGGTAGCTTGGTGTTTACATCCCTGAAATGAGGCTAAGAATCAATTTTTGTGTAAAAATTAAGAATTTGAGCTTGTTTAAAACCTCTGGTTGATGTTTCTAACCAAAGCATGAAGGTATGAAGCTGAAGATGGTAAAGAAGGTGAGCTACATGTATGCCTTTTTCATTAATGTAAAAATGAGGAGAAGTTAAAAGTATTTTCCATCAATGACAAAGGGGGAGATTGTTGGCATGTAGGCCTAATAGGTGCTTTGATTGAAAAAAAACCACATTAATGAAAAAGTGAATGGTGTAGGATGATGTCATGATGATTTTTCATAGTGCTAACATGATTGGTTTAGACATTTATTAGCTGCTACAATGAGATTCAGTGAGGTATGTTTGCTCTTGCAAGACCCATACAGGTGCCTAGGAGGTGAAATTTAACAATGTGATCTTATAATGGATGCTTGGGAAGAATTTTAACATGTTGGCTAGCATGATTTTGAGGGTGTTTGAGTACTCACAATAGTGGTATGGTATATGTAGAAGCTAGTTCACTTGGTTATAAGTGTTCATTGGGAGCAAGTATAACTCGCTTGGAGGATGTGACAAAGTGTGTTTAGAGCCATTTGAGTTCATGAAAGCATTGCAATCAGGTGTATCATGGCATATGAGGTATGTTTGGGTCATTTTTAAGAGGTTTCTTTTTTAGTTATTACATTATTTTAGTTGACCCTAGCCTGTTATTATGAAGATCTAGCATGCAAGCATTGGTAAGTTTTAGTGACTGGAGAGATTTGAGATCCATGGTGTTGATATTATGATGATTGAATATGTTATAATATTGAGTTATGATGCTCTCAGACAATAGTTTCATATGCCCATGTTGAGTATTTTGTAAGATATGATTGATTTTGTGAGACCGGGTGAAAAACAAGTGCAAAATCCAACTCGAAGTGTAAATTCAGTTCCTCGTTGTGAATAGTATGATTTTCATGGGACCTTGTCGCCTTGTAGGGATGCTTATAAGGTTAGTTTAGAAGTGTTTAAAAAAAATAATTAGGTTTTTTGATCGTCACATTTTTATGAATGAATGTTAAGAAGGTAAAGAGATCTAAAACCCTAGTTAAACCCTAGCTAGGAGCAATTGGTACAGAAAGTGAAGTGTTGTGACCCAGTTTTGATTGATTCATATAAAAATTGATGATTGGATTTTTTGTAAATTAATCCTCATAATTTCTATAAATGTCATGGTTTAGGTCATGGTGATATGTGGGCCCCACCTAAAAATAGCAGTTTCTGGAGAAGAAGGTTGTAGGAAAAGATGATACTAGAAGGAGTAGCGTGCAAAACTGATGGTGAATGATGATTGTGAGAGTTTATTATTGGTTTACATGGAGGTTTCCAAGAAATGTTGATACATATTCATGGTGTTTTGAGGTCCATACAGGTTGACTATTAAAAGGACAGTTTTGGGATATCAAATAGTAGGGTCCAATAAATTGGTCGTAACTTGAGCTACAGGTGGAGTTTTGAGATGATTCAAGTTGTGTTGGAAAATATATTAAAATATATTTCTCAGTCATATATCTATTTAATAATTATGATGCTAATTTTTCATAAGGATTCAATGGATTTATTTTGAGCAGGATTTTTTTTGGGAGTTCAAGACAACATATGTTTTGGTGTAATTTTGATGTTATTTGAAGCATGCGATGGATTACGGATGATGTTTCCTATAACTTGAAATGTGAATAGTGAGATTAATTTGGGATCCAACTGAATCTATTTATATATATTTAATATATGTATAATTTATTTTATGAGCTAATCATTTGGAAACAAATGTTTTTGGCAGAGTTGATATGTTAGAAGCCAAATGTTTCCGTGATTTGAATTAAAGGATGCTTCATGAATTATAACTTAGATTATAAGTGTTATAAAGGTTATTAAATTTATTTTTAGTGGTCACATGGACATATTTTTGTTGATTGTAATTTATTTGGTGATTATATGAAGTTTTCCAAGGTGCTAAAGGGTGCAAGAAACAACTGTTTTGAGATTTGTAAACGGAATTGGGCCCAATAAATGAAATAATTTAATTGGTTAATATTAATTATGATAATTTACGAATGTTTGTATGATATTTTATTCATATGTAAATGATTTTGGGTCATGAAAAAGTTATGGTACTAATGTTAGGGCATTTTTAAGAATGTGTCTATGGGGTTTTCAACCATTTTTGGCACATGTAATGATGGTTTTTGGATAGGTCGATTTAATTGGGTCACTTGTGACTATTATATTTAAAATTTTAAATGTTTCCATAATGCATGGGTCGAACCAAATGGAGGGAAAATGTTTTTCCTAAGTTTTAAATGTGGAGAAGCATATAAAATCATGTTTTTGGGTGCCTTTTGGAACTACTTGAGTGAGTTCAAGGTGTGTGCAAGAAGTGAGCGACCTAGGTGGGTGATTTTTGTAGGTGTTGAATCATGATTTTATATCAGATCAATGGGTGTGACAGGTTTATGGATGATCAGTAAGCATATGTGCAATATTTTGAAGCTTTGAGAAGTGAAGAAAGAGCTAGACTATGCAAGTTAAAGACCTAAGGTTTGAGAAAGGGTTTGGAGTTGAATCTTTGGATCCCTATCAGTTGTGGTATGAACGTATTTTCAATGGTGATACTTCAAAAAAATTCTTGTATGATGAGTCATATTCATTCAAGTCTCTTGTTATGAGTAATATCAACAAGGGTTTAGGGGTTGGTGCTCCTTGTGGGGTTGGTGTCTCACTAAATAAATCTCTTGTGATGTGTAATAGTCACTTGAGTATTTTGTGTGTGTAATATTAGTAAAATTTTTAGTGAGTTTTATTCCTCTTGAGGGTTTCCCACTTATATCTTGTGTTTTGTGTTGTCTTTCTTGCTCATGGTTTATAAAACGTATGGTATTTGATTGTGTGCACACATTAATGGATGACTAAGTGATTATGTGTTTTTAATAAGTAATCTAAAATTTGATTTGAACTTTTTTATAAGGACTGATTCACTCCCCTCTCAGTTTTTTGTGCTTCCAACAAATCCATCAAAGAATGGAAGATATATGGATTTTTCTTTTGGTGTTAGATTTTGTTGCAATCCAAGTGCCCTGGTGGATGTGTAGGCAAATGTGGGAGCTTAGACAAAGTACTTGAGATGTTTTAAAAAGTGAACATTAAATGGATTTATTGGAAATACATTTGAAACTTCAACAAAACACAATCGACATGTGAAAATCCAAACTCCACAACCTTTACTAGCATCTCACTATGGTGCTAGAGGGAATTTTCCTCGTCGAATGCGGAAACATAGACAAAAATTATTGCACGATATGCACAAAATGTGAAAGCATACAAGGCATGCGAATTATTCTCCTAGATGTCTAGAAGAAATGTGTTCTTATTGACTGTAATTATTGCAAAATAAGCATAAGAATGGCTCTGTTAAAAATGTGTTGGAAATGACAGGTTTAAATCCAAACTCCACAACCTTTGACAACATCTGCCCAAGCCATGCCAAAACAAGAGGTTTGGAAAAACGTATGAGCATCCTCATGAAGTAACGCCAGTGATTCACCAAATGTAACCAATATGTGTCTGCAAGATTGGATTTCCTTTCCTTGCATACTCTTAGCTTGTGCTAAAATAAGAGATTTTAAATAGGGCACATACATATGTTAGATTGTAATGGAGAAGGGACGAGACTTTATCATATGTTATAGTTGCAAGTGCATTTGTAAATGTGTATGAAAAATGTAGAAGAACAAATTTGGCATGTGAGCTATTTGACAAAATGCCTAAAAGAAATGTGGTCTCATGGACTACAATGATTGCAATATTTACACAAAATAGGATTGTTAAAAGGCATTGGAAACCTCAAGTAAATGCAATTTGTAGGTGTAAAGTAGATCCCACAACCTTTGTTTCATACTCTCCATACATATACTAGGTGTGAAGATTTGAACTGAAATGCACTTAATGATTTTGTTGAAATGGGTGTTGGGGGCAACATATGGACAACCACCAAACACACATGAAAGTGGATATCAGTTTGATTTGTAGTTACAAGTTCCAGATAAACATGTTGCAAAGTGGAGGCATGCATGATGTTCGTAGACTGATGGTGAGAATGGCATTCAAACATAGTGGAGAAATAATCATATTTGTTGCAGTAGCATCATACTTTTCCCCCTAGGACTTTGTGTTGCATCTGAAGGGATTATTCAGGTATGAATCTCCCTTTCTCTTGGACTAAATTACACAATTCATCATTTTGGTTTCTAAATATTTTTAATAATAGAAAATGTAACTAGAATGAACGATACTTCCTATACCCTGCCCAAAAACTTTCTAAATTTAGAATTTTGACCTAAAAAATTACACACATACAACACCAAACCAAGCTGTTATGCCAATCGAAACCTCTAACATGATTCGTGTCAACCTAGGACACCATGAAGGCCATTAAAAAAGATGAAAAAATCAATTTGATGCCATAATGAGATGATTTCTCAAGCCCTTTCAACATTCTAGTCACTTGTGGTGATATTCCCATTTTAAGAAAATGCTATCAGTTTTGGCTTATGGTTTCCACTTTGATTGGGTGAAACTGAAAACCACCCCCACCTACCTTTATAAATCCAATAGGAGAATTGAAACCAACTCTCAGTTATGTGAAAATGATTTCGAAAGTTATTTTTATAAGTGGGTTTTGGGGCCCACTGGTCATTATGCAACAAGAGTGTTTGATGTGTTTGTGATAATCAATCTTGGAGTCGCCTTTGTAACTTGATCCCTGTCCATCGTAACCAACTTCCGTGAAATCTGACAAGTTCTTCATATACATGGGAGTAAGTAAGAATAAAAAAAATATGTGCTTGAACTTAAAATGAGTGGCTTTAGGACCCAATTCGTAAGCACTTTAGCCATTTTGGTCAATTTTCACAAACTTGCAACTTTAGCTATAAAATCCTTTTTGATGCTCATGTTGACTAGTAACTACTCGTGAAACCTTTTAATATCGTCACAGTGCTATGTAGAGTATGATTTAATCAATTAATTTGTATGAATGAATTTCAAGATATATAATGTGTTTCTCTCTCCTCCCTCTTCTCTCTCTAGAAATAAATATGAAATTGTTGGTTTTGAAAATGTCAATGAATTGAAAATATAGATGGATTTGAATTGAAAATGGATACAAAATGTAAATGGTTATGCTATTGTGAATTAAAAAATGTCTCCTAGTTGTTCTCTCTAGAATAAAAAAGAGAAAGGTGTAAATGAATGTGGAAGTGTGAATGTGCGAGGAAACGCACACACTCTCTCCCCCATCGTTATATATCTCCACTCTTTTATTTTGGATTGCTTAAAATGATGGATGTATTGGTTTATGTTTGAGTGTAATGGTTTTCCATACTAGTCCTAAGATTGACTCTGCGCTGGTTGCAGGTACTTCAGACAAGAAAGATGAAAAGCGTGATATGTTGTTGTTGATGAGATGGCATTGAAATGTTGTACATTGACATTGAATGCAAATATTAAATGAAAGTGAATTAGAGACGATGCTGTATATAATTTACTGTGTTGAGAACTGTTATTTTCGTCAACTCCTATGTTTTAAGCACTATACATGGGAAATATATTTTGCTTTTATCTACTTATGTTTTAACTAACTTTTAAACATCAGTAGGGGTGACACATAATGAGTGTAGGACCAACCATGTAGAAAACATGTTAACTTAATTAATAAAGAAGATAGTTAACATTGCAAATTGGTAAAAAGTATGTTCTTACTTCGTGGTTTTCCATGCAATTTGGATTTAAATAAGTAAAGTTAGCCTCACCCAAGAACCAATATAAGGATAGTTTTATGTATGGTAAATTTTAGGGTGGTAATAGACCTACATTTATTCTCTGGGTACCTCATGGAATATAAATTCTCCAGCGTTTCCTTTAAATCCTTGTAATAGGCCTTGTATGCGTGCAAGTGTGGATGCTGTAAATGTTAATGGAATGATAAGACATCTTTCTTACAAGAACACTAAATATACAAAATGTCATGTTTCCTACTTTTACATAAAGAAAGAAATGATTTATAAAATAAAATGTAAAATGCAAAATAGGCTCATAAAATCTCATACCATGAATGTGTCATATATTCGTTGAGTGAAATATGAAGGATGTAAACTCTCATGGAGTATTTTGGAACATCAACTCACATCAAGACATGTTGAAGTAACATGTCTATAGGGGTTTAGAAGAAAAAATTATACATGTATGATTCTTGTCTAGAAGCAAGATGAGAGACTGGTCACTCTCTCTCTCTCACATAAGAGATTAATAGAAAAACAATAAATAAGTACAAAACCCTATGGAATAGTTTTCTCATAGTTAGGAAAAGAGTATAATCCCATTTTTTTTATATTGTGCATAAAATGAGGAAGTGTGAAAAGAAAAAAGGGGAAATCATTCTTAACACTTTGAAAGGGAAGGATCTTAGTATAAATATGGCTTGTTAAAAGAAAATCACATTGTGTTTTTATATGATCCGAGGATAATGTTTACCTTGTGAATATGAGTTTGTGCACTCAATTTGGTAAAAAAACAAGACCATAGATTAGATTGTAAACAACCAACATGGGACTTGGTATCCTTATGGGCGCATAATGAAATAATTCTATTTGTATTCCGATTTAAATGCTTACTCTTAGGTTTTAGCTTTAAATGAAATGAGGGACGATTGACCTTATCTTTTGAATCACTTGTGTGTGCAAATGGAAAAGGAATATTTAAGAAAATGTAATAGGAAGATGAATAATATTCTGGGTGGTACCACAACTCGTCATGAAAATATCTATCTTGGTTATTAAAGAAAGGGATGGTGCATTTTCAGGTTATAATAAAATTAATAATTAACTATATGTCTCACCAACATGGTGAACATTCCTGCCATTTTAAGAAGGTACGAAGGAGACATGAACCTTGTAATAAAGAAAAATAAAAGTCATATTACACGAATAATGAATTAAGAAGAAAACTGATCCCGTACATCTATGCATATGAAGATGCTAGTAAGGGCTATGAATTAATTAGATTATGTATATGTTTTAATTATAATCATACATCACCCTTCAAATGATTTGATTGAGGTTATTGGCATTGTTTTCTTTTGCAATGGAAATTGTAACCCGAGTTATTGACAATGGACATGTTGGTTGAATAACATAATCTTCATTAAAGGCCTGAAGCATAATTATCATTATGTAGAACTTGATATGGAGCTAAATGGAGAATGAATTAAATTGTATTAGTAATTAAGTAATATAAATGATATAATTGACGACTTCTTACTTCAAATAAATGGAAATGATCGTATCTAATGCTAATTCCCATACAAGTTTGGCAACTGTGCGCATCTTGTGTTATCCTGTTGTATATGTGGGACCCTATTTGTACAAGCACATCATGTGATGTTGAGTCATTCTAAGTGAGTCCTAGTGGTGTTGTATAACAAGTAAATGAAAAAAACAAAAAAATTATTCCAATCATTTTACTGTTGTATTTGGGAGTGAAAATTATGGGCATGACATATGGTATCAAATAGGAGGTTCATACTCTTGAACCTTGGGGAAGAACATAACTTAATTACATAATCATTAATTCTATATGTGATGTGCATTATGTGTCAATTTGCTGATTGTGGATAAGGATGAAATGCCTTTGGTGATTGGAAAACATGTTGTAATATGGGAAAACCTATAATGTGGTGGATCATTGACACATAATGCAAATATGTGTATTTGTTAAGTTAGTAATAACGATAATCATGAGAGTACTTGCAATGTTGTACTATATTGTTAATGTGTAATGTTATCCTTGTGATGGATATATAGTAAGAATCCTAAATTTTTTTTGCATGTTGTGATGAGTAAATTGTCATACTGTGTTATACTGTCCAATGTTGTTGCATGAGAGTGTTGTATGTAGTTGTTCATATTGGTTGTTATGACTACCCATTTTAGTGAATTGTGTGGTATTAGTGTTACCCTGCACCGCTTGTCCTTGCAGGTGGCCTCGAGGTAAAGTGTGGAGAGAGAAGGTGTGAACCATGTGCCCATAACCTTGAGCCGACCATGACATCTAAAGTGGAGTTTTATGTAGACCGAAAATCCACTTCTATCCATTTGGTATGCTTCAATCTTAATCAGTATATTGTGGATGCGTACCACCTTAGGCTCTTCTTATGCAAACTAGAGCCCCTGATCTATCCTATTTGGGTTGTCCATCGAACAATCCTATGTGATACCGACTATGTGGATCTTCGTATATGTGATTCAAAGATATATGGATATATAATTATTTCTAGTTATATGCATTTTGCGAGCTGAGGCTCAATATCTTAGTGCCAAAAACTCAATGAGTACACCTTTGGTGGCCACGTAGTGATCGTAATGTGATTTTTATCTGTTCGTATTTTATTCGTAAATTGATTTTTTTCTCTCTTCTTTTAGAAACCAATAATTTTCTTGATTGATGCATTCCTAAATTTTGGGAATTTAATTTGATTTTTTGCTAACAAGAGGCCTTTGCATTACTGTGGCTATTTAACCATTCATTTCACTTAGTTTGAAATTTGGTTTCGAGTTTAAAATTTTTCTATCTTAGCCCAAGGCTTGATATTTGATGCCTCTTGGTGATTAAAATTGATTGACATGCTGGTTCTAATGTTGCAATGTGTTGGAATAGGGTCATGGGTTCACCATGGAGTGGTAGGACCTATGGGACCGCTTCATTGTATGGGGGTACACCTCAAGGGGTCATAGGGATATGTAGCTTTAGAGAAATAGGTTACTATGCCAATTGGGTGAAGGCGATGGGGCTCTATGTGGCTAGGGCCATAAGGTGACTTGGCCTCATTGGATAGAAAAATCAGGCAATGTTTTGAAATTTGTTTATTATTTCACTTTGTTGGAGGGATAAGGGTGTGTGTTTTGTTGGAGGGAAAAGGGATTGTGTTTGTTGGAGGGAAAAAAGGGTTGTGTTTGTTGGAGGGAAAATGAGTTGTGTGGGAGTATCTTATTCATATCTTGAGACTATGTTTCCATTGTGTAAAAATATAAATTCTCCATTTGTGAAATATTATCATATGAAATTCTTACATATCAAGTGGATATATCTATATTTTGAAACATGACGTATCTTGTAAAAACTTCATATTGGACCATACCGCCATGAGAAAAGGTATGAAAATGATTTTGTGTATAATAATCCTTAAGGACAATGCTCATAGCCAATCATTATTACCATGTCTTGCAAGATGAAAATAACCTCCTATACTTGAAAAAAATGGTTAATTCTTATCTTTAAAAAATTCTTTTCACGATAAACAAATGAACACAAATGTCTATCATATTCTTTACATTTTATCTATTGTTTATGCCTTTTTACTCCTCGATGTATCACCACATGTATAATCAAACTATCATCTCCAACCCTTCAACCAATTGAAAATATGAAAACTAGTGGATGAGCCAACCTCGAACCAAAAAAATGATCTAAAACATCACATTAGTATCTATTATGCTACAAAAAATTCCTTAAAAACCACCTTCTAACAATAGAGATCCCATCAAATTATGTGATTAATAAATGAAAAATTGTTGATTTTTGGTATTTGGTTACTGTTGTGGATGATGATGGAATTTGTTGTTCATGATGATGGGATGTGGTGGTTCATGCTTGACGCTTTGGGAGACATTAGTACTTGATACTGCTTGGATTACATATTCTGTTTGGGATTTATTGATTTTGATATTCCATATTGTGGTGCAAATGTTGATTGATGAGTCACTCATGTGAGTGATTTTATTATGTCTTGTGATTTTTGGGGCTTGGTGCTCCTTGTTGTTTATATGTGATACCTTGATATTATCTTGGCATTGTGTGGATACAATTGTGATTCAAGTCTTGTAAAATCCTATTACATATGTATTACTGAGATGCCTTTCTATTATGATATGTGTGTGTTACATATAATTTTTAGGCTAGGGGCATGTGTATTGGGTACTTGATGTTAGAATATAATTTCTTCCCATGGCTGGGTTGGCAGTCTTGTGTTGAGTTACAATCTTAAATTTTTTTTAAATAGGGTATTTGTTGGGTTTCTAGTGTTGTGCTTGGGCCTTGTGTGACATTGTGATGTCAAGTGTTTTAGGAAACCTGTTAGAAATTTAAAATTGAACTGTTAAATAATGAGAATATTACGAGTATTAAATCAAATAAATAATATAAAGGAAAAGACTAACTGAATAATAAAGTAAAAAAGAACTACCAATCTTCACAAAAAAATGTAAGAAAATTTCAAACCTTGCTTGCTCCCTTTCAGCCACTCTTTAGTGACAAGATTTGTTATTGTTAAGTGATAATAGTTTTCGTTGTTTTCCTTACAGTTGTTCTTGACATTGTGTTGCATCGAGGACAATGCTCTTATAAGGGAAGGGACATGTAGTGTCCCTGCCTTGTTATGATAATTGAAAAACTTAGTTTTGGGGTTGGCAATTTAATAATAGTAGCTTTGTAGATGTCCTTCCGAAAACTAAACAAATAGAATCTATGGTGTGTCTTCATGATTTCAAATGGATTGTGATGACATTCTGCATTTGCAAGTCAATTGATTCGAGATCACTTTTAAATTCTTTAGTTTGAAATATTATTACAACAAAAAAGTTTAATCAAAATAATTTGTTTTACAGATAATAATAAAGATAATCACCATAAATTTTAAATAAATAAATAAATAAATAAATAAATAAATATATATATATATATATATATATATATATATATATATATATATATATGATAAAATAAGTACATTAATGGAGGATGGTGATGTTTTTTGCGCAAAGAATTTTTTTTATGGATTATAATTTTTTTGGGAGCTTAAAAATCTTTACCACCATATCCAAAATATTACTTTTTTGTGCCATGAAGGGGACTGAAATTTTGTTAGGGATAGTAGATGAAAGGTGTTTATCAAGTGTAAATTCTTTCACCATAATAATATGCCCATCATACGTCCTTTCCTACGTGAAATGGGGAAATGGATTAGGGTATGCGCATCTGTAGTATTTTTATTTCCAACACTAGCTATGCGCGCTAACACCTCATCCAGAGAAGTTTGAAAGCTCACACAAAGTGTGTGCAGTCACCAGGTCCCTCCTTTTCTTTACTTATTAAGATGTCAGCATGCATGTTCATCATATTCATAACCATTCATAACCAAAACAACCATTCATGCACAGAGAATCATCATAATCTCAGCAATCTAGAAACACATATAATAAGGAAACTTAATCAACATACCAGATGATCAATAACACTTAAAATCCAAAAATTCCATACCCAGACATAGTGATCCTTGCTACCCAAACACAATTATCCTTCATAAGGACACTTTCATTACATAATAAAGAAAATGATTACATCACAATTAAATACATCAATGCACAAGACCTGTGTGCTTTTATGAAGGATCATAAACAACCATGATCTCAAAACCCTAATACAAGAATTATAAAGATAAGATCTTCAGTCTAGCATTTTCTTTGAATAGAAACTAATCAAAACAAGGGTGCACTACCTATATATATATATGGTGGGGAATTTCCCTTCATCACTTTCATCCACTCGCCTAATAATAAGTGTGTTTACAAAATAACTTGCATGCTTTTTCCACAACCTACACTAATAATATATTAGACTAAATATATAACATATCTTATGTGTACTAATCGTATTATTAGCTCGATCCATGCGTGTTATTCAATTATTATATTAATGTGTTTTTTTTCCAATTATAGATCCTTTTTGTGTGTCCCAAACCATCCTGCTTTTATCTATTTAAACCTTGTTTGGATGCCACTTCAAATGTGATCTGATATTTTTAGCTAGGTCTATGGAAAATTAGCTAAGTCCCGAATCCTGTCTACTCATACATAAACCTTTGTGCGCTATTCATTCCTGCATGCATGTGACCCTTCACACACCCCTTTCTCATAGTTCCCAACCTCCATGCGTGGCTAGTACTTATCCCTTTTCTCTTCTCAACATTACCCACACTAAAATTGGTTCCCGTCCTCGAAAATGTTTTATCATACTTATCTCTCCAATGGATGAATGAATGAAAGAATATAACGAATAAATAATAAGGGAAAAAATACCATGAATCAAAGAATAATATTACGCAAAATTACGCACAACTGTAATCATGCCTCAAGAGGCTGGAGAAGCTCTGGTAATTCCTTGCTTAATAAATTTTCTAACTCTTCCCATTTTTTGAGATCCTCAGTGGCTTTCCTTGGCGCCGCCTCAACAATACCTGAAATATGATTAGGCACGAGCTCATCAATTTTCTCCTTGAGATCTTTTACAACCACATCTATTTCTATGATCACTCCTTCCATAGCATCCATTCTCTACATGATCATGAACTACACCTCCTTGATTCTCAAATCAATAGTTTCCTTCATGGCCTTAATTATATCTCTATGTGATGATGGATCTGCCATGATCTGTGCTTGATCATGCATTATTACTTTGACATACACACACTTACAATAATATCATACTTATGGAATCTATCAAATGCCAATTCACTCTTTCTAGTGGTCTCCTTGACTCTAGTGTAAAGTGCATCATACTCGGCTATCTTGGCCCCCACGACCTCTTTATTCCTTTTCTTCTCCTCAACCAACTCTTCTAATGTTGGTCGTATGCCACTCTTGATATTAATGAGAAACATCCCAACCAAGTCCTCGAGATACTCCATCTCATCAATGTAATCTATTCTAGCTAGGCTTACCAATGTGGGGAATGCACCCAAAATATACTTTACAAGTGCTCTTGGTCTATCATAAGCCTCCTTGGTCCGCATCTACTCGCCCTTTAAGTCCTCTTTCAACTATTGGACTTTGCACTCCTTACCATTTTTATCCTCTACTATGAGCTTCATGGTAGCACCCTTATCCAAGTTCCCACATGTGACCTCAACTATCAATCTATTCAGTGCGTTGCACACCTGTTCATCAGTCAACCTTATGGGGTTGAAATTTTTTATACTCCTTTCCCGTATCCTTAGTCAGTGTCAACATGGAGTAGGAGCTGCTACTTATCTCAAATTTTGGCTCTTTTACATATGCATATGCATGCTCCATGACAACATTTTATTTGTGCATAAGATACCCTCCTCTTTCATCCAACAGTTTCCAGCTGAATAGCTTCTCCTTAGGCACCGATGCTTTGAAACTTGGCTCTCACATCACCTTTGTAGGATCATCAATGAATGACATAAATGGTGATTATGGTGGGCCTTCATTTCCCTAATGATCCTTTGACTTGGTGCGATACTTCCTCGAAGTGAAAGGTATTTGTGCTTGTCTTACTAGTTAATGGCCTTATCTTCTTTGATGATATAAGCATCATCACCTTCTTCATTATTTTTCTCAGGATCTTCCTCCTGTGTGTTCTACGCATCTCCTCTTCACGCAATCGGTGCTTTTCCTCCCTGCGCAGGATTGTTATTTTTCTCACTCTCTTCACTTTCATCCATGTCTTTCTCTAGGCTTGAATCCATGTCTATCAACTACTCTTTTTCTACTATCTGCATGGATTCCTTACATATCCAAATCTTCCACACACCTGTCTCCTCTAGGTACTTCTTTCATTACTAATCATGATACATAATTCGGGCTCTCTTGGGACCCTCTTCTCAAGTTCCTTAATGGAATTACCTTGGCTGAACTAAGAAGAGCATGCGCCCTTTCTTCCATCTTATATCTTACATTGCATCTCTCTTCTTCAACTTTGCTCCTAGGTAACATCCTAGTCTTCTTCTTCTTCCTCCTTCATGATGGGGTGGTATGTCTCATCCCGAATTCTCTGTCGGGATCTCTTGATCGTATACTATTCTTTGGCTAAGGCATATGACAATCACATACCTCTACTTATTTCCCATCTTGCATTGTTATTCGCCATAAGGTGACAAATGCCATGGAAATCATGACCTCGAATTGTTACATTCATAATGGGGCTTAATGTCCAAGGTTTCTGGATCCAATGTCTCCAAATATGTTGGTCCTGGAAGCTGTATCCAAAAGTCTTACATAGATTGTTCCAATCTGAGTCCACCTTATCTATGTAAAATTTCACCATATTTTGTGCATCCTTCATTCTGTATTATTGTGTATTTAAAATACTTTTCTTAGTGAATGCAAATGACAGTGTGCACCACGAACCTCATATCTCCATTGTTCTTCATGAACCTGTGTAAGGCTAAAATGTTGTAAAACTACAAACTACTTGTACTAGCCTAATTTTCTAGGTATCTCCCTTGGTACATGTCATTCATTCTTAAAAGGATGCAGGTATCCTTGTTATACCACTTGTCCAATTTGTGCCTTATATTGATTGTTAATTGCATCACTCGCATGTAAAGTCTGTAAAATTGAACCACAGAGGGACTTGTATTCTGATGGGGTGGACCCACATATCCTCTTCTAGCTCATTTGGGTCACCAATCTCCTAAAATACTAATCAATAATAAGATAGAGCCCCATGTGATATTTTCTCCTTTCTCAGTCTACACCTTAGCTTCCTCAATAATTTCCTTGGTACGATGAATCTACAAAATATTGTATTTGTGTTTTCTTGTGTTATCATTTTTTGTGCGATATAGAGGTAATTTGTTGTTTACTTCCCCCCTCTCTCTAAAGTTGCAAAGCTTGCAAAGTTGATCATTCTAGGCTGCTACCCTAGTTTGTAAGGACCTACAAATCTTCTCCATGTTCATGGCCTTATGCCCCCCTCTTTCATATTACAAATTTGGTTGCCAACTTGTCAATCTTTGTTTCATCACGTAGATCTAGATCTAGAGTCTTTTGTTAGTCTAACGTCATAGCCCTGTTATTTGTCCCAATAATATAGATATGTAATTCATCATTCTTCATCCTACATGAAGTATAAGTAATCCTCGTGTACTCTTGATATCTAGACTACTGGAATAGGTGTGCAGACCTCCCAAAGAACAAAAATCAAACAATTGTAGAAACTCATACCTTCTTCAAGACTCTTTCTCACTAAGTCATCTATTACTATTTGGTCCTTTTGTGGTCCTTGTAGGATAAATCCCATAACATATCTTTGTCTTAAGAGTGGCCTCATTCCCTAGTGGCTCTATGATTATACTTCACTGATTCTTACATTTCAGTGAGCTGATGAGGTCCACTATTTTGTGCTATAATCACCTCTTGTGGGTAGTGCATTTCTGGGAATAGCTCCTTTGGCTTTTTCATCTTCCTCAGGTCTTCCTTTCTTCTACCCTTTCCCTTGACCTTTTCCCTTAGGTGATGATGTGGTTGTAGCCTCTATTGGGTACCATTTTTTACTTCAAAATTCTCCCTTTTACATTTCTACACTAGGTATTCCCTAGGTATTATGGACTTACTCCTTGGAACCCTATTCTATACATCAAATCCTCTAGCCTACCTTATGTGACATCTACCTTCTATCATGCCCTCAGCTTCTGTAGCCACCAAGCCCATTTGATAACCCTAGCCATATAGTCTCCAACTCTCATAAAATAATCTTATTTATAGCAGGGATTCAACCTACTCCCATTAAAGTAACGAAGAAACATAGGTGCCATCTAGTGCTCTTGTCCCTTGAAACTCACCTGATTAAAATCCATCTTGGTTACTATTAAAGAGTACCACTCCAATGGACTTTAAAATTCCCTTAATGGTGTGTAAAATTTTAGCTCATAAAGGAACACCATATTTTCAACTAGCAAAAGTAATTTTTCTTGATGTGCCTATCATGTCAAGCCTGCTAACATGCCTTTTCTGTATTCTGACTCCAACGTGTAATGGCATGCACTACTCATCTAATTGCATCAAATTGTCAATATGCTCATCCAAAACCTGTTCATCATCTAATCCACCTGCGTGCACAATACACAGGGATGGTAACATAAATTCCATAGGTAATATAGTCCTCCATGCCAAACACCGACATTGAAAAGGGTGTGGCCTTGTTCAACCATTTATAGGTTGTTCTATATGCCCAAATAATGATTGATACCTTTTCATCCTAATCCTTTCTTCCAACATCACATATATTTTTTATTGTCTTTCCTAAGATCTTGTTGAAAGCTTCAATGTGTTTCATTATTCGTGAGGGTGATAAGGAGGTAGTTTTATGGTGTGCCACCATAAATTATGTTAGCAATAAAATTCTAATTGTCTCATTCAAGAAATGAATTCCTCTATCACTTGTTAGGCTCAAATGGACATCCATGCATGTTGATAATATTTTCCAAAAGAAACCTTACTACTATTGCTGTTGATGTACAATATTTTGTAGGTACATAGCCTCTTACCACCTGTGTCAAGTACTCAGTACATGTGATTATATAACACGTTTCATTCCTGCACGTGGGTGGTACAATAGGTCCTAAAAAATCAATTTCACATTTTTCAAAAGGTTTCATGCCTGCTATAGGCCTTCAAAGGCATTTTATCTCTATTTCTAGGACTTTCCAATTCTCTGAAAGTGATCACATGCTTTGGACAAAGGCCTTAGTATCTTTATATAATGTCTCCCACCATAAACTAACTTATAAGGATCTTGTGCACGTAGCTTTCATCTCCTACATAATGTCCTCCTGTAATTCCTCCATGAGCTTCCTCCATAATGGCTTCACGCTCATGCTCTAGAACACACATACACAAGACCTCATATCTACCTATTTTATACAAGTCTCCTCCAATAAGCTGATAGGGCACAGATCGAATAGCAAGCTGCTTATTTTCCATGGTCTTCATGCCTTATAACACAAGTACAATGCAAAAATACTACTATGTCCTCCAAATCAGCTTGTGGGCCACGGTTCAACCTGGAATAATTGTGCATTAGGCATATTTCTTCAATACTTATGCCTCCTCCCAGAATTGATCCTTGATAAGTGATCAGGTCCCAACTTGCTCTTATCTAGATTTAATACGACTGTAAAAGTCAAATTCTTGAAAAAGGAGTATCCATCAGTAGATGTGCCCTTACAAAATAGGTTTATCGACCAAGTACTTCAATGTCAATATGATCTGTATATAAAGATAAACAGTGTGGCCAAATAAGTAGTGTCAAAACTTATGAAGCACGTAGATCATGGATAATGCCTTGCATGCTGTCATTGTATATATTTTTCTCTTCTTGTGTCAAATTCCTACTTGTAAAGCATATGGGATGATCCACATTACCCTCTCCTGGTTGTACCAAGACTGTGCCAATAGCCATGCCAGAGGCATCAACATGTACATAGAAAGGTTTGTTCCATGAAGGGAAGCACAAGATCGGTGTAGTGGTAAGCTTCTCCTTTAAGGTCTTAAACACATTCTATTGTGTCACCCTCAATAAAACTTTCCTTTATATTTGATAAATTCTTTAGGGCACAACAATCTTTGCATAACCCTTGATAAACTTCCTGTAGTAGCCAATATGCCCCAAGAAACCACACACTTCACTTTGATTGGTAGAGTTCTTCTAATCCCAAAATGAACTGCAAGTTTTAGCTGGATCTACCAACAATCCATCCTTACAAATAATGTGCCCAAGTAATGTACCAAAGGGGGTGGAAAAGATACACTTCTTAATGTTTAGGGAGATGCTTAAGCTGGTTGTATCTTCTCAAACATCAATCTTATATTATCACAGTGATCTTTTACTAATCCCATAGAATGGTCCAATCATCTAGATAAACCTACAAAACTTATGAATGAAGTCATGGAAATGCCTGTAAAACTATGCACGAGAACACTTTTGGCACATTCTTTAATCCAAAAGGCATAACAGTATATGTAAAACTTCCCCATTAAGTGGCGAAGGTGGTCTTCTCCTAATCCTTGCGCACAATGTGCACCTTGATGGTACCCTGAAAATCCATCAAGTGAAAGAATATATTTCGTGCCCTGATAACACCTTCAAGTATTTCTTCTATGAATGGCATAGGAAAAGGATCTATGAACATATGAAGTGCATTCAATTCCCTATAATCAACACAGATCCAAATCCAGCCATCCTTCTTGATGCTGATCACCATGGGAGCTAACCCCCTCAAATTCCTCAATTGGTTCAATGATGCCTGACTTAAGCATTTTTTCAATCTCTTCCTTCACCTTCACACGTCAGGTTCAGGTTCATCCTATAAGGCCTCTTCTGAGTGGGATGTAAACCTTCTTTTAGCTTAATCTTCATCTCTCCCAACGAGGGATGCACACCTTTCAACTGATGGTAACCTCTTGGAAATAGGTCCTGGAAGTTGTGTAACAACTCAATAATATTTGTCTACCTATTTTTTTTAACCAATAACATCCAATGATAGCCTCCTTAGGTGCATCCTCAATGCCAATATTCATCATTTTAATCTTCATAGGTATATGGTATATGTGCACTTTTTTCATCTGTAGACTCCATCACCTCAGGCGCACCCTTTGTATGGCTGAAATATATAAGTTCTCCACTTCTTCATCATCAACTCGGTACACCATCTTCCATTTTTACTTCTCTCTCCACATGCGCCCTAGCTAGAGCTCTTCTATATCTAATTCATCCTTGTGTGTCTCAGTCCCAAGTTCTCCCAAGAGTTAAACCATGAGTTCCTATGATTTTGCATTATCACCTAGAGTGATGCACTTCATAATCTATAAGGCCTCATGATCTGGTGGCTCATTAGAAAAATAATAAAAAGTGTGAGCCTTACCTTCAGTCATGTCGCACCAACTTGTATTTCCTTACTTCAATTCAACAGGCACATACCATGCACACTCGTAACCCTTTAATGTTGAATAGAACTTATGAACCCAAAGAGATGGTGGTATAGCCTCTTGACATTGCACCTTATTGTCTCTCAAAGTTGTGGACATGAACCAAAATAGGAGTTTCTCCATCATACTTGTGTATAAGAGAAGGGGTATTTCCCTGAGTAAACCTTGTTAAAAAATCTACCCTTACCTCACGTCAACCCAAAATATTGTCTTTGTGTGTCACCCAACATCGCACTGCTATTCTACGCAAGGTATAAACCATCATATTTTGTTTATCTCCCTCATTCCTCCACTGTTCTTCCATGACACATAAGAAAGAGTCAAGTTTCTCCTCTCCAATATACTTGGGTAACTGAGTGTTGCCCAAGCACCTAATCATGCGTGACCTAATCATCTAAGTGACTCTTCCCTTGACCTCACATCTGACCATTTTATACATTCCATGGGCCCAATTATCACAAACAACACTAGTGGTGATGCTGATAGATTGTTCATATTCCCACTTAAGTACATCTTCCTTTGATGGTTCCATGTTCTTATGGTCACACACTATACGTGCTTAAATCCTATTAATCTCTTCTTCACTCACATGCTCAATGTAAGGTGCAACCTTCACATCATCTAGGGGTATGAAAATACACTCCTTGTTCTTAAAAATAATGTAGCTTTTGTTAAAGCGCAAGTCTGAATTGCTTGCATAACACCAAGGACATCCAAGCAGTGCTGGAAAATTATCTACCTTAGCTAACTCTAATACTTTAAAATCTCCTATAAACTTGACTCCTTGAATAGTAATTGAAACATTGTTCAACATCCCAATAGGCATAGACCTTAATTTTATTTTCCATGTACAACACATTAGAAGATGGATGTAATTGTGGACTTCCCTTTTAGACTACATGCATCCAAAGTCAAAACATTTACCTTTGTGCATATGTGTCAATAAGAATGTTACTCACCAGCCAACCACTCAATCATTGCATCTAGTGTTATATCTTTATCAAACTCATGGTTCCTCTGGTGGTAGAATCTGTATGAAGGACTATGACGCTATCATTCAATCCCTACGTGCATGGTACTTTCTCATGTAATAATTACTCGTAGTCAAATGGTAATGATGTTATGCATGAACCTTAGCATCTTTGACATAGCTTCCTTTAAGTCATCAACATCTTTCTACGTGGAAGCTCATATGTTCATTGAGCACATTCTCTCTCACACGCTTGTTCCTTCAAATGAACTAGATCTCCCCTTACAAGTTCTTTGACAACAGCCATGGTTTCCTAATATACCTCCTTCTGATGAGCATCGTCTAGATATTTAACATGGATGATCTCTTCTCTCCTAATTAGAGGATTGTGCCTTTATATGTTCATGCTTGTGTGTGCACACTAATCTGTGTGAGCCGTAAGTGAACAATACAGGTTGAAGTTATGGATCAAGTGAATAATATTAGGTTTCAACTACTAAGGTTATTGCCCAAACTATACCTTAATTCATCCCCGCATGCATTTGGCCTTCTTTTTGTCTCTTACACATATGTTCATAGAGGTTCTGGAGAATCCTCAACCTGGTGTTCCTTTCCACGAGTATACGCATATACCTAGTTCTTGGGGCACTCGTACTGATAATAATCCTAGTGACCCACAAGTATAACATAGTCCCACATGTGAAACTTCCTCTACCACCATGGCCTTTACTCCTGATATCCACCTCAAAATCCCACCATATCCCATTTTTGTGTGTCTTCACCAGTATTTTTTTCCTACTGCGTGAGAACTACTTGCCATAGTGGTCTTCCGCAACCTAATCTCACATTGTCTCACATATTTCGTGAATGTGGTCAATAAAATGATAATCAGCCATATCATTGGCTATGTACGTCATAAATCTTGCAATACATAGAGATATCTCTTTATGTGTCGTGCGTTGTAAAAGTGGATAATTTTGAACATCATGATTCTTGTGGCAGATCTCGTAAGATGTCAACAATGTGCATACACTCCATTTTGGTAATCTATCCTTTGTATGTCCTTCAACCTTGCAATCCATACACCATAACCCACTATGTGTCTCATGCATTGAATTAGTAGATATTTTTTCCATTGTGTAGCCATAATTTCTATATGTACACCCTAAGAAAAGGGCTCACTCCTATGAAAACACTTCTGATTGCTTCTACATGCATAGTGTTACCTCCAACATCCTCGTACAGATCAGTAAATGTCTCTATGCTATAACAATTCTATTATGAAATAGTGTTAACAAGCTCCTTCTACAAACCATTGTGCATGTTGGCTCTAATCTGATGAATATCATAAGATAACTTAGACAAGAAATATTTTAAATTGTGAATCATACTCACTAACATCTCTCAGAGATACCCTGCTTGATGTCCTTAAACATGCTAATACTTTATTTCATGAACTTCAGGAATGTGAAATTTAGCCAAGAAAGGGCAGTATACACAGTGCATCATAATCCACTGCAGTCTAGTGTGGATCATATTTTCTATACCAGTTATGTGCACATCCTTGTAGTGTGAGTGGAAAATTGACTTATCTTCCTATTCAGGAATTCCTTATGACAAGTAGCCCTCCATAACAATTCACACTTATGCACATGTTGAGTTGCATCTTCCACACCTTTGATACTTTGGTAATTGAAGTGACATCTCAAACAAGAATCTTGAGGTGTCTATCTGTCTGTGCTTGTTGAGGTTGCAATGGTTGTTGTAGTAGTGACCCCTGTCTTAGAGATGGGGACCAGATCCTGAAGATTAATCCTCTACTAGGATTTCTTCCATGCAGTCACTAACTTGAACCTCTTGAGCCTCCTATCACGAATTTTGGTCATATAGATGAACTCCCTTGTATGTCCTGGTAGTCTGTGTTGAATCTAGAAACCAACCATCTATATTAGAAACCACACCTATAGGCTTTCTTCCAACGGGATGTGTGTTACACCAGCACTCTATCCCAATGATGACACACTTGTGAAAATACCTCCAAAAGTACTTGTTCCAAACATTGGTGCTTATTACCCTACCATGTGCATGCATCTTTAATTTATTTCACGCTTCTTAAGCGGTAATACTAAAATATTTCTACCTGTGTAACACCTACCCAATGTGGTGAAACTTCTACTTGCCTTCTTTCTCATTATCACTATGATGCTATTCTACAACATACCTCTGGATTTATAACACCTTGTACAAGGGATAGGTATGCCAATTTGGGTCAGATGTACACTTGCCCATGGTCCTCATTCTCTCCTCAGACGCACTCTCATCAGATGTCGATATGGTGTCTCTCTACTGCACTTTCCTGAAGTGTCAGGAGGACATGATACTTTCAGTCCCTCGTCTTCTGCAAGGCTCTCATCACTTCCTCCAGTCCATAATTCTTCTCAATCTAAGCACCTTATCAACCACCCATTATCACATGCATTTTTATACTCTGAGCCATCTTTCCTCCCTCTGTCTTTCATTAGCCATGTTGCCACCACCATCCTTTTAAAACTTACTTCCTACCCCTACACATGGTGGGGTTTTATCCTCACCATAGGTAAGTTATCCATTCCTAATTCAATCATCAAGATCTTGATAGCTAAAGGTATTACGAGCATAGATAGGATCCCTCCTGGCTTACACGTAAAAACCAAAACTTTGATTCCTTCTGAGCAAAGATTATGCCAACATTGTGCACACTCTAAGAGTATAGTTGCGTATAGCACACCTTCTTATCTAATAATCCTATAGTTCTGGTCCATGAGCTCATCTCGAATCAGAGAGTCTTTGATAGTCTTTTTGCTACCATGCCTTCTTTTTACCTTTCTAAACACCTCTGTCTCTCCGCGTATGTCAGGATAACCAACTGGTAGTACAATTCTACCGGGAATACAAATGAAGTATGTCTCATAAAAGTAGTTATAGAGATTGTATTCCACCCACTTTCACGCATGAAAGTCAGATCCAACATGCTATACCTATGAGCAAAATGTGTCTTCACCGTCATTATACCCTAGTTCTCCATATTCTCTAAAGACAATCGAAAAATCCATCTACATCCAACATCCTCGTAGACAAATTAAAAAAAGGTCTCTGGCAACAGAAGCCAAAATGTAGTCTTTTTATTTCCCAATACTAGCTATGCGCATTGACACGTCATCCAGAGAATTTTGGAAGCTTGCCCGAAGCATGCACGTATCCATCAAGTCCTCATCCTTTGTCTATGCTTAGCAAGATTGTATCATGTATGTTCATCATAACATAACCAAAACAACCATTCAATACATAGATAAGCATTATCACACCATGACAAATCCAGAAACACATGTAATAAGGAAACTTACTCATAGATACATGATGATCATTAAGATCTTAAATACCCATCAAGTCCATGTCTCAGACATAGAGATCTTTGCAACTCATAAAAAAAATGTCCATCATAACCATAATTAAATCACGTAACATGAAGGATGATTACATCACAGTTATAATCCATCATGCATCAGTGTATCTGAACGCTACTTATGTGGGCTCATATAGAATTAAGAACATTATCATCCAAGACTCTCAGCCTCTACACTAGCTGCTCTTTTCGCTCTCTCACTCTGTTTTTACAATGTAGCATCACTTATATTTATATGGTGGGCCTTTCCCTTCACTGCCTTCATGCGCCTTCCTAAAAATAGGTGTTCTTACAAATAGACTGAATGCTTTTTACAACTCAAGCTAACATTAATTAAGCTATAAATAAATCAATATATTACATGTACTAATCCTATTATTAGATCGATCCATGTGTGTTCTTCAATTCTACCCTACACGTGTTTTTTTCAATTATAGTTTCTTTGTGTACATTCCAAGCCATCCCGCTTTTATCTATTTATAAACCTTGCTTGGACACCACTCCAACTGCGCTATACTATCTTTAGCTAGGTCGGTGGAAAATTGGCTAAGTCCCGAATCATGTCTTTTCATGCATGAACCTTCACGCTCTAATAATTCCTACATGTGCACAGTCCCCAATGTCCAAGCGTGGCTAGTACTTAGCCATTTTCTTCGATCAACATCCATTAAAGAATGGGAGATAGAGGGATTTTTCTTTTGGTGCCAATTTTTTTGTAGTCCAAGTGCCTTAGTGGACATGTAGGTAAATGTGGGAGCCTAGACATGGTACGTGCTCTTTGATAGAATGCACATAGAATATATTTGTTAGAAAGCATTTTGAAACTTAAAGTAAATAGAAATGATAGGTGAAAAGGAAAACTCCACAACCTTTTCTAGTATCTCACTATGACAACATAGGGAATTTTCCTCCTCAGACACATCATCATGGAAAAAAATGAGTGTAGGATATGCATAATATGTGAAACCATGTAGGGCATTGTGAAAGCATGCAGGGCGTGTAAACATTTCACCTATATGTTTGGAAGAAATGCGGTCTTATTAACTACAATGATTGCAAAATTTACACAAAAATGGGTCTTTAAAAGGTATTGGAAACTGATAGGTGTAAATCCAAACTCCAAAACCTTTGAAAACATCCTCCCAAGCCATGAAAAAATGGTATTTTTGGAATAGGGTACAAGAATCCTCACAATGTAGTGCCACCATTTCACTAAATGAAACCAGTGTCCACAAGATCAATTTTCCTTTCCTTGCATACTCTTATCGTGTGTTAAAATATGAGCTTTTAAAAAGTGAATGGACATGCACCAAACTATAATGGAGAAGGGATGAGACTTTTTTAGATGTTATAGTTGCAAGTGCACTGGTATATGTGTATGAAAAAGGTGGAAGCATTCACTTGGTACATAAACCATTTAACAAAATTACTGAAAGAAATGTGGTCTCATGGACTGTAATGATTGTAATATTTACACAAAATGGGATTGTTAAAAGGTGTTAAAAACCTCAAGAAAATGTAATTTGTAGGTGTAAAGTAGATCCCATAACATTTGATTCATACTCTCCACACACATACCGTGTTTACAACTTTGAACTGAAATACACTTAATGGTCTTGTTGAAATGGGATTCGAGGGAAACATATAGACAACCACCAAACACAGTTGAAAGTGGATATCAATATAATTTGTAGTTGCAAGTTCTAGATAAACATGCTGGAAGGTGGAGGCGTGCATGATCCTGGTATACTGATGGTGAAAATGTGCTTTGAACATGGTGGAGAAATGGTCTTCTTTGTTATAGTAACATCATACTCTTGCCCCTTTGACTTTGTGTTGCCTCTACAAGAATTATTCAAGTATAGATCTCCCTTTCTCTTACACTAAATTACACATTTCATTGTTTCCTAATTTTAGCTTCTAAATATTTTGAATAGTAGAAAATTAAATTGTAATAAACGATACTATCAATACCATGACCGAAAACATTCTAAATTTAGAATTTCGACCTTAGAAACCACACGTATGGAGCACCAGACCAAGTTGTTACCGCCAGTTGGAACCTCTAACAGGATCCCTATTGAGCTAGGACACCATGAAGGCCCTTAAAAAAGATGAAAAACTCAATTTTATGCCTTAATGAGATGAGTTTCAAACCTCTTTTAGAATTTTGTCACTTGTGATGTTCTTATTTTAAGAAAATGCAATCGGTTTTGACTTACAGTTTCCACTTCAATTGGGAAAAAATGAAAACCACCCCAACTTACCTCTAGACCTCTAATAGGAGAATTGAAACCAATTCTCAATTCTGCAAAAAAAAAACTTTCAGATTTTTTTTTGCAAGTGGGTTTTGTGGCCTGATGGTCATTATGCAACAACAGTGTTTGACGTGTTTACAATAATCGGCCATGGAGTGGATTTTTTAACTTGACCCCTATCTATCATAATTGACTTACATCGAATCTAATGAGTCCTCCGTATATATAGGATTAATTAAGAATATATATTTTTTGATTGAACTTAAAATGAGTGGCTTTGGGATGTAGTTCATAAGCACTTTAGCTATTTTGGTCAATTTTCACAAACTTGCAAATTTAGCTAGAAAATCTTTCTGAGGCTCTCGTTGACTAGTAACTACTCGCGAAAATTTTTAATATTGTCACAATGATATGTAGAGTATGATTCAATATTTTACGTTATATGACTGTATTTCAATATTTATAATGTGTTTCTCTCCCCTCCCTCTTTTCTCTAGAAATAACTATAAAATTGTGGTTGGCTTGAAAATGTTAATGGATTGAAAATGAAGATGGATTTGAAATGAAAATGGATATGAAACGTAAATGGTTACGATATTGTGAATAGAATAGAAAATGTCTCCTAGTCGTTCTCTCTCTTCCTTACACTCTCTAGAATTAAAACAAGAGAAAAGTGCAAATGAATGTGGAAGTGTGAATGTGTGAGGAAACGTTCTCTCTCTCTCTACTATTTTGTTTTAGATTGCTTGAAATGGTGGATGTGTTGGTTTATGATTAAGTGTAAGGGTTTTCCATACCAGTCCTAGGACTAACCCTACCTTGGTTGCCGGTACTCCGGACAAGAAGGATTAAAAGTGTGATATGTTGTTATTGATGAGTTGGCATTGAAAGGTTGTATATTGACATTGAATACAAATATTAAATGAAAGTGAATTAGAGAGGATGCTATATAGAATTTAGTGTGTTGAGAACCACTATTTTCTTGAAATCCTATGTTTTAAGCATTGTACATGAGAAAACTATTTGGCTTATATCTACTTATGTTTTAAATAACTTTTAAAAATCAGTAGGGGTAACACCTATTGAGTTTAGGAACAATCATGTAGAAAAAATGTTAACTTAATTAATAAATAAAATAGTTAACAAAGTAAATTGGTAAAAAGTATAGTGCTTACTTTGTGTTTTTTCATGCCATTTTAATTAAAATAAGTAAAATTAGCTTGACCCTAGAACCAATATGAAGATAGTTATTTGTATGGTAAATTTCAAGATGGTAATAAACCTACATTTATTCTTTGGGTACCTCATGGAATATAGCTTCTATAGTGTTGTGTTTAAATCCTTGTAATAGGCCTTGTATGCATGCAAATGTGGATGCTCTAGATGTTAATGTAAAGATATTACCTCTTTCTTACAGGAACGGTGAATATGTAAAATTTCATGATGCTTAATTTTACATAAGGAAAGAAATGATTTATAAAATAATATGTAAAATGAAGATTAGGCCCATAAAATCTCATACCATGATTGTTTCATATACTTTTTGAGTGAAATACGAAGGATGTAAACTCTCATAGAGTATTTTGTAACATCAACTCACATCAAGTTATGTCGAAGTAACATGTCTGTAGGTGTTTATAAGAACAAATGATACATGTGGGATTATTTCCTAGAAGTAGGATGAAATAATGGTTACTCTCTCTCTCTCTCATACAAGATGAATAGAAAAATAATAAACAAGTACAAAACCCTATGGAGCAATTTTCTCATAATCATGACAAGAGCATAGTCCCATTTTTAAAAGATTGTGCATCAAATGAGGAAGTGTGAAAATACAAAAGGGAATTAATTATTAACACTTCAAAAAGGAAGGCTCTTAGTATAAATACTGTCGTGTTGAAATAGAAATCGTATTTTGTTATTATAAGATCCTATTATAACATTTACCTTGTGAATATGATTCCACGTGCTCAATTTGGTAAGAAAACAATACCTTAGATTGGCTTGCAAACAACCACCATAGAAATTAGTCTCCTTATGGGTGCATAGTGAAATCATTATATTAGTAGTCTGATTTAAATGCTTACTCCTAGGTTTCAGATTTAAATGAAATGAGGATTTATAACCTAGAAGGTTGACCTTATCTTTTGAATCACTTGTATGTGAAAATTACAAAGGACTATTTAACAAAATTTAATAGGAAGATGAATAAAATTTTGGGTAGTACCACAACTCATCATGACGAGATCTATCTTGGTTACTAAAGAAAGGGATGAATCTTTTTTGGGTTATAATAAAATTAGTAATTAACTACATGTCTCACCGACATGGTCAACATCCCTATCATCTTAAGAAGGTATGAAGGAGACATGCACCTTTTAATAAAAAATAACTAAAATATCTGTAAAACGAGTAATGAATTAGGAAGAAAACCAATCTTGTACCTCTATGCATATGAAGATTCTAACAAGGCTAGTGAGTTAATGAGATTATGTATATGTGTTAATTATAAATATACCTCATCATTTAAATGGTTTGATTTAGGTTATTGACAATGTTTTCTTTTGCAATGGAAATTTTAACCTAGCTTATTGACATTGGATATGTTGGTTGAATAGGATAACCTTTGCTAAAGGCCTGAAGCATAATTATCATTATGTAGGACTTGATATGAAAATAGATGGAGAATTAGTTAAACTATATTAGGTCTTGAGTAATATAAAAGATATCATTTCCAACATTTTATGTCAAATAAATCAAAATGACCATATCTAGTGCTCATTCCCTTGAGAAATTTTGGAAATTGAATGAATCTTGTGTTATCTTGCTGTATATGTGGTTGCCTATTTTTAAAAGTGCCTTGTGTGATGTTGAATCATTCTAAGTGATCCCTAGTGGTGTCATATAACAAGTAAATGAAAGATAAAAAAAATATTCTAGTATTTTTACCACTATATTTGAGTGTGAAAATTATGGGCATGAAACTCAAAAAACTACTCAATTTGAAATCATTAAACCAGGTTTTGTGGCTGATATATTCAGTCATGAAGAAAAATGAGCTTGATACACTTTGGAAGAGGAAAAAACAATTGATCTATGGGTGGTTCAAGGGGAGGAAAAAGTCTAGTCTAAAGTCCCTTAAGTTATCTTTTGGGTAACAACAACAACACACAATCCTCAGGGTGCTTAATATTCGAAGAAGTCTCATTTGGGATTGGTTTCTCTTGCTGGATAAACAATAAAACAATAAAAAATAATCTTTGGCAAAGATATCTTCAAAAATGTGGGAGGAAACAAATGATCATACAATTTTGCTTAATAGCTAGCCTATAAGTGTCATCAATCCTAACTTGAGATCAAAACTAAATTTATGGCTTAGATTGAATCATTTAGGGAGTAAAATCATGTGCTAGGGGGTAGGAGGAGTGAATTGGTTATTAAAACTAAGGTGAAACACATGCATGGGTCAAAAATGGATGAAATTTCACACATGAAAAGTGGGAGTTGAACTTAATTTGCAAATGTAACGAATCCGCCAGTTTCTATAGGTGACAAATACAAAACCACTGATGAGAATGAAAAAAATACCATGATGGTTATGGAACTCCATGACGGGGAAAAAAACCAATGTGGTGGTTGTGTAACCACCATGAATGGGGAAAAAACCACCATGCCATTTGCATCCCAGATTTCATAAAAGCGCGCAAGGAGAGAAATAAGAAAGAAAACAAATCTTTGGGATATCTCAGGAAGGGTTAGAAAGAAGCATAAGAGGGGTTGAAGGGTCAAAAGGGAGATAAGTAATGATGGTTTTGAGCATTTTTAAAACATCTCATCATGTTTTTGGAGATCCTCATCATTTTCATTTGGTATTTTTACTTTGGCACTGTGCAAAATGGGGTGCATACAATTCTCATTTCCCTCATGTTTGAACCGATCTACAACCTTCTCCTAGATTATACCCTTCCTTTGGGTGTCTCAATTTCTATGAGGGAAATTTGTTCCTACATCAATAACTCATGAAAATGCATGTAGTTATATATTATCATATTAAAATAATAAATGCTACCACTAAATTTGAAAAGTGCATACATTAAATCATTTAATTGTGATAAATGCTAAGAGAATATCAAATACAATAATCCAAATCATGATTTTTCCATTGTAGACACCTAAAATATGCTTACACATTTCCTCCAATCCAACCAATTGATGACACTTTGTCAATTAGCTACTCTTCGCTCCATTCTTGGATGCCCATTTACGACACCTTCTCGGTCATATTCCTCCTATAATCAACTTATGTGGCTAATATCTCTCTTATTAGCTAAACATTCCTCCTTTTGACCATTCAGAATCTCCCTAGTTCTCTTTGAACCACTTCTGTAAGCTTCCTAGGCTATCTATTGGTCACAAATGCTTATCTAGACCCCTCCCAACTCTCACTGAGTATCTAATCACTTGATAATCAAGTTTAACTAGCCTAAACCCTAGTTAAATAACCTAAACCAAGCTTAACTAAGCCTAACACATGTTTATCTTAATCTAATCCTAAAGTAATTTTTAAACTTTTAGTCCCACATGCACCCAAATTCCAAACTCTCCCAAGTGGAAAACTATAAATAAAAGGGTCACCCCTCCCTCTCAACCTTACACCTTGTTTACATAACAAAATATCTCAAGCACTTTGGAAAGGCATTCAAAATCATTTGTGATAGCTTTAAGAGCTCATCCATCTTGCATCCATCCACTCCAAATATAGTTAGTAAGGGAAGATCTAAAGCTTGGCCATGTAGCCAACTTGGAGAGATCTCTTCACTATTTTTGGGAGAAAGAAACACACAAATTTGATTGCTTAGAATCTAACTAGGTTCACTTTCATTAAGATTTTATGGAGTAGAGAGATATTTATATATGCTAGGGTTTGAATGTTTGTTTCAAATTTATATATGCATGTAAAGATATAGTTTCTTGTTTAGCTCTTATCTCATGGCGCATGGTTGAGTTTAGCAAATATTTGAGGTTCTTTACCCTCATTCCATAGCTTTTCAAAATTTCCATTACATACCTCCATAAATAATATAGATTAAAAATATGTAATTTCATCAAATATAATGATCAATCCATCAATAAATAAACCAATTGTTTTAATTAATTATTTTTCAGTCAATATGGAACTATTATTTTTCATGAGGATTAGTTCACAAGAACCCACCTCTCATGAGCATGAATGATCCACTTGGAAATCATTGTATCTAGGTGATACTAATAGGGGTGAAGCATTGAGACTTCCTGACATGTGATGTAAGAGCATCTGGGTTCATAAACAACCATATATCAACCAAAATAGTTGAACAATTGAATTCAATGATGTATGTAGTTTGTGGATTATTTTATAGGTTGTACATTAAAGAATCGTGTTACCGAAGAGCCATGGAATATAATGTTGAATGTTTTTGAGTACAAAAGGTCATTGTATAATATATATGGATTACACAATTCCTCTATAAAATGTCTGATGTGTTGCAAAATTGTCTAGTACACAACATTTTCCACAATCATATTTGAGCTGTAAACTTGGAATATTTGATTGTTGGAAGGAACAAGTATCAACCCTCCTTATATATTTATCATTGGCCGATAGGGCTCTATCCTACAAACCCTACTCAATTTAGAGAAGCATGACTAGTTTTGTTTGGTTTTTTGTTTGTCATTTGATCCTTCATTTTAATTCTATAGAATTAGGAGTCTTAGGAGGCGGGATGAATGAATATATTAGTAAAGCTATTGTCTTAAGAAATTAATTTATGTTTTAGGGAGAACTAAATTTGTTTAATAACAAAGTGTGGATGGGATCTTAATGCTCACCAAATCACGATGATGGTAAAATAACCATAGTGATAATGTAAAAAAAAATATTCTTAAGAGTGATTCAACGATTGAATAGTATTACATGGAGAATCTTCCATATCCATATGTTATATAAAAGACTGAATAGTTTCTAACTAGTTTAATACATTTGTTTCTATACATAAGATATTCCTAATATGTGTTAATGTTATGAAATTGTGTTTATTTTATCTTTATTTCGATGCACGTTTCTTTCCTTTTGATTTTTTTTCCATGTGTATTCTAAGCACAACGGGGTTTGAAGTGGATCCTTATTGAAAACCCCACCCATATGCATCATTTTTTATCAAAGAGGGATTGCTTTCCTTGTGTAGAGAAACATTAGATCTTGCAGTTTTCCACATTTGTGAGTTTGGGTAGAAACCCATTGCGGAAATCTTCCAGTGGGTGATTCTTAGGTAGAAGGTGTGAAAATAAGTGGCACAATAATATTTTACATATTTACATAGTATGAATTATGGGTATAACTTATTTGTAATAAATTTTTGTCAAGAGGGTTGTTGGGTGGAATATTGTAGAGACTCTGGTTATGAATTTCATAGAAAGAAAAAGGAAAAAAAAACATTACAATGGGTAGACACTAAAATTAGGATGCGAGAGTTAAATAATTGGTTGAAATGATGTGGACCATAAAAGATCACTTAGAGGCCATGTAATCCACATAATGTCAAGATGTTGTTGTGGAAGACCATAGTGATGATGAAGGAAGGCCCATGCCACATGGATCATAGGATTCTAATGTAAATGTAGAAGAAGATGAAGAACTATATGGTCCTAAGCATAGTTTCATTTGTGCAATCAGTAGAATGGGGAGTGAGTTTAAGTTGGATACCCAATTTTTTCTGGTAGTTTAGAACCATAAGAGCTCATGGATTAGATAACAGAGATATAAAAACATTTTGAGTATGAATAGATTTAAGATATCAAAAAGTTCAAGTTTGCATGCAAAAAGTCAAAGGGTTATGTGTCTCTTTCATGGGAGCATATACAAACTAATCACATGTAGCATGACAAGAAAAATATTAGGATATGAGATAGGATAGTGGAAAATATCAATGTGAAGTTTTTACCCACATATTACCATCTCGATTTTTCAAAAGGTGGTAAGGCTTGTGATAGAGGGAACTTTGTGTGAAAGAATACACTGAGGAATTTTACCAAATCACCATTCGAGTAAGACATGTGGATTTTCTGGGTATATGACTAGGTTACATATGATTATTTATAATGAGATTAGTATGGTATCAATATATTACATGGAAGAATCCTATAAATATTCTCTAAAGGAAGAACACAATTTTGGTGCAAAAAAAAAAGCACTAACAAAGGAAAGGAAAAGCCATGCAAGATCATGAAAAAAATAAAGGTATATAAAATTCAACACAAGGTGGAAGTGAGCCATGTTCAACTACACAAAAAATAAGGAACATCTCGAGAAAATAGTACATCTCAAGGAGGTCATGGAAGAGGTCACAGATTCAAAAATGCATGCTAGAAGTGTGTGAAACATGGCATAGAGAGTATGAGTGCCCACCCACCCAAAATGATGGCAAGTGAATTTTTCACATTGTGTAAGGAGAGGAAAATGGACTGAAAAATAATGAATAAGAACCATGTATGAGAGAAGCACTGATGTTGAGGGACATATTGTTAAAACTAGAGGAGGAAATTGATCATGAGTAGAGAATAAGTTTGTTTAGGATGACATGTAAGTTGAGAGAAAAAAATGTAAAGTAATAGTGGGTAATGGAAGCATTGATAATTTAGTAGTAGAGGAAGTGATGAATAAATTGAAGTTGGTAAGAATTAAACATAAAAATACATACAAATTTTGATGGGTTTAAAAGGGACACTTGTTGTTTGTGAAGGAACAATGTGTGGTTAAATTCCAAATTGGGAGATATAAAGATGAATTATGTGTAACATCATGCCCATGGACGCATGCCATTTGCTACTTGGAACACCTTTGTAGTTTGAAAAGAAGGAAAAACATGAGGGATGTGTAAACACATACATGGTAGAGAATAATGAAGTAAAGGATTCTCTAAACCCTTTATAAGAGCAGACTGAAGTGGCACCAAAAGTGTTATTACTCTTGGGTAAGTAATTCTTGATCAACGCGGAGAAGGATAGAGCATTTTTTGTGCTTTTAGTACAAACCCAAAAAAGAGAAAGTGTGGTGGAATCGAATAAAGGAAAATAAATAATTCCACTAGAGGTAAAATGAATTGAATATTTTGTAGAAGTCGTGTCTAGTAAGTTACTTCAAGGGTTTCCACTTGTGAGGGATATTAGTCACTGTATGGATTATTTGTAAGATCATTTTTTCTGAACAAGGCACCTTACAAAATGACATTGTAGGATAATGCAAATATACAGGGGATGTGTAAGTATTGTTAGATAAGGGAATCATTAGAGATATTCTAAGATTGTGTGCAATACTGACAATATTAACACTAAAGAAGGGTAGTGAGTGGTGTAGGTGTACTGATTCAAGAGCCTTAAACAAGATCACCATCAAGTACATATTTCTATTTCCGTACATTGGTGACATCATGGATTACTTGAGTGGATAAAAACACTCTTATCAAGGTTTATTTGAAGATTGGATATTGTCAAATTTATGTGTAATTTTATATCCAAGGATTCACGTTAGAAGCCATGAAAATCATTAGAACTCCTAGCCTATAGGTAAAGAGTACACATCCGATTCAGCACATGAAGTAAATGAGATTAAGATAATAAACATTGTAAGAGAGACTACCTCAATTTTTATTTGATGTCAAATTTATCCTTGGTTAGAGTGGATGTTCCCAAGATCACTTGATGGATGCTTGTAGATGGCTCCCAAATATGAAAACACTTTGTTTTTAGATGCAAGATGGCTCTCAAGTATGCAAGAGTTTTTTTAATATTATCTAAGCTGAAAGTAGTAAAGGTTTGACATGTAGACTTCTAAGATGGTTTCCATGGAGGTGGTGAAGGAATTTATATAAGAATGAAGGGTTGAGATTGATACATCTAGGGTAGATATAAATGGTTGAGAAGGGATGAGAAGATGGAAGATTCGATAGTAAGGAATTTCCATGATAATTGATGGAAGGTGGTATACTTAGGAAGGCTCTAAATAAAGAGAAATATAGATGGGGGTGGAAGGAGAGGTTAGATTAAGCTTATAAGATTCTAGATTTAATTAGTGACTAATGAGGGATAGTTAGTAGGTTGGAAAGTTGGCTAGAGAATATTAAACTCCTAAAGTAAGTAAGAGTTTTAATTAGTTTTTTAGTGAGAGATTAATTAAGATATTAGTGAGATGAGGTAAGAGGTAAGGCTAACATGTAGGTTGAAATATTAGTTATGTTAGGAGGGACTTATTATTAAAATTAGTAATGGCTTATTTAAAGTGTATAAAATTTTCCCCTCTTTGAAGAGTTATTACGATCATAGGGAGTAATGACTGTTCAAATAAGAAAAAAATGAATGTCAGGAAGGGTGATTCCCCCTTGAGGGGTCATGTGGAAAAAAATAAAATGGATGACTACATGAAATGATGTAGAAGAAGATGAAGAGATGATATAATGGCCAAGATGATCACTTGCATTTATTTTGTTGTTTGTGATAATGGATCGATTGGTTAATTGGTGAATTTTATCGATCAGTTGTGGTTAATACTACCCAATAATTAATATCAATTTAACAAATCTGGACATTTTGTGAAATCCTAATTAACACAATAATAAGAAATAAAGAATAGATATGACCTAAGCAAAAAGCTAGATACAAATGAAACCCTAGGTGCAATATAATGAATAGAGGACTTAGCTGATTTCACAATTAATCATAAAGTGTGCTGGGCTAGAGAACTCATGAACAAGAGGAGAAAAATTTCGTAATCATGTCTAATAAATTATGCAACTATTAGATATGCTTGGAATGGGGCTCCTAGACTAGGTTAGGGACACCTAGGCACCAAAGCTTGCTTTTGGGTGCTCATGACTAAGAAAAATGATCAAAATCTAATTTTTCTTATGTCGCACCAATGTCGTTAACCTTGAATTTTTTTCACCTATACGTCGTTGGAAGATTGCAGAGTTTTCTTGTAACATATAAAATAAAATATCTCCAGCAAAAACCCAAAACACATCAAATCATAAAAATAAAATGATTCAAATGGGGAGTCAGGCTAACCCCGATGATTACTTGATAGAGTGAAGTTATGACCGAGCACTGCACTACATCTTAGACACCATGTAGTTTTATGTGCGTGTGTGTAGAATCATGTGCTAGGAAGATCTTTTACAAAATGAACTGAATAGGAAGAAATAGATAGATGTAGCAATGTAATTAGATGCGTGTATAGAAAAATGAACTTTCCATCGTATTAGTGTATGCAAAATAAGCAGTCCCTCGTCCCTTGAATGAAGCTAGATGGATGCTTTGATGCTCTTAGAATGCCTTTGGATGCAACCTTAGATGGTGATATTAGAAGCTTAGAGCTTGGTCCTTTATTATGGTCACATAAATTTTTATTTATATTATTCCCTTATTTGAATTCACAATTGACAACTAAATGGCCGACCCATAAGAAAACAAGATTCCTAAAAAATTAAAGAGGACCAAAATAGGTGAGTAATATTCAAAGAGGTCGGGGGCACCTAGAGTGGACAAGGATGCCTGAGCGCTGGTATCTAAAGCCAAGAAAGATAAATTAGTGAAGGTTAGGCTGGGTAATTGTGTGTGAAAGACCACAAAGAAAGAAAGAAAGCAAATAAAGAGTCCAAATATAGATGTCAATTACTAGTTTTCTCGCGTAGGAATCATATGAATAATGGTATGTGATTAGGACCTAGAAATGTACCCAAGTGTGTGATTTAGTGTCTACAAATAAATACAAGGGAGAGGGATTGATTAAGTAACGCCCCAAGAAATGATATATGCACGTGAGTGATTTATTAATTAATTTAGGATGATTAATGATGGCCCAAACAATGATATATGTGAGGAAGTGAAATTGGTTTAGACTGTGACTGCCCAAAATGTGCCACAACCAACAAGGTATGGAAGGGATATGATCATAATAGTTTTGATGAAAGTATAGGCTATGCTCCACCAAATGATAAAGAGGAATAAAATGTGGACATTGATTAGGTGTTAATTGGAGTTAATTGAATTTTTCATTTCTGGAGTGTTTGCTGATCAATTTTATTGATTAAACGATTAAGATTGAGATTTATCTATGATAAGATGGAAGATATACACAAGTTTTTAGCCATACATTGGATTTTTTGATGAGTGGAAGGGGTCATGGTGTAAAAATAGTTATGAAGGGTGAAATGGTGGGGTGAATAGGGGTAGGGGTAAAAAATAATTTATTTTTACCTCTCGAGTTAGAAAATTGATTTATGAGTGAGAACAACCCTTCACAAAAATGGTGAACATTCTGCATAAGGATAATTGTGGTGAGAGATTATGAGAGCACTAGAGGCTAGCCGATTCAAGACCATCGGTAGGTGATGTATTAAATTTGTAAAATTTAGCTTAGAGGTAAGAGTATTTATTAGGGTAATAAATGTAGTGTAATTAGGTTTAGATAAAAAATGCATTGTCGGGCATAGTTATAATGCCTAATAATGTTATTTAGTGAAAATTTGGGTCACAATTACATCAGGCAATGTTTTCATGAAAACAACAATAAACAATTTTTTTTTATGAAAATGAAAAGGGAAACATCGTTTATGTGAAAATGACATGTGTGAATGTCGTTATTGTGAAAATGATGAAGAGGGACATCATTTTCATGAAAATAATGTTAGGGGAGCATCGCCTTTGTGAAAATGATGCTTAGGGGTAAGTTATAGGTGAAAATGGGAAACTTTAGTGGGTTTTTTAATAGAAAAATAAGATTTTGGGATGGTAAGGTAGGATTTTTGACTAAGTGCACATGTTGATTATTTGTAGGAGGTTATTTGCATAATGGTGACACAAGAGTATCATCTGTGTTCTTTCATACCCCTGTGTCCTTAGCTAACTTCCTATGAGATTTGGGTGCTCTAGGTGACATGGATATACCATGTGGTGTTCATGCCAAAGATTTGAGTAGACATGATCGTCTTTCTAGTGTTGACAGAGATATAGAATTTAGAGATGAGCACATTCCATCTCCTAATAGGTGAGATGAAAATAACCCTCAAGGACATTTGGAGTATCATGTGGCTACCTCTATGAGGAGATACAATATATTGGAGTACTACCAGAAGGAGTTGGTTCATGAGGCAAATGACAGGGTGAGATGACCTACATGTGATTTAGGGAGGGATAGATGCTTTGATTATAGACTAGTGAGGAGATTCTCTATGTGTTTGATATATCTTCTCAAAGAAACTATGCTGCCTAATTTTATGAGATGTTATTTTATGATGGGGTTAGAATATGTGTTAGGATACTTTAGACGCTAACTTATAATATTTTCTTGGGATCCATGTGTATTATCTTCCTTCTAAATATATATTCACATGATATCTCACATGGATGGTCAAGGGTTAGGCCCATGTAAATTACTACAAATTTGGTCATGAGAGTACATCATTATTAAGTGACCAGTTGGAGTGCAATGGGTATGAGATTTAGGTGAGACAATAATATATGGTTGGGAGTTGGCAGTGTGAAATTTGAGGCTGTACATGGATGATATAGATCATTATAATATGATCATAGATGATTTACAAGATGATCATATTGTGTGGAACCCATATAGAGCTCTACAAATTATATGGCCAAATGACCATTATCTAGATTATATCACGACTCCATGTTATATTATGAATAGGAAGACATATGATATAGAGTGTTATTGACCATATAAAGTAAAAAGTTGGTTCAAAATTTAATAGGACATATTGACATAGATTATCCATGTGTTTGCACATGTCACTAGAGAGGGCTGCATGGGGTCAAAATACGAGTAGGACCACATCATTGCTTAGTTGGGTTGCATTATTAACAATACCATATGATCTGCATATTGATGTGGTAGATGTCTATATAATAATAACTTATGATCCTTGGTGGGCCCATATTAGGCTAGTTAGATTGACAAGGAAAATACAAGAACCAACGCCACCCAAACAAGTTTGTGTACAAAGGATACATTAGGTATTTAGGGACTACCCATTCATTAGATGGGTGAGATCACGAGTACAAATCATTCATTTAGTACCACCTTGGAAACGTAGAGGGATGAGATCACTAGTATAAAGAGCACCACATGTGAAGTTTAACAGGTTCTAGGAAGTCCAAAAGTGAAGAATGTGGATGGATAGGGAAATATGTAGGGAAAAGGCCCCATAAAGGAATAATCACATGTTCAAATTACCTTTATAGGATAATACAGGAACAAGGGGTGCCACCATCAAAAATATAGTATAGGGGATTCCACCATCACAACAACATGTACAATGACATATAGGTGGGGATGGTGCTTTAGGTTTAGGGAGTGGGCTAGAGGGAGCATCTCATGTGAGGTCTATGAAATATTTGACATTGATTACCAGATTAAAATAGGAGATTAGTACTCATACTATAGAGATAACATGGTTACAAGATCAACAAGCCTAAGACATGACACAAATAGTCCAATGATCACTATAGGTACAACAATTATCAGTGCAATTGGCCATATAAAAAAGGAGTGTGATTAGGTGTAGATAGAGATGGATAACGTGAAATAAGAGAGAGACCAACTCAAAAAAGAGAGATATCATTAGGTTTTTATAGCACCAAAGGGATATGGGATGAATATGACATGGCATTTGGTCCACTCAGGTGAGGAGATAGATTATTGGCATCCGTTTTATGAGTAGGATGTTCCAGAGGACTAGAGATAACCATCTTACTTAGAGAGTCCTAGGAATATATCATTCCATGAGGTCATCTCTTAGATCATTTTCCAAAGGACTGTTTCCACCACCAAGGATGCCACTTCTTGGGCCACTACTTCCTAGAGATTTAGGGAGTTGGGTGGGGTAGAATATTTATTTAGATGATGAGGATTTTTGCAATGTATATATAATTTTTTTCTACTATTCATGATGTATATCGAGACACATGATTTTATATATGTATTCTAGCATTTATCGATATTTTTGATGTATACATAATGGACATATGGACACCATGATATGATTTTAAAATATACTTGTAGATGTTTATTAGTATAGGATGATGGTTTATTATATTATTTAGTTTTCATTCGTGTACGTTGACATATGATGATTTGTGAGGATGATGGTTTTTTATATTATTTAATTATGGATGATGTTGATGTAGATAGATAATGCATGTACTTATGATGATGTTATTGGACTATGATATGTTATGGTAGATGACATGATGTGATGTATGTTTCAATTCCTATATATAGTGATAGTGCACTAAGTCTTTTGGATGGTAGGAATGAAATTATGATGATTAGATGTGTTAGATGGTTAAAATTTGATGAGTATGTTTAGATAGATGGGATAGATTATTTATGATGATGAGGGGATAACATAAGATATGTGATGAGTTATGCTATCATTTTATGAGTCATATAGACAAGTAAACATGTTTTTGATATAACATTAGGTAGTATACCACACAATATTTAGTTGAAAATGAGATGTTTGTACCATAATTCATGTTGGAATGACTCAAAACCATCCTCATATCATTGGAGGATGATACCAATCTCATAGAAATATGGATAGACATGCTTGAAATGTTTTCCCCTAAGTGTTTGAGGGTACCCATTTCTATGGGTGATGCTAGAAACTAATGTTCATCACTTGTACTTTCCCAAGGTACTAGATAGTTGGTTTTCACCATTGGATGAATGATTAGGTGATGGTCAGAGACAATGAGATCATGGATTAAGTGTAGAACCATTTTAGGTACATGATGTTCATAAGTTGATCCAAATCATAATAATTCTAAGTGTATAAGTTGTAGGATCTTGATCCATACTTAGTGATGATAGCATGGTCCATGTTAGCTAGGCTCAAAATTTCCCTTCTTTTTATGCTCAACATTTGTGTTTCTTTTATTTTATTTGAGGGATACATTTCCAATCTCAAATTTTCTTAGCCAAAACTTCTTATTATATTGTTTGCATACCTTGTTTTGATATGATTTGATATGGTTAAGAGAATTGAGGCGTCTCTCATCTAGGAGTTCAATATAGGTGAAAGTGGTAATGGATCCCTTGGGTAAATACATAAACCAATTGAGGGTGTGTCTTCTTAAGATGTGTGGAAATAGGAATAACATATAGACAACACTATATGCCACCTATTAGAAAGCTATGTAGAATTATTTGACATGCTCCTTTGGATTACCTCTACTCTTATAATTTTCAAATTTTGGTGGTTTGAAATAGGGTGAAAAAGGAACTCAGAGTAGTTTGTGTAGACACAAAATCATGCACTTGGGTACATTTCTAGGTCCTAAGAACATACTTGCATTTACATGATTCCTAATTGAAAAAACTAGTAATTGATTACTGACTTTTGGCCTATTTTATGTCTTTCTTGATTTCTCTTTGGTCTTACACACCCTACAACCCAGTATGAACTTTATTTATTTATATTTCATGACTCTAGACACCAACTCCAAACCAAGATGCCAACGCCCAGGAGTCCTTGTCCCCGCCAAGTGCCCCATACATATTTCTATCTCACTCACTCTTTTTGGGATTCTTTTATCTTTTGGGCATCATATTTTCTTATGGATTGGCCTTCCAATTTTCAATTACAAAATTCAACCAAGGGAATCATATAAATACAAAGCTATATGACCAAAATAAGGGACCAAGCTCTAAGCATATATTATCATCACTTAAGGTTACATCCAAAGGCATCTAAGAGAATCAAAGGCATCCATCTAGATTTCATTAAAGGGACAAGGGACTAAATTTTATACATACACGCATGGGATGGGAAGTTCAATTTTTCCATCCACATATCTATTTACATTGCTACATATAGCTATCGACCACTATCACGTGAACTTGCACAAATGATTCCTAGGGCACAATTTTATCACACACGCATAAGAACTACATGGAGTCTGAGATGTTGGACAAAAATAAGTCATAATTCACTCAGTTGGGTGATTGCCGAGATCAATCTCACTCTCCATATTACATTTTTTCTTTTTGGGATTTGATGTAGTTTGAGGGTTTTGCAAGTCATCTTCTCTTTGTAGGTTACAAGAGAACTCTATGATCATAGTGTGACATACATGTGACCAAAAATGACTCAGCAATCACCTTGTGACACAAGGAAAAATAGGTTCCAACCTCTTACGCAGTCACATGTGCCCAATAAATGTCTCTAGTTCTTAGTTGTCCTCACCCCAGGCTAGAAACCCTATTCCTAACATATCCAACAACTCCTAAATTTATTGTGCATATTTGCGATGGCCTTCCCTTCCTGTTCATCAGTTTTCCCAGTTTGCATAGTCTCAGATCAAGTGCGAATCATATAAGTCTTTTTTTAATCTCTCTTACACTTAGGGTTTAATACTTCTTTAGCTTATTGCTTATCTCATATATATTTCATCAGTTGCTTAACATTTAGTTATCATACATGATTCTGCAATTAGGGTTTTAAAAATTCCATATTTGTTAAATCATTTGGTGAACCCATATTTGAATACTCTTGGATCCTCATTTTTATTCTCTTATGGCTCCTAAAAAATCCTTAAATTTATTTGAATGGCCCTACTTGAAATTCCTACCAATTGCAAGGATGTTCTTAAAAAAAGCCCTAGACACTATGTATCTCTATAGCAACATTTTGCCTTCACAAGTTAGTGCCATATTTGATTGTCTCTCCGATGACCCTATTCATCCTATTCCTCCATCCAGTCAAACCATATTTGAGTCAATTTGGGCTTTGCATTCTTTGTTTCAAGACAAAATTCAAGCTATGGAAACAATGATTACATCTCTTAAATCTGAAATTCAACATCTTAAGGATGTTTCTCAAGCCCATGCTTGTTATTCTTCTACATCTCATTCTCCTTTTATGTCTTCTACATGTTCTCATATTAGTGAACCCCAAGAATTTTTGCTCCCAACACTTCTCAAGTTTGATTTCAATGCTAAACAACAAGTTATTCTTCCGCAGCTCCTCACCCATAAATTAATCAACTTTCCATCTATTCATTTCTATCCTCCTTATTATATTGTAAAATATCAAGGTCATCCATATTGCCACTATCATCGAATCAATGGACATAATGAAAATGATTTATATGATCTTAAATGAAAAATTGGACACCTTAAGCATTATGGTATCATTTAATTTGCTACACACAATGCTGCTACATGTTCATCTCCAATTACTACATCCAAATGGGTTCCTAAATCTGATTCATATATGTATAATGAGCATCATGCCATCACTTATAATATTCCTTCTTCCATCACTCAAGTGCTTCCTATACACCCCACTCCAACTAAGCAACCACATCTAAAAATTGGTCTAAAACCTCCTCCTATCATGTCTTATACAAAATTATCAATCCAAAATAAGATAACACTATTCAATATCCCTTCCTATCCTACTCCACTTCCATTTCCAATTTATTTTTTCAAGAAATATATTCCTCAAATGATGGCCAAGACACATTTTCATATCCTCCACCATGGCATGGTCCTTATCACATCACCGCAAAGCTCTCCATTATTGACATACTTGGGGGCATCATAGATTCTCCCCTTACATTACTATCAAATGTCTCTATCATCTCACGCACTTGATGCTATGTCCTTACTGTCTAATATTTTCTAAGCATCAATAAAAATCCGTAATACACACTTTGTATCATTGCCATCCTATGATGAACTTTAGTTCCACGGTTCATACTCAAATGCCGAGGGTCTAAATTTGAAATGAACCTCATCTTCTTCTTCATGATCAATATTTCAAGCATCTCTTTCAAAACCATAACCATATGATGCACTCTAATTCTATGGTTCACACTTGACTGTTAAGGGCATACTACATCCATGAACCTCACACACTACACATTTTCATGTTCTACGCTTCATGATACATATTTCTAGAATTTTCTTCTCACACATCATACTGTCCTATCTTATAATCTATGCTCTATGCTTCATTGATCTATATTTCTATCACACATTTATCAAACCATTTATCGATGACACACTCTTATTCTATGGTTCATTCTTGATTGTCGAGGGGTATTTTATAAATGAACTTCATCTCATGCTCATCCACATCCACTCTGGGGACACACTGTTCTTATCACATACAATTTGTATACCATTCCATTTCACTCATTCATAGCATATTGCATATCTTGATTGCATCTATTATTTCTTGCTTATAATAGTTACATGTACACTTTTTTTCCCATGCTAGATGGATACTTAATATGTCAATATATCTTTTCTATACACAAAAACATGTTCACTTGTTCTATATTTGTGAATGTAGAATTATTACAGATCCTTACATGATACAAATGATACTTGGCATTATACCTCTTACCAATCCCACTGAGGCTCATGGGGGCATCTACATCTACTTTCTTACATACTATAGGTGATATTGTTTCATTTTATAATACTTCCTATTCTTACTAGCACACAAATTATTCCATTAATACATACACATTTTGACATACTTTTTGTATATTTCTAACATGCTAACAGGTGTTTCAAGTGTAACATTTTTCTTGCAGGAACAATTTGCCACCTTAGTTGTCTGATACTTTCCTTAATACAATTTTCCATTATTTTCTATTGTATGCTGTTGTTTTCAGGATTTTCCCTATGCCTTGCTTGATCATTAATTATACGCTTTTGAATGATTCGGCCTTGATTTTCTTGTGACATTGTGAGTGATGTCCCATGTGTGAAACCCAATTTTTGTGGTCTAATTTATCTACACTATTACTTGTTTACATTGTCTTCTATAGCATGTTTGTCACTTTTTCTACTAACACATATTTCTAGCCATATTGTTTACATGTTCCTTGGTTTCTACCATGCACATTCCCTCCCCCTGTAGGGAATCAATTTTAGATCAAATTCATGTCATTTCCTTTGCATTTTATACTCCTATCAATGTCACATGTGCACCAAATGAGAGGGGGCATACATTGGGTGAATTAGTCACCCCATACAATAGCTAAGAGCTTCTTTATAGGCACACACAATATAGGAACAAAAAAATCTACATCAATTTGGGTCCTCTCTTCAACACAAACACCAACACCTAGATACAAACACTAGCGCTTGGGAACTCCTAAAACGTTCTTGGGCACTTATGATCAGGGGCTAATTATAGTTACTTTCTAAGATAAATACAATTCATAGCAATTCACAGAGTAGTTTCACAGGATTAGGTGATGGCCTTAGAATACAAAATGCATGTAATCTTCTACTATTTATTTTTTAACACATAAAAAAATATGAAACAACACAAAACTAAACATGGGACATACCATCTATAGTAGTGCTTTTTTAGGAATCATTCATGGAAGGAGAGTAACACTAGACCTATCTCCCCAACACTCTTCTACCGTTGCATGAGATCACCCAAAAAACTCACACTTGGCATGAGATCAACCAAAAAAATCGTTCTTGGTGTGATATTACCCACAAAAATCACATTTGGCATGAGATCGCCCAAAAAAATCACTAGTATACAAAAATTTAGGATATTTTCTATCCTTTTCACTCTTCATGGATCAGGTGCACACTTTCCTTTTTACACATTTTCACAGAAGTTTACATACTTGTAATTTTTTTTTTCATATACACATATTTGAGTAATTCTTTGCTCTTATTTTGCAGGTCCATCCTTAATAAAAAATGAGAAGTAGCCCCACATCAAAAAACACAAGCAAATCAATAGGTACAACATGTTATAACTCATATGCTTCACCCCTAGGGTCACGTCCTATTTTTTAGCTTTCATGGTTCATTTTTAAGCCTCCAAGCTTTCACTTGTCTCCTTGGCATGCTATCACCATCACACTCTACATGGTTATAAAGTAAACATCTCTTATATGCTTTATGCTATCAAGTATTCACTCAAAAAAATAAAGTGGGGTCAAATGTAGACACAAAATCATGCACTTTGGTTACATTTCTAGGTCCTAAGAACATACTTGCATTTACATGATTCATAAGCAATAAAACTAGTAATTGACTGTTATCTTTTGGCCTATTTTATGTCTTTCTCGATTCACATTTGGTCTTACACACCCTACAACCCAATATGAACTTTATTTCTTTATCTTTCATGACTTTAGACACCAGCACTCAATTAGGACACTAGCACCCTCGTGCCCTTGTCCCCTATGGGCGCATTGACCTATTTCTATCTTACTCACTCTTTTGGGATTCTTTTATCTTTTAGGAATCATATTTTATTATGGGATGGCCTTCCAGCTCTCAATTACAAAATTATACCAAGGGAATCATATAAATACAAAGCTATGAGAAAAAATAAGGGACCAAACTCTAAGCATATATTATTATCACTTATGTTTGCATCCAAAGGTATCTAATAGCATCAAAGGCATCCATCTAGCTTTCATTCAAGGGAAAAATGAATGTATTTTTTGCATACACGCATACGAGGGTAAGTTCATTTTTCCATCTACACATCTATTTACATTTCTAAATCTATTTATTTCCCACCATCACATACACTTGCACAAGGGCTTGCTAGGGCACGATTATATCACACAAACACAAGAAATACATGGAGTCTGAGATGTATTTCAGTGCTAAGTCGTAAGTTCACTCAGTTGGGTGACCACTGGGGTTAGTTTGAATCCCCATATTTCATATTTTCTTTTTGGGAGTTGATGTAGTTTGATATTTTTACAGGTCATCTTCTCTTTGCAGGTTACATGTAAACTCTGTGATAATAGTATGACATACATATGACCAATAATGACCATCAATAATCACCTTATGACATAAGAAAAACTATGTTCCAAGCTCCTGTGTAGTCACAAGTTCCCAACAAAGGTCTCTAATTCCTAAGCGCCCTTACCCCAGGCTAGGCACCTTAATCTCTTAATATCTTACAAATCCTACATTTATTGTGCACATTGTAATGGTACGCCCTTCCTATTAATCAATTTTCTCAGTTTGCATAGTCCCAGATCGAGCGCGAATCAAGTAAGTATTTTTTCCTCTCTCTTACACTTAGGGTTTCATACTTCTTTAGCTTATTGCTTGTGTCATCTATATTTCAGCAATTTCTTAGTATTTATTTATCATACGCGAATCTGTAATTAGGGTTTTACAAATTTCATATTTATTAAATCATTTTGGTGTCCAATGGATAAGGTCACCTGTATTTAAATCTATACTTCTTATCACATGTCCTAGATTGTAACCCTTGTAAGGCCTCCTTCACCAGTTTCCAATCTTAATAAAATGATGAACTAATGATGGGTGTGTATGGAAGGACAAACCTAGCTTCATGATTATCTTTATCCAAGTTAGTATGATACTTTTTTTGTTCATATGACTTTTGTGGGTAAATTTTCTCATATGTATCAATATTTATTAAGAGGATAAAATGGCCACTTTCCAAGATATTTTATGGATTTAAATGCGCAAGTATTAGTTATGGTATCACTCCACTTGTCATTCTAGATTAGTTCTTCTTTTTCCAGTTCTTAAGTGGTTTAGAGATTCAGTAAAAATATTTAATCTATAAAATTAGTTGTTCCTTGTAGATGGTTTTCCTTATTTGGGATCATGTTGGCCAATGATATTGCAATGGTTATCAAGGTTGTAATTTGGTGGTAATTTATATCTAACATTGATAAGTTTTTAGAGAAGCTCATCACTATTCTTATATAGGTATTGGTTTAATTAGGATCCACCTTGTGAAATATAGAGATAGTCATTATGAATGTCTTGAAATTGTTCTTCATGATTTATAAATATGTCCTAATCATCATTTCAAACTCACTTATCAGTCCAAGGATTTAGGAGAGGATCATTATTGTGTTTTGTTGAGGCCTAGTCATACCCTATATCAAGTTTCACATGCCATTGGCTATTTTTTTATAGAATAATATTGTTTAGGAGGTGATGAGAATTTTGGATGTGAGATGAAGTGTTGATATACATGAAAAATGAGAGAAATATTGGTTAATAATTTGCTTTGATATGAGCTAAGTAATAAACTGTAAAAGTTATATTTTTTTTAAGGTTAATTGTTGATGAAAAATGGTATAGATGACCCTAGGATTGATGATGTTGATTTTTTTGATAGGTTATTTTATAGATGGATTGATAATAGGTTGGGTGATAACTTTATTATATAGGTTCTTAATAAATATTTTTAAGGGATGAGATGGATGATTTGGATTTGGATTTGGAGTTGGATTTGGATTTGGAAGATGAGAAGAAAAGGTAGATGAGAGTTATGATTAGGATATATAAACTAGAATAGATAAGGTTAAAAGGTTGTGGTGTTTAATATTTTGGATGATATAAAAAACTTATACTAATGTTGTATAACAATAAAAAATGGTAAGATGATTGGATTAGTTGGATGGACAATTAATAAGTGAAAAGACTGTGATTAGAAGCAGATGGATTATGGATAAGTGATTGAAAGTGGAGAATTAGGGTTTTGAGATGAATACAATAAGGTGAGTTTGATTTTAGTAAATGAGATTAGGTGATGAATAGATGATGATTAAGGTTGATTGTGTTTGTATTAAGGTTATGTGTGAGGTATACAAACACACTAGTTGCTTACAAAACACAAACAATATCATGCAAGCCACAATCCCTATGCTAGTAGTAAATGGATGTGCAACATGAATATTAGCCCATATATATACCTCATGTAAAGTGGTGACTAGATTATTCCCCTAACCATCAATTTATGTGGTACACAGTGAGTGTCTTCATGAGTATTGTGCTCTATGCAATATTAATTGTTTCTGACTGAAAGGTTTTAAGAATAAGCTAAACAATGATCGCTAGGTGTGTAACCTATATACCTTGCAATACATGGGGCCCAAGTAATATTGCAAGGATGTTGTATGGGGCATGGGTATTGAAATATGGAAGTACCCCACTTCATGTATCCTTTAAAATGGGTTGGTCCTTAACCATATAACAAAAAATCTCCTTGAATTTATATACCTCGTTGGAACACGATGCATGTATTTGTATACAGTGATGAAATCCATGTCACAAGAATCCTAGAGACTATAATAAGTGTGTAGGGATAAATTCCACATCACATTACCGCTAAAAAGAAAAGAGGGATTCTAGGATTATTTTTTATCCCTAAGATCACCAAGTGATGCAAGGGGAGAACATACACAACCTATTTCCAAGTTATGCACACACGCAATAAACATGATACAATAATATAATAAAAAAAGAGTGAGATACAATAAAATATTGTTTTTATATTGGCTCATGGGCTAATTGGTGCTGTAAAATATACAGTTAGTAATTTTTGATTTAAACTAGTTCTTAGAAAAGTAATAAAAATTAACACAATCACAAAAATGACATTACACAGTCTAAATATAATGATCCCAAAAGTGAAAATGACATGGTTAGTAGCTAAAATTATGTGACCACTCACACAGACAAAACTACTAAAAAACATGGTTTATGAAAAAATGACGTGGTTAGTAGTTAAAATGACATGGTTAGATAAAAAATGATGTTAGGGGTTTTAAGCCAAAAATAGAAAATTAGATTATGAAACTGATATTTTTTTAGATAATGTGATATACAATGGTTACAAAGTGACTTAGATGTCTATAACATGATGCAAATTTAAGAAAATAGATTATTATATCTCCTTTCTAAAAAAATGACAAATTTAGAATAAAAAATGATGTGGTTTGTTTCAAAAATGTTATAGTCTATATGATAACGATGTGATTGGAGTAAAAAATGATGCGGTCCATATTGAAAATGGAAATCACATGTGTCCTATATATAATTCACAAAAATGATGAGGTCTCCAAAAAATAACGTTACTAGTCACGAAAATGATGTTATTAGTCACGGTAATGATGTTATTAGTCTCAATAACGATGTTATAAGCTGTGAAAATGATTCTTGATGGTGAACATATAAACATCACGAAAAATTAAAAATTTCTCCAAGTTTTTCATCCTTTAGATTTTTATTTCTTAATGGCTTGTAATTAAAGTCCTACCAGTGAGAAATAAATGTTTAAGTGTGTGTAGGATTCCCACCCAACGTGCCTAAATATGTAGAATTTTATCTCAAATCATGCATGCTAGAAGCCATGAAAATGATTATAACTCCTATCCTAGAGATAAATAACACATATTCAATTGGGAAAATGAAGAAAAAACGAGATCAAGATAATTAACATTGGAAGAGTGATTAGCTCACTTTACCTTGATGAAAATTTTCTTCTTGGTTGGAATAGATATGCCCAAGATTTCTTGATGGATTCTTATAGATGGCTCCCAAGTCTAGTCGTACTTCATTGTTGGATGTAAGATGGATCTCAAGGAGGAAAGAGTTTGGTTAAGATTCTCCAAGTTGATAGTAGAAAATGTTTTGCATGCACACTTACAAGATGGTTTCCATGGAGGGGTGGATGAATTTATATAATAATGAAGGGTTGATATTGATCCATGTAGGATAGAGATCAGTTGTTGAGAAGGGATAAGAGGATGGGAGATTCTACATTAAGGGAGTTTCCCTGAATTTTTAATTGATGGAAGGTGGTAAAACTAGGAAAGTTAAAGATTTAGAGAAATCTAGAAGGTGGTAGAAGGAGAGGTTAGATTAAGCTTAGAAGGTTATATATATTAGTGATTAATGAGGGGTTGATGAGGGTAGTTAGTAGGAGAGGCTAGTTAGTTGGTGGGTAGGTAGGCTAGGGAATATTAAATTCCCAAAATATGCATGATTTTTAATTAGTTGTTAAGTGAGAGATTAATTAATATATTAGTGAGATGGGATAAGGGGTAAGGATATCATGTAGGTTGAAATATTAGTGATGCTAAGAGGTAGTAATTATTGAAATTAGTAATGAATAAGTTTAAATGTATAAAAAATTCACATAAGAGAAGGGGATGGATGTAAAATAATGTTTAAGACTCAAGAAGGATTGTATACGTGGATTGTGATGTTGTTTGTATTAAGAAATGCATCGAGTAATTTCATGAGGTTGATGAATCAAATTTTGAAACCATTTTTTAGGAAATTTTGTGATCATGTACCGTGATGATATTCTAATTTTTAATAAAACACGTGAAGAGATAATGCTACATATTATTCAAGTGTTGTAGAGATTACAGGAAGAAAAGTTATTAATCAATATTAAGAAGAATATTTTCAGGTATGAGGAATTGGTACATCTGAAGGAGGATTACATATGGACCCTAAATAAATTCACAAAAATGTGGCATTTGTTGGACTATTTTGTGAAAGAAGGATTATTTTTCAGAGGGCAATTATGTTGGGAATACGGGACTGTGAAATAGTGTTATGATTTAATAACAAAAAAAATGATGCATATAGGATCTAAACAATTCCCCAAAAAATCTACAGTAGTGAAAGTATAAACTAGAATAATCTAAATCACACAAAAGTACACACACATAACAAACATGTACCGTGGTTCACCCAATGTGGGCTACGTCCACCAAAGATAAAGATCTCATATATATATATATACATATACATATATATATACATATATATATATATATATACATATATATATATATATATATATATATATATATATAATATAACAAGAGATTACAAACCAACTCTCCTGCACAAGAGTACATGTATCTCTATAAGAGTATCTCCTCCTCCTAGATCTCCAACTGGATCTGCTTGAGTACACTAATCTGTGTATCCATACCACAACTTGTGTCTCCTCCAGATGTCTAACCGGATCTACCTGAGTTCACTACAACCGTGCCTCTCAAACATAACGAAGCTACCCTACATATGCCACTATGTAGCCAAGCTCTCACTATATTGTGAATCTGCAAACAAGACCTCTAGAAATATCTACCAATGTGCAACCCTAACGATGCACCAAGAAATAAGTCTCTCCTCCATCAACTGCAACAAACTACAAACATGAAGACAACTTCCTCTACCATGCTAGATTCATATGGATCAACAATACAACATGATCTCATGGATCGGCAATACAAGATCTCACAACATGTGGATCTACAAGAATGAACAATAACAAGATCTCACAAAAACCTGTGGATCTAACGAGAAGAAACCCTAAGTGCTTTACATACTATGCAAGCCATTACATGAGACTAAACAATACAAAGGAAATACCGTAGAAGATAATACCATCTTCTCACCAATAGTGTACCTGCACTTTCCTTCTGTTTAGCTTCTCTCCATGAAAGCTCTTGTCTTCATGTAATCTGATTTTTCTTCTTGTTCTTCTTCATCCTTTCAACCAAGGATTATGATCTTCTTCTCATCAACACATCTAACCCTCTCTAACCCTAGTTTTCTAGCTTATATAAGCTTAGACAAACTTAGGGCAACTTAGCCATGAAATAACATCCAATAGATTTGCTTTAAAATAAAAATAATATTAAAACCCGTAAATTAAAAATAAACTGCTTTACACAGGTAACCGGCACCGGTTAGACCTAACCATGGCCAGTTCCTCCTTTTCCTAACCAACGTCGATCCCACTATAACTGATGCCGGTTACTGTATTTCTAGTCACTTTCCATTGCATGCTAAATGTGAAGCAATCTAGCTCCACAACTTAACAATCTCCCACTTGGAGATAAATTGCTAAACCTTTGTACCTGTACCTGTATATCATTGTCCTCAACACACCATGGAGACCATCTATTCTTTCCTTCAACAATTCTCTCAAAGAAAAATAAAACCAGGAAGATCAAACCATCTTCTCAAACCAAGAAGACAAAACCATGACTTACCAAACCTGCACAAAGCTACAAATGATCCGTGACACCAAGCCTCAAGCTCCCACTGAATCGTAACACCATACCAATTGTTGGTATCAGAAAAACAAGCCAAATTAACTCCTCATGCAACAAGCCATCATGACTAACACACCTACAAGAACTCCCACTCAAACTGAAGTTCTGAGCCTCAATCACATCCATAGCCATACCTGTAAAACTAACCATGTTTTCCATCCATCTATCCTTGTCTACATGCAACCACCAATGCAACTAACAAAGACAAGTCAAACTGGAATATGTGAAATAAAAACAAGATTCTGGGTAAAGACAACCCAAATGAGTTCTACCTACAACAGTGGGTGATCAATCCACAAACTTGCATAACTCAAAGAATCCAAACACTGCAATCTACAAATCTAACCCTGCATAAACAACTAGCATGTCCAAGAAAATAATTTGTAGATAACATCTCTCAAGGAGTAACATAGTAATCAAGAGGAAATAAAAACATCCCCTACTCATGCTCAAAGCATCCATGTGCAAATCAAACATCTACATCATCATAGACTCATAAAATTGAATCTATCTAACATGTACAAAATCACCATGTACAACCATTCTTATCACCAGCTCTCCAGAAGCTCCAAGTCTACCACTAACTAAATTCAAAGCCAAATATGAATCCTATGCTCATCAATGTCAATAAAAAACATCCATGCGAAACCATGCCACTAATACCAAGTGCAAGTACCATCAAACATGACATCAACATACTCTACAAAAACCAACCAAGATGAAAGCAAAAAAAAAGGGCACCATCTAAAAATGGTAAAAAAACACTGCTGTCAAACCTGTGACCAAACTGACCACAGTTTCCCCTAACCGAGCACGGTCAACTCCTTACCAACCATGGTTACCAGATGACTGACCACGATTAACCTTAATCGACACCGGTCTCTGTAACAGTAAGATTTTCTCCTTTTTCACCCTTCAAACTTTGAAAATTTCTCTATCATCTAAAACCAGCTGAATCTACCATCAATTGTCATCCCTAAGGAATATTTAGGCACCAGAAAATAAACTAGAAGTGACATCACAAAGCAATAAACTCAAAATAACTGCAAATCCATGACTGCCCTCCAAAACCAACTTGTGCCTCCTGCAACTCTGAATAGTTGCAATCTCCTCTCACTCTACATGTGCATCATGTATCCAATCCTATAATGCCAACAACCATGGATTGCTCTCACCGAACACAAAATCCCTAGCACTGCCTCTAACACCAAGCTCAAAAGCTAATATTTCAGTGAGAAATCAAACCAGATGAAAGAACTATAAAATTGATTTCCTTTCTTCTCTAAGAATACTTCTACATCACATAAGTTTGGAATTCTTGTGAAGTAGGTGAATCACCTTCTTTCCATCCGTATGTACTCAACATCTCTTGTTACTTACAACTATGTCTAACCATGAATTTTCATTGAGGATCTCATCCTTAGATTAGAAACCCTTGCTCTCATCCACACAACTAGGAAATAAAATTCAAACAACACCAAGAAAACAATGTGTAAATTTGTGCACACAATCCAAACATAATATCAGTTGCTCCAAACGAAAGAAATAAAACATAAACCATATAGAGATACATGAATCAAATTCTCAATGGACTAACTGACCCAACTCCATCCTCTTTCTAATCCAAACCATGAAGTGATCTACATTGTCTCTGCCATGTACACTCTGTGCAAGAAACTTGATCCTCTAAACCAGGAAAAAGAATCATCTGCCCTCTCTTACTGCAAAAAACCCTGTACAGATAAGTTGCCACAAAGACCAACCACAATCATCCCCTAACCAACCATGGTTAGCCAACCAGTATCGGTTCCTTTGTGACTGACCTCAATTCTCAGACTGATGTCAATGCTGCTGGAACAAACCCAATGCCACACAATTTGGCATAGCACACCACACCAGGTGCTTACTTCGACCAAAGCCGATAGTTGAGTTGAGCTAGTCATTTCAAGAAGCATCTAAATCTCATACAAAAACAATACAACAAATCCATGCAATAAGTTGCATCAAGATGAAAAACATCACCTTACCAGCACCAAGATACTCAACCGCATCTTCAACTGAAGTACATGATTCTCTGATGGAAGCCCCATCTTCGTTCAGTGCTACTGCCTCTCTACCAAAGCCCGTGCATCTAACTGCACCAAGAATTCATACCTGTTCCTTTTATCTGTCTAGATCTGCAATCCAAAACCATGCATGTGTAATTAAACCATACACTCAACAAACAAGATACATTCCATACATCTCTTCATTTCTTCAGATCTGTGATTTTTTGTTTATAAGCAGGCTGCTCAGTAACTGACCACACTCACCCTATAACTGACCACGGTCTCACCCTAATGATGTCGGTTGCCACTTAATTGATGCCGGTCACTGTGTTCTCCAACAACCTTACATTTCCAGCTCTCACTTGAGATTCAATCTCTTCCTACGATTTTCACATCAGGAAAAATAAACCCTGCTCTCATACATGTTATTAATAACTACTAACAAAACCATGAAGCAAAACCTTGCTCTGAAAAACTAAATCCATCACTCTGATACTAGTTGTTGGGAATATGAGACTATAGAATAGTGCTATGATTTAATAAAAAATAAAATCATGCACACAGGATCTAAACAATTCCCCAAAAAATCTACAGCAGTGGAAGTATAAACTAGAATAATCCAAATCACAAAAAAGTACACACACATAACAAACATGTACCGTGGTTCACCCAATGTACACTACGTCCACCAAAGATAAAGATCTCATATATATATATATATATATATATATATATATATAATATAACAAGAGATTACAAACCAAATCTTCTACACAAGAGTACATGTATCTCTATAAGAGTATCTCCTCCTCCCAGATCTCCAACTAGATCTTCCTGAGTACACTAAACCATGTCTCCATACCACCACTTGTGTTTCCTCCAGATCTCTAACCGGATATACCTGAGTGCACTATAACCGTGCCTCTCAAACATAACCAGATCTCACATACCTGAAGCTACCCTGCATCTGCCATTGTGCAGCCAAGATCTCACTGTATTGTGAATCTGCAAACAAGACCTCTAGAAAGATATACCAATGTGTAACCCTAACCATGCACCAAGAAGTAAGTCTCTCCTCAATCAACTGCAACAAATTGCAAACATGAAGACAACTTCCTCTACCATGCTAGATTCCTATGGATCAACAATACAACACGATCTCATGGATCTGTAATACAAGATCTCACAACATCTGGATCTATAAGAATGAGAAATAACAAGATCTCACAACAGCCTATGGATATAACGAGAAGAAACCCTAAGTGCTTTGCATACTATGCAAGCCATTACATGAGACTAAACGATACAAAGGAAATACAGTCAAAGATAATACCATCTTCTCACCAATAGTGTACTTGCACTTTCCTTTTGTTCAGCTTCTCTCCATGAAAGATCTTGTCTTCATGTAATCTAATACTACTTCTTCTTCTTCTTCTTATTCATCCTTTCAACCAAGGATTATTCTCTTCTTCTCATCAACACATCTAACCCTCTCTAACCCTAGTTTTCTAGCTTATATAAGCTTAAACAAACTTAGGGAAACTTAGCCATGAAATTACATCCAATAGATTTGATTTAAAACAAAAACAATATTAAAACCCGTGACTTAAAAATAAAGTGCTTCACACAGGTAACCGGCACCGGTTAGACCTAATCGTGGCTGGTTCCTCCTTTTCCTAACTAACGTCGGTCCCACTGTAACCGATGCCAGTTACTGTATTTCTAGTCACTTTCCATTTCATGCTAACTATGAAGTAATCTAGCTTCACAACCTAACAAATTATGCATCATGAGGGGGTTAATGTGGCAAAACTTGGTAAAATATAAACATTACATAGGATTAGATGAGAATTATGGCTTGAAAATCTTAGTGTAGATAGAAGACAATTAATTTTGGCCATGAATGAGTGTGGATGTGCATAAATTTGTATAAGAATGCCATGTTTGTCAATTGGCTAAAGGAATATCTTTGAATGCTAGTTTGTATCAACCTTTTCCCATTTTGGAGATGCCTTGGGGAGACATAAGCATGGATGTTTTTTGGGTTTTTCCATAACATAGATCGGAATATATTCCATTTTTTAGTAGTGGATAGGTCCTCAAAGTTGGAACATTCCATTTCACCTAGGAGTGTTTTTAAGGTATGTAGTTTTCATGGGTTGGCTAGCTTTCATTGTAAATTTATCAAAAAATTTAATGGTCACATTGATTACAAAGGCCATTAGATGAGATAGGAAACTTTTTTGGAGCACATGTGCAGAAATGAAATTTTCAGAGTTGAATAAAAGAATAATATTAGTAGTTAGTGTTGGCATTACCTGATTTTGAAAAAGTGTTTTAGGTTATGTGTGATGTTAGTGGCATAGTCATTGTTATAGTATTAAGTAAAGATGATACACCTGTCAAATATTTTAGTGAAAAGTTGAATTATGCAAGGAGGAAGTATAGTGTCTATGATAAATATTTCTACACAATTATGTAAATTGGAAAAGTGGAGACACTGCCTATTTACTAAAGAGTTTGTATTGTACATGGGCTAATGGGAAATAAAATTTGTTAAAGCCATGGAAATTTTAATTAGAGACACATGAAATGGGTTGAGCACCTGTAAGGATACAAATTTGTGTTGAAGCATAGAAGTGGGAAATTGAACAAGGTGGTTGATGCAATCAGTAGGTGTAGTTATTTGTTGAAAAATATGAGAATAGAAGTTATGGGCTTTAAAGTGATCAAATAACTATATGCGCAACATGAAGATATTAGAGAAGCATGCAAAAAAACCCGCAAGTTTGAAAGTTACAACATTGCCTATTTGATGATATGAGAACAATTATTATTTTTTACTTTTTGAATCTATCAAATAATACATGGATATTGGCATATAAAAATCATACCATCATGGTTTTTCCTTAACATAGTGAGTTATTTTCTAGGCTACACTAATAAGGTTGCTAATGATTAAAAAGTGGAAAATTGATGCAACCCTGTGACAAAATCCCCCTATCATCATCATTTTTTTCCATCATCAAATCTCAACCAACGAATCTATAAAAAAAAACACTAACTAACATTCATCTAAGGTAACCCATCTCTATCTATCATCCACCCTAACTCCATATCCTCATCTTACCCATCAAATATTTCCCATCCATATCTTTATCCTTACTAACAAAATAATCACTCGTCATATTATCTTATCTATCTTGATAATCATCACATCATAAAATCCTATAAATATCAAACACATCTCTAGCATCCTCCAAATCCAATTAACTATCCAAAATCCTATTTTTCTGCTATAATCTAACAATCGATTAAATCCATCCTTTACTCAATCCATCGATATATCAATCATCCAATTATTAATAAATCAATCGTCCAACCACTATCTATCAAACTACAAATTCATTGAACCATCTACCAATAATTCTATTTATCTATTAATCAAATAATCCAACAACTAGTATATCTATCTATATCTCAATCAAGTAATCAAAAATCATACACCTCGCTCCCTTTCATATAATGTTGACTAGGGCACCTATCAATCAAATAACATATCTATTAATAGAGAAAACAAGTTATCTCTCTATCTCTTTATTGTTCTATCAAGCTCTCTATCGATCTCTCTACCAACTTCTTTATCAAACTATCTATCAATCAAACACTCAATCTATCTAGCTCATTGATATTTACCAGAGGGGGATTAAAGCCTAGGAAAAATAGGCAAATTACTAGGTTTCCCTAATTTTGGGGGCACTAATTTATTTTAGAATTGTTATAAAATTATATTAAGAGTATGATATTTAGGAGGCCTCAAATATTTATGCAATTATGTTTGTTGTAGTATTCCTAAATTTAATTCATACTCATGTATTTTCATACTTTGTATTGTTTTGAAGTATTAAAAGTGTTTTGGGAGGAGAGATCAAGAAAGGTAGATATGTAAGGAACCTTGGAAAAATAGCTGGGAACTATATGAGACAAGGATGATTATGATAAACTATATGATAGAGAATTAACTAGGGATTTTAGGTAGTAATAGCTACAAATAAATTTATTAACAAATTATTCTTGGATGGTAGAAGCATAACATATGAAGTAATAAAATATTTGGTCATTGATGAGTTGTGTAAATATCCTTATAAATAACTCATATTTTGTACTTTTGTTAAGCCATTGTAGCTATGTCCTTGTATTTCCCAGTAACACTACTAAACATTATCATCACAACCATGTAACTTATGACATAATTACTGATTAATATAGTTATAACTAGTTATCTTTATTTTGTGGTATTTTGTGTGTGCATTTAATCTTATGATTGTAATAAGATGTTTGAATGACGATATGTATAATGCCAATATTGTTTGTAAGTAAATTTCTATATGCAACAACTCGTATGTAGCAAAGGAACCATCCTCAACAACTCATCTGCAACAAAGGACCTATCCATAAGAACCTGTCTGCAGCTAAAGGGAATCACCTACAACAAAGAAGCTATGTTATGAAGATCTCTTGTAACATGAAGAATGAAACTCAAGTCTGTACATGTTTTTGGAGAAGTTACAACTAGAACATTAAGAACTGGGAGATAAATCAACCATGGATATGATTATTCATTGCAAAGAAATGATTGATCAAGTTTACATGTGAATAAAATAACTGGTCAATTAAATGAACACCTCTTATTAGTTTAGTTGTATGTGTTAAATATCTTGTTGTTTTGTTTGAGATATTCCACATGTTCTACCGAAGATATTTTACTTAGTTTGTTAAACTCCTAGTTGAACTCTTCTTCTCATGTTTTGTTGTAAATGAGAAGTGTAAAATAAAAGGGTTAATGTTGGAAATATATCTAGAAGAGACAACAAATAGAGAATAGAAGATACATATATATACAAAGATTGCTTTGTTCCTAGATGTAATATTCATGCCAATTCAATACAAGATTTGAGTTCTACCTATTATCCTTTACTACAAGATTTAGGAGGGGTTAACACCCAAGGTAGGGTCCACTTGTGGTTTGCTAAACCCCTTCATAGTTTTGCTGCTCCGTTTCATTGCATGATTAGAATAGGAAAAAAATTATCTTCTTTATCTGCATTCTGAATTTTAAAGCTTTGTCTTAGTCATAGTGATTAGAAACCATTTTATTTCAGTTCTAAGTTTTGTTTACTTTCAAACATTATTCTTTCAAAGCATTGTTCTTTCAAGTATTGTAGTGACAATTATTTCTTTCCATACCTCCTAAATTCTCTGTAACTGTACATATAACATTGATTTTATTTAAAGTTTATGTCCCTTGGTTTGATGATTAAATTACCGTGAATTAATGAACAACATATTTATTACTGCAAGTTAATTTGCACCACCATTTTGGCGCCATTGCCAGGGGATACTACCAAGTTATAGGGTTTTGAGAGGTTTTACATTGCTTAGAAAAAAATTAGGTTTAGAAAATTCCACCTCCAACCTCCCACTAATGTATGTTGATTGAGTTGGGTTAATTGATGCATACACCATCCATGAGATGTCCATGGTAGATTCTTACCGAATCCACAAATAACACATGTTACTTCATCTGATTATGAAGAAAATACATCTTCCTCTATACAAGGTTTGATATTAGAAGTTCTCCCTCCAAGTGAGACTTCTGAGGCTTATCCTGAACAACCTATCATGGAAAAATAAGTGAAGCAAAATTTTGAAGAAGGGGAAACTACATTTGAGTTCCCAATCTCCAATAACAATCAACATGTTGTAATGAAGAATATATCTCCATCAGCCCTTTCTAATTTCCACGGATCCATAATTGAATACCTAGACACTTTCTTTTTTGATTTTACATTTTATGCAGGATCTATGATTATATAACTAATGCACACAAGATGAAGCTATTTCCTGCTATACTCAAGGATGCAACGTTGAGATGGTTTATGGGCCTAGGAAGAGATGCTATGACTACTTGACAACAGATAAAGGAAAATTTTCTCACTAAGTACCAAGACTACTACATGCCAATTAACATAGGAGTGGATGAACTCTTCAGGATGACACAAAAGGAAGATGAGCCACTAGAATATTACCTAAAAATGTTCTTATTTAGTTTTTATAAGTCAAGACACATAAGGTTACCTTATGAGTCTCTCAAATTAATCTTCTTAAAGGGACTCAGTGATGAGGATATGGACACTTTGGACCTGATAGGGGAAAGAGACATTTAAAAAGATACCTATGATGAGATTTGTGAAGACCGTAGGAAATAATCCAAAGAAACCATGAAGAGAATCAGAAGTGCTAGATCAAAGGGTGGATCAACTACTAAAGGAATTGAGGATATATCTAAATCAAAGATTGTAAAAATGTTCAAGAACATGAAACATGAGATAGTAAATGCCATGGCTACCTAACTTGATGCTTTACATGCTAAGAAGAAAAGAGAAGATGCATATGCAAAAATTACAGAGTTTTCTTATGCATGCAGAAGAAAGAAATTTGATTACAAATGAAGAGGATTAGAAAACATTATAAAAGATAAGTAGGGTGCACATGAATTAGAGATGATATAAAAAAAGGATGGGAAAGTATTCTACATTTCTCAAAGAAATCCTTGGCCACCAAGACAAGGAGGTATATCGTAAGATCCAATAGCATCTTTTCAAAATTGGGATAATAATCCTGTTGGCGAGAAAATTTGTTGGGTGGACAAATCTATGGGTTTCTTACCAAAGCTCTGGGAATCGAAGTCCATCTATTTGTACGTTGCAGCCTCCATGTTCATATAAGCGTGATGAAATGGGTTTCTCTGGTGGCCTTTTGACCAAGAATCTAACAAGGGAACTACATTGACCATACAGAAAAAGCTTGCTGCTACCCACAAGAGAATACTTTTCTTGGAGAGTGGGAGAGGGAGTGAGAAAAGGAGTGAAGGAGAATTAATGTTGTAGGTAGAATATCAGATTCCATGCACACACTAATTAGAAATTACCAACACACATTTATAAGAATGAAAACAAAAAAAGCCTTGATGCTACTGGCTAGAGGAAACCATGCATACAAAGATGCACACATTCATATGCCTTGGAAAAATGAAACTTCTTCCTTTATTAACATCTCAAAAAGGTTGTACATAACATGAGAATGGATGAAAATATGGAGGGGAGAAGTGGAAGATTTGGCTAACTCTTTGCTCTTTCACAAGAATTTTTTTCTCTCATGAACTCACAAAATTTGCAACCCCTTAGAAATGATAATCCTTTTCCTTTTATAAGAAGAGAAAGACGACTCTTCATCTACCCCCTAACGAATATTCATATGTATTCGTACATAACTTGAAACTTTTTGACCTTCTTAGGAAAACATCAAGTCCCTTTTTATAACATAAAGATGAATTATTACATTAGAAATATAAAGTTAATTTTTAATTACATTGAAGACATATGAAAAAGTACATCCCCATTGAAGAATTATAACATTGAAGAGAGAGAAAGTTAGGGGGGATGTAAGAGAAGAGAGAGAGTGAGAGAGAGAGAGAGGAAGAATCATGCTGAAGAAGAAGCTGATCCTATTGACTTGATCTTTCTACTCGTCCGATCTCCGTCCTGTGTCTTTAGAAAGATCTCAAATCCCTTAAATTATTTTTTGAATTGAGCCGCAACAGATGTCACCCTTTAGCATGAGTGTATACACACATAGCTTAGAGTTTCCAACTCCAACCATTTGAAACACTGTTGATGTTTCTACACTTTTCAAACCAAGATGAATGATTTTCTGCAACACTTGCCATACTGCTATGTTGATTTGAACATCTTGATGGAATGCACACCATGAATATTTTGACGACATTGATCACAAACTCCACCTCACACAGACAAATTGAAACATGAAATGAGTGTCGAAAAACACTACAGAGATCCATGTGAGTGAATCACCATCACCAATCCTCAACATACTTAGACGAGAGAGATTGCATTGGATTTACCCCTATGAATTTGAAGTGTCATTTTTCCTTGAACACTTACTATGTTTAGAAAAGGCAACTTACTATTTTTAGTAAGTGTTAGCATTTTCACCTTTCTATGGACTCCAACTAGTGATGTTGACCTGAGTGGTTATCCCTCTGTGCACTCCATCTATGCGAAAAATATTTTTTGGAATGACTTACTATTAATAGTAAGTGCCTAACTTACTATTTTTAGTAAATAATGATTTTTAATCTTTTTTTACTGCCACCAATGAAGATTAGCTTGATGATTTCCCTTGTGTACACTGCTCTTTCCTTGACTTTTCTAAATGACTTACTATTTATAGCTATTCATATAGGGAACTTACTATTTTTAGTAAGTGATGTTTTTGCTATTTCTGGCACTAGTGTTCACCTGATTATCCTTTGTGCACCACTGTCTTCACCACAAATTCTTTTGGTGATGAACTTACCCAAATTGGCAGCCACTCATGTAGGAAGGCTTACTATTTTTTGAAAGTGGGTCTTTGGTGCTCGGTTCATGAAAAATCAAATGTTTTCAATATGGGTTTTATCTGAATAGTGCTCCTATGCAATTTTAACTTTATCCGATGATGGAAATGAGAGATTTTAAAATTTAAATTTTTATGGTAGAGAAACAAGGGTTTGCTAGCCATAAAAAAATTGGGATGTGTATGGAAAAAAATTCTCTAGGATCTTCTTGGCACCTAGAAAACTAAATGTTTGCAAAAAATAACATCTCAATTTGTTTTGTATTTTGTGAGATATGATCGAATTTGTCTCCACGGACTTCAAGGTTTTCAGGTAAAAATATTTGTTTCTTATTTATTTGAATATGTTATTTATGTGTTTTTATTGTTTTAGATCTTGTAATTCTTCATGAAATTGTTTGAAAACAAAAATGGTGGTTAAAATCTCTGAAGAAAATTTTCCAGCATCTAACAACATCTAGAGGTATGGGGGGATGAGAAATGGCAAAAATGGCTAAGTGCTTGATATTTATAGGCTGCATATAGAAGGAGGAAGGGTGGGGCACATTTTTATTCCCATAATTTATCTTTGAAAAGGTAAAAATGGGACATAAAAATGTGCCTTTCTCTCAGCTAAGGACAAGTGACACATGTTCATTTGTTATGTAAGGTTAGCAGAGGGGGCTAAAACAAAGAACTTGGGAGCTAGGAGATGGTCGCATGTGTGACTTGAAGGCATAAAAGGAGGTGGGGTCAATTTTCATGTACCTGATTTACCCTTGAAAAAGGGAAAAAGGGTGTAAGAAAATTCTCGCTGCTCCGGTGAAGGCCAAGTGTCACACGTGCGAGGGGTAGGTAGGTGTGCAGGTCAAACTAGTCAACGAGCGCTGGAAGGTGAGTTAAAGGTCATATTGAGTGACTTGGGGACTGAAAAAGGGTGGGGAAAATTTTCGTGTGCACCTTATTTCCCTTTGAAAAGATGTAAATGGGACATGAAAATGAACCTTCACCATAATTTTCCATGTGTCTAGGTGCAAAATTGGTTGAGTGCTGGAAAGCGTACCTTGGGAGCCAACTTGCGAAGATCATTTCTAGAGCTCATGGATGAGTTTTTGGGTGATAATTTATATGATTTAACATGAAAAAGGAATTTTGAGAATATTAGGGAGGGTAATAAGTATTTAATATGACTGAAACACATTCAAAATTCCCCTTTTTACTCGGGACCACTAGTTGTGCGCTAGAAGAATGAGTTGCCTAGAATAATGTATATAGTTTCAAGAAGTGCCATCTTTTCCACCATGTAGAGAATTGAAAATTATTTTTATAGGTAATTTTTTTGGATTTTAAATATCTATGGAGCTCCCAAAATATTTCTTGGAAGTTTAGGTCCTATTTTGCGGTGCATGCTCCTTTAGGCTTCAAAAAACCCGTTTTCACTGAGTTGATTCCAAAATCTCGGAAAGTTCCCGAAATATTCAAAAATAAAATTCCTTGATGTTTTTTAGCACTTGAATACTCCTCCGTGATGATGTTTTATCCTTTTGATTCAATCTATGGGGATGGTGTACTAGTCATAGGAAGGATGATGATAACCCTTCCCAAAATGGCTCAAAATTTCATTGTTGAACACTTTCCTCCAGAAGTTCCTTGAATGATTTTTTCTTCCTAAATCACCTAGGCGGATACATGAAAATAACTTAGGGGTCAATTTGACAACATTATAGGACTAGTAATATGGATGGAACTGACCTGGGTGGTGTCTTAAGAAGGTATGACTTTCAAAGTTTTCAACAATGTGGTATAATTGTCTTGTTTTCTAGTGAATTTTGCCCTTGGAAAAACATAGGACAATAGCCAGATCTAGCTTGGGGATAGGTTATGGAATGAGAATAGTGAGGAAATGAAATGATAAATCTTAGAATCTCAATTTACAATATGTTGAACAATGCCTTAACCATTGGGATTTAAAACACACAATTTTGAAAACAAAGAAAGAAAGGAAGAACACACACACACAATGAAAGGAGACACAAAACACATGGAAAGGAAAGGAGATAAAAAAAAGAAAGGGAACATACACACCTAAAAATCATCTATTATACAAGGCGAGGGGACAAGCAATTTTCAGTGGAGCACTTTCCATTTCAGGATTTACCCCGAAAGATGTAACATCAAATGATGATGTTTTTTGAAGCCATTGAATACTTCAAGGAAGTAGCCTCCTATCCTCAACTTATCATAAAAGCCAGGTGCTTTCATGATTATTTGTGTAATTTGTAGGAGAAAGCGTACATGAGCTCCTTAATGCTTAGGTATTCACTTAAAAATCCCATTGCCTTCATTTCCTTTGAAATTAGTTTCATACTATGAGTTGCCTTTCTGTGCTTATCCACATTGTTACTCTTTATCTTCTGTCAAATTAGTACTACTCCAGGGCTGGTTATTATTTGAATAGATTGAGTACCATGATTTTTCTTGTTCCACACATTCACTTTCATGGACATCCTTTTTCATAAGGAGCACTACATTCATCTTTTTGACTCCTATTAATATGAGGTGTTTGTATGTCAAATGGAAGATCAAAACTGACCTCATATCCATCTTGTAGAGCCATGGCTTTAGCAAAGATGTTGATACTTAGCTCAAGATATCCCACGTCTTCTGCCACTTCTAAGATGTCTTATACTGAATCCTTATTTTGAAACCACCTGAAGCTCGTATTTAACCTTCATTTGAAGAATCTCCGTTCTAAATTTGAAGGTCACCATTGGGAAGCATTGTTTCTTTATTTTGACCATCGTAGCATTTTACCACTTCCTTTTCAAGGGGGATCTCAACTTTGTGGGCTTCAAAATTCTTTTCTTTAACTTATTTATAAGAGAAAGAGCCCTCCTCTTCAAATGGGAAAGAAAATACCTCCCTTTCATCATCACATTCATCATTTATTGGCTCATGAGCGGACATCAAGTTCTTCACCTTCCTTCACTTCATCATGAATAATATATAAATTAGTCGAGGGATTAGGATTTAATTCATTCTTTATCTTGTAACTCCATAACCTACTTCATGAGTTCAAGACTGAGCTTGGCGTTTTCAGTTTCTTCTACATCCCTCAAGATATCTTACACCGATGGTTCTTTTAGACCTTTCAAGGGCTCATACCAAGCTGAATTTTTATCATCATGGATCATGTGATTGAGAGTATCTTCATCCTGAAATGGGAATGGGAATATCTCCTCCTCTTGGGTAAGTATGTAACCTGATTTCTCCATTTGAAATTCACCAAGAACCATTTCTCCTTCTTCATGGCCAACATCATCTGGTAATTCAGGTCTATATTTTTACATACTTAAAGTTCCTCAATGCTTCTTCTAGATAAATATTCCTCTAGAAAGGAATATTTGGTCCTATCGAAATTGGGATTTCATCCTCCTCTTTAGGTGTCACTGAATAATTCATCCTCCTACTATTTTGGTATAAAATGTTGGCTCATAGACTTCCTGACTTTCACATTATGTACCTCATCTTATTCTCTAGAAGAAATTTCTCCATGTCTCCCTTCACTGGAATGGTTATGGAAGACCAATTCATCTGGATTTTACCTTCTAACTGTTGGTAGAATATTTCTACTTAGCAACATTCCAAATGAAGGTAGAATGTTTGCTACCAAAATCATCAATGAAACTTTGTTGTCTGTAAATTTAGGTGAGAGCCACCTATGCATCTTTGATCTTCCCTACAAGTGGGACTTTCTTTGGACTCCATGGAGTAACAAGAGCCACTGGGTGGAGTCATGGGGAGTTTAAGATCCTTGGAAACCTTCACAGGCATCATGTTTCCAGAGCAACTTGAATCTATTATGTAATTTTTTAATACATATTCTCCAACAAGAAAGGAGACATAGAAATGGATCAACCTTATCGATATTTGATGCAATTAGAGAAAGCATGTTCTATAATGGAGACCTGCATGTGGGTTTGGTAGTATTTCTTTAGAGTTAGGAGTTACAACATTGGGTTTTGAACTACCACTCTTAATATGCTGGATGAATCTTTCAAACTACTCATGATGAGTTCGTAGATATTTGGTTTCAGAAATTTGCACTTTGGTTCTATTCACAGGTTCTTCAAAGTTGAAAGGAGAAGATGTAGACAAGGGGGATGAAGGGAATACTTTTGGGGTTAGGACAGGTTTGGAAGTAGGGGTTGATGTTTTGGGAATGAAGAGTGTTTTGAAAGGTAAACTAGGAACTTTAGAAGTATTAGATTTTAAGGAGTATATTTAGATTTAGAACTAGAAGAAACATTGGAAGACTTACTTAGAATTGCCAGTGATCTCCTACTGCATGCCACAAGATCAAGTTTCTCCAATGCAGAATCAATGCAAGGTGGGAGTGGAGATCCTCTACTGATTATTTAATGTTTTTAGAGTCACCACAGGAGGATATTTAGAATTATTTTTAGTTGCAGACAGTGGAGGGAAATGTTCCCTTTTAAGACTGGGAACGAGTAAACAAAACACACGAGAAACTGGGTGCCTCTTCACCATCATCATCTCACTCCTTGAGTGATATTCAATGAGGTCGTTTTGAGTGTCACCACCCACATCTTCTATCTCTAGGAAATTACCGCCTTCACTTTCTTGTTCAAGATCCCTCCTAATCTTCATTGAGTTCTTGCAATGGGAATTGGAAGGTGAGGCTTCCAAGGAAAGCCTTTATGGTGTTTCTATAATTTTATTTATGTTGTTATTTGAGAAGACACTCATTCAAAATTTTCCTTCTTTATTGAAGACATTTCATTTTTTATTTTTTACATAAAAGGATCGGTTCTATCTATCTCCTAGGATATTGGGCATTTCCCTTTGAGGGATTCTCAATCTTTCTAGATAGAATGAGACCATCATCAAGTTAAAAAACCATTCTTTGTGCTTCTGTTAGATTCCTTAGTTAAAACCTTTGTAGGAAGAATCCTACCTCCAGTGATTGAGTATTAATAAAGAATATTTTGAACATTATTTTCAGACGGTGAATCCTCTTCCAGTATCCTGCAAAGCAATCAGTCAAAATGATCCATGAAGTCTCTCATAGTTTCATTTGATCCTTTTCTTATTTGTGCCAATTGACACCACGATGTCCTAAAAATCTTCGGTTGATTTGAATCTTTCCTTGAACTTGGACTTGATATCATTAGAATGAGTAATTGATTTGATGGGAAAGAGGTAGAACCATTCTATTGCTTTTTCTTGGAGATATTCCATGAACAATATTATGGAAACGTCTTCATGTTTGAATCCAAGAATCCCACATGATGTGGTGAAGATGGTGAAGTGTTCTTCAGGAATTTGTGTGCCATTTCCTTTGAAACTTTGGGAAGTTCTTACGGGAACTTGTTGGTAGATTGTGAAGAGGGGTTTCAAGAGCGAAAGAGGCATGTGTTTCTTCCCCATGGAATAATCGGTTTAGGTCTTTCTTCTTTGTTCTACCATTGTTATTTCTGTTTCTGGTTTAACTACTTTCTTTTTATAAAAATTCTTCTTCTCGTTCTCATTATTCTTCACTTAGGAACTCAACGCTCATCAATGGTTGAAAGATAGGAGCATTTGTAGGGGGAGTATCAATAGGATTTTAGATGGGATTACAAGGTGAACTATTTGAAGACCTAGATGGGGATGACGCTTGACAAAAATAGTAGGGATTATCTCTTATTTTTTTTGCTTATTTTTCAAAGCCTCAAAAGTTGGGATCAACAACTCCTCTCGACCTGCACAATTTGAGTATATCTTCCTTCAGTCATCTCCTATGGGAAAATTTTGCAATGGGAATATGAAATGACACTATGGAATGTGAGAGGTCACATGAAAAAATCAACAGTGTGTCTTTCAGCGATGGATTTACATGAACTCTTTTTTTTGTTTTTTTGTTGTATATTTTGGAATATTTTTTTTTTTTGTATATTTTGGAATATTTGATTTTTTATTTTATTTTTGGACCTTGCAGTCATATTTTAGGTGCAGATGTTTCCAAGTCATCCCCACGGTGGGCTCCAAAAAAAGTTGGCAAGAAATTTTTTTTGGGTGGAAAAGTTTATGGGTTTCTTGCCAACACTCTAAGAATCAAAGTACCTCTACTTGTATGGTGCAACTATGTGTTTATATGCTCATTGTGAAATAGATTTTCCTGGTGGAATTTTTGCTGGAGATCCGATAGGGGAACTCTAGTGACCATACAACAAAAATTAGCAATTTATTTCTAAGAGAAGACTTTTCTATGGAGAGTCAGGAAAGGGAGTGAGAAAAAGAGAGAGAGGGAATTAATGTTGTAGGTAGAATATCAGATTCCTACACACACTAATTAGAAATTGCAACACACATTTATAAAAAGAAAATAACAAATCTTTGATGCTATTGGCTAGAGGAAACCATGACATACAAAGATGCACACATTCATATGCCTTGGAAAATTGAAACTTCTTCCTTTATTAACATCTCAACAAGTTTTGTACATAGCATGAGAATGGATGAAAATATGGAGGGGATGAATTGGAAGAATTTGGCTAACTCTTTTTCTCTTTCACAAGAAAAATGCTCTCTCATGAACTCAAAAATTTGCAACCCATTAGAAATGGGAAGCCTTTACCTTTTATAAGAAGAGAGGATGACTCTTCATCTACCCTCCAATGACTCTTCATATGTCTTACCATAACTTAAAACTTTTCACTTCCTAGGAAAACATTAAGTCCCTTTTTATAACATAAAGGTGACTTTTACATTAGAAACATAAAGTTACTTTTTAATTACATTAAAGACATATGAAAAAGTACATCCCCAAGGAAGAATTACAACATTAAAGAGATATAAAGTTGGGGGGAGGTGAGAGATGAGAGAGAAGAAGAAGAAAGATGAATAATCATGCTGACGAAGAGGAAGCTACTCATGTTGACTTGATCTCATTGCTCGACTGATACTCTGTCATATGTCACTAGAAAGATCTCAAATCCCTTGAACTATTTGTTGAATTGAGCCCCAATAAATGCCACCCTATCAGTGTGAGGGATACACACACAACTCATGATTTTCCATCCAACCATCTGAAACACTGTTGATGTCTCTGCACTTTTTCAAACCAAGATGGATGCTTCTTTGTAACATTGTCATACTGCTATGTTGATTTGGAACATCCTGATGAAACACACCGTGAACAGTTTGAAAAAATTAATCATAAACTCTACCTCACACAGAAAAAATGAAACATGAAATGAGTTTCGAAAGACATTGCTGAGATCCGTATGAGTGATATCACCATCACCAAACTACAACATACTTAGATGAGAGAGATTACACTATCTTTACCCCTGTGAATTTGAAATTCATTTTTCCTTAACACTTACTATGTTTAGAAAAGGCATACTTACTATTTTTAGTAAGTGTCTAACATTTGCCTGTCTGGACTCTCAACTAACGATGTTTGTCCTGAATGGTTGCCCCTCTATGTCACTCCTTCTGTAGGAACTATTGATTTATGGAACGACTTACTATTAATAGTAAGTGCCTAAGAGACAACTCACTGTTTTTAGTAAACAATGATTTTCACCCTTTTCGAAATGCACTAGTGAGATTAGATTATATGATTTCCCTTGTGTACACTACTCTTTCCTTAACTGCCTTTCTGGGATGACTTACTAAAAGTGGAAAGTATTCATATAGGATAATTTCTATTTTTAGTAAGTGATAATTTTTTGTTGTTTCTGGCACTAGAATATCGTTTTGATATTTTGATTGTCCTCTGTGCCCACCATCTTTGTCGTAATTGCTTATGGTATTAACTTGCCAAAAATAGGTAGTTATCATGTAGGAAGGATTACCATTTTTGGAAATTGGGTCTCTGGTGGTCATTTTGTGTTGAAATGCATTTCTCTAATGTGTGTTTTTTCCCAATAGTGCTCCTCCAGATTTTCAGCTTCGCTCGGTTGCCGGTTTGAAAGATTTTAAAGATAAAAAATTTTCTGAGGGAAACTTGGGGTTTCTTCGATGGAAAAATTCCACACCGTGCATGCAAAATATTTTTCCTAGAGATTTTAGGCACCTGGTATTCTAGAGGAATGCAAAAAAAATGGCATTCTGATCTGACTAAGGGTTTGTGAGATATGATTTTTTTTCTCCTAGTGACTTCGAGGTTTTTGAACAAAAATTGTTTATTTTTTCTTTGTTTGAATCTGTTCTTTTTTGTGTTTTTTTCTTATTTCAGATTATTACAGCCTTCATGGGATCATTTGAGGAATTTTTTTTTGATTTGATCTCTAGGAAAATTTTTCCAGCATTCTAACAACATCTAGAGGTGTGGGGGATGAAAAATGGTGAAAATGGCTAAGTCCCCACTATTTATAAGCTTGAAATAGAAGGAGAGAAGGTGGAGCGATTTTTTATGCCCCTCATGTCCCTTTGAAAATGTGTAAATGGTACATGAACATGTGCCTTTCCATCTGCTTTCCAAGTGTTCCATGTTCATTTGATTTGCAACTTAGAAGAGGGGGCTAGATTGGAGCACTTGGGAGCTAGTTGACAGTGGCATATAGGTCAGAGAGGCATGCAAGGGGTGGGGAAATTTTTTATGTCAGTCACCCCCTTTGCAAAAGGGAAAAAATGTGCAAGAAAACATGCCTCACTCTGGGAAGGATAAGTGTCACGTATGCATGAGTAGGTGGGTGTGCAGGTCAAATTGGTCAACAGGGATTGGAAGGTGAACAAAAGGTCATATTGGTGACCTGAAGGCTAAATCAGGGTGGGGAAATTTTTTACACACCTCATGTCCCTTTGAAAAGGTGTAATGGGGACATGAAAATGTGCATTCACCACAACTTTCCACTTGTCTAGGTGTAGAAATGGCTAAGTGTTGGAAATTATTCTTGGGAGCCAACTTGTGAAGGTCATATCTAGAACTCCCAGATGAGTTCATGTGCCTCTTTATATGAGTTTGCATGAAAATGGCCCTATGAGAATAATGGTGGTGGTACTAGTTCAAAATTTGGACTTAAACACCTCCAAATTGATCCTTTTCTCTTGGGATTTCCAGTTGTGTGTCAGAAGAATGAACTGCCTAGAAAAATTCATGGGGTTTAAGATGTCCTACTTTTCCCACCATTTAGAGTATTAAAAATAATTTCCATAGGTAATTTTTTGGGATTGAAATTAATTATGGAGTTCCCAAAATCTCAATTTCAAAGTTTAGGCCCTATTTTGCGGTACAATCTCCTTCAGGTCCAAAAAATTACTTTTACTGAATTGGATCCAAAATCTATGAAGCTTCCCTAAATATTCCAATATAAACTCCTTGATGTTGTTATGTCTTGAATACTCCTCCATGATGATTTTTTAGCCTTTTTATCTATTCCAGGGATGATGCACTAGTCTGAGGAAGGATGATGATAGCCCTTCCCAAAATGGCTCAAATCTCCATCGTTGAACACTTCACTCCAGAAGTTCCTTGGATGAGTTTTTATACCTAAATCAACTAGGGGATACATTAAAATCACTTAGGGGTCATTTTAATGACATGGTAGGAATGGTGCTGGGGATGGAATGACCTGGGGGTGTCTTGGGAAGGTATGACTTTAAATTTTTTTGACATTGTCGTATAATTGTCCTATTTTTCTAGTGATTTTTAATCCCTACAAAAACAAAGGACAAACAATACATATATGTATCCCCCACCGTTGGTTAATAACCATAAAGGTTGGGATCCATACCATAGCCAATTTTAGCAACAATGACAACCTCAATTTTTAGGCCAACAATGACAACAACCCCCTTCTTCATGGAAACAACCTCAGAGAGGAGGGAAACAATAGAACAACCCACCTCCAAACTACCAACAATCCTATCATCAACCTCCTTTATCCACTGCAGTAAGTTCTAATGCCAAACCCCCAAATCTATCTCTCAACCAAATTCCACTCATCTCCTAGCTCAACCAACACCTAACCCCAATAATAAAGTTTCTCAATCATCCTATACCACTGAATCAACCTAATATTCTACTTATTTAGTTGATGTAAATGACATTCATATTCGCTCAGGTAGATCAATTCTCCCACCAAGTAAACCCACCTTCACACAAAGTGCAGATGAACCACAGTTGCTGTAAACTGATCCACAGGGAAATACAGAAAGTAATGTAAACTAATCCACAACAATGTGAGAAGATTTCCAATAAGGATAAGTTGCAATCTAATGAACCACCATTTCTAGAGATATTGCAAGAAAAAAATTTGACTCTAAATCATATTCTGATTCTAATTTTTTCAATCATCTAAAGGATATTTGTGTCAAAATTCCACTTATTCAAGCTATCAAGGATGTGCCCATCTACAATAAGCTAGAAAAGGATCCATGCATAAAAAATAGGTAAAAGGAGGAAGGATCCATCCACTGTATAAGTTATTAGACATTTGACTGATATCATGCTTGGAAATTTATATCTACCAAAGTATATAGATCCAGGAAGTCCTTTGGTAAACATTATAATGAATGACATCATAATAAAAAACACATTGATTGACTTAAGGGAAACAATAAATGTCATTAAAAAACAAATTATGGATGACTTGTAGTTGTAAGGACTAAGGCCAATAGCTACAATCTTATGATTGACAAATAGATCAATAGTGAGACCTGAAGGAGTCCCTTGAGGAACTTATTGTGGTGGTAGACTCTTGGGAATACCATTCTGATTTCATTTTCCTTCAACCAAAATCCTACTTGGGAGGTTATCCTATTGTTCTGGGAATACCATGGCTGACCACTACTGATACATTCATAGGTTACAGGTCTGGTAACATGATTATGTCTAATGGAAGTGGCACTAAGAAGTTGATGCTCTATCCTCATGCTCAACCAATGGGTGATGAAGATAAAATAATTTGGGGTGAAGAACCAAAATTTGATCAGAGCTCTGTACAACAACTCATGATGCTAGAGAAATCTTGTACAATTGAAAACATGAAGAAGATATTGTTCTCTCTAATTTATTATAGAACAACTATGCAAGAAATGTAGAAGTGGATGAAAAATTAAGATACTTAAGTTGTCCCTTGAACCAAGTTCTACCGTAACAAAGCACCATGGATGTTCTAGGTAAGAATTGTATTCTTCATCAACTTCTTCCACATAATTTCATATTGAATTCTATTAGTAGTAACATGTGTTCAATGTTGGATATCTCCAAACAAGTGGAAATAACACCAGGAAGACCACTTAACATTAAAAAAATACTGAGTATGCAGGAAGAGGAATTGTTGACAGCTCTTCTTCAAAAGCATAATAAATTTTTTTCCTGGGATTATGGTGATATGTGTGGAATTCATTCTATGCTTTGCACACATAAGATCTATATCAAGGAATGTTTTAAACCAATCAAACAACCATAAAGGAGGATGAACCCAACAGTAAGAGAGATTGTAAAAGGAGAATTAAAGAAGTTACTAGGTGCTAGATTTATATATCCCATATCAGACAGTCAGTGGGTATCACCTCTTGTCATTGTCCTAAATAAGAATGGAAAATGGAGGATTTACGTATATTATAGAGAGCTGAATGAAACAAAAAAGAAAGATCACTTTCCATTGCCTTTAATTGATCAAGTGCTTGACACTTTCAATAGTAAAAAGTATTTCTATTTTCTTGATGGATATAGTGGCTATAATCAAATTGAAATTACACCAAAGGATCAGGACAAAACTACCTTCAAATTCCCATGGGGAACATTTTCCTATTCAGTTCTTCCATTTGGCTTGTGTAATGAACCTACTACATTTCAGAGGGCAGTCTTGAGCATCTTTTCAGATTTAACAAATGACTATATGGAAGTATACATGGATGAATTTATAGTACATGGTCATACTTTTGAGGAAGCTATGCAAAATCTGGACAAGGTTTTGAAAATATGCAAAGAACACAATTTGTCCTTGAGTAATGAGAAGTGTTACATGATGATGTATGAAGGTATAGTTCTGGGACACTACCTTTCTTATGAAGGAATTACAGTAGATCCAACAAAGGTATTTGTTATAATTAACCTTCCAACACCAAAGAAACAAAAGGATGTTAGGATATTTATAGGCCATGCTAGATATTACACAAGGTTCATACAAGATTTTAGCAAGATTACAACACCAATTTTTGCATTGTTAGGAAAAGATGCTGATTTTTTTGGACTGAACATTGTGAAGATGCCTTTAAAACTTTGAAAAAATGCTAACTACTGGTCCTGTGTTGAGAGGACCTGATTAGAACCTACCTTTACACATTCACACAGATGCATTAGATCATGCTATTAGATCTGTATTAGGAAAAAAAGATAGATTTATGAATTATGTAATTTATTATGTTAGCAAGAACTTGTAACATGCAGAGATAAATTACATAGTCACAAAAAATGAGTTCTTGGTAGTTGTATATGCTATCAAAAATTCAAACACTACATCACGGGTTATCTATTGTTCATTCACACTGACCATGATGTAATAAAATATTTAATAAATAAACCTATATTAAGCAACATAATCATCAGGTTGTTTCTCCTCTTGTAAGAGTTTGATGCCACTATTGTGGAAAATCTTGGAAAGGATATTGTAGTAGAAAATTTTCTCTTCAAGATGGATACTAATGATGAAGAGAAAGTAGTTGATGACTCATTTTTGGATGAGCACTTATTTTCTATTTCTACAAAAACACCTTGGTGTGCTGACATAGCTAACTATTTTGTCTCAGATAAAATACCTCCACATTACTTATACTCTGAGAAGAAATACATAGTTGAAAAGAGTGTACATTTTTCTTGGATAATTGGATTTCTATTTCATACATGACAAGAAAAAATCATGAGAAAGTTTATAGATGATGAGGAGATATTTTATGTCCTCAGAGCTTGCTATAATGAACCTTGTGGAGGGAATTTAGCTAAAAAAATAACAACACAGAAGGTGTTGAATAATAGTTATTATTTTCCAACATTGCATAAAGGATGCAACACTATACACTAGGAGATGTGATAGATTTCAGAGAATGGACAAGCCCACCAGATTTGTTGAGATGCCATTACAACAATTGGTCTTGTAGCCTTTTGGAAATTGGGGCTTAGATTTCATTGGCCCTATAGACTCTAAATCTCAGCAAAAAGAATACATCTTGGTATGCACATATTATTTAACCAAGTAGATATAGGGGAGTTATTTGGATAACATTTCCAATGTATTGTTATTATGGAAACTAGATAAGTAGTCATGAATGGTTATTAATGTATGTTTTAATTTCATTTCCATTTTATTGATGTCATGGAAACTTAGATGATTAAGCGTGGTTTGCTTTAATTTCCAAGTTATTGATGTTATGGAAATTAGATAGTTAGTCATGGTTTGGTTATGGTTATTTGTGAAATGAAATGATGTTGTATTGCATGGTTTAATTTCCATTGTACTAATATTATGGAAAATAAATGATGATGTATAATGGATGATCTATGGTTTTGTGTTGAGTTAACTTCCAACGTGTTGTTTCTATGGAAATTAACTAACTGGGCATTTTTTTGATGGGGGAAATTATGATTTGGAAAAGAGTGGCCGAGCTAGCCCCAAAGGGGCCCATGCCCTAAGAGTGTTGCCTACATAGCCCTTGCAAAAGGGGCCTCAGGCCGATGTAGTTCTCTAATAAACCAAGGAAGAATGAGATTGGGTTAGGTCAGATGAATAGGTAAGTTGGATTGATAGGTTGGTTGGGTAAGGCATGTTTGAAAATAGGCAAGGTTGAATTTTGAATAGGTAATAGGAAAGGTGAGTTAGACGTAGGTATAGATGAAGGAGTCATGGTTCAATCAATTTTGAAGATCTTGTCTGGTTGAAAAAACAACAAGGTAGGTAGAGGTGAATTGAAAAGAAGAAAAATTCCCCAAGTTAATAAAGAGCATAAATGTCATACCCTTAGAATTATTGAATGTAAGCCCCTATATACATTGCATAATGTGATAGGTCTATAGGAGAAAGAATTTACATGATCACAATGTGTAAAATACACGCGTCATCCCTTGAATTCAAGTTAGAAGATATTAATCATAGGGTAAGGTGGAAGAGTTTGTTTAACATAACCTTGCCGTGGGAAAGCATGCCCCTTCTGTAAGATACCCAAAACCAGAATTGGAAAGTCCATGACCAAAATTTTATATTTTTCTTGATTTTGTCTTTTCTTTTTGCTTTGTATAGACTGATTGATGTGGGAATTCTATATTGGGATAAATAGGTTCTCCTTGAGCTCTTCACAAAGTTGATCAATGTAGGAAGCTTCATGATTATTTTATTTCAGAGATATAGAGTAGTCTTCTTGTTGGATATACTAATTACAATAAGTGGCTAGATTTTTATAGTTGTCCTTCAAGGGAGTAGTTTACTTATAGTAGCAAAAGAGAGACATATATGTCCATTTGAGGGATTCATCTATTTGCAATAAGTTTGACTCAAAGAGTATAGTTTTGGTATCCCATATATTTTGTATTTTTTAGACTGAAAGTCATGGACAAGACTATAAATAAATGTAGGCTTCTTTTATGAGGGTAAAACCATAACATGAAAATGTTAGCTATGAAAGAGGGGTTTTAAGTGACAAATGACCATGGGATTCCTTCCTCAAAAGGATGAAAATTATCCATGAGAATCGTTGTTAGGAAATATTTATATAGTGCTTCACATATTTATGTGTGTGAATAATAATTACGTGTGTAATTATTATTATTGAGAGATTATTGTTAGAGATGATATAATATAATGTTTCAACAATATATTATTATTGTTATGTGTGGGTTACGTGAGTTATTCTCTCCCCACATAATTAGGCTTGGTTGAGATTTTTTAGTTGAGTTAGTTTCCTAAATTCTAGGGAAACTCTAGCCTATATATTAGGCTATTGTATTGTGTGAAACATATAGAGAATATATTATTATTTTGTTGTGTAAATCTGCTTGTTCTCCAAGATTTGGTATCAGAGCTGGGGAGGGAAGAATATGGGCCTGTAAGCACATGTGAGGGGATGTTGCATTATGCTTCACCCTTGGAATGACAAAATCAGATTTTGTAGGAAAGGACTGTTACATTTAACTCAACAAGCTTTGCATTGATCTCCATATGATCGACATTTTTGGTATTACAAGGGCTTGATTGGGATCCTTCCTCTGACTGTGTGGGTTCAACATTCTATATTGAATAATTATCTTGTAGTCTCTCTCTTTCATTCTAGCAGAATTGGAGATGCCTCTTAGAAGTTTGCAATATGAGGAATATATATGTGTTTTCATTAATGGGAAGACAATAGGATTCGATCCACCCGTAAACTCTTTTTTCTAGACGTGCAGTGCATCCATGCACCCATTGTCAACGTACCTACAGCCTTGGCACATATTCGTGACAATATCAATATCAGGTCGCATAGATACATGTGCCCAAAACGTCTGATGCTTAGTCCTGTGGAGACAGAGCCGCAACCTGAGCTCATTCTAACTCACTCGACAGCTAGTTCATGGAGCACTTGGGCATTGTGATCTGAGCAAACCATAGCCAATACAAGAGTTCATAAAAATTTTCTGCCTTGATCCTAGTGGCTTCATAACAGTATTGCGTAGAAGTATTCCTTTCATTCAATGACGACTGTTCTTACATGCCAAGCATTACTTTTCAGTCACTTGGATCTGTCTACTAAGTGATTCACGTACATTCTTCTTTGGGTTGTGGATTTTAGGGTCACCATTGGAAAACAATTGTGGAGAATCAAATTTGATTTGCTCATATTTTTACTTTCGTGGTTGATAAACCTAGATCGACCAGGATCTCCTATCTACATGCACCATTGACTCTACTTTCGTATGGAGTGACCAGTCCATCTTCATTCATGTGCATTTATCCATCTCCACCTGCATCTGTCTATGCGCACAAGTATATTCTTTCGAGACCCTTCCAAAATTTCCATATGCTATGTAACGGATATCTTCCTTAAAAACCAAAGTCGTGCCTTTTTATGTTCTTGTCATTGAGTTCTTAAGTTTAGTTTATTAGATGATTTTACTATTTATAGTCGGTCCATAGTTGATTTTTATTTCAAAATAAAAAGAGAGAGTCTATTTAATCTATAGTTAGATTAATATAATAACAGTTTAGTTATTTTGTTGAGTCCAAGTCAAGTTTCATGGTAAAAGAGTCTATTGGTGTATATATACATTATGTGTCCATAGTGTGATTTAATTTCAAGTTGTTAAGTATTGTCAAAGTCATGTAACAACAATTCGTAAAGTTATTTTCCATTATCAATGTGGCAAAAATGTCATTGTATTGTCAAGTTAATCAAATAGGTGATTTTAGAATATTTGTTTATTGTCTAGTCCAAATAGTCAAGAGTCAGAAATTGTAAAAATAAAAATAATTTTTTTTGCCTCACAGACGCATTTTCGGTGTTACCCGACGTCCGGAAAAAATAAAGTGTTTCACTTTGTGGGAGGGAAGAAAAGAATAAAAAATGTGGAACAATTGAGCTTCATATCCAAATCCAGCTGAGCTAGCAGCATGAAACCGGAGGCAGGAGGCATCGAAGGTTGGAGGTCATTCAACGACCTCTCGTCAGTCACCAACGACGGGGCCGCACAGATGATTTGGTGGCATTTGTTTTCAGTTGTGTGTTTGCTTCAGTTTACAGTGATCTTGTTTTCAATAAGTGGAAATTTCACATTGAGGGGGGGAACATCATTCCAATGTTCCATTTCCAATATGTCAGCTTTTTCTATGTATGTATGAGCAACAGATGTCAACAGAATTTCCTATGTTATTCCCTACAGTGAAATGTGATGAGGGCCAATGATAGTAATTTGCATATCATGATGTGGTTGTAGGTAAACCACTTGAAAACATTCATTTGTGGTTTGTGGTAAACCAATAGCAAAACCACCATTCTTGGTTGTTGGTAATCAATTTGCAAAACCATCACTTTGTGGTTTGTGGTAAACCAATTGCAAAACCATCATTCTCGGTTTGTGGTCAACCGTTTGCAAAACCATCCTTGAGGTTTGTGATCATCCTGTGAAAATCACCAGATCATGAGCAGGTGCAAGTACAAAGGTAGGTTTTCCCCATGTTTGCACTAAGGGGGGGAATGTTAGGAAATATTTATATAGTGCTTCACATATTTATGTGAATAATAATTACGTGTGTAATTATTATTATTGAGAGATTATTGTTAGAGATGATATAATATATTGTTTCAACAATATATTATTATTATTATGTGTGGGTTACGTGAGTTATTCTCACCCCACATAATTAGGCTTGGTTGAGATTTTGTAGTTGAGTTAGTTTCCTAAATTCTAGGGAAACTCTAGCCTATATATTAGGCTATTGTATTGTGTGAAACATATAGAGAATATATTATTATTTTGTTGTGTAAATCTGCTTGTTCTCCAAGAATCATGCCATGAGTAGAGCCATGGTATTCATATTGAAGACAAGGTTGGATGGTGACGAAAGATCAAAAAATTCTAGTTTAGTCGTTGGTCCTTAAAAGAGGTAGGTGGAAGGAGAGGTTCACTCCAGGGACGAGCCTGTAAGTGAAATAAAGTGATGTAGTAATTTATTCAACACTAGAATGGTCTAAGATGCAAGCCATTAAGGGGATCAGGTTCAGGTTTACCTTCAAGAGAATATAAATGATAAACACCTGATCCATAGGTATGGGTGACGATATAAGGTCCAAGCCAATTAGGAGAAAACTTGCCTTGTTTACTTTTCTCATCTTTGGTTACGTGTTGATTTTATTTTTGGACAAGATCACCGACCTTGAAAGTTTTTTCATGAGAAATTTTTTCATAGGAATGTTTGATACGTTTTTGGTAGATTTGAAGGTTGTCGAGAGCATTTAAATGATGTTCATCTAATAGCTCAAGTTACACTAAACGATATTGGTGAAATTCATCATCATTAAGCATATCTTTAAGTGAGATATGAAGAGATGGAATTTTTAATTTGAGAGGTAGGAATGCCTCTGAACCATAGACCAAAGAGAAATTTTTGGCAGTGGTAGAGGTGTGAATGCTAGTGCCATAAGCCCATAAGTCGATAGGAATGTGCGTATGACAATCCTTACCAATATCATCAATGAATTTCATGAGGATTTTGTTGAGAGTTTTGTTAGTTGATTTGGATTGACCATTTTTTTTAGGATAATAGGGCGAAGAAAAATTAAGTTGAATTATGAAAGTGTCGCATATTTTGTGTAGGGTCTTGTTTTTGAATTTCTTTCCATTTTCAGTGATGAGGTGGTGAGGTACACAAAAACGATAAATGATGTGATGGTTGATGAATTCACATATTTTATCTACTTTTTTAGAAATGAGAGGGATAGATTCCATCCATTTAGTGTAGTATTCAATTGCTGTGATAATCCATTGATGACGTTGAGAATAATATGGGTTAATATCTTTGACGAGATCTAAACCCCTTTGTGAGAAAGGCCAAAAGTCTTTAACGACTTGTAATGCATGACTTGGGGTGTGGTGAAGGTTAGCGTTCTGCTGACACTTCACACAATGTTTGACATAGTTAAAAAAATATTGGTTAAGGGTTGACCAGTAATAGCCGAGGTGAAGAATATGTTTGGCAACAACGTGACCACTGAAATGTCCACCACAAATCTCATCATAGATTTCTTTATGGTGTATGGAATTTCAGAACTAGTGAGGCACTGTAGGAGGATATTGTGAATGCCACACTTGTAAAGAAGACCCCCCATGATGATGTAATGAGAGACCTTTTGGAGGAAGGCTCGCTTACCATTGTGAGTGAGATCTGGAGGTAGGATTGAAAAGGAGAGGTAGTTAGCGAAATGCTTATACCATATGTCATGTGGTTTGGTTTCAATTGTTCCCACAAAATTTACGTCACGATGAGATAAAAGGGTGATTGCAACCATTATACTATGAAAAGTATTTTAAAGTTTGAAGGTGAGGTAGGTATTTGTGAGGTGAAACAAGCCATATTATCCAAAAATTTATTAGTGGATCACGGAACAGTTTGAATGTTGTAATTATCAAAGGTAGTCAAAAGCATGTCAACGTGATGCTTATAATTTCAAAGTATTTCATTATGACATTGGTATAAACCATTGACTTGGTTGATGACAAGTTGAGAATATCCAAAGATATTAATGGTCTTAACATCTAGGGAAATGCTAGTTTGGAGATCTAACATGAGTGCTTTGCATTCAACCATGTTATGGGTATAGTCAAAGTCAAGTTTGAAAGATAAAAACATAGGTTCTCCATCAAGAGGAATGAGGATGACCCCTATGCCACCCCCACATCGACATTTAGAATAGTCGAAAATAATTTAATCTGATAAACGGTGTCATCTAGGGAAAGAGTGTAGATAGATTCATTCGGAAAATTAAAATTTGAGGGTTGATGTCCATACAGAGGGGCATCTACAAGCTGATATGAAATGGTTTTTCCTTTGACAAACTTTTGATGAATGAACTCTAGGTCTAAGTTTGCAAGGATCATGAGCCAATGCAAGGTTCATTGATGTTGGTAAGGTTTAACATACATGTAATGTAGAGGGTCAGTGTTGGTGATGATGAAAGTCTTATGGTTGAGTAGGTAGTGATGAAGTTTAGTGGCCGCGAAGACTAAGGCGAGGTAAATATTTTTAGAGTGTGTATACCTAGTCTCATAGTCTAAAAGAGTATGACTTATGTAATAAACCACTTGCTCCCTATGGTGCTTGTCATGATGAGTGAGCATAACACCCAAGGAATGATTAGTGGCAAAAATGTATAGGTAAAAAGGTTTTTCATCTTTAGGTGGGATGAGCATGGGTGGCTAAAGAAGGTATTTCTTCATTGCCTCAAAGGCTTTGTGGCGCTCATCATTCCAATAGAAAGAGACATATTTTTTAAGAAGATGATGAAAAGGGTGACATTGATAAAAAAATTGGGAAATAAAGAGTCGAATGGGATACAATTTACCTTGTAAACTATGAAGTTGTCGAAGGTTAGTAGGTGGAGGAATTTCAAGAATAGCCTTGATTTTGGTAGGATCAAATTCAATAACCCACAAAGAGATGATGAAACCGAGGAGTTTTCCAAAGAGAACGAAAAAGACACACTGTTTTGGTTGAAGGAAAATGTAGTATTTGATGAGACAATTAAAGATGATTTTGAGAACTAGGAGGTGTTCGACATAACTTTTGGACTTATGGAATGGTCGTCGATGTAGTCTTCCAATATATCGTGCATGATGTCATGGAAGATATAGGTCATAGCGTGATGATAAGTGGAACCAACATTTTTTAGGTGAAAGGGCATGATGTAATAATAGAAGGTCCCCCAAGGGGTGATAAAGGTGGTTTTTGGTTGATCTTCCGGTGTGAGTAATATTTTTTTATAACCTGAGAATCCATCCATTAGAGATAACATCTCATGGCTGGATGTAAGATCAACAAGTTGGTCAATGCTAGACAAAGGAAAGTCATCCTTAGGGAAGGCGAGGTTAAGGTCATAGAAGTCCGTGCAAATGTGGAGTCCTTATGTCACCTTAGTGATAGGAAAAATGTTAGAAATCCATTGCGGATAGTCGATAGGTAGAATGAAATAAACAGATAGAAGGTGTTGGAGTTATTATTTGACAAGAAGGGAAATACATAGATTTATCAAAAGCTCAAAGAAAAAGAATTATTTAACTCAATGAGTTTAATGAATTGAGAAGATAAACGATACATAATATAGAAGCAGTAAAAAATAAAATATTCAAATGGCATAACTAGCACATCAAAACCAGTTAGTTTTAAGAAGGTGGCTGGGCACTCTTGTTTGATTCAAAATACAAAGATCGTGTATAAAAGCTCAAGAAAAGGTGGCTAGGTCCATATGAGATTGAGAAGATATTCCCTAATGGAGCTGTAAAACTCACTACCATAGATCCTACGAGCTTTAAGTTATTGGTGAATGGCCACATGCTGAGATTGTACAAGAAGCCAGCTGATAGAGATACATTCATGCTGCAGTTAAGAGGAGGTTAAAGGAGGATAGAAGTAAGGACACCAGAGTTAAAATTAGGGGTTGAGCCTACTGGCTCATCTTATGATATTTCAAAGGATTGAGAGATTTCAACGGTCTTCGTATATTAAACTTTCTAAATATTCCAAGGATAAATAAAATTATCGTGATCAACCCTTCTGGTGATTAACAAAACTCTACTAACACATTTTTATTTCTTAGAGTTTTTGTTTTGCAGGGTTTGATGTTAGATGATTGTAAGATTGCATAATATCCATCACAAGGAGAAAGTGAAATGACTGAATGTTCCATTTACAATAATACACAAAAAACCCCTATTTTGTCTTTTGCATTTGGTAGAACTCATGATTGCATGAAATAAAATCAAGGAAGCAACATGAGCAATATATGGACAAGAAACAATTGACACCCCAAAAAACTGGAATTACCTCTCCAAGAGTCATCTAGTTTTAGTAAGGAGCATCCAACATCCACAACATTATAACAAGATTACATGCAGCTAAGGTGCAAGTTCAAATAAGCATGCACAATCATCATTTAAAAATGAATATTGAGATAAGTGCACTCAACTATCATTCAAATAAATTATAATTAGTTTAATTATAGTTAATTAGTATTTATGTCAAGTCAATATGCCTATGATGCATTTAATGATCACCAAATTTCAAGCTATGATGTGTCCCTCCACATAATCAAATATTGTCAAATCACTTCCCTTTGCATGCTTTACATGGCTACATCAATTAATGATTACTCTCTTGTAACCATGCTGCGTGTCCTCTCAGTCCCAAAGTTGAAAAAAAGAGATGAAAACAACTCAACACAACTCAATTACGCAACATTATTTCAAAGTAGAGTTGTAGTATTATGTATTGAACCAGAGAAGGCTACATATCAACCATATGAAGACATTTGATAAGGCATGAGCCCATTGAGCATTCACAACTTTTGATCCATCCTCTAATTTTGTAGTAATTTTATGATAATGGTTGGCTAGACTACATCAAAAGGTTTCAAGGTTTTAATGGAGCAATGGTGGAAGAATTTTCCAACACATTGAGCAATGGGGAGGTAAAGGTGAAGGGATTATATGTCAAACTTAGTGAATTTTTTTTAGCAGAAGTAACTAGCCTACTAACCCAAAGAGAACCATTCCTAGAAAAGGCCAACCTAGAAGCAGCTAGGAGAGAATTCATAGATGATGATGAATTCATCACTGACATGCAAGTTACACAAATAAAATCTCCTAAACCCTTATGGGCTGAGGTTACAAAGTTTTTAATTAAGTACTTTACTTAAAAAGGAATATATTCTAGGTTGAATACAATTCATTTCAAATTTTTAAATAACCTAAAGAACAACATGCAAGTGAATGTACCTAATTTATTGCATGAAATATTAAAGAGGATGAGTAGATAAGTAAAGAGGGGTAGGGATACATTGTCACACCATTGCCTTATAAAAATGGTAGTGAAACATACCATGTAGAGAGATTATCCTAAGATACAATGACAAGAGTTTGCAAGGGCAGATAATATATATAATGTTTTTGGAAACAAGAGAAAGAGGAGGAAAATCACCGAGAGATATTATGCCCATGTAACTGAGCTTGCAACATCCATCTCCTAGCCTCAAGAGCCCATAATATCTGAAAATCTAACTCCTACTGAATAACACCTTGCACCTATCTCTCCTAAGAGAATTTTCATTCTTGAAACCCTATTGGATTTCTCCAATCTTGAATCCTCCACATCCAAGGGTAAACAAAAGTCTTCTCAATCTAATCCTATATGTAGGTGCTCCCATAAGATTAAAATAAAAAGGCCAAAGACCTCCAAATCAACATTGTCATAGATCATCTCACTAGATAGTGATGTGGAAGCTACAAAAGGAAGTTTTGAGCCTCAACCAATGGATACATAGCCAAGAGATATTGATGCCCCTATTCATAAGACAAAATTCCTTGAGCAACCCATAGTGGAACAAGAAGATCCATCTCAGAATTAGGAGAGAGTTAACGTAGTGGAAGGTCATGAGGAGAAAGAGTCAAAGGAATGATAACATGAGAAAATTCCTATAATTGATGAACAAGTAATTGAACAAATCATTGAGCAACAAGAACAAGGAACTGAACATGATAAGATCCCTTTAGTAGCTGAACCATTCATGGAACAAGAACAATACATTCCTGTAGTTGTGGATGAAGCAATTGATGAATAAATGGAATGAAAAATTCCATAAGATGTTGAGCACGTAATTGAGAAAGTGGTTGAACAAGAACTGTGTGCTAATGTGCAATAAGTACATGAAACCCCAGTTAAGCCCCAAATTGTTATTCATGAAATTATAAGGTAACTTGTCAAACCACCTAGTAAGGAGATGACCACATAGAATATGCTACCAAATATTGAATTTTTGAAGTTACAATTTGAAACCTATGTTAATAGGCTAAAAGGGAAATGAGAAAAATAAAAAGAAGACCTTATCTTTGAGCATAAAAAAGAACTGAAAGTCAAGGATAAAGAGATAGAGAGGCTGAATAAAAAGTAAGAAGAGACAATCCAGGTGGCCCATGAGATATTCAAATGTAGGCCTCTATCGAATTTTTCTGCTATCATCTTGAAGGAAAAGTTGTTGTAACTTAAACTCACATGTATTGATTTTGGCATACCATATGATATTAGTGCAGCTAAGATCTTCTTTTAATTACATCATAACGACACCCATGAACTTTAGAACTTGTTATGTGAAATTTATTTTCATAATTATTCCCTTGAATATGATAGGGATTGGATCCCAATCCTATACATTGGAGATGTTCAAGTCACATCCCTATGCTCTTATTTTATGAATGAGTTGGATAGAGAAAGACAAATGGAAGAGTATAGGAATTTAGAAAAGGTACACACCAATGATGGTTAGGGTTGAGGCTACCAAAACTGGAGAGAAATTTTAAATTAGTATGAAAAATATGTAAAGAAGAAGGTGATCAGAAGGAGAATGTGGAAGAAGAGGAAAACAACTCATGATGAGGTTAGAGAAATTATTAGAGAGCATGTGATTCCTAAATTTAATTCATACTCATGTTTTTTCATACTTTGTATTGTTTTGAAGTCTTGGAAGTTTTTTGGGAGGAGAGATAAAGAAAGGTGGATATATAAGGAACCTTGGAAAAATTAGCTAGGAAATATATGAGACAAGGATGATTATGATAGACTATATGCTAGAGAATTAAATAGGAATTTTAGGTAGTAGTAGCTACAAAACATTTATTAGAAAATTATTCATGGATGGTAGAAGCATAACATATCAAGTAATACAATATTTGGTCATTGATGGGTTGTGTAAATATACTTATAAACAACTCATATTTTTTACTTTTGTTAAGCCATTGTAGCTATGCCCTTGTATTTCCTAGTCACACTACTGAACATTATCATCACAACCATGAAACTTATGCATAATTACTGATTAATATAATTATAACTAGTTATATTTATTTTATGGTATTTGGTGTGTCCATTTATTATTATGATTGCAATAATATGCTTGAATGATGATATGTGTAATGCCACTCTTGTTGCAACTTTCTATATGCAACAACTCATACACAACAAAAATAACCATCCGCAACAACTCATCTATAACAAAGGACCAATCTGTAACAACCCGTCTACAGCCAAAGGGAATCACCTACAACAAAGAAGCCATGTTATGAAGATATCTTGGAACATGAAGAATGACACTCAATTCTGTATGTGTCGTTGAAGGTGTACTTACAAATGGAACATTAAGAAATGGGAGATAACTCAACCATATATATGATTATTCATTACAAATAACCGACTGATCAATTTTACACATGACTAAAAGAACTGGTCAATTAACTGGAGATTAACTGAACACCTGTTTATTATTATTTTTTTCTTGTGTTAAATATCTTGTTGTTTTTTTTGAGATCTTCCTCTTGTTCTAAGATATTTGACTTATTTTTTTAAACTCCTAGTTGAAATCTTCTTCTAACGTCTTGATGTAAATGAGAAGTATAAAAGAAAAAAGGTTAATATTGAAAATCTATCTAGAAGAGACAAAAATAGAGAATGGAAGATACACATATATACAAAGACTACTTTGTTCCTAGATGTAATATTAATGCCAATTCAATAAAATATATGATTTATTTTTATTAGCCTTTATCTACAAGATTTAAGAGGGATTTACACCCAAGGAAGGGCCCACTTATGGTCTACTAAACATCTCCATAGTTTTGTTTCTCTGTTTCATTGCATGATTAGATTAGGAAGTAATTTATCTTCTTTATCTACATTCTGAATTTGCAAGCTTTGTCTTAGTCATAGTGATTAGAAGCCATTTACTTTCAGTTCTAATTTCTATCTACTTTCAAGCATTGTAGTGATAATTATTTCTTTCCATACCCCCTAAATTCTATGTAATTGTGCATACAACATTGACATTATTTAAAGTTTATGTCCCTTAGTTTGATGATTAAATGATTGTGAATTAATGAAAAACATATTGATTACTATAAGTTAATTTACACCACCAGTCATGGTTAATTATTTTGTCTACTATATATTTTTTAATTTATATAAGGTGGTAGCTCCAGTATTGCCTAAGGAACTCAAAAATCTTAATCCAGACATGATATTTACGAATTCCCCTTCTCATTTATAGTTGGCTAGGGAATATAGACATCATTCCATCCATCTATTTTATTTGTATATTTATCTATCAATGTAGAAAATCAAAATCATCAAAATCTTTCTCCCTTGCATATATCATTGATTAAGGCATCATCTATTATACAAACAAACAATCAAAAAATCAAACTCACACCTATGCATAAATAACTACTTGGGTCATTCTCAATATATCAAATTCTCAATCTATTAATGGATTGATCATTAATACATGAAATCAAGCTTCCAACTCACATCGGTAATTATATCATATACCAATCTTCCTCTAGTCTACGAATGTGTATCTTATCCTTTCAAGTAGTTACTCGTCTCGTTCCTCTCCATATGAACCCTCAAGACGACATCACCCTTACAAACACAAATTCATATTTAATATTATTTGAAATTTCATTGCTTTTTTAATAAATATTCAGAGAGGGGTAAAAATGTATATACCTAAAATAATCCCCTTTACTAATTATTCATTCATGACCTCTAACCTAATAACATCTCACATATCCCTTCATCATGATTAATGTCCCTAATTCATTATCTTATCCCATCTTTACACATTTTAGAATTTAATATTTCCCTAGCATACCTACTGACCTATTATCCAAGCCTACCCTACTAATCTCCCATCTAATAATCATTAAATTATAATATAAGTTTTATCTTGACACACCACCTTTCTAAAACTTTCTAATTATGTGACTCTCCTATTCTACTAACTTTCGTGAGTAGAGGAAAAACTCTAGAATCCTCCATCCTGACATGAATTCTCCACCATAGATATAAATCCACCATGGATTCATCATAGCAATTAAATCCTCAAACCTTTAACTATAAATAAATATAAAATCCTCCATGAAATCTTACTAGAATCAAAATATTGGAAGCATATCAAGCTCTTGTCAATCAATCAAAGCCAATCAAGCGATCATCATCCATCAAGAAGCCATCAAGGTTTCAAGGGGATGTGTTACCAAATTTTTTGCACAAAGTTCAATTTAAAGAAACCAACAATCCATCATTGTGAGAAAATCCAACAATAAAAGGAATGGTACTCTTATTGGTAAGTTATAGGTCTATCTTCCTTCCTTTCTAACTCAATCAAATTAGAGTATTCTAAAAAACATGGATGAAATACCAAAATTATCTCTACTATAATTCAAAATAAAACACTCAGATTAATATAGAAAGGAAGAATTGATGTAGCCACACCTAGGAACATCACACTCTCAACAAGAAGTATTAGATTAATTACTTTTAATTTAGTCCAAATCTTGTATTTGCACCTTGTTCTCAATACTAGGAAACAAAAAAACTTCCAAAACTGTCCTATATAATCAATTCAATGCATTTAATGCTTAAATCATGTTTGTTACCCTTAATCCAACTTGTTTCAGTCATTCAAACCCATGAAAGCTTTAGGATTTATCATGGCACTCTCCTTTGCAAAAAATACCAATTTGTCTCCTCAAGAACATTGTTAATGGATTAGCATGGGATAACACAAATTACAAGGTTTATGAAGAAGATACTAATGGTTTTGAAAATCCTTTATTGAGTTTGAGGTGTGGGCAACTTGGTTTAGTCCAAATCTCAAATATTCCCTTACTTCCTTCACTGCCACCTTAACAAAATTAGCTTTCTCTTACCAGCCCAGTCTTAAAGAAAATTTTAATTATATATTTATATTAGAGGACTCATGGCCTAATAGTTATATTTTAGAAAACCCATTAGGGAACAATTCTTGCATGCAACTTCCTGGTACCACCTTTGTAATAATTTACAAAAAACTACAAATTTTAGTCTCTAATTAGGCTTCCTCCATTTTGCTACAGTGCCACAAGAAAACTGTTAAGAAAATATTTTGACTATCACCATTTTCTTACAATATTATTTTTGAATTTCAATGGAATCACCAAAAGGATGATTTAACAAGTTTGGGACTCCTAATTCAAAATGGGAGATCTTAAAAGATTTAATTCATCAAAACCTTAAGGGTTTCACTATAGAGGTCTCGAGAGCGATATTTTTGTTTACTAAATGGAATAAATCAATCTTTCCATTCTCAGAATTTCCTGGGAGATAGATACACACATACACAAGCCTCTAAATCTATTAGTGAAAGTTCTTACCTTTTTGAATGCTGAAATTTTTGTTTCAAGACTCTGTGTAATACTTGAGATCATGAATTTCATCTCAGTCATGGACTGACATACTATTCCAGGTCATCTTGATGTTTGCACACTTCGAGTAAGGGTTACAAATGTATTCTAAAGGAATAGTAATTAATTTAAACTCAAGGTTCACTTCCTTTTTTCTTGAATCTCTTCAATGAACAACTAAATACCTACACATTGTGGATTATTACAGAATTCTCAGTGATCTCCTTCCAAATACCTTGAAATTTCAAAGTCTCAATATTTAACACCTCATTTAGATTATTTACACCTTTTTCAATTAGTTACTCTTCATGAATTACTCAAAAAAATATTTCTCTTAACTCAAACTATCAAACACATAGGTTCAGTGATTTCTTCAAGACTGTACATGAAAATTTTGATCACAACCCGATTTAGAGCTCTAATTGTTCTTGAAGTGATTGATCAATAGATAAAATTAGTTACAAATTGGAGTCTTATAACCCCATAGTTCGAATGGTTTGCCCATAATTGTTTTCTAGGTCTCATGTGACCAGGATTACATGGAGATTGCATACAAGCAAAAGGGATTAAGTGCCATTTTCAAATTACATGACCAATCATACAATAATAAGAGTCCTCAAAGATACTTGATGGCCAAAAATGACCTAGTTACATGCTTGAACTACTAGTTAGACCCCCTAAATTTCATGAGAAAGCCAAAAGTGGCTTTAGGAATTCAAATTTTGAAGAATCCAAAAATGGAGGGAACTCACAAATTTAATTTTTGGAATTTATAAAGCCTAAAAGACACCATGAATGACTCAAGTACACCCCTATATACCCAAACAAACCAAAATTTGAATAACACATGCCTAGACAATCTCTATGCTAGCCCTAGAGTGATGATGCCCATGCATTAAGAAGGATATACTTGTAACTTATAAAGAAGAGGATCCTTCCTTTGATTGTTGTATTTTCTCATAAAGATGGATTTTTGGTTGCTTCATATTGGAATTTGTGCATCAACTTTGGCAGAAGCTCCCCTTAAAATATTGATGATTACTTTATGTATGAATATGGATTGATTGATTTGATGGATTGAAAAGAGCTTGGAATGCTTCCAATACTTCTTATCGATGAGCAATCAATGTTTTTGGGTAACACGGGACCATCTCTCAAGTTGTGGGACTTACTACTTGAGATGGAACTCCGGAGTAGGATGATTCCTCTAATTAATCTAATGATAAAACTACTCCTAAGGAAGAAAATGTGGCTAAATAATACTAAACTAACAATTCAAAGGGTCAAGGGAGAGATAATATGGTTAGAAAGATGCATGAAAAAGAAATCCTAAGTTAAAAGGTTTTGATAGCACTAGAAAGGGATGAGAGATCTCTACAAGGGGAAGGAAAGTGAGAAAACATGGGAGAGAGGACAACAAAGTGTGTCACACATAAGAACCGTGTAGATTGAACCTTGCCTCAAATTTACAACACAAAAAAAATGGAAACCATAAGTAGGGAATACACACAACATGCCAAAAGATGAAAATGATAGACAAGACTGTAAATAAAACAAGTTAGGGTAGACAAAATGTGCCACAAAATATATTATATTGCTTAAAATATGCAAAAACCATTACATTCATGGAAAAAGGTGAGAATACATTATAAATACTAAACTAGAGGTCTAGAACTCTTGGTAAGTTGACCACCATTTTGACATAGTGTCGTTACAACAAAGAGCCATCATTCAAAATGAAAGATTTTTATATTATATAGAACTAGAAAGAGAGAGAGAAGATGAAAAAGATGAGATTTGATTTTGATCATAAATGAAGATATATTTTTACCTACAACATGACATGTCAAGTGCATCCCCTAAGTTTGGTTTTCTTGTAGAAGATGGAAGAGTGCCCGTACTTCATTAATTCAATTGGTTAAACGGTCTGATTCTACATATTAATGACACAAACTATTTTTGACCTTTTTTCCCACCAAACACAATCAAAATCAGATTTTGATGATGCCAAGTTGAACGGTTTGATGAGATATTTCCATTAATATAGATTTTTTTCCAATTTGGAGCTCAGAGTCGAAAGATATGGCCATTTGAATATTTTCATGTTGGGGAGCATATGAATGTGACACCTGATAACCTTTGATTTTCTTAGGGATTAGGCTCTACCAATCTGTGCATTACTTTGTCTTTTTCCATGTGTGAGTCCTTCATTGGCTCGCAGGGTCAGGCCTTAATTCCTTTTACTTTCTTTTTCCTACTTTTGGATTTATAAAGGTCTTTCGTATTAAGAAATACAAGCCACTAGAAGATTACCACATTCCTTCATGGTGTCAGACTATACTTAAACATATACTGGCCACTACAAATCATTAACCAATGAAATGAATCCATGCTCCTCAAAATTTAATCTTTGAATTAGACCTTGAATGATCATTACAAAGTGTGAGCTAATGAGGAAGCTCCACACACTTCAAAATGTAAGTCCTTTTGATTTCCTCCTCTGCTTCCTGTGAAATGCTGACCAATAAGGAAGCTCCACACCCCTCGAGTTGTTGGATTTTCCTTTAGCTCTAATTGAAATTGTGAAGAATGACCTAATAGGAAATATTCATGCTCCTTCACAATGTCAGTGTGTCATACCTTCCCCTCAACCTTCACAATGTCAGACTGTGAAACGTTAGCCAATGAAAAGGTTCCACATGGCTTTGGGTTTTGCAATTATCAGGCTCATTTTCTCACTTCACGTCATGAATTTCAACTTCAACTGACTTAGAAACTTTTAGATTTGAAGAAATTATGTTAATCCTTTATTGACCTCACTGAATTTCTGGATTCGTCACCCTTTTATTGATTTCCGTTCATTATGTGGACTTTATGTTTGCGGGAGTCCATATACTCAAAGTGCGATGGAATGCTACCATGAGTCTGCCTTGGAGCATCGACCTTGTGCTATATGTCACCTTTGTGATTCCCCATGTGTATTTTGACTTTAATGACTTAATCCTAGACCTAATAGACTATGGAATGTAATTAATTTTGTGGACTTGAAATCTACCAATCTTGAAAGCTTTGAGGAGACTCAGAATCCTGCCACATGGCCTTCTGTTTGATGTTTGACATTGAACTTGATGGCCAAATGAATTTCATATGAAAATTTTACATAACCAACTATTTAATAAGGCTAAGTATCCCATGGGTTTTCAAATTCCAATGACCAATGCATTTAGAAAAGGGAATTTCATGACCGTTTAACTGTACCAAATATGTTAAAAAATGGCTAAGTCCATTTTTAATGAGTTATCCAAATTAACCCGAGGGGGGGGGTTAAATTTGGGATAGCTATTCCTATAATGGAGGATGGATCAATTTATAGTTGAGGTGTGGAAGATTCAATGGATATGATGAATCCATGGTGAATTAGGATCAAGGATGGAGAATGCATGTGAGGATGGAGGAATCTAGAGTTTTTCCTCCAGTCATGGAAGGTGGCATGTTTACACATGGATGATAAGTTTTCATTGATGTAAAAGGAAAATTAATGACAAAGAAGGATGCATGAGAGATAGAGGGAGTTTGGAGTGAGTCAAATAAGGTAGAATAGGTTAAAGGTGTTGGTGTAGGATATTTACCATGCACATATTTAAGTACATGGGATTCCTCCACATAGGTTATTCACCATGCTTAGGTGTCTTAAGGTGTCATTATGGCCTTACATGTGTCATAGAGCATCATAAGAGTTACATTTGACTGGATATTCCGGGAATGTAACTCCCACCTCTTGATGGCTACATTTTTGGGGGAGTTACACACCCCACTACTATATGTACACCTTTCATCTTGAGCAATGGAATGGAATGGAGTATGGGATTTGGGCCATTCTTCCCTTAATACATGCATGCATTAAGGGAAGAATGGCTCAAATCCCATACTCCATTCCATTCCATTGCTCAAGATGAAAGGTGTACATATAGTAGTGGGGTGTGTAACTCCCCCACAAATGTAGTCGTCAAGAGGTGGGAGTTACATTCCTAGAATAGCCGGTCAAATGTAACTCCTATGACGCTCTATGACGCGTGTAAGGCCATAATGACACCCTAAGACACCTAAGCATGGTGAATCACCTATGTGGAGGAATCCCATGTACTTAAATATGTGCATGGTAAATATCCTACACCAACACCCCCCTAAAGCATAGCTTAGGTGGACACATAGATGAAAAAAAGGAGAAGTGGGTCCTAGACAACAAGCCTGATGAGGTAACCACGTACAAGAAACTCTCGAAAAGAGGAGTAAAAGGAGAAAATCTTAGTGGGAAAAAATCCCCCCAAAAGAGAGACAAGTCCACTCTCTAATCTAAGAAAGATGCCAAAGATGGGTCCCGACCACAGACGAGCATGTAAAGGTGCCCATGTACAAAGATGCAATCTCTCGAAAAGAAGAAGAAGAGAGAATAAGAGGGAGATGAGAGGAATGTAGAAGATGCCATGGATGGATCTGAAATCTACAGCTCTAGGAGGTCTCCCAGAAGAGTTTCGATCATGAGATCCTTTGCCTCTGGACTGAAGAAGAGCCACCCACACCGAACTGTGTTCCTTCCCTTAGGAAGGACAGAAATGATGTGCTGGAATTCTTCCCACTCCACGAAGGAAACTGAAGGCAGCAACACAAAGAACTCTGAGTCTGGTCCATGAAAGTGTGACATAGGTCTAGCAAGTGAGTGCTAAGGAACCGAAGGTAATGCCACATGCGTAGAACTGTCAGAGTGAAGAAGGGGAACACCTGTAGAAAGGATATCCAACTGATGTGAAGGCAAAAAAACATCCCCCACAATAGAAAATGGATCCACAAGCAAGGGTGGGTCAATGAACGTCTCCAAAAAAGTGGAAGTGGTAAGAGTCCCAGAAGGGGCACTCCCAACAATGGAGATGATGAACTCCTCTGAAATACCTATAGATGGATGAGGAACTTGTAGTACATCACAAGTGTACTTTGTGAAAAGATGACTAAGGTCAGGTAAATACTCATCCCAATGAGAGGGCTCAACAAACAGAAGAGCGATGTCAGATAGGTATGAGTCATCCAATGAATGTGGAGTGAAAGGGGCCTCAAACACTGAAGGTGGAAAATAGGCGGGTTTGATGACTGTATGAGACTGTATAGGAGACTGTTTAATATATGATGAGATGTGGGATGTGTCAACACTCTCTGGAATAGTGAGAGAAGGAGGAGAAGAGTCTTTTATAGTACTCTCGACATCAGAACTGGGTGCACAATCCTCATCATCAGAAGTAGAACCAAGCGAGTATATGTCAATGGAACTTGTCATCACATGAAGAAGAGGAGACAATTGGATCAACAAAAACAACAATGGCGATAGTATGTGAAGGGTCTCTATAGAGGGACTGAAGAATGCTCCAGACACGGTGGGGTGGATTTGAGTCTGCCACATGAAACCAGAGAGATGTGGAGATATGTATCATCAAGTGACCACAAACATGGTTGCAAGTGTTGAGAAAGTCATTAAGATGATGATGATCAGTGGGTGCGGGAACTGGCCCAAGCAAGAAGTGTGAAAGACCCTCGTAGGTGAAGTAATGTTCCATAGAAGCACACCAAACTGAATAGTTCCCTCTCCCAAGTGAGAAGTGGCGGAGGCTGTAAAGTGATCCTATGATGCTCAAGTCTAGAAATAACACTCTCCATGATGCAGAATCAAAAGTGGAAGGTGCACATATGCAAGACGTCGGACTCGACCGATAATGTGTCTGCGTGTAATAAATGCCCAAGAGTACTAGTGACCCCCCGAATGTGGAACTTTATAAAGTAGTGCATTTATAAAAATAACAATGTCATCACGTAACGTGTGAAAAATCATGCAACTTTGACTAAAGAAGTGCTCAAAATGGAGCAGCGAGTCAAAATTTATAGCAAGAAAACAATTCCTGCAACTAATGGAAAATGCCAATAAGCCCTGCAAACAGATTAAAAAAGTTCCCAAAATGGGTGCAAAGGGTATTGTGTGGGTACTCATTAGAAATGGCATCAAGTTTTAGGCAGGGTTTTTTTTTATTGCGAGGGGGGATTAACCTCCTGCCAACCCCAGACCTCACCCTCTGTCTTTGACACTTGAAGGAAGGACAATAAAACAAGCAAAAATGACCCCAAAAAAATTACAATGCCAATGAAATAAATGTTTTTATCTTAAAACATTAAAAAAAGGATTGTTTTAACTGCCAAACAAGTCTAAAAGGAAAATCTGGGGCCCACATTGTCAAGCCATGTGGTGGAAGTGACCGAGTGGGCTCACCAAGTGATAATGATCCGAGCTGGACTGTCAGAGTCTCCTGAGTTGTGTGGAGAGTGGCAGGTGGGAGGGGTAACCACATGGGTCTGCAGGAGATAATGAAACCATCAAAAAACTGAGCAGTTGAACGTGGTAGAATGAAACAACCATTATTTGAGCTCAGAGGTGCACATAGATCCCTCATCTTGGAAAAAAATACATGACAAACACAACACAGGGGCTCCGTTAAGAAAATAAATGACACAGTCCAAGTTTGAACCAGAGGTGATGGCACAACAGTGAGCTAGACGGATCATGAATGCAAGCATCAATGAGCAACCAAAGCATGGTGAAGCATGAAATGACTGATCCAAGGTCATCGAATCATCACATGATATCCATTTAGGTCAAGGTGGAGCCAAATACACGTCCGAGCATGATACAAATGCTAGCATCCAAAGGTTGATGTAGAGGTAATGCCGAGTAATACAAAACACATTAACCCATGAGAAAACCGAGCTGAGTGTAGTGAAGGCAACAAAGATGTTGGGAAAGCAAAGCAAAAATTAGGGTAGCGGCCAAGGTGAACACATGACGACATGTTGAAGGTAAATCAATACATGATCAAAACTTGAGTCAATCAAGTCAAGAGTGTCAGCAAGCCAAGGAAAACTGGTGCCAGGTGCCTAGAGATCCAAACACAGTTTCGTGTAATGAAAACCAAACCGGAGTGGTCACCGGAGAAAGCTTGAGTGTGGATCCCACATCACAGGAAAGCAAGCAAAGAAGCTACCGAGTTATGTGGAGCAAGTGCCCCCTACATGAGTCGGGTGGCATTAACAGTGGGAGTCCCAAGTTGGCCATTGAACAGAGACAAAAGGTTGAGCTAGGGGATGTTATGCAGGCATACATGGGACAATGAGAACCTTAGAGCCAAAGCACCACATAAGGCTAGACACATAGTGGCCTGGGATGTGGAGCTGACGAACCAGGAAGCACGAGTAGGGAATCCAAGCAGAAACCCGTGAACACGATATGAACATAATGACCTCTGATGTAACTCAACTGAAATGCAGAAATGGAAAATAAGTTGAGCTCCAAAGGTGACTGCACAGATGTGGACAATGCAAAGGTATTAGTCAGTCAATGCAAGCAGTGAGTTGATGAAGCAACGAGCAACTTGAGTCACATAAGACTGAATCACAAATAATGCAGGAGTTGAGGTGCCAAGTAATGTGGGTTAGTGTAAAACATGTTGAGAGTATCGAGACCAATGCTGAGTGGCGAACAAGGCATGAGAAATACAAAGAATGTACACCAAACACCAGTGCAGATGTCAATATGTCCATGTAGAAGGAAGTCTCGAGCGGCAGACCAAAAAACCCTGAACTGGATGCCAAATCACACATGTTCGAACCAGAAATAGATCCTTGAGCCAAGGAAAAAACCAAGAAGGAGCGGAATGATCCAAGTTGGATGGATGGAGTGCATGGGGAACTATGTACAAGTTGGTGAATGCAATGACCGAGTAATAAAGTCAAGGCAGTATAGAAGCAATCACGAGCTCAACAACTGATAGTGCAAATTGACCAAATACCCTTTAAAAAATGCAAGTAGAGCACATGCAAAGGAGAGATTGCACAAGAAACTACGAGCGGGAGAGTAGTAAGCAACTATTGTGAGCAACACAATTCCAATCCCCGAGCTCTAATACCATGTCGGAGGAATGATGAAGATCTGGAAGGAATCCATGAGCATCAAAACATTGCACTCAACCGCAAAAAGATGTAGCTTCAAGATCGAAGCAAGAAATCACCCATGAGAGCAATGTGCATGCATTAAGGGAAGAATGGCTCAAATCCCATACTCCATTCCATTCCATTGCTCAAGATGAAAGGTGTAAATATAGTAGTGGGGTGTGTAACTCCCCCACAAATGTATCCTCGTCAAGAGGTGGGAGTTACATTCCCAGAATATCCAGTCAAATGTAACTCCTATGATGCTCTATGATGCACGTGTAAGGCCATAATGACACCCTAAGACACCTAAGCATGGTGAATCACCTATGTGGAGGAATCCCATGTACTTAAATATGTTTACACGTAGATGATATGTTTTCATTGATGTATAAGGCACATTAATGACAAAGAAGGATGCATGAGAGATAAAGGGAATTTGAAGTGAGTCAAAGAAGGTAGAATAGGTTAGAGGCTTGAAAACACTTGAGTAAACACCGACTTCTTAAGAATCCAGTGACTAGTATAATAAGAGGGATGATGTGAGAACACACAAATATGATGCTAGGAATTTTCTAGCATGTATATGATGTGCAAACATGGTCATAAGGATGAATATAGGGGCACATGAGTGAAATTAGTCAAACTAACTCAGTGCATGATACCTAATCCCTAGGCCTAGCTAGCAAAGTGAACTAGAAAGGTGAAGTGAAGGATTAAGGCCACTAGTAAAGCAAGGTAAAGGCATGAAACACATAATAAGACATGTTTAATGGGATACACGATGAATAACAATTCATAGGTGGTGAGTTGCAGTGTAAACTAGCTCAAATTGACCTAATTCTAGGAACTAACATGAAGGTATGAAGAAAAAAAAGCCTTTTCAAGATAATTTAGGCATGGTAAGTGCATAGGTAAATTTTCAAGAGTTCTCTAATGAAGCTACAGGTCATAATTCAACAATTAGAGGAATATTCATAGTCATTAGTATGACTTCCTTTTAGGATAAAATTTTTTAGCATTCAAAAATGAGATTGGATTGGAAGTTTCAGAGTTAATTAGGAAAAATTTTCCATTTCAAATCATGGAGGTGTGGAAAAAATTTCAGGACTTGAGGATGAGTTATGTGCAATATATTGAAATTTTACTAAATCCGAGTTAAATAGGGTATGCTAAAATAACACACCGACTTCTTAACATTCAAGTAAATTATGGAGCCTTATTTAGATAAATTATAAGATATATTTCTTAATTGAATATATATAAAATTATGTTTCAAAAATTATGAGGCCAAATGGATGATAAATAAGAAAGTTCTATCTATTTTTGTGTACCTGCGTAAAACCCTTCTAAACCCTAGTTCTGATCAATATGGAGAAAAATTCTTGGTTAAGTGTCAAAATCAAACTATTTTTTTTTCTTATGAACCTGAGAATGTAGAAAAGTAACTAGATCATATTTTCATGTTGGTTTGAGTTCTTGACTCATGGTGGAACCCACAAGAAAACAACTATTTTTGTGAGAAATTCAGTGTAGAGACAAAATTTACAAAGTAACCCATGATAAAATTTTTGGTGAAGGATGTTGGTAGTATGTGCTTGATGTTCATGAAGTCATTTGGGTTATTCATTTGGATAAAAGTGATGGTACAAGTGTGCTTTTAGTCCTACCGTGTGAGAATGACATGAAGGAAAAAACCAGTCTTTGTGTCTGAAAGGTAAATGCATTCTTCTCCTTAAAATACTTACACCTGATGGTTTGAAAGTGAATTATAGGTCCTTTGAAAAGTGTTTCATTCTTTGGTTAAGCATGAAAGTGCAAGTGAAGTGTCTGGAGCCATATAAATCAAGACTAGTCTTTGGGTGTTTTGAAACCAATTTTGGTTCATTAAAGGATACTATGATGCACTTGATATGTCTTCCAACATCCAAATGAGTTTCCTCAACTAGACTAACATACCTTATATTATAAGTTTATTAACCCATTAAACATTGTCATTAAGATTAATTACAACAAAACTTAAAGATTTAACTAGATTATTTAACCTATAAGGTTACAAGTTGAAATTACATATGAGGTAGGTATGTTGGTAAAATATGCTTCCTAACCATTTGATTACATGATTAAATTTGTCTTTAAATGAAACATCTTGCATTATATCACAACATGATTTATCTCGAAGTTATGAAATTGTATTAATTGATTCCTTACTTATTTCAGCCCTAGCTTAAATAAGTTCCTTATAAACCTTTATTTTAGACTTCATAGAGATGAAGTATAAATTCCATTTAATTCCTTTCAAAGAATTCTAAATTTTTGATTAATTAAATCTTCCTAAGGAAGTACACATTCAATCATTTACTTACAACATTCATAACACTTTAACAAGATCTTAAGTTATGTCTCTATGATTGATTTCATGGGAAGTATCCTTTTCCCTATATTATGGACTAATGTCCATTTATGAAACATATTGCATATGTTTAAATACATCAATAATTCAAACACATACATCTATATAATTCAAACATAGTCCTTTTATATTGTTTATGGATCTACTTATGTGTGTCAACTTATAAGTTGCATCTCTAATTGAGAAAATAAACCAACTAACATTTTAGATTCCCCCCAACCATTCCATAACATTCAAGAATATAAAATGCCCTCTTTCATTAGGATAATACTTAATAATACATCCCAATTCATGACAAGAAAGTATTATTTAACAATCAACACATAATTTATTTATCAAGGAGTGATACATTCACTGAATCCAGAAGTATCTCAAATATTACAAAGTGTCATAAAATTAATTTAAAAATAGTTTCATTACAAATTTCTTGATCAACAAAGTACATAAGTAATGATGCCACATAATCATCATAATAAAGGTACATTTTTCTTAGTAAAACAAATGTAACTTTCTATATGTCTTTCTCCCTTCATATTTTATGAAATTCATCTGCAAAATTGTTAGCACGGGTCAGTTCATTTGAACTGAGCATGATAAACACTATAGCATTAAAATGTCGTGCCTTTATCTAACTGTTTCATAAAAAGAACCCTGTTGTTTATGAAACAGTTAGATAAAGGCACAACATTTTAATGATATAGTGTTTATCATGCTCAATTCAAATGAACTAACTCGTGTTAACAATTTTGTAGATGGATTTTGTAAAATATAAAAGGAGAAAGACATAGAAAGTTACATTCATTTTACTAAGAAAAATGTACCTTTATTATGATGATTATGTGGCATCATTACTTATGTACTTTGTTGGTCAAGAAATTTGTAATGAAACTATTTTTTAAATTACTTTTATGACACTTTGTAATCTTTTATGAAAACACAACCATAAAAATAGAAAGACTTTTCCTTAAAATATTAAAATCAAGAAGGTGAGAAAGGTTTAAAGTATCTAATGTGTAGATAAGGTTCAATTAATCAACATATCAACCCTAATTTTTCATCATAAAAATCTTTTCAACAAGTTGGAATTAAACAATAGAATTAAATAAAGGAGCTTCTTATTTCTTCCTAACTTCACCTTCTCATTCATGTATCTAAATAAAGTTTCTCCAACAACCAGTTCTAACTTTTCAAGAATTAATACAAGATATATATATATATATATATAAAACTATATTTCAAAATAAGAAAACTATTGGGACAACAATTAAGCATTACATTCCAACTAAATATCATACTAGCTCAGGCTCATCCTATACCCTAAGAAGTACATTGATAATAATAAGTCCATACAGATAGGTAAGGATAACTTAATCATTAAAAACAATCAAAGTAATTTTGGTTTGAAACATCCTAAAAGTCCCAAGTTCAATTTAGTATTCAATTCAAGGTAGTAGTCAAAGATAAAATCATACAAACCTTATCAATAGTATTTTTATTACTTCTACTAGTCCAAGAAAATAAGCTATCTTTTAGGATCACACACAAGTTTCGACCAACCACTAGAAAATCCAGAAAGGACATAATGGTTTAAGTTCAGAACTAAACTAAACAATATTATTCCCTTTAACTTATGTTTGAGCTCATCCTAAAGGAATGGTTACAAAGGTAATGAATAAATAACATTACCTGTTGTTTATGAAATAGTTAGATAAAGGCACAACGTTTTAATGCTATAGTGTTTATCATGATCAATTCAAATGAACTGACCCGTGCTAACAATTTTGTAGATGGATTTCGTAAAATATAAAAGGAGAAAGACATAGAAAGTTACATTCATTTTACTAAGAAAACTGTACCTTTATTATGATGATTATGTGGCATCATTACTTATGTACTTTGTTGGTCAAGAAATTTTTAATGAAACTATTTTTAAATTACTTTTATGACACTTTGTAATCTTTTATGAAAACACAACCATAAAAATAGAAAGACTTTTCCTTAAAATATTAAAATCAAGAAGGCGAGAAAGGTTTAAAGTATCTAATGTGTAGATAAGGTTCAATTAATCAACATATCAACCCTAATTTTTCATCATAAAAATCTTTTCAACAAGTTGGAATTAAACAATAGAATTAAAGAAAGAAGCTTCTTAACTTCACCTTCTCATTCATGTATCTAAATAAAGTTTCTCCAACAACCAGTTCTAACTTTTCAAGAATTAATACAAGATATATATATATATATATTTCAAAATAAGAAAAATATTGGGACAACAATTAAGCATTACATTCCAACTAAATATCATACTAGCTCAGGCTCATCCTATAGCCTAAGAAGTACATTGATAATAATAAGTCCATACAGATAGGTAAGGATAACTTAATCATTAAAAACAATCAAAGTAATTTTGGTTGAAACATCCTAAAAGTCCCAAGTTCAATTTAGTATTCAATTCAAGGTAGCAGTCAAAGATAAAATCATACAAACCTTATCAATAGTATTTTGATTACTTCTACTAGTCCAAGAAAATAAGCTATCTTTCAGGATCACACACAAGTTTCGACCAACCACTAGAAAATCCAGAAAGGGCATAATGGTTTAAGTTGAGAACTAAACTAAACAATATCATTCCCTTTAACTTATGTTTGAGCTCATCCTAAAGGAATGGTTACAAAGGTAATGAATAAATAACATTTCAGAATTGAAGAGAGAGACTTCTATCATGTCCTTAAGAGACTCTTTAACCCAATAGTCCCAAAGATATCAAAGTATCTTAAAGATTCTAGATATTCTAGTAGTTACAGAGAAAGGAAAACAATTATACATCAAACAAATCCGGTTTCCCAAACCTCAATGTTGGAACAACTCGTGAAGAGAAATAAACAAAGTAACCAAACTTCACTCTATACAAATCTAATAATACGTTAAGGAGGAAGCCACAACCATATCTCATTTCACAGGATAAGCATCCATTCTAAGCCAAGACAAACGAAAGGATATAGAATAGACTTCCCAAGAGTAACACACGATAAGTGCTTAATCAATCATGGGAAGTTCGTTTAAGATCAAAGATATTACCTGAGGTATAACATACCCAAAAATTGGGTGAAAATTAATGAATCACTCAGAAAGGAATGGAAACAAGACATTCAACAGTCCTACCAGATAGTTCTTTCTCCTACGAAAGATATTATCCCAATACATGAATTAAAACCAATTAACAACTGGCTTGTTTCAGTACCAAATAACTCAATGACGAAAAAAAGGAGAGCAACCCAAAAGGAGTTTGTAACCATTTTTCCACAAAACTTACAAACATCCAACAAGAAGGTAATTAATTCATTTGTGAAACCTCCAAAAATAAGAGTTAAACTTCCATAAAAAATTTAGAAAATCCTCCCTAGATCCAAGATCTGTTAAGGAACTCAAAAGCCCAAAAAGGAAATAAAAGTAAACATAAAACAAAGCAGAACTAAAATGTTCTACTAATATTTTACCTTGATCAACTTCATTCAAACATACATGTATTCTCTCAAGTTTCAAAAAAGGAGTGAAGATGATTTTCTTCAAGCTCAAGGTAAGTTTTCTTATACCCAAATCGATTGGTAACAACAAAATATTCAAGAAAGAACACAAAGTATACAACCAATTCCCATTTGGGAAAAAGGACCAAATCATAAATGAATCCATGTATTAAACAACTATATACCCACAATAAAGTACAATCCCCAAAATAGTGAATCAAATAATGGGTTACCACTGCTTTTAATGAGAAATTGGGCAAGATGACAATCACATGATAATGCCAAACTAAAAACCCTTCAAGCTAGTTTCCTACAACAACAATATTGAAGGAATAAAAGCTATATATACGGAATTAAGAAAACAAAACTACTGTTATGGTGAATACCCCTTCAACATAAGAGTCCATTCATTTAGAGAACCAATACATACTTGTTTTCCTAACAAGAAGGTTCGAAATCAAGAGAGCATAACAATAACAAATCGACACTTCCAGATTTCATTATTTTTTCACTCAACAACGAATAACCGGTTTGCATGCAAAAGAAAATAAGTCAAACACCATTAGAGAAAGAATAAAAAATAAAAACCAGAAGGTTTCACATAGAGTAGAGTTATTTTTATGAAGCATTTAAGTAAAATAAAAAGACTTAATGGATAGGGCCTATCATGCCTAAAAGAGCTCTGGCCTTAAATTTCTTGCTGTAAAACTCCAAACAGAACTTCAACAACTTATTCCTTTCCATGAAATGCCAAAAAACCTTCTCATAAATTATCTACTTCCTCTTATAACTTCATAGTTCCATTTTTATCATTCCAATCGCCATGCAAGGCAAAACATTCATGAAAGGATTCAAAGAGAAAATCCCCATGCAGAGCTAAAGCTCAAAAAAGACCAAATGACCAAAACAAAACCGAAACCCCTCTTATTTCCATCTTCCTCCTTCCTAGGTAGTTTTTTGCCATTTCTAAAAATATTAAATGCCAAACAGGATTGATAATCCTTCCACTTCTCCCGCCACCGCCAACTTGTATGTGGCCATATCTAAATTTTAAAATTCATGCAACTAACACTTGGTGGAGGTGCCTACTCAACCCCCCTATCCTTCTTCATGCATTCACCAATTTTGGCCAAACAGAAGAATTTAATGTCCACAAATGCTTCATAAATACCTAAAATATGGTGCCACCAACTTGACATTTTGCATGTTATCCCATAAGCCCATTTTAGGTTAGTCGAACATTAGGTTAGGTTCAACATTAGTTTAGGAACTAACATAGGTCCTTTAATTATTAACATAAAAAAAAGAGCATAGTAACTTAGTATAGGTTACCACTTTTAGGATAGGGTTACTAATTTAGGAACATAAATTTAATTAGGTTCCTTAGTCTATAACAAGAATTACATCCCAAACTTACCGAAGAAGAATCATATCACCATCCAAGATCACTTACAAAGCAGGAGACAACAAGGATCATTCACGGCTTCAGTAAAGTCAGAGTTCAGAGATCACATGATCTGTCCAGCTTGACCATTATGACCACAAGGTCATGAATTAGAAGCATACCTTGGATCAATGAAATTGATCCAAGGTATTGCTATTCTGCATCCATTTTTTTAAAAAACTGAAGCGAAAATTCAAGTGCAGCAAAGACTCATGAATTATTTTAACTAAATCAATTTCATATTTCCGAAGCAGTGAATTATTCAGCATAAGAAGAGATGAATTACTTCATTTTCTATTTAGCATAAACATGCTATAATTTTACCTATTTCAGCATATAACCTAGTATCCAAAACAAACATGATTTCATAGTTCATAAGAGTGCACTATCTTAAGACAAGAATCACATATCAACATTTGTAACTTCCAAAACAGAAGTCCTTATAGATATCAACCATGTTAGAGGCATTACAGTGACTCAGAAATAAGAAGTTAATGTCCTAAAGGTGTTTGCATATTTGGTTACCATCAATGTTTCTAAAGGTGGTTTCCATAAATGAAAAAGGGGAGTTATGTAGAGAATATTCTTAAAAAACCACTCACATAAGTTACAATGTTCAAACAACTCAAAATTAACTTCAAAGCTTACAAAATCTCACTTTTTACCAAGATTGAAAATCCTTCAAAGATGTAAATTCAACCTAAAATAGTCAAAATAGATTATGTAGAGCTTAGAACATATTTAACAACCTCCCATCATAGTAACCCCACCATCAAATTGCATGAAATATCAAGAATTAGTCAATTTGAATTCCTTTTGCTAAAACTCCCCCTTAAACTTCTTAAGAATCATGCTCCTGGTGAGTTCATGGTTGGAGACATCTAAAATCATCTGAGACAAAGTGAAATCAAATTTGGGAACCCATTTGGCTCCTTAAGGTGTGGGGTAAATCTTAGGGTTTAACTCTTAATGCAAATCTCCTTTCTTCGCCCTTTCTCTCTTAAGCTTATATCCCCTCTACTAGCCCTACCTAAGACCAAATCTTAGTATAAATTTTGATACAAAGCCTCAACTTACAAACCAATTTCTGTTTTGAGTACCCATTTGGGATTTCTTCTTGTGTGCAAATTTTCACAATAGGTTTCTTTGTAAAAAGTGCTTCAAAATAATTGATCCTAACTTCAAATTAGGTCTCTAATGAGCATGCACAAGATTGTACCTAGACTATCATAATTTTATCTCTCTTGAAGACCTTCCAAGGTAAAATACTTTTAAAATATGATAGAAGGAAATGCTACTATTGTTTCTTAAAATTTTAGGATTCTATGATTGAGTTTTAATCCTTCAAAATGCAACTTGATAGTAAACTCGATGAGGGTTTCTTACCTGACCCGACAGGAGAAAATGTGCAATAAAATGATTACAACACTATTCCAAAACTTGAATTTTCTTTCCAAGGTCTGTTTTCACCTGATGATTCTGATAGAATTGATAGTGAGTCTCCTCATGACTTTAAATAACTAAAGTGCCTCAATATTATCATACTCTGCCCTTTTATACAGGGTTCTCTAACTATTAAAACATGGATATTAAAATAATGGTTAAATACTTAACTTATAGAATCTAAGAATTCTTGCATGTGTGATGACCCTTCTACTACCCTCTCTCTAAGATTTATTCTCATTGTCTCTTCAACATACTAACACTTCCTTTCCTAAACTACCTTTCATGGCACAAAACTTGTATTAACTGCCCTAAAACACAATAAACTACAATATTATTTTGTTTTCCAACACATTAAACCATGTAAAAATAATGGATACACTCAAAATAAATCATGAATTACATCCCACAATGTCTCTTACCAGTCTTGTGTACATGCATTACAAATTTCCACAATGTTAACACATCAAATGACTATTACAAGCTTGTTTTTCACTCATAAACCCTATAAATCCTCTTATAGCACCAATATCTTATTGTCATTCAAATGATTGATTAAAAAAGTTACATTTTACAATATATACCTCCTTTCTCAATATTTTGAGCCTCCTCGTTACATTCAACCATGGTTTAAATGCATGATTACCTCATTAAGAGGTCATATGGAGGTGTTGCCCTTGAGACTAGGAGCTAAGATGAGACTTCTACGAATTACATCACTATAAACCATTAATATTTGTTTATTAAGACATTAAAATTATTCCAAAAAACCCTTAATGGACCCATTGAGACCCTTTAAACTACCTACACTATATAACCAAGCCAAAATTGGCTCAAAACTAGTTTAAAATTTCAAAGAGCACAAAATGGAGGGAAACTCTATAATTTGAAATTTTGATCTCTTGAGCTCATCACACCAACATGAAATTAAAAAAAGGACTTATAATGAATCCTAACCACCTATTTAAGCGAAAAATGTCATGACATGACCAATATAGCCTTAGGAGTGATCCTCTTACATCATACTCCCAAGGAAAAGAGAAGTCTTCCCATAATGTCCTTGTTTGGAAGCTTATTATCTCTTTCTTCCTTTGCTTCTAGTTGAACATGAGATTTTTGAAGGTTATCCTTGATTGAGTTCTTTGATTGTATCATCTTCCTTAGCTGAACCATGCTTTTTACAAGATCTTTAGCCTTTGAAATGACCATACTCTTGAGAAAAATGAGGATTCTAGGGATGTGTTTGATGTTCTTCACCTCTTGTATAAGATTATACACCTAATGCATCTTCATATGTGATGGTCCTTCATCATATTTGAATGTCAAAATTTCCTTTGCATTTACTTTTTCTCCCTTCATGGTTCATTTCATCCTTAAAATTGGAAAATAATAGCTTGGAAGTATTCTTCCTCCTTGGATTGTTCCTTCATTGTTTCAAGTGTAAAACCTATATAAATAACATCCAAAGAAATATTAGATTGAAAAATATAAGTTTCTTCTTAATTCTTGAACTCCATTTCTTCCTCATGCTTTCTCTCTTCTTAGTTCATAATCCTTTTACATCCTTTAATTCTTTGTATACACCCATCAATGTTGTTTTCATCCTTCACTTTTTCTGATTGCTTCATGATTTCCTCATGATATGTGTTGTGTCCTTTCTTGTTTGTATATAAGAGCTCATCATTTTCCTTGCTATTAGTATGATATGCAGATCCATCTTCTCCATCTTTCTTAATGATTCTTATTTTCATGTTACTATGATATTCTTCCTTTCCATTCAACCATTTCCACAACATCTTTATAGTACCACTTGTTTTTTCCATCACATCATCCTCCTCTCTTTGATGAAAGAATGTTTTCAAACCCATCATCATCACTACAATATGGTTTTTCATTAGTATCCTAAATAGGAACCTCTTTGCAGTCTTTTATTTTACCAAAAAGCCTAAGGTGTGCTGACACATTATTCATCCAGAACTGAGCACTCACTTGAAGTGCACAAGGGTACCAGGTCCCTATTCTATGAAAGATTTGTCAAGAGTTAGCATAATGAGAGTATACATAAATACATTCTATATCTAGAATAACAACGTAGTAACAAACCATAAAGAGATCTAGATCATAACCATATGTAAGAATAACTTATACAAGAATCAAGATTAGGTTTACCATACAAGAACCAATCACAAATATTTCAACAACCAATATCCAACCCAAAAATCTCCGTTGTATTAATTACTATGAAACAAAGAAGTTGAATACATACATAGTAATGACATCATAAGTCATGCACGCTCATGAACAACCACATAACTCTATTACACAAATCTCTCTCTAAACCATGAAAATCAATACATATTTATAGGTAGGGGGGACTTTCCCTTAACTACTCATGCACACTCCAAAAATATCCCACATGCTAGAAATAGCCATGCGTGTGCTACAAATCACTACAAGAGCATACACTTTCACTAATAATAGATTATCTTCTAATATAAACTGTATATTTAATCCTATTAATAGCCAAAACTCTGCATGTTGTCTTAACATCTCTCACATGAGATTTTCCTTAAAATAGATTTTTTTTGAATCGAAAGTCTTCATGTTATATTCTTATCTCCAAAACCTTTCTTGGTCACTACTCCAACCATTCATCTTATAATTCTACCAACATGCGGCTAAGTCTTAAATCTAATAGGCCTAGGTGCAAGCCTTGACACATTGTATATTTTACTTTTGCATGTTCCTTTGCGCTTAACTCCCACACATCAAAACCCTCCACATTACTTATGCTTGGTATATTTTAGGGGTCCAACATTACCACACACTAGCTAGATTTCCACCCCCTAAAAATTTGTCATTCATCAGGTACAAAAAAAATCTAAAAAGAAGAATACGAGTTCAAAATGGAAAAAATACAAAATGAGCAGTATACTAGGAAGAGATAAGGTAATGGGAAGACCTTAGGAAACTCTGCATCAACTTCACTCATCAATTTATTCCATTCTTCCAATTCCTAAAAAGCCTTTCCCGACGCAACGTCCAAAATCCTTGACACTTGGTCAAGAGTGATTTCCTTGACCCTATCTTTCAACTCCTTGATCACCACCTCTATTTTTGTGCAAGAGCCATCCATACTATCCATATGTTATAGTATAGAATTCTTAAACTCACCAATTCTTTGATCAAGATTTGTGCACTTTTCCTTAACCTTTTCTTTCTGTGTTGTGGCATCCAATATCAACTGAGTGCACTAAATCTTGTTAGTTGTGGTCCTCTCTTGTATTTTCTTCAAAGTGTTTCTTCCTCATCTACCAACCTTGCATCAATCTATGGCTCGCACTTCCTGCACCTATTGAAACCATTATTTGCTTTTTTATTTGCTTCCTTGAGCTAGGTGAGAAAGTCATCCAGTCTCAGTGATCCTGGCTTCCACTGGCAATTTTTTTATTCTTCTTCTCTTCTGCAATATCCTCCTCTCTGTAGGCCCTAGTGTATTTTATGTTCACTAAGATCATGCCAACCAAGTCCTCTAGGTATTCCATCTCGTCCCCATACTCTATCCTGGCTATGGCTCACTAATGAAGGACATTATCCCAATATTTTGTTTACAAGTGCATCTGGCCCAATCATATGTCTCCTTAGTTCTTCCCTACTCATCCTTGTAACCCCTTATGCACAGTCAGATCTATCTCTTGTCTCCTTTCTCATTCTTTTCAGACCATAAGGTGTACACACCGTGGTGCTTAAGTCCAAATTCCTCTTCACCATTTCTAAAGCCATAATTTGTTCAAGGAATTGCATACCTTACTCATCTTGTCAAGTGGTTAGGATCAATGGCCTTATACTTCTTTGTTTGGGCTTCTTCTACAAAATCATAATTATCTCAATTGCGTGTTCTCACTGAATTCAGAACTTTATCTCTTTTACATGGGAATGCATATTCCAGCTCAACATATTATTGGTCTTGGACACTCCTTTCTCTAGATCTAGTATCTCTTGGGCATGCAACTTCTCCATAGGCAGGGTAGTCTTGAAGCGTGCACATAACACTTTTTGTAGGATCATCTATATAATCCATATCCAGTGACCTTAGAGTCTACCATGCTTCCTTTACGTCTTCATATTTTTTATTTTCTTCTTTGGAGTGGGGGTATTGGTCCCTGTTCATCATCCCTTTGTCTTATTTGATCACAAAGGAGGTCACCCTTTCCCTTCTCACCTAGCTTGGTAGGCTGACTCTAGTGAATCCTACACTGGATTGTGATTTACTTCATCACTAACCGATGCTTTACCTTTCTTACGTGCACTTGAGCCTCTAACTTTTCTTTCTCTTCAGGCTCGTCTTTTATCTTGTTCCTATGAATTATTTCTCAAGTTCTTCTCTAAACGAAGCATAGTCATCTTACTTCTTCAATCCCGACCTTTGTCTCTATGCTAGAGACTTGCTGCACCTTAGGGCACTTCTTCTAGTTGCATTCTCAGTTCCACCTTGCTGTGAAGTTACCACACCCTCACTGCGCTACCTCTACACGTGTAATAATTTCTCTTGCTGAGAAGTATGCAAATTTCCATTCACTTTCTTCTTCCCCCTCTTCATATGTTACCTCTTGCCGTGTTACCTACCTTTATGGACGGTATCAGTGCTTCTCTAGGTTTAGGGAAAGTGGAATATGTGACTTCCACCTCAACTCCCCCATGTGTCTTGGGGTGCAGCTATACAAATACTCTAAATGGATGAATCCCTTAATGGCCACATTAATATATGGGTGTAGATCCAATAAGTTCAGACTCCAATGCTTCAAGGTATGTAGGCTCTGGAGTCATACATGTAAGTGGCGCGAAGAGTGTGTACATCATAATCTACATTATATCCACATCGTAAGCCAATTTTTTTACATCCTTTATCCTATTGATGGAGAACGTTCAGATAATTTATGGTGAATGCAAATTGGAGTTTCCACCACGGCCCCATCTCTCCATTCGTCCTGTTTGAATCTTGCAAGGCTAAAATATTACATTATTTCAAATTTCACTTGGTCCCCAACCACCATAGGGAGTTCATGCGGAATGCACCATTCATTATCAAAGGCCTCATGCATAGTCTATCATACCATCTGTTAATGTGCATGCCTTGTATTATTTTGAAATTTTGCCATCAAAAGTGAATCCTGGAAATTACATGGACAGGCAATGGATTCACTAGTGGGTAAAACCAAAACATTCCCATCAGGTTCCATCTGGGATGCCTACCTCCCAAAATATGATCAAAAATAAGGATGAAACCCCATGTGATTTTTATCTCGTTCTTCATTTTGCACCCATGCACCTCCTATAATGATGATGTCTGCAATAAATTGGGACCGGGTTGTAGTGTGCCATCTTCAAGATTCTATAAGCCGCGTACAAGAAACCTCTTGTTTATATCTTGTCCAGTGCTTCGACTCTGATGTGCCAAACTTGTAGTTCATGAGTTGAGAAAGTTAGCCTAAGTTCCACAGATCATTCAAATCTCACAATGGTTTGTGCCCTACCTCCCTTCTCATAGTTTAGTTTCTTATAAAGCTCCTCAATTTTAGTTGTGGCCTTCAAATCTAGGGATACATCCTCCCCCATGCTTCTTAGCCCTGTAACTCATTCAATTAATTGTCCTATGAGGCATTACATACTTCTCCTTCGTGAAGTATAAGAATTCTTGGTGTACCCACAACATCAGCCACTGAAATAAATTTGTGGGTTTTGCGAAGAATGGAAGCTCCCATAACTGTAAAACGCACATTTTTCCCAAGTCTCTCTGGATAGAGTCGTCAATTCATAGGTTATCTAGCCTTATCTACCCCTGGGAGTGTCTTTTCTAGGTATGACCTCATCTTATTTTTATCATCCTTTGTGTAGTGGTTAAACTCACTAATTTTGTAGTGAATGAGCCTTGATTTCCACAACTCCACCCACATAATACCATGAGGATATTGCGTCTTGGAATATATTTCTTCTAAAGGCTCCTCTGCCACAACCTTGGGCCTCTTTATGTATAAAATTATTGGTTTTGGTGTCTTTTTTCACTTCTCTCTGTGCATGCCCTGAGGTGTTTTATACTTCTACCGTTCTCTACCTGAACTCAGTAAAATACAAACTGCTATAAATGTATGCAACCATTCACTGTTCTACTTCCAATTCCATCTTGCCTCTCCTATAAGGATCTCTGCACAGCTCAATCACAAGTAATCGTGGTTTGTAAACACTTCACGTCGCTTTCTATACTCTTTGTTATTCTCCAAAATGCTCGGTATCTCATTGAATTCTTCAGAAAGAAAGGCCTAACCAAATGACTACCCTAACCCCCTATTTATACTTTTTCATGACCCTCAAACGGTCATATTCGTACTTACAGACCCATGCTTTTAAGTTACTTTTTCCTATAAAATCCCTTTTTTTCTCTTTATAATAACTTTTGCAACTTCACCCCGCGTGCACTAAAATCGTAACATTCTGGCACACTAATACTACTTCTTTTCCCCATACCTCCTCCGCGCAGCCTCTCCACTGTGCCGAAGTACAAAAACATCTACACCATATCCTGATTAGTTTCCCATGCCGCTACCTACCTCACATTACACTGCACAATCACTTTCCCCATGCGTGGTCTTTAATCAACTCAACATTTTTCAGAACACCTTTACCAATGCACATATACCATCTCATCCACTTCTGCACACTCAAGTTCCTAGGTGGAACCTTTAACCAATCCGCAATCTCCATATCAATGGGTGTAAACCAGTAATTTCACGTCTCTATAATTCAATCCACCCCACACTAAGGGTATGTACGCGTGGTCCTCTATGCACATGAAATCAACTAGAAAGTAATCAAAAATTGGCGTGAAAATGCTCGTTTATTACACATAAACAGGCTGAACTAAATTGACAAAAGCATAGATAAGGATGAAAAGAAAAACATTTAAATAAATTACATTAACATAAAACTAAATCTAATTGGCAATATTGTCTTATTAAAAAAAAATCAAGAAAACTTATTTATAGTAGGGCTTCCGCCTACTCCCATTGAAATAACTAAGAAACCGTGTCCTGTTCTACGCGACTGTAACTGGAAAGCACCTGAATCAAGTATGTAAGTCACAACATACAATCCCAACCAATGCACTTTGAGCTTTCCAGGGTGGCACAAAAACTTTGAATCATAAATAAGAACCATCTATCCAGCTGTTAATATTTTTATCCTTAATATGCCTATCATGACATACCTTCTTCCTGGCCTTTTCTATCTTTTGACTCCATCGAATGATCAATAGCACATAGTTTAATCCAATTGTGTCAGTTTATCAATGTTACTCTTCAATTTATTGTCTCATCATCCAATCCTCCTGCACATGTAAAATACAGAAAAAAGGTAACATGAATTCCACTGGTAAAATAGCCTTCATGCCAAAACACCAATTGAAAGGCTATGGCTTAGTTTAGTCTTTTATAAGTTATCCCATGTATTCCCAAAGTATAACGGAGACTTTATCATCCCAATCTTTCCTTCCAACATCACAATTTTCTTAGTGAATATGTTGTCCTAATATCTTGTTGAAATACCCATTAGTTCCATTAACTTGTGGGTGATATGGTGTTGTCTTATGGTGTGTCACCATAAACTCTGCTAATAGTATTCCTAATAGTCTCATTCAAGAAATTGTGTTCCTCTATCACTCGTCAAAATCAATGGACATCCATACTTGCATTGATAATTTTGTCCCATAAGAACCTTGCTTTTGTAGTTGTCGTGTAATCATTTGTAGGTTTTACTTCTTCCCACCTTGTAAGATAATTTGTATAAGTTATAACATATTATGATCTATTCCTACACATGGGTGGGGAAATAAGGACCCATAAAGTCAATTGCCCATTTTTCAAAAGGTTTTGTACTAGCAATAGGCCTCAAAGGTATTTCATCTCTATGCCCAGGATTTCGTAAGGCACTGATAAGGATCATAGGCATTACAATATTCTTTGCAATCCTTATACAGTTGTTTCCCACCATAGGCCATCCAATAAAATATTACGCACGGTAGCATCTCCTACATAATGTCCACCTAGCAATCCCACCATGAGCCTCCTCCATAATAGATTTGCGCTCATGCTCAAGCACACACCATTGGAGAACTTCATCTTGGACCTAGTTTGTATAGAGTCTCCACTGATCAATATATAAGGTGCGTGGTGCATATATGGAAAGTTGTTTCTTCTTCTAGGATCTTCATCCCCTCGGGTGTCACACCAGTACACAAAAAGATAACAATATCTTCTAAGTCAGAAGGTGCGTGTAGTTAAATTTGAATAACTAGGAATATGGAATTACGTCCTCAATGCTCTGAGCTTTCCTCATCTGAATTAATCCTTGATAAATGATTTGGTCCAAAATCACTCTTACCTAGCTTAACTGCACCATTACTAAATTCAAATTCCTGAAACAAAAAAATTCGAACAGACATATGCACCCTTACAAAATGGGCTTATTCAACCAATTACTTCAAGTGTCCATGTGGTTTATATAGAAATATGAAAGGTAGTTTCTAGCAAGTATTGTCTAAATTTACGTAGTGTGTAGATCATCGACAAGGCCTCCCGCTCTGTAGTTGTATAATTTTGTTCACCTGGGGTCAACTTCCTACTTGCAAAAAAAATAAGATAATCAACAATACCTTCACTAGGATAGGTCTAACACCTCTCCAAAGGAAATTTCATAAGCATCCACATGTACACGAGAATGACTTATTCCAATGATGGAAAACGCATAGAATAGGCACTGTAAAAGTGAGTCTTTCCTTCAATGTCTGAAACACGTTTTCTATGTGCACCTCATTCCAATGAAACTTCCCATTACTCTTCAGCAACTCCTTCTAAGGTCACAAAAATACTAGCTTACCCCTTGATTAAATTTCTTATAATAACCTGTATGTGCCCTAAGAATCCGTGCACCTCACTTCGATCTGGTTAGTAGGCTCCTTCTAAACCCAAGATAACATACAACCTTAGCATGGATCTACCAATAAGCCTTCCTTGTACATATAAAATGTCCCAAAAAAGTCCAAAAAGGTGTAGCAAATATACACTTCTTAATATTCAAGGAGATATTTAACTACCTACATCGCTCTCAAACACGATTCTCAAATAATTCACAGTGATCTTTTACTAGCCCATAAACTGTCTAATCATCCAAGTAAACCAGTAAAAACTTATGAATGAAGTAATGGATTGCTTGCACCACAATGTGCGTAAACACTACAAGCACATTCTTACATCCGAAAGTGATAACTATGTATGAAAAAATTCCCCACTTAATGGTGAAAGTTATATTCTCTTGATCATATTTAACAATCCTCACATGATGATATATATAAAATCCATCAGTGAAGGAGTAGATCTCGGGGCCTACAATGCCTTCTAGAATCTCCTCTGTAAAAGGTGTGGGAAAGGGATCTATTACACATGCATCATTCAACTCCCTATAATCCACAAAATTTTTTATCCTTCCATATTTCTTTATACTAATTGCCATAGGGCTAACCCACTCTGAATCATCAATGGGCTTAATGATCCCATATTTCAACATATTATTAATTTCATCCTTTACCTTGACGAGTATATTAGGATTCATCCTATAAGGTCCCTTTCTAATCAAGTGCACACCTTATTTTAAATTGATCCACATATTTCCCAAAGAGTGAAGTACTCATTTTAACTCATGATAGCCTCTAGGGAATAAGTCCCGGAAGTCACGCAATAAATCAATTATCTTAGCAACCTTTGAGTCAGACCAATAATCTCCAATAATGGATTCCTTAGGTTTTGCATCTATCCCAATGTTAACCTTCTTCATTTTCACGGGCTCATGGTATGCACATTCCTTCTCATTCACACTTTTTAGGACCTCGCATGTACCCTCATTATGATTAACATCTAGATTTTCCACTTCTTCATTATCAATTATGTAGACCATTTTACCTTTTTCTTTTTCTAGGAAGTCATGCCCAGGCTGTTCCTCATTTGTCTCATCTTCTTCAAAATGTGCCCCCAGATATAACTCACATAGTAACTCCTGAATAAGTTCCTCAACCTTTTCACTATCTCCCATAGTTAAACACTTCATAACCTATAATTCCTCATTCACTAGAGGTTTAGAAGAAAAATAGTCAAAATTCTGAATCATACATGAAGTTAACTCTTACCAATTCCTTGTTTCTCTATTCAAATCTGCATAAACATACCATGCGCATGCGTAACCTTGTAAGGTGAAGTGAAACTTGTGCACCCATAGTCAAGGTGGTAAGGCCTCTTTCCCCTCTTTCTAGATTCTCTCACACTGCTGAATGTGATGCAAGGCAGAATCCTTCCCATGAAATTCACATGTCTTGGTAGGTGCATTGCATAACCTTGCAAGGTGAAGTGGAACTTGTGCACCCATAGTGAAGGTGGTAAGGCCTCATTACCCCCTGTCCAGATTCTCTCACACTGCCGAATGTGATGGAAGGTATAATCCTTCCCATGAAATTCACATGTCTTGGTAGGCACATTACTCTGAAGAAATATAGTAGAGAAAGTGATTCTCACTTCTCACCACTCTAAAAGATCATCTTTGTATACCATCCACCAACACACTACTATTCCATGTAAGATATACAATAAGATATTCCTTATTTCCACTTAATCTATCCACTGAACTTCCTTAGCGCACAAGAATACTTCAGGATTTCCTTCGCTAGTGTACCTTGGTACTTGTTACTACCCAAATTCCTAAGACAACATGGCTTACTTACGCCCGTAACTGCACTCTTTAACTCATGCCAAATAATTTCATAAGTCCCATGTTCCCAGTTGTCACAAGCAACACAAGTTGTATCACTCATAGATTGTGCATCATCCCAATGAATAATTCCTTCTTTTGATAGCTCAAGTTCTTCAGGATCTCTAATGGCGAGTGCATAAATTCTATTCAAATCCTCCTCACTCAATAGTTCTACATACAATGTAAATTTTTTGTCTGTTAAAGGAATGAAGACACGCTCTTCCTTTTTCTCAAAACTGATATATCCTTTATTAAAACATAAATCAAAATTATTCACATAACACCAAGAGCACCCAAGAAATGCTAGAATTTTTTTGTCCTTTGCAAGCGCCAATACCTTAAAGTCCCCAATAAACTTGACCCCTTGTATAGTAATAGTAACATCCTTCAAGACTCAAAATTGCATGGATTTAGTCCTATTTACCATAAACAACACATTTGAACAAGGATGTAATGGTGGTCTCCCCATCTAATTCTATGCATCCAAGGTGAGTACATTCACTTTTGCACCTGTATCAATCAAAATGCTACCCAACAACCATCTGTCAAAAACAACATTTAAAGTGATCTCTTTGTCATAATGAAGACTATGAGGAGGTAAGTTAGCATATAAAATCTATCTCTCGCGATAAACTCTAGCATACGACATCTTCCCCCTTAACCATTCCCCTAATAAAGGAATGTTGATTTCCTATCACAACATCTTACAAACCTCCTTCAAATTATCAACATCTTTATGGGGAATATCAACTATTTTTTCTAGCTCCAACTTCCGTGATTGCTCCTTCAAGTAGTATATCTCACCTTGCAAGTTTCTAATAAATTTCATGGTTTATCGATAAGATTCCTTTTGATGAGTAGGGTCTGGATGCTTTGCATACAATACCTTCTCTTTGGTAATAATTGGCTTCTGCATTAGAACATCCCTGGAGGGCACAACCCCAGCACGTGTAGTGACCAATACAAGAAAAAATTAGGATTAGGCACTACCTTTAGTAGCCACTAATCCTCCACAATGCATTGTACTCTAACCATTATTGTGCCCTTATCTTGATTATGCTTATTTCTTAGATGCTCATATAAATTTGGGCACTCTTCATAATTGTGGTTATTTTGTAAAAGGAGAAAATAATATTATGAGGGAACTCACTTTTATAATGATCAGGGGATCCGCATGTGTAACATGTTCCACGAGGGAACTCACTTCGTCTACCGCTGTGACCTTAGCCTCTGAATCCTCCACAGTATCCTCGACCTCTACCTCTACCACCTCCATCAAATTTCCCTTCATTATAACTATGATCATGATGCTCACCTTGCTCCTTGAAATTGTTTACAACATTGGTCTAATGTACATTGGTATCAATGGCATCATAAATCTGATCAATCAACCTACAATTATCTCTATCATGAGTTGTACACCTGTAAATATTACAGTAACAGGATACCTTCTTCCTTATCGCATGTTGTAACAGGGGGCACCTACATGAATCATGATCTAAGTGAAATATCTTGTAGTTTAGGAACATGGCATGCACCAATTTATGAGGGAAAATATCCTTAGTATGTACTTCTACTTCACAGTCTATGCACCAAATACCACTGCGTGTATCATGAGCTGAATTAGCTAACAATTTTTCCAACTATTTTTCCATAGGTGCAATCTAAGCCTCCAAAAATGGGATAACTCTAGTGTCTATGCTCCCAAATTCCTTAGTGTGTAGATCTACCTCAAGTGTCTTGCACAGGTTTGTATAATTCTTGTGTGAGAGCATCCTTCTAAAAGGGGTGATTAAATCTCTAATGAACCATTGAGCATGCTTACTTAGGTGGATGTCAGAAGACAACTTTGAAAATAATGTTTTAATGTAGACATCATATTCCCTTACAATTTCATCCATGCCCTACTTTATGTTATTCAACATGGTGATGCTCTTATACTCAAACTCAAGTATGTGAAATTTTGCTAAGAAATCATCACATAACGTGGTAAAGTCTACACAAGTCTGGTTTGGATTATATTTCTTGTATTAGCTATGCGCGCGCCCTTGCAAAATAGTTGCAAACTAACTTGCCTTATGTTATAAAGCTATAATCCCCTTAACACACCATAGTATCTCAAACGTATGCACATGCTCAACTGCATCTTCAATTCCTCTATATCTTTGGAGATGGAGAGATATCTCAAAATACAATTGTTGGGGTTGGTGCAGATAGTGCTCATTAGATCCAGAACCTATATTTCCTCCTACATTCCCTCTACCTCTAGAACCACTAGATCCACCATATCCCAAGCCACATGACCCTCCCGATCCTCCTCATGTAGTTGGCATCAGATTAGAGGATGTGTTGCCTTATGTCCCAATAGTTATGTTAAACTAAACTCACATGGTCTGCAAAGTCGTACTACTTCCAGATTTAATACCAACATTCTACGTGCCCTCATTATGTGTTGATGATGTGCCATAGAATATACCTCTAACCAGACCTCTGAATAATTCAGACAATGATTACGTCACCATAAATGAATAGGCTACATGATTAACTCCTAAACTAGATGGAAAATTAACTTTATCTGTTGCTATTCTATTACCCACACTAGCTTTCTTACTAATTAACGTCGTAGAAACAAGAAAACAAACATAAGGGCCATGTCGCCAAGAGGGATCAAATATGCGCCCGTGGTTCTTGTAGTTTCCACTAGCGTTCTCTCATCTAAGGTCAAAGAGGGTTTTCTTCCATGCTTACCCAAATGGGGGAGTTCTAGATGATCTTGCTGCATGTCCTCTATGTGAGCTCCAAATCCTTCATGAGCCATCTCTTTCCATAATGCCATTTATTCTGTAACTTCATGTTGCTTCTCCAAATCCCTCTTGCACCCCTCATTAAACTTAAGATGCCTTTCTTCTCTCTATCTTCTACTGCTAGGTCTACCATCTTTCACCACACCTTCTCGTACCCCCGTATGTGGTGGGGTTTAGCTAGCCATAAGATGTTGTTCCAAATCTAGGGTCATAATCAAGATCTTAATCGTTAAAGCGATATCACACAAATAATATCCTTTGGGTTCACATAAGAACTGGAACTCAACAACGTCTAGATAGGAATAAGTAGAAATTGTATACTCCAAAATGTATATATTCAAAACACCACTCTACCAATGATCTACGACACGTATCCAAGTCAAATCAACATCATGTAGAGCCTGGAATTATTCCTATGTCCAAACAAGTTCTCTCTAATTCTAATTCCTCATTGATGCGTATGTTACTAGCCACTCGTATAACTCTGTGGGGAAATATGTGAAAGACATATCATAGAGATCAGGATATAGATTCAATTCAACCCACACACATGCATCAAAATCAGGTCTTATGTTAAAATTTGTGAGCATACTCTTCCTCTAAAGTCTTTAACCAATCCTCAATGATGGAAAAATTCAACCGGTATGTTTTAATCATGCAACATCCTGGAAAAAAATTAGAAAATAGGTTCTGGAAATGGAACCAAAATGTAGTCTTTTATTTTACCAAACAACCCAAAGCACTCTAGAACATCACTCATCCAGAACTAAGTGCTCACCTGAAGCATGCAAGGGTACCATGTCCCTCTTTTATGGAAGATTTGTTAAGAGTTAGCATGATGAGTACATACATAGATACATTCCAGATCCAAAATAACAATGTAGTAACAAACCATAAACAGATCTAGATCATAACCATATGTAAGAATAACTTATACAAGAATCAATATTAGGTTTACCATATGAGAACTAGTCACAAATATGTCAACAACCAATAGCCAACCACAAAGATCCATTGTATTAATTATTCTGAAACAAAAAATCTGAATACATACATAGTAATGACATCATAACTCTATTACAAAACTCTTTTTCTAAACCGTGAAAATCAATACATATTTATAGGTAGTGAGGAATTTCCCTTCACTACTAATGCACACTCCAAAAATAGCCCACATACTAGAAATAGCCATGTGTACGCTACAAATAACTACAAGATCATACAATATTGCTAATAATAGATTATATTATAATATGAATTATAGATCTAATATGTTAGATTTAATAGGGGAAATATAACCCAATGATCATAGATCCACCATTAAAGCTAAGGAGTATAGATTTTGGCATGTAGTCGATTAAGACAAATAAGTAACTTGAAATAGATAAAGAATAATAGAGCTAAATGAGCAAAAGATAGAAACAAAATAAAAAAAGAGAGCAAGAGATAGATAACACCAGATTTAAGTGGAGAAACATGAAGTAAAAAACTCCATTGTAAAAGAACTGTCTATATTCAGAATTTACACAAGTTTAACCCAACACTTCCACTTCTCTCCTCAGTATTACACAACGTCTGTAGAGCTATGTCGTTTGATCATACAATAAAAACAATCATATAGCTCATCTTACATTCTTCTAGTGTCTTACATACTCTGCTAGCGTATCTTACAGTGATCTCAGTCTTTAATACTGGACTATACAAATGTAAATGTTTTTAAATCCAATCTCAAGAGGGATCACCACATCAATGTGGGTTGGTGAATCAGTCAGGCCAATTCACTCTTAATTGTGAAAGACCTTTTTAATAAATCTTAATTAGACAAACTTTAATAATTTTGGGGCGTACTAAAGTGGCTGATCCCACTTGACATTATCACCCCAACACTCCCCCTTAATGTTAAGTGAGAAGAAAAAATAGACATGCCAGTTTTATCGGATCCAAGCTAGTATGCAAAAAAGGGAAATCCAAAGATCTTCCCATCCATAAATTTTTAAGACCAATGCTTTACATATGAATACTTACATCAAATTATGAAGCCTTTTATTAACTTAGGAATACCCATAACTAAAACTTTGCTAGGATTTACAAGTAACTTCACATAGAGTGACACATTTACTTATTATAAAGTGGAGGAAGTATTGGAAGTTTACAATGAACTACCTTATGCTTTTTCTCATGACACTTACAGTTCACATACAATGTTACAACCATGTGTAACCAATCCCTAAAGGATCACTTCGTTACATATAAATTTGGTGGCCATGATCCACTCTTAAAATCTGATTGGGGTCTTTTATAATAAGCCATCAAGAGTTGGAATTTCCATACAAACTCCCCCTCAAGGGAAACTCTAATAGGTTAAACAAGGCACAAAACTTGCAAGACTTCACAACATGTAATGGCCTTCACATAATCTCTAATGTTTGAACTAGATTATTTATCAAGAGTAATGTGGCCTTCACATAGAGGAGGAATACTTCCTTTATCTCTTCTGTGTATCACTACCAACAACCTCTTTAGCCACATGGATCTTTTCTGCTTCAAGTGATGGCACCTGCTTCAAAAATTTAACATAAATCCAACTACATATCTAATAGAACATCAACAAATGTCATAATAAGCATAATAGAAATCATACAAGTTTTCATTTTAAACCAAGTATAAAGGTTAAACAATAGTTAGATAATAACTAACATATCATTATGCTTAACAATTATCAAATATGTTGAAAGACTTCCAACATATTACACTTTGTAAAATATATTAGATGTAATCAGTATTGGATGTCTCCAATACAAACACAAAGGCATCTCCAAGTTTCATTTAATATACATATAATAATATTTTACTAATCACATAAAATGTTTTATCAACAAACATATATATCTTACTCTAAGAATTTTATACAAAGATAACACTTGATAGATAACTGAGCTGATCAAACAATCAAATCATTCAAGAGTAATGAAGCATTTAATGAAAAACATGATCCATCAAACAATGGACACACCCATGTATTTATGTCAATTTTTCTTTGAACAATGACCATGTAAGCACCCTTTTGAAGTCTAGACATGTCATATATGATCATATTTTTATGCCAAAAAAGGATTTAACAGTCAAAAAGATTATTTTGATAAAAGAATCATTATCAGTCACAAAATTTAGTAAAACAAAGCTCCTAAAAGAACCTATTAAACATACCAAACATCTAGAACATAGCTTGAGAAGTAGTCTCTTTTGAATCAAGGTTTTCCATGACTCTCTCTTCTTGCATCAAAAAGAAAGAAAAAGTGTCTAGATTAGGAAGAATTCAAATTTACAAAAGTATGGATAGAAATTATTGAGACCTTTGAGAAAAGGAGCTTGCATGAACATCAAAGTTCAAATTCTTCCAGAGCTTACATTGTACATTGTTTTAGTGTTTTCAAGAAACATATTTCAAAGCTTTATATTGACATAGTTAACATGTTTCAAAATAAGGATTCCTTGAAGCCAAAGGAAATGATATAAGTTCATGTTCAGGGTCTGAGTAAACCATGCTCATGAAAACACTTGACAAAAAAATCCTAATCAGACTCAAGGATTGAAATATCTCCCCCTCAATGTCTACATTCATTATATAAAAAACAACTGAAAAAAAAAACTTGTAGAATAGTTTATGAATTTCTATTCTCCCTTTGTGATAATCCTTTATTTCTTATGTGATAAAAAATTTTTTATGGTTAGACATGGTTCAGGATTTCTTAATTACTCTTTATAAGGGTTCATGATGTCTGATTATTATCATGAAACTACCAAAATTCATCATGAATCAACATAACTAACATGTTTTGAGATATGAGCTTCTAGTTTTTAGGGGTACCTTATCTCCCAGTCACAAGATCCCAAATATTTTTAGCCATAAAAAATATCTTAATCAAATTCTTGAAATGTTATAATTTGTTTCATTTAAAAGCTTAGACTTATCCATCGAAAAATTAGCAGAAATAGCCATTTCTAATGTTCAGACGACAATGGAGACAAATACAACTAAAAAAAATCAAGGAAGTTAAACAGAGACAAAGAACTAGCTACATATCTTTGAATTTTCTATATGACAACAAATAACCCAAATTTGATTATAAAAAAATAGCTTGAATTGGTCAAGTTCTAGATCAATTTAACAGGTCTAGGTCATGTTTCAGCTATAATCCTTTTTACCAGGAAATTAACTAATTAATTATGAGCTTAAGATCATAGGATAGTTCATCAGATCTTAAAAAATAGATAGATTTGGTCTTGAAATAACTTAAATTGGTTGATTTAAGATCAAATTGATAGAACATAATCGAGGTCAAGTTACAAGAGCTTGGAAATTTATTTTGCAACTTGACTTGGTGAGCTAAAGGACAAGCTACATGAGCTAAGTATGAGATGGGCTAGAGTATCTTGATGAGTTATTTAGTAACTCGATAGGGCGAGCTAAAAACTAAGCCACAATTGCTCAAAACAAGCTACTTTTATAAATAAAATAAGTTACTAAACAACCAAGGTGGGGAATGACACGTGGCATAGATCAACAATACTAGGAAAGACACATGTCAAATTTAAAAGAAATTCTTGGTCGGACGTGAAACTTTAAAATTTAAATTTTACGCCTCTTCAGGTCTAAAACCAATTCAAAAAAATGTGACAAAAGACAGATAGACATGCTTTAAAAGAATATAACAAGTTTGACAAAAAAATATACATGTCACTTTTTAATTAATTCATATTTTGCACTACAACTAATAAGATAGAATGACAATTAATTAAAAGATATAACTATATACACATGTCTTTAATCAATTGGATCACATTTCACACTCTGACATAATGCAACAACAAAGTGTAAGTCAAACAAGCCACTTGTCAAAAAATTAATGTCTTAAGAAAATTTATAATCCAAACTTGAAATAAAGTTCGGGATCGAAGAAGGTTTAAGACACGTGTCATGATTTAACTGGAAAAGTAAAAAAAAAATACTAACACCTTGACATTATTAGAATACGTGCCAAAAATCAATTGGATTGCGTTTCGTAAGTCTAAAAAATGTGAAAATAAGAATACATTTTGTTATTTAATTAACTTAGACTTCACAGATCACCAACTTAAAAAACTTGTGAAATGAAGAAAATTAGAGATCCTCGCGGTACAAAGGAAAGTTAATAAACCCATGAAACAAATAACTAAAGTATGACATCACAAAAATAATAAGAAAGGTGTCACTTTTCGATTAGCTCGCACTTTGCAAGGTTTACCAAAAAATTGATAGATATATACGTGTCCAAATGTTATTGGATCATACTCCGCAGTGCAACCAAAATGACAAAAGCAAATTGAAGACGCTTGGAGTTTTTTAAATGGCTTCACTTTTCACAAGAATGAAAAACACTGACAAATGTGAAAAAGGTGGAAAATTTGAATTGGATAACTACTTCCACAAATAAAATACTGACAAATGTGAAATATGGAGCAATTTTATTGGCTTGAATTTTGTAAATCTGAAAAAATGCAACATAAAGGATACTTGCAGAAATTCTATTGGCTCAAGTTTCACAAATGTCAGAAATATGAAACAAGTATGACAACATGAAGACATGTGTAAATCCCTTAGTTAGATTGTGAATTGAAATTAACAATAAGATAAAAAAAATATTACTCACACCACGAAGCAAGATGAAGCTTTTTGATTAGCTCAGGCTTCGTAAAAACTGACAAATGCGAATCTAGATGGAGCAATATGATTAACTCAAGCTTCACAGTCAAAGGAAGTAAAATAATTTTTTCAAGGAAAAACTAAATGGCACAAGAGGATTGGCCCAAGCTTCGCAAGGATAGAAGGATATCTTATATTTAAAGAACTTAGCACTCTAAGAGTGGGTATAGTTTCGTCAAACATGAAAATAACAACAACAAAGCTACGTGGAACAATATTATTAGTCAAAACTTTGCAAAACCAGAAATGACCAGAAATACAAAGCCAAATGGCACAAAATGATTAGCCCAATATTCGCAAAGGAAAAAATAGAAAAAAGTAAATATTTTATAGTTAGGACGAACCCCAAAGTCTTGAATAAATTGGATCTAACTAGATATTTCATATCCACATTCAAAAAATGATCCAAACGAATATCTACAATGGGAAAACAAGAAAAATAGTACATAGACGATGGATTCAAGCTGTAAATGGATGAAATAAAATTAGAAGAAAATATCTAAGAAAACAATAGCTCAAACATGATCTAAACAAGCATTTAGCCCATTTTAAAAAGGAATATTAGGAGGGAATTGGAATTTTAAACTTGATTAGCTCAAACATGAATGCAAAAATTTTGGGTCTCGCAAATCTATTATTAAACTTAAAGCTTCTTTTCTCTTTCAAGTTAAAAAAATTCTAGATTGATCCCGCACACACACAACCACCAACTCTGATACCATGTTATATTTAGCAGGGGAAATATAATCCACATATCATAGTTCCACCATTAAATCTGAGGAATATAGATTATGACATGCAGCTGATTAAGACAAATACAACTTGAAATAGATAGCGAATAACCGAGCTAAATGAGAAAGAGATAAAAAGAAAATAAAAAACAAGAGAAAGAGATAGATAACACCAAATTTAAGTGGAGAAACCCGAAGGAAAAAACTCCATTGTAAAAGCACTATCTATATTAAGAATTTATGCAGAGTTTAACCCAACACTTCCACTTCTCTCCTTATTCTTACACAACGTCTACAGAGCTATGTCTCTTGATCATAAAATAACCATGATCATCTAGCTCATCTTACATTCTTCTAGTGTTTTACATACTCTACTAGTGTATCTTATAATAATCTCATTCTTTCATACTAGACTGTACAAATGTAAATGTTTCTAAAGCCAATCCCATGAGAGATCACCCACATCAATGTGGGTTAGTGAATCAGTCAGGCCACTTCACTCTTAACTGTGAAAGACCTTTTTAATATATTTTGATGAAAGACCTTTTTAATATATTTTGATTAGAAAGAAATTAATAATGTTGGGAATACTAAAATGGATGATCCCACTTGACATTTTCACCCCAACATAATCCTATTAATAGCCAAAAATATGCATGTCATCTTAACTTCCCTCACATGAGATCTACCTTAAAATAGAATTTTCTTGAACTATGCAACTATTCATGTTCTATTCTTATCTCTAAAACCTTGCTTATCTGCTACTCGAAATGTTCATCTTCTAGTTCTACTAACATGCAGCTAAGTCTTGAATCTAATAGGCTCTGGGCACGAGCCTTCATGCGCTGTCTATTATAATTTTGTGTATGCCTTCACACCTAACTCTCCATGCATCAAAACCTTTCACGCCACTTATACTTGGTATCTTTCAGGGGGTCCAACACTCTTACTTTTCACATGGTCCTAAATAGTTTCCTTCTTTGATTTGTTTCTTCATTATTCTTGTTTGCATTCATTAAGACTCTCCTCATCATCAATGCTTCACCTATTTTTGGTTCTTCCACTAGTGATGGTGATGCCACACTTTCATCCTCATCAACACGTGTAATCTGATTTATTTCTTCATACACCTTGTTGCTACTTGATTTTGGATACTATGGACACTCAAATGATCTATAACCAAAAAAATAATTGCATTTGAAGCATCTACCTATAAACTCACCTCTTCCTCTTCCAAAACCACCTCTAATATATCCACCTCTAGATGTATTATGCGTTTGCAAGATGCTTACATCTCCCTCACGTGTTTTCTGTTGTTTTTTCCTTCGATTTGACTGTTGTCCTCTTCCTCTCATTCCTCTTCATCTACCTTTGAAGTATTGTGTCTATTTTCTAGACAAATTCTCTTCTGTCGTTCAAATCTTCGTTTTATGCTTCCTCCAATGTTCCCAAGTTAAAAAAATTGAGCTCATCATGTATATTGAGTCTCAAAGCATTAAAATATCTAGATACCTCTCCAACATCATATTATACTAGATCTCATTGCTAATTTGTAAAAAAATCATCAATGTAATCCACTACATTAATTTCTCTTTGTCTCAAAGTTTCTAATTTCTTAAATAAGATATTCTGATAATCAGATGGGATAACTTGTAAATTTTAGTTTTCCAACCATCCTATCCCATGACCTGATCATGTCCTTTCCTCTATTCACTCTTTTCTCTTACACAAAATCCCAATAAATAGCAACATGTCCTATAAGTTTCGTACATGCAAATTTCACTTTCTTATCCTTTACTATACTCTCAAAATCAAAATATTTTTCTATTTTTACAATCTAGTCTATCAACTCTTCTGAATGCATGCTTCCACCATAATCTAGTACTTTCATCCTTATCTTAGTACCTACTTCCATAAATGCTTTTAAGATCCTTACTTCTAGTCCTTCTTACTTTGGCTCTTTTTCTGCTACTACCTACCTTTCTTTTTCTTCTTTGTCAATTTCTTCATCAAAATATTTTCCTCTTCTCTGATAAAATTCTAATGCTCCCAATCTGTCATGTATGTTTCTTAACATGGCAACCAACTCATTATCCATAGGCTACTCTCGATGACCTCATCTAACCATTATTCTAGGTGGCATTTTATCAATCTTCACTTCTCTTCTCTTTTCACTTCTTGTTTCTCTTAGCTATCTTATTTCTTGTCAAATTTTCCTCTTTATCCTCTGGTATGATACCAAATGATGTAGAACATATTCTTCAAAAACTAGTCACACAAGTTATAATGTTCAAACAACTTAAAATTTCCTTCAAAGCTTACAAAATATCACTTTTACCAAGATTGGAAATCCTTCAAAGATGTAATTTTGACCTAAAATACTCAAAATATATCATGCAAAGCTTAGAACATGTTTAAAAACCTCCCATCATGCTAACCCCACCATCAAATTGGATAAAATATCAATGATTATTCAATTTGAATTCCTTTTGATAAAAATTCCCCTCAAGCTTCTTAAGAATCAAGCTCCAAATGAGTTCATGGTTGGATACATATAAAATCATCCGAGACAAATTGAAATAATTTCTCATAACCCATTTCAATCCTCAAGGTGTGGGGTAAAGGTTAGGGTTTAACTCTTGATGCAAGTCTCCTTTCTTCACCCTTTCTTTTTTAAGCTTATATTTCCTCTACTAGCCCTGCATAATGCTATATTGTGGAGCCTGTTTTCATGTGTGGAAGTCTTGAAGATTGTACACTAAGAGTAATGTACACTTTCCACAATTTTATCATTGGGTTTTGGGGGCGAACACCCTCAATAACTTTTTTTGGCCTCAAAAAATGCGCTCAATATTTTGGGAAATGTTTTCTTCTCATATGGGTGGGATTTTTGACCCATAGGTTTATGAGATGGTTTTGTCCAATGGTTTTGATACCCACGGTATTGTAAAACTACTTAAGCAGTTGTCTAATTATGTGGCTTTGTGTATATGGTAGGATTGATGTAACATTGCAGATGTGTGTGAGTTCAAGTGTGAATTCTGTAGAGTTTTTTTAGCATAACTCCAAACAGATCTAGGTGTTGTATTGAGAGAAGAGGTGGCTTGTAATAAAATCTAAGCAAGTGATTCTTGGTGGAATCAACCCAAATTGGGTGAACCAAGTTAAATATTGTCTCTTTGTGTTGTGCTATTTTTTATTTTGCACTTTTATTTCAGATCTGTAATATTTTCTACATATTAATTTCTACTGTTGCGATTATGTGAGGGATTGCTCCGCATATTTTATCCCTTATTTCCTAAAACATAAAATAAAATCTCAGCATAAATTTTTATACAAATTCTAAATTTACAAACTAATTTCTGTTTTGAGTACCCATTTGGGATTTCTTCATGTGTGCAAATTCTCACAATATATTTCTTTGTAAAAAGAGCTTCAAAATCATTGATCTTGGCCTCAAATTAGGTCTCTAATGAGCATACGCAAGATTGTACCTAAAATGTCATACTTTTATCTCTCCTGAAGACCTTCCAACATGATTATTTTTTACAAATCTGATGTAGGGAAATGTTATTATTGTTTCTTGAAATTTTAGGCTTTTGTGATTGAGTTTTAGACCATCAAAATGTAACTTGACTATAAACTCTATGAGGGTTTCTTACTTACCTTGATAGGAGAAAATGTGTAATAAAATGATTACATCACTATTCCAAAACTTGAATTTTCTTTCCAAGGTATGTTTTCAGCTGATGATTTCTATAAACTTGACAGTGAGGTTCCTCATGACATTAAATAACTAAAATTCCTCAATACTATCATACTTTGCCCTCTCATAACAGGGTTCTTTGATTGTTAAGATATGTATATTAAAATAATGATTAAATAATTAGTTTCCAAAACTCTAAGAAGTATATGCACATGCGATAACCCTTATATTACCCTCTCTAAGCTTTATTCTCATTGTATTTTCAACATACCAACACTTCCTTTCCCAAACTACCTTTCATGGCACAAAACTTGCATTAACTATCCTGAAATACAGTAAGCTACATTATTCTTATGTTTGCCAACACATTAAACCAAGTAAAAACAATGGATACATTAAAAAAAATCATGAATTAGATCCCACAATGTCTCTTATTAGTCTTGTGTACATGCATTCCAAATTTCCATAGTGCTAACACAAAAAATGATTGTTACAAGCTTATCTTTCAATAAAAAAACCCTTGAAATCCTCTTGGAGCTCCAAGATATTCTTTTCATTCAAATAATTGATTAAAAATAGTTACATTTTCCACTATATACCTCCTTTCTCGATATTTTGAACCTTCTATTTACATTCAACTATGGTTTACATGCATGATTACCTCATTAAGAGGTCATATGGAGGTGTTGCCCTTAAGATTAGGAGCTAATATGAGAATTCTAAGAATTACATCACTATAAACCATTAATAAGTGTTTATTAAGACATAAAAATGATTCCAAAAACCCCTAAGGGACCCATTGAGACACTTTAAACTACCTACATTATATAACCAAGCCAAAAATGGCTCAAAACTAGTTCAACATTTTATATTGCACAAAATAGAGGGAAAATCCATAATTCGAAATTTTGATCGCTTGATCTCATCACACCAACATGAAATGAAACTAGGGACTTATAATGACTCCTAACCACCTATTCAAGCCAAAAATTTCAATACATGACCAATTTATCCCTAGGAGTGATACTCCTATAATCAGTGAGTTTGTTGGACATTGTGTTACATTATTGTCATTGATGTCAAACGAAGCCTTGAATTCATGATGTTGTTTAGGTGGCATAGGTGTATGCATGCGGTGTTATTAATCAAATAAGATGGAGGTTGGTTGGTAGTGTGATGAAGTGTCATGGTGTCTAGGTGCATATGTATGTTTTTGGTGATATGGTCAAGTAAACGAGTGTTGTGAATGGGATTCAAAAGTTGAATGAAGGTTGGTATGCTGTTTGACATGTTCAATATGATGTGTCATAGGTATTAATGAGTCGGGTAATATGTTGACAAGGTTATTTCACTCTAGACATGAGTTGAGACTAGCCATTCTAGACCTAATTCTAGAACTACTGTATGCAGACAATGTGGTTGTTTGAAGTATGAGGTAAATCAAGTTAATATGAGTGTGTGAAATGTGTTTTGAGGCTCTACGGCATGTGTATAAGGTGTACAAGGTCAAGTTTCATGTGTTTAATGCATGTTCAAGGTACTTTTAAGCAATATTAATGAATAAAAAACTAGTAGGCATGGGAAAATCATGGTGTATGGAGTGTTTCAGAGGTAGAAGAGCATATATGAGTATTTGAAAGAAAAAAATAAGGTCATTGCAGATTTGTGTGTCAATTTCAAGGTCAAGAGGATGAATATAATTCTTAAACAAGAATTTTGAGCTATACCAAGGTCTCAAAACATCCATTTCTAGTTCGGAGGTCATATTTGGATGCTCACCCATACATGTGATATTTACATGGGAGTTTGAGATTTTGGATGATGTTAGGGCATGAAGATAAGAAATGTTTGCAAGAATAATGAGTTTAAATGGAAGTGATACATTTATGAACAATTTTTAAGGATACTCCAGCATTAGAGCTACAAGAAATAAATTAAGTGAATGGTCTCCAAATGGCATGGGAAAGAAATAGTGAAGATTAAGGGTTGTAGAGAATTCATCAGAGCTCCTATTGGTGGCATTTTCATGATTTAGATGTGATGGTAAGGTAGAAAAAACCCTCTACTTTAAGAATATTTATTAGTACAGTCATGTGTTACAAGTATCATAATGAAGAGATTATGTGGGAAAAATCTTGGGATGTGTGCCAAGTGTCCATGAAAATATTTGGATAAGTTAATTAGATAAACTGAGAGAAACATGGCTCACAAGTTGGCCTACATTTTTTTTCTAGAAGGATAAAACCTATCATGAAGATATGAGAAGTTTTATGATGAAATGCATAGTGTAACAATGTTATTTCAGCATGGGTAGCTTATAGACATATGACATTATGTGTTTGAGGTCTTGGTTTGATCTAAGGAGGTGTTTTTCTTGTTAAGCCCTAATGGCCTACTAATCCCTATTAGTCCTGTCAAGAAGGTCTATTGGTACATATATGCAAATTGAATTCTCTCCATGTGATATATGGTTATGAGTCCTTGAGGAAGATGGAAACGTATAGAAGTTTCATTTGAGATGTTAGAGGTTAATGAGCTCAAGATTGGTTCTTGAGATATTAAATCAGGTTTGAGTAGTTTCAGAGATGAAGGTGTTTTGGGGTCTTGTGTCCTAATTTGGATGTATGCATGAGTTTTTTAGGTGCCTAATGATGAGATATTTCTATTGATTTGCTACATGATCCTTTTGAGGTGTTTTAAAGACATAATTTTGGGCATTATCAATATGCGTAAGCAAGGATAGAGAAGGAAGTTTGTTTGAGTGTTATGGCCTATTTGGTGATGTTTTATGGTGTTGATGAGTCATTTTGAACCCTATAGAATATGTTCATGTGATTTAGAATTCATGATAAATTGATTTGATATGTGGAGTTGTTCATTCTCAAAGACTATTATTTAGGTGCTTAAAACCTAATTGAGTGTGCTTGTCTCTTGGTGTGTTCCACATTAAATTTGGAGGTTGAAGAATGGTTTGAGATTGTTAAAGGATGTGAGAGGATGAATATTAAATTTTCAATTCATATGGATACTTTGTGAACATTATTTTTTCCTTAAGACTCGTATTTGTGATCATTGGAAGAGTGGGAGTGTTTTAGGCGTAATTGAGAGGTTTTGGTGTGTTTAGGCCTATGCCAACGTATAATGTCTCTTCTTGTGATTTATATGAGAGTGCAGGGTGTGTTTTAATGTTGTTAATGATCAACCTTAATGGTATTAGATCACGTGTGGTTGTTTTGATAAGTGTCATGTATAAAAGTAAGGTGTATTAGCTCAATTGAGCTAGGCAAGAGTATGAATATGTGAGCAAGAAAGAGGAGAAGTGTGAGAGTGTTGTGAGGGGTCAAGAAAAAAGTGGATAAGAAGATGAGAAGGTAAGAAGATTAGAGGTGAATAATTTATAATGTCACATGCCCTAATCAACATTTATGGGTGAATGGTTGAGTGAAGAAAGAAAGAGAGTAGTTTGAGAGGGTTTTGAGTAGAGAGAGATTACAGGGTGATAAAAATCACTTGTTATAGAAAAAATTACTTAAGTGATCTTCATATTCAGGTAGATAAGTTGGTTCTTTGTCATCTTAAGGGGTTGTAGCCTCCTTGTAGAGTTGGTGCTTTTCTATATCAGGGGTTGGTTCTTCTTTTAGGGTAGGTGCCCAAGTAAACTAGGGGTTGGTGGTCCTTGTGGGGTTGGTGCCTCACTAAAAACATTCATTTGTGTTTTGTAATATATGCAAAGGTTTAGTGGGTTTTCTTCCCCTTGAGGGTTTCCCACTTCATATTTGGTGTTCATGTGTTCTCTCATGTTTTATGTACTTGTGGATGGTTGTTACACACTTAATAAGATCAAATTGATTATGTATGTTGAATGGATTCTTTGAATGATGTATGCAAGTTAAGGTAAATGATGTAAAAGTTTTGAATGAATGATTCACCCCCTCTTAGTCACTATTCTTCTAACACCAAATAGATAGATATATTAAATACCAAAGTGTCTAAGGTGGGAATCAATGGATGTATGAAACCAAGTGGGAAGGATAAAACTGTTAGAGATTTCAAGTACTGAGAGGGGGGTGAATCAGTACTGGTTAAAAATTACAATCAATTTCCTCTTAATTTTATATGTATGTGGTTGTTAACTATTATTTATTGTTATAAGCATGAAATATTAATCAAGTGACTATAGGAATAAGAAGCATACACACACATTCACATGAGGAGACTAGATATAATGTGGGAAACACTTTTGGGACAAAAATCCATTGAAACTATTTATTATATTACAAAAATTAAGGAATTTCAAGAATGTTACACATCCTACAAGATTTATTTAGTAAGGAACCAACCTCATAAGGAGATCCACTTCTACACATCTATTGATATTACACACAACAAAGGACTCAGGTGAATATAACTGTAGACACAAAAGTTGGGTCACATTCCCATTGGTCACTTTCAATTAATTAAGCACATCATTGCCTCATTATTAATCATTATTAATTATTTAGCTTCACATTAATAATTAATTTAATTATATTTATTTCACCCTCACACCTCCACCTCACCAGGACACCTCACCCTAGACCCATTCTAGAGGCATTTAATTAACTGTGTTTGAGTCATCACTCTCAACACTGAGTCGTCACCCTCAACACTGAGTCATCACTAAGTTATAAATCCTAGTGTTGAGTCACTAACTTGACCTAACTAACTAAGACTTATTCCTAAACCTAACTGGATCTTTTCCTAGTTCTTCCTTCCTTCTCTCACGTGAACTCCACTTCCCTAAGAAGACTCAATGAGAAAGCACAAAAAATTTGGGAAGATCTACCTATTTTTGGTAAACCTAGGCTTTCCCGCCTTAACTGGCGCCAGTTATTTCTCAACTGACGTCGGTCACCTAACCGTCACCGGTTCCTTTATATAAAAATTTACAACCTTTTACCTAGGTTTTGTTAGAACTATAATATTAAGCGCATCATAATGTTTAGTTTATAGATAAATAATATAGAATAGTTTATATTCTTATTAGTTAAATATAAACTTTAGATTAGGTTTGTTAGTTATTAATTAACTAACTATTTATTAAATCGGGGTGTGCCATGTCACTTAATATGGACATAACCCTTTGGGTTATTTAAATATGACTATAGGTCATATTCATTAAATCACGTGAATCAATGGATTACGGGTAAATACATGGAGTAGAAGTGAGGGAGGAGTTATTGGACTAGGTTGTAAAATGTTTCTCTATACTGGATTATTCTTCTGAGGTTTTTTTACCCATTTACGGGTTTTCCACGTTATATACGGTGTCACTATGTAATTTGTTTTATGTTGCTATTTACTTTTATTATGGTGTGCGTATTTATATTTCCACTTATTAATGTATGTTAACCTAACATTTAATTTAGTTGGTAAATATACCTTTTCACCCCTCATCCTGATAGGTTGGTCATTTTTCAATTTAGAGAGTTCTATTGCATTCAAGCATGAATCAAAGACTTATAAACATCCAGAAGCTAGGATATACTAAGCCACAAGCCAAAACAAACATCTGATGCTCATCCCTAGGCATTAGAATATCCACTTGAACATTTTAAGAGTATTCTGCGGCATTTACCACAAAGTTCTTCATGGATCAACTACTTCCTTCTTTCACCTACCAAACTTGAAAATGCAAGTAAGTATACATGATTTTCATCATTCAACACTTGTTTAAAGTGTAGGTTCATTATCTTTTCCTATTATATCTTATTTCTTCCTATATTTCTCTATCCCCACCTTCTTACCTATTTACCCATCCAACCACCCACAAACTTTTGGCTCTATGTATTTGTCATCTAGGAATTCCTAAGGATTTTTGGCATTAATACAAACCCAACCACCCAAAACCTTCAGGCTCTTTGTACCTGCCCCCTAGGAATTCCTAAGTCTCCGTGGTATTATTACAAAACCAACCATTCTCCCTTCGTTCTCTGTGCAATCACAGAGAATTCCAAAACTAATTTTATTTAATTACCATTAAATTTACCCTATCGACGCCGGTCACCTTAACCATCATCGGTCTCCCCTCCTTACCAGCATCAGTCCCCCCGATCGACATTGGTCACTATGTCTCTTGTTAATCTTCACCAAACTACCTCCAATATCACCTAAATTTTTCCCAGACCTCACCAAATTCCTCTGTGACCTTACCTAACACCTCTGTGATCTTCCCCAACTAGAAACATACCTTTCCTAATGCTAGATGAGTTTAGATTTCAATATTTTGCTTAATGTAGTGTGTTGTTAATGTTTTGAGATACCTAAATAAATGGGTTAGAAATAGGACCTTTATTTCTCATAATTTATTTCATTGATTTGATAAAATAGTGGATAGACAGCCCTCTAAGAAGTATCACTCTTCACATAACTAGAAATCGCTAGGCACTCCACTTTCATTTGCTATTTGATATCATCTGGTGGTCTTGTTTTGTTTCTTATACAGGTCGTTCCTCCTAGCCAAAGGGAATCTCTCACATTCAGTCTGATAAACTTCTACAACACACACATATCATCTACGTAATCACAGGTATTCCTCCTTGACCATTACCTTATCTATTTTTATAGCATACTTTAAGGTGAAACATTTTGGCACACCTGATGGGACCCATTTTTGGGTTTCCCTTTTCATTATTCATTTTATAGCGTCCATTTTGACTGTTTATTTCTTTGTAGAAAAACTCACATTAAAGTTTCTCCCATAAAATATTCTCCTTATTTCTATTATCTAAAGGAAACTATTATTTTTGTTCTCTAAAAATGGCATGTATTCCTTTCTACTGTATTGCATTTAGTGAAAGATAATTCCTCTTCCTGTTTTCTATTTGATACATCTAACTTAATTTAGGATTTGGGATTAAAATATTTACATTTCATTTTGGTATGTCACATTGTAGCTCACATTAAATTGATGGCAACCTATATGTTGGAATTCATGCCCAGCTGATGGTTGATGAATTAAATTATAGTTCACTTTGCACATTCTCTATACTAAATCACTTAAAAAAATTAACACATTTCTTAAACATTATATTTTCCTGGAAGAAGTTTTCAACGATCACACGATTAGAGGATTGACAATGGGATCCAAGCTGGTTTCTCTATCTAGTTATTATCTCAGAGAAAGGACATCCCTCACCAAAACATACATGAAACTATCCTGAGTTGTTGGCCTTTTGTAGGGTACCTTTTTCAAACCAAAAACTCTATCCTATTCACACGTCAGTACTAAATGGCATAAGCCGGAACATAAAATCTACCAAATAGAATTTCATGTCTTTTAGCTTTTGCATGAGTTGTGTTTTGAGGTGTGAGTTCATTTTCTTCATCCTTCTCTTCCTTTACACTCCATAGCCGTAGTTGGTGTATTATGGATTTTTCTGAGTGTGCTAGGATCAACCATTACCATACTCAGATTTTTAGGTTGGTATTTCATTTGATCTAAATCAAAAAATTCATTTATTTTTTCTTTTCACAAATTTCACAGTGACCAACATCGATCTAGCAACCATCATTGGTTTATTGACTATTGTTAGTTTCTTGCTATTTTGGTCAATTTAACCAAAGTAGTATTCATCACATTTCTGCTCTTTCTGGGATTTCCTCAGTTACCTTACCATAGCTCTGTGACTTTGAAATCACTATCAAAGTTTAGACCTATTTCATTTCGGTCATTTATAGTTAAGTTTACAATTCCTTTTATTTTTCCACATTAACTGGTAGCGGTTAGATAACTGTCATCGATTACCTCATGTCATCGACATTGGTTACCCGAACCAGCTTTGGTCTATGTGTTTTAATTATTTAATTAAAAAGACCAATTTTCACCTTCTGAAACCATTTTTATCCATTCCTTATGTGTTGCGATGTCATTTGCAAAGCTTAGACTACCAAGCCTACCATAAAACACATGGTTTTGACTCATAGCCAAGCTAACGATCTTGTATTGCATGCTAGCCTTTAGCCACTCCCACCTAGCCCATTGCCGCCTTCTATTCTATCACCTATGGATCATAGTCAACCTATTACCATCAACACTGTTGATGAGGAGTTCGCAAAAATCCTTGATCAAAACCCTGCAGCTTTATAGTATTACTTAGCCTATTCATCCACTCGGGACATGTTGGCTAGATTTTCTGCATAGCTGAAAACCTAGGTAGTCATGAGATAAATCTCCCTCATTTTCCGGTGAGGCTCCCATGTAAGATTTTTCAATTAAATATGCTAGTATCTATATGAGGGTATTAATTTAACCATGCAGATCATGAACCATAGCTGTATAGTTTTGCAGTAAGTAAGTAGCTGTTAAAGAAAGGAAATATATGATGAAGAAGGAAATAATAAAAGCATAGGAAAGAAAGAGGGAAGATGTGCAACCCAATCAATAGATTATAGAGTTGATTGCATACACATAGATAGAACCAATAGCTATTAACACACAAAATTATAAGCAAAGGCAACTTTCAGATCTAGATCTAGAATAACAAAAATTTTATCAGTAGATCTGAGACAAAAAGTTAGAAACAAAATGCACCATGACACAAAGTTATTTGGAAATCTGATCCTTTCTATTCCTTTGTTTCAAATAGCTATCAGGGGTTTCAGCACAAAGTCTAGAACATAATAATGCTGCTTACAAATTCTGATTCTTTAACCCATAGGTTATTCCTCTACTTATAGAATGTAGAGGGGCAATTACAAGTCAGAAGTTTTTAGTGAACTGACACATGTGGAAGTCGGAAAGGAAGTAGCTGACAATCTCCCTCATGGAATTTCTCTTTGCATGACATGCATGATTTGTAACTAAAGATAGAACCTTCTATTTTGCATGTCTACCACCTATTTCCAAGTAGTTGAATTCTTCAAGTAATGACTTTTAATCCAATCACTTAAGTTTTATAATTTAATTGATCGCTCAATTACTTTGTCGGAGGAAATAGGAGAAAGAAGAAGAAAGAGGAAAGCTGCAGTCTTGTCCTTTTTCATATTGTGCATGCAGCTGATTCTTTTACCCTTGATTCTCACCAAACTGGATCTGGAAGCAGCTAGATTTGGAAGTGGCTAGATTTGAAAGCGGCTGGATCTGGAAGTAAGTGATTGTTGTTTGCTTGTGGGTATTGTCTTTGACTTGTCTTCCTTATTATCCTTGAAGATTTTGTAGTTCTTCTCTAGTACATGCATCAGTGCAATGTTTGCCGTAAATAACTCATCTTTTTTATTTTTAATTTCATATGAGGAATTAAAAAATTCTGGAAAGCACTCTGGGTGAATGCAAATTCAATGAAGGCTTTAACTGGAAGATTGGGAGCACATACACAAGATTCTGGAAGGAATTCTCGATGCACCGACTTCTACACGAGCTACATTAGAAACAAGAGGATGAAGCATTTACAATTATGGATCTAGAAGCTATGCATAATTCTGCTAATCCTTTTCTTTCATCATGCTTCGCCATGGCTAGAGTAATCTTTGTCTGAGCAACTCTTTTTCTTTTAATTATGCCAGAATTCTTTACAATTGGTGCAGATATGGGAATTTCTTCAGATTTGGAAGATATATTCAATGTATTGTATATTGATTTAAGCTCCCTTTCAATTATATAAGCACCTAAAATTATTTTAGACAAAGAAGGCAACCGGAACATGGAAACTTAATTTTAATCATAAAAATATGCATATATAAAGCTCGTTGCCCTAAACTTTGAGGCTTTGATTGCATGCAAAGCAAGCATAAATATTGTCAACTTCACTTGAGCACATGTACCACTATGCAGACAATTAATCAGACTTAAATCAAGCTCCTTCAAACCTAGGTGCCAAACTTTGAAGCTTTTCAACAGTGAAAACACCTTTTTCTGAGCAAAATTCCTCCTTCTTTGGGTGCCAAAATTGCTTGGGCTGCACTCATTTGCTAAAGAATTAATAACTCTATTAATATGGCAGCCCATGCTTATATAACATTGATCATTCTATAATTAATAATTGCCCTTCCTATTTCCGGTAATTAATTAATTAAAAATCATGCTTTTCTCTTCAATTTGGGTGCCTATTTTGTGCATGCTCATCACTGCCATTAAATAAATTAAATTTATTTAATTTTAGCTTTCTACTTCCAGTCTAATTTGACTTCACACTATGCTTTAACCTTGTGCACCAAAAATAGGAATTAATTCCATCAATAAATACTTTAAAAAGTATTATTTCTCCTCTAGGTGGGTCGCACTTTTTTGCATGATAGAGGGCTGCATTAAATAAATTAATTTTTATTTAATTTTAGCATTCTATTTTCAATTTCCTTTATCCTCTCATCCTGCGTTGAAATTTCCTCATGCTTGGGCACCAAAATTAGGAATAAAAACAATTAATAAATGCAATTAAAGTTATCCTTCTATTCCAAAAGGGGTCACACTTTTTGACATGGCTGATTTCTATTTTAAAAAGTCAATTTCTAATGGGATTATTCACCCTGCACCGCAGCTCCAAAAATCCCATGATCAACTTAAGCTGTTTGAATTTCATAATGAGATTTTTTACTCTGCAAGGTAGGTAAGAAATTCCCACCAATGCCTTAAGTGATTTTCTTTTATTTCACAATGGGAATTTTCACCCTGCAAGGTAGGTAAGAAATCCCCGCTTGCCTGCTGCCTCTAATTTTCCCATTATGACTTAAGTGACTTTTCTCCCATGGGAAAAATTATCCCACCAAGCAGGTATAAAATTCCCACCTGCATGCTGCTACCAAAAATCCCATTGTAGCTTAAAACCTTCCTTTCCCAAAAATGTGACTTGCCCAGAAGAGGCCTTTTTGTGCATGACTTCATCTTTTTAGAGAGAACTAGACCTCCAGTGGCTAATTCCTTCTAGCATGACATCTGTAGATGATCTCCAGATACTCTAGGCAAGAAAATAGACTAAACCGACAAAGTAATTGACCTAGGGGAATTTCACAGAGAAAAATATGAGAAAAATAACAAAAACATAAAACATTGCCAGAAGTCACAGACAAATCCCAGGATTGATTCTTGGTGAAAACCCTACAGGTATATGTGAATATTGACATGCAAAACTTCAACAGGGTTAAATTGGAGCACAATTTACTTCAAACGGGGCTTTAAATAATTATATAAAAATTTCCCGCAGACAAAACTTGGTGAAAGGATAAAACGAGTTTCGGCATCTGGGTATTTGTCAAAATTGGCTCATATGATTCTCTGGGAGTATCTTGATGCAATACAGGCATTTTCTGGCAATAAAAACACAAAACGACTCATTATTTTAAAAGTATGAAATTTTTTCAATATGGGGTAGTCTCAAATTTTAGGGTGAAATATGGGGACACCAGGACACATTTGGGCAACTTATCTACGGCATGCCCATATCCATCCCACCTACACTTACACCCACATCTTCCTCCGCTACTACCGGTATTTGCCTGGATGCTTCCACCTTACCATTTGTTGTTTCTTAGCTTGACCCCACCTCATCGATATCTGCAGTACCTATGACGTCTATCGCACCTACGACATTTGTTGCTCCTACGGCATCCACCACGCCTACATCCACTACCCTTAGTACAAGTTTTCCCATGTCATCCAATTCCCATGTACCTATTGAATCCCAACCAAATTTTGTGTCGGAAGCCCACAATCCCTTCAAAAACCTCATTCTTTCTATCCCCCAGTCTCTTCCACCAATCACGACTAGGGTATTTACATCCACCCCACCTATGTATACCTATTACCAACAACCACCTATTTACTCTACTACTTACTATGGGTACTTCCCCTCCACCTCCATTCCCTCTCATATATCTTCATCAAAATTTTCATACGTGGCACCACCACACATTGGGATGCCATCTACATTATACCAACCTTATTTACCCCCTCATACCTCAGGAGGTGCCCCTTCATCACAAACCACCAATGACCTAATAAAAATGATGATGGACAAGATGCAGAGATTGGAAGGATCTGTCTCAGGATCACATAACTCTATAACATATGAAGATATTTACAATGAGCTCATTCACCCATCCATTCCTATTCACTTGTACCCTACACATTGGGAAATGCCAAAGTTTAAATGATTCAATAAAAAAGAATATCCACAAGAATACTTGCAGCATTTTGAACATGTCTGCTAACTGATCGCTCACGATGATGCATTGCTCCTGCGGACATTTCCAATTTCGTTGATGAGACTTGCTTTGGATTGGTATAGTTCTTTACCTAGACATTCTATCCTCTCATTTAACTAGGTTGCTCAAGATTTTCTAGACCAATTTTGTATCAATATTGTCAAGAAAGTCACCACGATTGACTTGTATGCCACACACTAGGATGAAGATGAATCTATCGTAGATTTTTTTACTCGATGACACAACTTGATTAGCCAACTCACATTCCAATTACCTTAGAAAGAGTTAATAAAATTATTTACCAGGGATTTTTCTAGACATATATCACCAACTCTCCACGTCCAAACCTTCTACACCTTTGACAAAGCATTTACTATGGCCCAAAAGCTAGAAATTTGTGCCATGGAAGAAAAGAAGATACAATTGCCTAAAAAAAACATTGAGTTCAAATCAAATGATGCTTCTTCTTCTTCCAAACCCCAAAATACCTATTCTAAAACCAAGGGGCCTACCAATGTGGTCATTTTGAAATATGTCTCATCTCATCCATCCGACCAATCAAAACCTTTGTCTAACCTCTCCCTCGTCCAAACCTTTCAGTTTAGAGGGGAGAAATGAAAGTATACCCCTATAGGAGAGCCCTACTCTTCTGTTTTAGAAAAATCTTAAAGGTTGGAGCTATTTTCCTTCTTCCCATCAAACCACATACTAGTTTTGACCCTTCTCACCCTGTTCTTTCATGGTACAATGAAAACAATTACTGTAATTACCATCGCGTTCAAGGTCACAGTGACGGTAACAGTATCACTTTCAAAAACATTGTCCAAAAAATGTTAGATAAAGGGGATATCATCTTCAAAAATCCTAATGCACCATCTAACCAAAACCTTCATATTTTCTAGAAGTTGTTCCCAAATCACACCCCCTCATTCAAGAAAACTAGTAATTCCACGGCTAATGACTGTAATATCCGCGAGGTTCATGTTTTTTTTTGACATCCTACGAGCTCCTTCCGCACATTTTCCTCCCACTTCATCTATCGAGGGGATTTTTTCACAAACTCCTTCATCCACTAAGGATTCCCCTTCATTTTCTCCTCTACCCATGGAGGAGTCTACCATACATACAAATATAATTCTCCCATTCACCTCCCTACCTGATGAGAAATATGCAATACTTACTCTCCTACCTATGGAAGAGTGTCTTTTGTCTTCTTCTTCATCAAAAGATGAACCTATCCCATCCACCTTACCTCCTCCCCAACATGTGGGAGACCATTGGTGGTACCCCTTTCAGTTGAAGATAATCCGCCACCTGATTTCAATGATTCGGTTGATTTTCTCTCATCTCTTTTACCCATAGAGTCAAAAGCTAATCACTTCCCTATTTCACAAAAATCAGATTTATTTATAGGGGTCACAACAAAATAAACATTGGCTCCTTCTACTACCACACAATTATCACATTTAGTGGACCACTTAAACTATGTCGATTATTCCATGCTTTGGGGATGCCTCTGAATGCCTATTTCAACTCGAATGCAGATGCCATCTATTAATACTTCTACCATTTACCCCAAAGTGTTTGAAGAGATGAAATATGTCACACCTAAGGTAGTTGTGGAAACATCTTCCACCTCACCTTCGCTCACACCTACACCTCTACCATTACTTCCACAACCACCTGTGCCTAAACTACTTACTCCTTTACATGTAGCCAAATTTGTTTGTACCTTAGGAGTCATGCCGACACCAAGTCTATTCCATCCTCCTTTTAAAATTTATCTCACAACCACTTCCCAAGCCATCACTAAAACCACTCCCCCACCTAAGAGGAGAACCCAACCTCTCATATCTGATACACTAGCATCACCTACTACTCCTTTTTCACCTTTGCCATTTCCATCTATTCTAGGTCCTCACCCTTAAACCTTGGTCATGAAACCCCCTATGCAAAGAAGGATAAGAGTACATCAGCCCACTACCTCATCACATCTACCTATCTCCTATGAACTATCTACGTGACCCATGCCTTCACCTAGGTCCTTTCCACCTCCCATGACAACACCCTTTCCAATGCCCCCATTATTACCTACACTGATGCCCTCCATTTTACCTCCCTCTACCATCTTTACTGCACCTCCACTATCACCTTGGTTAGCTCATCCCCTTCCACCATCTGCCTTCCCTTATTCATTATACTCTTCATCTGTGCCTTTACCCAAGTAGACCCAACCCAAATCCAATACGCTCCTACCTTCCAAAAGGGGAGGGAAACCTACGTTACCCCCCATAATCAGCTCACTAGCTACGCTGTTACCCAAGAAGGTACAAATGAAAAAAAACACCTCATCCACCAAATGAGAAGACAAATTTTCTCCCCCACCTACCTCACCATGAAAAACCACCATTGTCTTGTATTGTGATCTGTTGGCAGGATCTTATGCCAACATCTTGGCTAACCTTTTGGAAACCTCTATCATTACATTTCCCCTGATTAGACCTTATGACCCATTAAAACCTAAACCAAAAGGGTTTGATGATTATAAAATTTGTGCCTACCATCGTATATCAGGACATGACATAGAAAATTGTAAAGCTCTTAAGATTTTTCTACTTCACCTATGTCCTCTTGAAGAAAAAATTGGAAATGACAAACTTTTAGATGAGGACCCCATTACACCTTCACCTATTTCTACACAACCTCATTTCGTACCTATTCAAAAATCTCACTCTCCACCTTTACAACCCTTTTACCCTCCTCCTCAATTTGAGATCAAAATGGTCTGCCTTTGTGAACTAGCTAAGACCCCACCAAAATTCCAGTGTGCCTGGATTCTTTCACAAGAACATTTTCCTTCATTCTTGTATCCCTTATGTTGTTACACCTTTCTTGGCACAACTTCTCCATCTCCCTCTCTTCCTCATATTAACATGATCCAGGTTTCCACACGTGCACAAAAAGACAAAGGAAAAGACAAGACAGATAAACCCTCTGCCTCACCACTACCTAACATTCTGTTGGGCCTTGCACCTAAAATCACCATCCCTAGACTGACATTCCCTATCTTAGACGAGATGGCTCATTACACCATGCTAAAAAAACTTTACTAATCACCTTTGAAAATATCCATATATGACCTTGTCCAAACCTCTGAGTCCTATTGTCAAGCTCTCATTGAGATCCTACAATCCATAGAGGTTCTACCTAATGACTCTACACCTATTGCCTCCCTTGTCACCCCTCACCATGTGGCCTATCTCTCCACCTCAATACTTCCATCTACCCCCTCCGTCACTCACCAAGTGTTCATTCTTAGTTTCTAGGATGATGAGATTGTACGCCTCCAATCGGATGATCCAGAATAAACCTTTTTCATCTCCATGTATATTAAGAACACACATGTCTGTCGTGTTATGATCAACGGGGGTGCTAGTATCAACATCATTTCGTCCCATGCATATCAAAAGATGCACATCCCTTCCAATTATATGCACCATATGTTAGGAAATAAGAGATAAAATATGTGGAATAATCCCTTACAGAATCGCAACAGTAGAAACTAATATGCAGAAAATATTACAGATCTCAAATAAAAGTGTAGAATAAATAACACAACACAGAGAGACAAGATTTAACGTGGTTCACCCAATTTGGGCTACGTCCACCAAGAATCACTTGCTCAGATTTTATTACAAGCCTCCACTCTCTCAATACAATACCCAGATCCGTTTGGAGCTATACTCAACAAACTCTACAGAATTCACACCCGAATTCAAAACACATCTGCAATACATTTGCTTGTATATCTATCATATGCATAAGACCATATAAATAGAAAATTTCTTAAGCAGTTTGATACAAAACCGTGGGTATCAAAACAATGGGAAAAAAACCAAAACCGTCCCATAAACCTATGGGTAGCCGGAGAGGAGGTTTTACAAAACAATGGGTACCAAAAAACCATGGGCCCAAAAATAGCCCATAACGGTTACCCATTACCCATGGGTTAATAAACCACCCATGAAAATTTACTTCGGGGGCTTCGCCCTAGAACCCCCTTCAATCGAGGGGGCTTCAACCCCCCGAACCCCCCTGACCCGCTCACCGGCGAGCGAGACTGCTGTTAAAATACCCGAGTGTAACACATAGAAGGTGTACCACACTCTAACATGAAAATAGGCTCCACAAACATAACACCATAATCCAGTTATGCTATGTTCACTTAACAATGACATAACTTACAACCTCAAAACTATCATTCTCCACATCCATGTGGGCCCTCGTACTATTCCATAATTATTCTACATATAGGAGGGGAAATTCCAATATAATTTTCTTTTTGGCTGACCTTGCATTCACACCTTGGGTTGTGTTCCTTCCTCCTTACATCGATGTCTAAAATTTGAACATGAAGGACACAAGTACACCATTTCACATGATCTTTCATAGTTTAAAACATGCAACATGCTCTACCAACCTAATGATGTCCTTATACCAGTTAAGGCCTCTACCACTGACACCGTTGTCCCATCTACCACTACTCCTTTAGCCACTACCTCATCCTCTCCTTCTACTACTACACCTCCCAAAACTACCACCACTATGCCTACTATCGCTACAACTTCTACCTTGGGTCAATAAACTAACCCCTCTCTAGCACTACTAATGAACGTTTCTCCTTTCCATGCTTCAAGAGATTCTTCTATTCCCGCCACCCAAATTCAAATGTCTGATCTTTTGGTAGGAGTTTTCCAACGCCTCACCTTAGGGGAGTATCATCTCTATAACGTAAACAATTTCGTTAGTCCACAAGAGTATGGAAGCCTCCATCGACATCCACATTACTATCCATGGGTAGGTGAGACCTTTCAAAATGGTCTACCTCATCTTCTTACTAATTTTACATATGGGGGACTTGACGCTCCTTCACATACACCTGAACCACTTACCCAAACTCATCCATTTTCATCCAATTTTTGGTACCTAACTAATTTTCATTTTTCCCACACATTCCTCCATCGTTGCGCATGGAAAGGTTTTAGTTTTTGTCTCTATGAGAAAGGATGTCACACCGTTATTTCTTTCACCACCCGCAAACACAATGATTGTTGTGGTTTAGGATTTTTGGAAGATTCCTCTCCCAAGAAATCTCGTGTTACCCTCGTAGAAGAAGAGACACCATCTCCACCTCATTTACCTACACCACCCACTTCACCTACGAAGTCTATGGATCCATAATCCATTCCCCTAAACTTTTTTTTCATAAACATCATTTCCTTGGGACCTATGACCTATCAACATGATGGTGAGGCTCTTGTTTCTATTCCCTTCCTCTATCCTGACCTGATTGGCGCTGATATTCCTTTAATAAACATCGTTTAATGTCAGGATGATGATTCCATTCTCACTTATTTAGGTGCAAGGGATTGTTAAATTGACCAGTCTTTACCTTCTGAGACGTAAACCATGTTGAACGAATTGACCATAGAGATTAACATTCATACTCAGGAGGACCCTCACATTCTAAAGATAGGTCAATCTTTAGATTCCGCTAAGAAGGAAGCTTTTACGTCCTTCCTATGAGACTATAGAAATGATTTTTCTTGGTCTTATGCCGATATTCTCAGTATTGACCCAGATATTGTGGTTCACAATATCATAACTATTCCTAACACCAAACCCATAAAATAGAAACTGCAAAAAATGCATCCACGCATTACCCTTATTGTAAAATAAGAACTCCAATGCCTCCTTTTTGTTTCTTTTATTTTACCTATTGATTATCCCCAATGGATTTTCAACATCGTTATTGTTACAAAAAAAACATGGGGACTCTGCATATGCACATATTTCCGCAACTTCAACCTATCTTGCCCTAAAGATGATTTTCCTTTACCAAGAATTGACTAACTTGTTGATCTCACCACTAGTTAGGAAATGCTTTCACTCATGGATGGTTTTTTGGGGTATAACTGTTATCACTGAATCACAGCACCCTTTACTTGATACAAGTGCATATACTTGAACTCGTGGTGTGATTGGATAACATGTGTACTATCTCCAAGTTGTGGGACTTGCTACTTGAGATAGAACTCTAGAGAAAGCTGGTCCTTGCTCCTAAACTACCTGCCACAATCTACTCTAATACAGGGTAAGCTAACTATTCTAACCTAGCTTTCCAAGGAACCAAGGAGAGAGAGTGCATAAAATGAAATCCTACACTAAAGCGGTGATACACTAGAAAAGGAGAGTGTGAGAGTAGTCTTCAAATGCATGAAATATAGAAGCAAAGTGCACACTAGAAGAGGTGATGACGGTTCTCCATAATCTAGCAAAATGCATTTTACAACAATATTTCGAACATACACAATGATAATGGATCCATGCGTGAACATAAAGTAGACAAAATATTCTTGTAATCAAGGTTGAAGGGGCAAGAAGAATGCAAGAAAACACAGCAGGGGAAGATGCATCCACAAACTTATATTTTATTGCTTCCTGATACACACAGTTCAATCGATTACAAGAAAAGGGCCTGGATCACCATGCAAGGAGTCCACAACAAGGGCCTGCAACACATTATCTTCACAAAGAAATTTTGGCAGAGCTTTGCTAGAAAAACTACTTACTTTACAATGAGCCCAACACTCCAATTTATAAAAAAAAAAATGAGAAGAGAAAGAGAGGGGAAGATGGAAATCCTGAAATCTGTCCTTCAACCACCTGTAAGAGGCATTAAATGGAGTGAAATGATTATATATTACTTGAAAAAGGCTCCCCATACTGTCCCAGGTGCTGCAGCAGAGAAATAATGATGACCATGCCTCTTAATTGCACTCCCAACCACCAAATAAAACACTGTTATGAACCCAGCCACGTTTTCTAAAAAATATCAATCAATCTCTCATTAAATCTAGAATTTCTTGATTTTTGTGTGTCGGGATTGGATCCATGATTCCAACGGTACCAATTTTGTGTGATTTCATTGAGAAATGCAAAAGTTATGGCCTTCTGAGTGCGGGCAGCTATTTTGGGTCTGGCAGGCGTTTTCTGTCATTTGACGGGAATGAGCATTAACTGATTGGAGCCGAATATGTTTATTTTTATTAAATATATCTACCCTCATTAAAAATAATAAATCCAATTTTTGTGGCGTAGAGGACGTCGTGCTCATTCCAGAAAGTCCAATTTGTGAAAATCGGAGCTCGGAGTCAAAAGATATGGCCGTTTGAAGTTTCACGGGTCAAATGTTGACTTTTCTTATTTTCCTTTGGCCATTTCAGCTTTTCGTGTCCCACGCGTACTTTTGTCCCGGCTGTCCCGCGGACTGCCTGGGACACATTCTCCTGCATCGGCCGATTCGAGCTTCCTTGTTCCTGCTTGCGGCTTTTTCACCTTTTCACGTCCCACGCATACTTTTGTCCCAACTATCCCGAGGACCGCCTGGGACAAAAGTCTCCGAACTGCCTGAAATGGACCGTCTTGTGGCAAATCAGCTGATTTGTGTCCCACGTGTACTTTTTTCCCTGCTGTCCCAAACTGCATGAAATAAAAGACTTGACGATTTTTCTTGCTTACGGTCGTTTCGGCTTTTCGCGTCCCGTGCGTCTCGACATCCCAACTGTCCCGCGGACCGCCTGGGACAAAAAATGTCTGACTTAGCCAATTTTCTTTTTATTTCGGCCCAAAACCTGGTACGACGAACCTTGGTACGACCCGAACTGGTACAACCCGAACCCTTCAGACCCGAAATGCTTTAAGATAGTCCTGTAACCTTATTTTTTGCATTTTTTGCATTTTTTCTAACTCGTTGGGATTTCTTCTTGGATGGGAGAGTTAGAGAGAAGCCGAGGGGACCCCAAAAAACATGATTTTTTGCCTTGAATCAATCTACTTTCTCGGGACTGAATAATTTGATGTATGTTATCAAAATTACCTTGAGGGGTGAATTTTGGATGACAATAACCAAATCTTACTTGCACCAAAATATCAACACAAAAATTCCTTTATCACCCTTTGGGGGATTTTAGAGCCCAAATGTTATGCCTAGTGAAGAAAATGAAAACATGAATGGTAATACAGATACCAGATTAAAGGAAATTACTCTATGATGAGCTCGACGTAAATATGACAGATAACTCGTAATATTGTAAATGATTTATGGATAGACTGATGATTGTTATAACATCAGACTGACCACCTCATGGTGTGTTAAAACAATCGAATCTAATTAAAATAATCTCAATCTTGATATTTATGTGCATGTTGTGTTAAGAACTCAAAGAAGTGTCTTCTTGTATTCATTATCTTACATGTATTCAGATCAATGGTTTCATCATGAGTGATTATGTGTTGGCATTGAGGTCAACCTCTACTCAAGGAATGAATGTCTTCACGACCTTGGTTCTCATTGATGCCTCCACCTACTTTGCTATGTCAATTTGAAGTAATAAAATTTTATGGAATGTTGTAAGGTGCATAGTTCATGGTCAGAATGACTTATCTCCCAACTTCTTTGACCTTTGTCAGCATTTACATGCACATCACTTTAGTTCAAGGAATGTTTCCTTGAAATGCGTATGAATGCTGCCATAAATACTTTCTCAATTAGGGAATCTAACTAATGGGTACCTAATTGTGACCCCCTGTTGGTAATCCCTCCTGTAGATGACACTCCCTATGTGTACACTTTATGTGATTCTGTTATGTGACCAATCATTGGGAGCCATGAAAAAGGTAAATCATGTAAGAAAAACAGTAAAGAGTATGTGGTTTATTATATAATTCATAACCTTATAGGATTAAAGATACTAGATACACACATACCGAAAAGCTCTGCCTAGCCCTAGACTTCATTCCTACCAAACTTCGCCATTAGCTACTGTGGACCATAAAATCTTTGTTTTCACCAAGACTGGCCACATGCAGTTGTATTTTTCGCTAAACACTACAAACAATTGAGATGTGTTGCACATATGTTATTACATGAGTCATTGCAGACCGTTAACTACCTTTTGGAATTGACTTCACCAAAATTTTATGAGAAAGGTAACATAAACCTAGTTGCGGTCTTACCTCGCAAAGGAATTCTCTTTATGAACACCTTGTGGTATATAATTTTTATCCTCTCTTCAAAATGTATCACATGTGCTAGGATTTCCCTTAAAGGATACAATTTATCAAACGACCCTATTACTCGATGGTTCCAAATGTTAGTGTGGGGGTGGTGTAGAATTTTTCCTCATGTAGTGTAGGTATAGTGATGCTTTATGGATCCCGTCGGATGGGATCAAACTATAATTAAACTGCACCAACATGCATTTCTGAATACTAAGCACTCGTATTAGGTCTTAAAACCGCCATAGCCTTGAAAGAGGTAACATAGATTAATATTTTTGATGATAATACACAATTAAAAATCAACGAAGTAAAATAAAGCTCCTATGTTGTGTCATAATGAAAGAAATGACTGTTGTAACCATGTATTTCGCAAGGATAATACTCCTTAACTAATAACGTGTGATGCATACAAAAGTATGATAGTAAAATTTGGGTACCACCCCACGTTCCATGCAAGGGAAATTTGCAGATACCATGGCCTATCTCGTTTCTCAAGTGACCCGCTTCACCCTTAGACTCAAGTGTATTTAGTCACAATGCAAAGATTGCAATTAACGTTTTTTTTTTTTCTAGTTTTCGGATACATTTTGGGTGGTAAAATAGAATAAATTGACAGAAAATTACACTCTTCATCTTCTAAACAATTGTCTAACTACCTTTCACTTTCACATTCACACTCCACGTGTGTACCCACAATGTGTGCAATGTGCCTGTCCTACATATGCATTTACTTCTACATGATTTTATCATGAGTGGTCCACTGCTATATTTATGTATATGTATAGACATACACACTTACATTGCCTACATATAGCACTTATACACACACACTATATGTATCAAAGGTGTGTGTATGACGGTATATGTATAGGTCACTGTGTAGTGTATGTTTATACATATACATAAATATGCGTACATGCACTTCACACTTGGCTATTACAGGCCATACATATAAAAAATCATGTAGAAGAAATGCATATGTATACATAAATACATATATCTAAATACACCATACCACCCACACATACACATACAGGTTACACATACACGTTTACACATACACATACACATGGGGTCTGTATCTCGTCAGTACACAATAAACATACATGCATGCATACAACTTTATGCAATGCATGTATTACTGCTACTGACATACTACACTACATGGGTGGAATTTACACAAACTTATTACTACCAAGGTCGAGAATTTTTGTGTATTCACTACCCCATGCATCATTGTTGGTTGCTCTGTCACATGTTCCTACACACATACGTCTATCCATTTTCGAATGGTCCCTTCTTCCCTCCTAAATCCTATAGAAACTCTATGACACCTCTGGTATCCAGCTTAGTTTCCCATCGCCATTACTACACCCTAAAAAAAATGACCATCCCTAATCAACCAACAGTTACCTTCAATAAACCCTCATTCAATTAGTGGTTCCTGATATTGGCAAGGATTGGCTTATTATCATTCGTTTAGGCCATCATGGGCTTACCGTTGTAGTATTTGTACCTCGACTGTTGGCACACCCATTTCTTATGGTTTCCACCCTACAACCTACTCATTTACCTCTTGAATTCCTAAATTCAACTCTAATCCATATCTCACTGCATAAGATTTGTATCACCACTATTATGGTCTCGTTATCCTCGACCTTTTGTCATAAGTTCCACCATCCAACTTGATGACCGTTCCCCTCAATCGGTCTAGACCATTTGGGTCGATGTCGAACCTATAAAAACATCCCTACCCCCCCCCTTTTCTCAGGATGTCCAAGAACGAATTCTTCAAGAGTTATCAATGATCTTGTCTTTCATTTGTTTCTTTCTCATGTAACTACTACAACTCTCAGAAAATTTTTCGGGGAAGATATTGTGCTCCTAATTGGCTTAGGACCCTATATTGGATGACACTATGCTTATGGATTCAGTGCTTACCATATTCTTGATTGGATCTTGTGCAAGTCCAGCTATCATTCAGTAGCCCCTTAATGCTTTGCAGTCTTCTCAGACCATTCTATTATTCCCCATGCGAGTGCCTTCATATCTTTCCCATCGTTTTCTATTAGAAACCCTAGATCCCTATAGGAGTACCCACTCCTGTCAACCCTACCTATTTTAAGGACCGTTGACCTAAATAAGTATTCCTGTGCATTTTCCGTTAGTTTTCATATTTTATTGCATCCTTATCTATTAGACATTTTTTCCACGGCTCTTCTCATGTTCTTGATCTATTCATGGAATTCAGTTTCCTGATCTGCTTCAGGATGGAATGCCTCCATGGACCTTTAGGTCACTTGCATATCTCTCTTGCATAGCTAACCTTTCAATGTGATATGCTTTTGCCGTCATCGAATAGGCACTTGTAGTCCTCTGGGTGGTCTAGTCAATGCCACTACAGGTTTGGTTTCTTTACATGCACTTCAAGATTAGATATGCACTTTAACTCGTATGAGTCTAGAATTTGAGTTCCTGTTAAAGTTAAGTTTATGCTACATCTAAGGACATCAACTTATCTTATCTATCTGCTATAAATAGATTGTTGAGTTGACAGGAAATCCTATAGAAGTTTTTACCTACTCGGGACTGACATAGTATATCTAGGAAACCCAGACCATCTTATCTAATCCCATAAAAATCATTTTGGAAGTTTTCTTGAATTGTATCGGTTTCTATCGAAGACATGAGGAGGAGTCCTTAATTTATCATTGTATCCCATGTTGAGGTGCCTTAAACCCTCCCATCGATTGGAGTTACTATGTTTCCATTAGTACTAGCTCAAACTAATCTGAAACATAAATGAGGATATTTGGTGAAAATCTATGACACGCCGATTATGGTTTTTGACCCTATCTTGTAGAAAAGTATTTGTAATTGTGTCTTCAAAAAGCTTACGCTATTTTATCTATACCATATTCTACTAGCCACCTTCTTTTCTTAAGAGCATTCATTTCTTACTTGTGTGCATGGGACATGCCAAAAATATGCTATGGATTGTGATCATTTTACTTCATTCACCTTAAGAAGAATAAAATTAAGCATAAAAAGGAAAATTCCTTATCCAGGGTATTCCTTTTTTAATTCCCCAATCTATTTATTTTGTCACATTGCACTCCTAATGTCTTCCTTACTTAATTATCACCTTTTGCATTTCAGATATTTTACGAAATAACCTATCATATCTTACCTATGGAATAAAGTTTACATTAGGAGGTTTAGACTCATTGCATACACTAAATCACACATATCTGAACACTACAACTACAAATTTGAACATATAAACACTCCTACCTATACTACACCATGTGGAACTATTGAGATTCATGTCCCAATAGGTCAAGCCACTACGAGTGTTATGGTCGCGTTACATTTTTTTCTGACTGGTAGTATTTTTTATGCACCTAACCCCCTTATTAATGCTTGACCATGAAGTGAGGGGTTATGCCGTAATACTAAGCCCTGCTAAAAAAGAAGAAAAGATCTCTCAGAAAAATACTCGCTGCGCGCAAACTGAAAATGTTATACCACAACAGAAAAATACCTAGATCAGATCTACGAGAAAAAAGTGAAACCCAAAAAATATTTTAGAATTTTATTCGTCATGAGACGCTTGTTCGTCGAGGTGAACCTGTATGTTTCTTTGCAACAATCTGAAACCAAGGGGGGCCCAGGAATGGCTGAGCTCGACAGTCGATATTAGGGTTTGCCACCATTTTGGATCCAATGGTCACATCTGTTTACATAAAAATGCACGCAGCAAAAAAACAAACGGACAAATCCCGACCCATAAGAATATTTTTAAAAAAATGCTTACAAAATGAACTTACAGACAGATGTCAACAAAAATCTCCTCCTCTAGATACCATTCACACCAAGGAACACTAGACCAATCGTAATATATTGTAACAAGACACATGTTGTTTCATCACATTTATCATTTTACCACCATATCCATATATTACCTAATTCATTTCAACATTTTACATGATATAAAATATTTGGAAGATTAAATCACAACAACATATTCAAAATTACATTTCCACCCAATAACAATCTAATAACTAGTCAAGGTTGTAGATCAAGCCATAAATCATGGAAATAACTAGTCATTAAAGAACTAGTTAAGTCCATACATTTATGAGAGAACTAGACATCAAGGATCTAGTCAATACCATAGATCAAGGAAATAACTAGTCAATACCATAGATTAAGGAAAGAACTATACCTAACAACTAGATAATATCTTCTAATATCTACATAAATAAAAAGAAATATCCACACACATAAGTGGGTGAGGATAAATACAATAAAGGTAAATAATGTACCTAGGTGAACGTGAGCTAAGGTAAATACCTACTCTAACACCATTCACACCCAAAACTTGTAAATTCATATACGACAACAAACATTCATTGTTTCATCACATATACCATTTCACTACCGTATCCATATGATACCTAATTTAGTTAAAAATTTTCCATAATAATAAAATGTTTAGAAGATTAAACCACAACATACATATAGATCATCATTTATTTTTCATAATATAAATAACTTGGAAAATAAAACAAACACAAAAACCATACTCCACCATTCATATACCTGACTTAACCATGCCTAGAAAACCTAACTCTACCATTCCTATACGACATGACTCCACCATGCCTAGAAAACCTGACTCTACCATGTCTAGACAACCTAAATCCACCATGCCTAGATGACCTGACTCCACCATGCCTAGACGACCTACCTCCACCACTCCTATACAACCTAACTCCACCATGCCTAGACAACTAGACTTCACATTGCCTAGACGACCTAAATCACCTTAGTGATAATTTGAATTTGTGTACTCGTTATACCTTGCAATGTTTTTACCCATGTTGTTTAGCCTAATTACCTTACCTTTCCTAATGTCATGATGTTTATCCCAACCATACCTTTGGTGTCATGGAACAAAACCTATTACCCATTCCTACACCTGAAATCATTGTGCTTCATGACCATATCCTATACCTTTGATACCTGAATCACTTCAACCTTGTTTGGATAAATCTATCAACCTTGGACGACGTATAGTTTGCAAACTCTTCCACCTGGTACTGTATCACAATCTATACATGTGCATGTGTTTGATTTCCATTACCCATTACCCAAAATAACCATACCCTTACCTACTGACGTTCACTTTCCTCAATCAACTATTTATCAAACCACTCCCTGAATATGTTTCCTACCTCATCAAATAGTGGTTCGAGGGGGATCAACTTTAGCCTTACTTGGGGCACCCTAACTCCCACTCATACCTGGGACACTAAATTCTAGTTTTTGTTAACGTCTCTTACCAATATAAAATACTCAATAAAAGGGGGAAAATGTTAAAACCAAATTTGGGTCACATTCCCCTTGGTCCCTTTCAATTAATTAAGCACACCATCGCCTCATTATTAATCATTATTAATTATTCACCTTCACATTATTAATTAATTTAATTATTTTAATTAAATATATTTCACCCTCACACCTCCACATCACCTTGGACCCATTATAGGGGCATTTAACTCACACTGACCGAGTCATCACTCTCAGTACACTGCGTCATTACCCTCAGCACTAAGTCATCACTGAGTTATAACTCCTAGTGTTGAGTCACTGACTTGACATAACTAACTAAGAATTCTTCCGAAACCTAACTAGACCTATTCTAAGTTCTTCCTGCCTTCTCTCACATGAACTCCATTTTCCTAAGTGGACTCAAGGATAAGGCACACTAAATATGGGAAGATCTTCCTATTTTTGGTAAACCTAAGCTTTCCCGCCTTAACTGACGCCAATCACCTAACATCATTGGCTCCTTTATATACAGCTAGGCAAAATTTTGCTTGGGTTGGTCATTTTGCAGTTTGGAGAGTTCAATTGCATTCAAACATGAATCATAGAGACTTCTTAGCATCCAAATGCCAAGATATACTCAACCACGGGCCCAAACAAGCATCTAATGCTCGTCCCTCGAGGCATTAGACTATTCACGAGAACACTCTAGGAGTATTGCAGCGACAATGACCACAAATTTCTTCATGGATCAACTAATGCCTTCATTCACCCACCAAACCTATGCAAATGCAAGAAAGTATACATGATTTTCATCATTATGTACTTTCTTAAAGTGTAGGTTCATTATATTTTTGTTATCACAATATTATTTCTTCATGTATTTCTCTATTCCCACCTTCTTACCAATCTACCAATCCAACCCCCCACGGCCTCCTGACTCTCTGTACCTACCCTCTATGCATTCCTAAGACTTCATGGCATTTATATGAACCCAACCACCCACAGCCTTCACGATCTCTATACCTGCCCCCTAGGAATTCTTGAGTCTCCTTAGTATTATTACAAACCCAACTATTCTCCCTTTGTTTTTTGTGTAGTCATAAAGAAGTCCAAAAATTACTTTTATTCAATTACCACCAAATTGCCCCTATCGACATCAGTCAACTTCACCATCATTAGTCTCCCCTCTTTACCAACATCGGTCTCCTAGACCGACATCGATCATTGTGTCTTCTTGTTAACCTTTACGAAATTTCCTCCAACATAACCTAAAATTTACCCAGACCTTACCAAATTTCTTCTGTGACCTTACCTAATACCCCTGTGACCTACTCCAACCAAAAACATACCTTTCCTGATGCTAGATTAGTTTAGATCTCAATATTTTTATTAATCTAGCGTGTTTGTTAATGTTTTGAGATACCTAAATAAAAGTGTAAGCAATAGGACCTTTATTTCTTGTAATTTCTTTCATTGATTTGATAAAACAATGGATTGACAACCCTCTAAGAAGTATCACTCTTCTCGGAAATAGAAATCATTAGGAAATCCACTGTCATTTTCTATTTAATATCATCTCGAGGTCTTGATTTATTTCTTATACAGGTCGTTCCTCCTAGCCAAAGGGAAGCTCTTGCATTCATTCTGATCAACTTCTATAACGTGTGCATATTGTCTACATAATAATAGGTATTCCTCCTTGATCGTTACCTTATCTATTTTTATCGCATACTTTAAGGTGAAATAATAACACATCACAAGAGATTTGTTTAGCAAGACACCAAGCTCTCAAGGAGTACCAACCACTAATTTAATCAGCTACAACTAATCTTCTACAGACACCAACCTACAAGGAGGTTGTAACCCCCTTCAAATGCTAAGCTAAAACTTATACTTGTTTTAAATATATTTTGATCATATAGATTTCATGTTGCACATATAAAACATTATGATCACCTTGCTTTTTTCAATCATATACAATCACTCTTCACAGTTATATATGTAATGTTTCTTTATCTCTTTCTGGTGTCTCTTCTCATTCAACTTATCTAACTTTTACTTTTCTCTGCACATCAGTTCTTCATCTGATATTTATGTCTTCTTTTGTGCACAACTCTTTTCTTTCTATTTGTGTTGGATCTTTATTATTCTGTTGTGTCTTCTTTCTTCCTCTCTGTAATGACTCTGTCCTCAGTTTATCCTTGCTCTTCTCTTTAGAAAATCCTTGTCACGAGGCTATCTCTTCCTTCTTTGGCTCGACTACACTTATCTCTCTTTTTTAGATGTTCATTTCTTCATCTCTTCAGCTCATGAAAGTTCTCTTGTTGCATCTATCAATTTGTAATGCATTTGATCAAACTTTTAGACCCTAATCTCATCTTTCATTGATCCTTCTACCTTTCTCTCTAGTTACTTCTTCAACTCAAATGCATCATTTTATCTATCAAGTAGCCCTTCATTCTATCTCTCCTTCAACTATATTTTCTTATTTCATCCTTGAGAAAACCTTTGCAATGGCATCAAATTTCCTCTATATAGAAAATTAACCCATTCAAACCTCCTTTTACATGTCATGTAATCTCTCCTCCGTTGTTACCTGAGAATCTGTTGTATTAAATGAATGCAACGTATTCTATAATTTTACCTTACTATGTTCAACTTGATTTCTTCTTTTTATATGCATCTATGAGAAATTATTTATGAGTTGACTCCTAAAAATAGATTTCTTGTATTTTCAGGATTTCCTTGTGATCTAGAATAGAAAAAATCCTTTCTTCTTCAATATTTTACTTCTCCTTGGAATCACGAGATTGTATTGAAAATATAACTGGACTTAAACAAGTCAAAGAACATTAAATGTTGGGAGCTAGAACAGTAAGTTTAAAATTCTTGATGTGGAGTTATAGTTGCATATGCAACCATAATCTTCAGACAATCGAATCGTTATCACATGAAAACTCTTACTTCTTCCAATTTAAACTCTATCTGGCTGTCCTTGATTCATCTCTAGTTCATATTTTCTCAATCCATGACTTCCTTAGCTTATTTAAAATTTCTTTTGTTTCATGGTGTCTCCCTTTGGTTTGCGGCACTTGTTTCTTTATGACAACATTTCTTCATTTTGTGGCTTTTTAGTTATCAGTGGCTATTTTATGCTTCTCACGGCTCCTTCAATGTCTCGTGGCTTTCTATGAATTTTCTCCATGTCTGTGACTCTATCTTTTTATCTGCAGATTTGTTGTTTTCTTGGATTTATTCCTTAGCCACTTTTCTTGGTTCTTTACGGCCTTTCTCTTTATGCATGGATTCCTCGTGGCTCAACTCCTGACTTCCTTTACTCAGTGGATTCTCTTTTTCCTATCTTTGCTTTCGTGGCTTATCCTTTATATCCTCCTTTTTTTTTTGGCTCTATCTTCATGTTCACAACTCTTCCCTCACATCCACGGTTTTTAACTCTCTCATGCGACTTGTCATTTGGATCCTTTTTCTTCAGTGGCTACATTCCTTTTCACATGGAACTTGCTAATATTCCACGGCTTGAATTTTTATGCTTAGAGCTTGTACTTTGACTCCTTGTATTTTGGCGACATCATTCCTTTACCCACGACCTTCACATAACTTTTGTGGCTTCTTTTAGAGTTCTACATCCTTTTGTAATTCATCAAAAACTTCTTCAAATATTCATCAATTCTTCTTTGAGTTTTGTGGTTAAGTCCTCATTCTCATGGCTTGCCTTTACCTATGTGGTTATTACTTTACATTCGTGGCTTCAGGTATCTTACTCACGACTCAGTATTTAACTCCATGTAGCTTCGTGACTTCATCCTATTATGCGTGGCCACCACTTACCTTCTATGGCTTCTTATAACATTCTTTGGATTTCTACAGACTTTAATAGATATCTCTAGACTTTACGGATATCTCCTCATGTCCATGACATGTAAAAATATTGACCAAGTCTTGTAGCACTTATCCATATTCATTTTGATCCTTTTGTGATCTTGACACTACTAATCAATCTTCATCTTATGCACATGCTCACTTTACCAATTCACTCCTTTTTCCATCAATTCAATTTGACATCAACAAAAACACATATGACACATAACAAAGGTCCAATAATATCCCCCTTTTTCATTGATGGCAACACACCTAGAAACCTATAACTATTGATGGAAAAAATACTGACAATCATGGTTTCTGTTTTTCCCCTTTGACATATGAATAGTTAGAATTTGATTTCAGTTTATCTCCCCCTTTGACAACAATGAAAAATGACCAACTATGTAATGGTAAGCTAGATGCAACATGTCCTTACCTCAAGAAGCTCCCCCTAGGTTTATGCTTATGATCTATATGATTTTTTATGTCCACGATAATGCTCCTTTTGAGATGATGATACCACTTGTGGTAATAAGCTAGTAAAATAGTCCCCCTTGCATTTGGAACTAATTTGGAGTTGCTACTCCCTTTAGGACTATGTTTCATCTTTTATGACTCCCATTTGTAGAAAAATGGATCTTCTTGATCACTAGTAGCCCCCCCTTGGATAATGTAGAGAGTTGTGCTTTACTTTAATTTCCTTGAACTGACACTAGGATCTCATTATCCATATGCTCTTACTGAGGCTGTATTCCATCTTGTCTATTGCATATTTCTTTCTTAGACACTATTCTCATAGTAATAATTCCCTCTTCTAATTTCTTGATCTCTGCCTCCCTGACACTTATCCATTACTTAGTGTCCTATTTCCACTTAGAGTGTGCATTTAATCTACTCAGTCTTGTAAACCTATCCAATTTCTCCAATCTCACCATGGATAGTCATTAACTCACTTGTATTTACTAAAAAAAAACAAATTTGAGCATGCTCTGTGTAAGGACTCCCAAGTTTGAATAATTTGCTAGACCAATTTATTTTAGAGATACCAATTTTTGCACCATCTAGTTCATCACAAAAATTCTATCACTTTTTCTCAACTCGCAGATTATTAAGATCTTGCATTACCTTATTTAGATCAATAGGTCATGTGATAGAGCCAATTTTAGAACATGCTGTTATACCAAGGATACACATGTGTGCTTTACACATTCTTCATTTAGGAATTATGACAACATACTTGACATTTGACATATTTCCAATTTTTAGTACATGTTACTAATAATAACTAGCCAATCTATGACTACCAGAACAATTTTGATTTACATGTCAACATACAACCATCTTGTTCATTGATTCAATATTTTTCTCATGCAATCACTTCTCACTTGACTATAGCAATGACAAGGTTAAGGAGACAAATACATGATTGGGAGGCAATTGACAAATTTCTCTTCCTATGCTGGTTCATGTGGATACACAAGGATGTCTATACATACAAAACTATACATCATGGAGCAAATCACACATGACATACCTTGAGATAATGCTTAAGATATTACACAACTACTACAGGCACCGAACAACATTCTTTACATTCTTGTTCAAGTTCATTATGATGAATTATGAACTATTCTTCCTTTAGATTTGGTATACCTTCTAGAAGCTTAGAGAAGGTATATCATGTTCTTCCTAGGCGCTGTTAGAACAACATGAAGTCATCAAAAAAACATGATGAATTAGTCTTATCTTTCCTGGCATTTGTTATTTTATCACTCTTCTTGAATGCATCTCTTGGTGTGAGTGTCATATCACTTGGCCTCTCTTTTTCAACTTATATGCTAGTGAGACACATATACTACATATTTTCTATCACCGCTTGAGGAAGAAATTCTTCACTGCTTGTTTTTGACATGTCTTCCTTCTTCTTGCCTTTGTCATCATTCATTGCTACCTGATCTGTGCTGGATTTCTGATTTTCTACTTCATCTAACCATGAAAATTTCTTTTCATTTTCTTCTTTGACTTCTCGTTTTGCTTTCTTGACCCTGTATACCCATCTCATCTTCTTCTCTTTAGGAGTTGTTTGAGTCTTGGTGGGTTTTGTATGATTCTTAGGAATCATTTTTATGGTAGAAGCCTTCTTTTCTTACCACCTGAGAGTATGGATCCTATTTCAATGTTTAGGTTGTTCCTTTTGACAACAATGCTTTGAATAATGCCCAATTTTATAACAAAGATAACATTTTACATGATTTGTCCTTGAACTTGAATAATCATTCCTAAACTATCTTAAAGATTTTTCTAAGCAATATCTAGCAATGTGTCCTCTTTCTTGACAATTGAAACACATCCTATTCTTCTCAAACATAGATCTTTGTCTGCCTTGTGTCTTTTACATTCCCTGGATTTATGACCAAGACCATAACATGAATAACAATATCCACTTAATTTTCTTTCATACTTGGATGCGTTAGGTTTTCTGATTGACTTAGATCATCTAGTGTTAGTCACCTTGATATGATTCTTGTTTGATTCCATGTTGGAACTAGCCTTATCATCCTCTTTATTTCTTGATATTTTTTGACAACAAACTTGTCTTGAATTATATTTCAATCCTCTTGCTTTACTTTCTCCATTTATTTTCTGAGTGTTTTTAGATCATCATTCAATATTTCACATTCCTTTCTCTTGGCATGAATTGATGCTTTACATTCCTCATGCTCTAATCCACTAGTATGTACTTGTTTCCTTTATGTCTTCACATTTGCTTGCTTCTCCTGGTCCAAATCCTTTTCGAATGTCTTCATGGCTGAGATGAGTTTGTCATATTATTTAATTTTTTCCTTGAGAGCTTTAGAGATCAGATCGACTTGTTCCTCAAGTTCCTCAATCGTTTCTTCATGTTATTTATCCAATTTGATCACCTTCTCTTCATGATGTCTGATTTTATCTTCTTGATCCTTTACCACGCTTTTCAACTTGTTAATCTCTTCTTCTTTAAGTTTACGAGAGTATAGTACTTTATCTGATTCTGTGCATTTTTTAGAATCCTCTTGTTCTTGCTTGCTCAAATTATTTTCAAGGAGCGTGATGTGCTTCTCATAGGTATTGATGTAGGTTTTCAATTTATTGTTTTTCTTCCTTGATTTGTCTAATTATTCTAGAGCACATTCTAGCTCAGCCTCTAGATTTACCTCAGCTTCTTCATCATCAAAATCATTTCTGGAGCTGCTGCAACTTTCCATTGCCATCATGAATATTTCTTTGTGGGATTCATCCTGAAGCTTTCTATAAATAGATTTTTCCATGCTTATATTTCTCTAGGATCAAATCCAAGCTATTAAGATTTACTTGGGAGAACCACCGCTCTGATACCAATTGTTAGAGATTTCAGGTATTGAGAGGGGGGGTGAATTAGTACCGGTTAAAACTTACAATCAATTTCATCTTAATTTTATATATATGTGGCTATTAACTATTATTTATTGTTATAAGAATGCAATATTAATCATTTGAATGTAGGAATAAGTAGCATACACACACATGAGGAGATCAGATATAATGTGGGAAACCCTTTTGGGACAAAAACCCACTGAAATCATTGATTATATGACACAAAGAAAGGAATTGCAATAATATTACACATCCTACAAGATTTTTTTAGTAAGGCACCACCCTCACAAGGAGCTCCAACCCCTATACCTCTACTGATTTACAAACAACAAAGGACTCGGGTGAATATAATACATCACAAGAGATTTGTTTGGTAAGGCACTAACCTCACAAGGAGCACCAACCTCTACTTTAATCAACTACAATCAATATTCTATAGGCACCAACCTATAAGGAGGTTTTTACCCCCTTCAAATGCTAAGCCCCATCTTAGACTTGTTTTACATATATTTCAATCATCTAGATTTTGTGTTGCACATACAATCGATTATGATCACCTTTATTTTTTAATCATATACAATCACTCTTCATAATTAGATATTTAATGTTTCTTTACCTCTTTATAGTCTCCCTTCTCATTTGACTTATCAGACTTTTTCTTTTCTCTGCACATTAGTTCTTCATCTGATAGTTCTTTCTTCTTCTGCACACAACTCTTCTCTTTCTCTATGCCCTGGATGTTTATTATTCTGTCGTGCCTTCTTTCTTCCTCTTTGTAATGAATCTATTTATAGTTTCTCCTTGCTCTTCTCTTTAGAAAATCCACGTCATGCAATTATCTCTTCTTTCTTTGGATCGAATGCCCTTCTCTCTCTTTTTATATATTAATTTCTTCTTTTCTTTATCTAATGAAAGTAACATTTCTGCATCTATTAATTTTTAATGCATCTGATCAAATTTTTAGACTCTGCTCTCATCTCTGCATTACTCCTTCCGCCTTTCTCTCTAGTTGCTTCTTCAACTCGAATGCATCATTTTCTCTATCAAGAAGCCCTTCCTTCTGTCACTCCTTTATCTATATTTTATTATTTCATCCTTGAGAAAACATTTGCAATGGAATCAAATTTCATCTATATAGACAATTGACCCATTCAAACCTCCTTTTGTGTGTTGTGAAATCTCTCCTACCTTGTCACCTAAGAATCTGCTACATTAAATGCATGCAATGTATTCCATAATTTACCCTTGCTATGTTCAACTTGATTTCTCCTTTTTCTATGCGTATGCAAGAAATTATTTACGAGCCGACTCCTAAAAATAGATTTCATGTATTTTCAAGATTTCCTCATGATCTAGAATAGATGAGCTCCTTTCTTCTTCAATATTTTATTTAACCTGGGAATTAGGAGTTTGTATTGAAAATGCAATAGGACTTCAACAAGTCAAGGAACATTAAATGCTATAAGTTGGAACAATAAGTTTCATCACTTAATGTGGAGTTCTAGTTGTACGCACAACCATAATCTTTAGACAACTGAATCACCATTGTTTTACATGCAAAATCTTACTTCTTCCCATTTAAAATCTATGTGATTTTCCTTGATTCATCTCTAGCTCATATTTTCTCAATCCATGGATTACCTTGGCTTATTTGAATTTTATTTTGTTTTGTGACATCTCCCTTTGGTTTGCGGAACTTCTTCCTTTACGATGATATTTCTTCATTTTGTGGCTTTTTTCATTATATGCAACTCTTTTATGCTTCTCGCAGCTCTTTCAATGTCTCGTGACTTTCCTCCTTTCCTGCTACCTTTCCACAGATTTGTTCCATGTCCGCAACTCTATCCTTTTATTTGTGGCTTTCTTCCTTAGCCACTTTTCTTAGTTCTTTATGGCCTTTCCCTTTATGTGTGACTTCCTTTACTCAGAGAATTCTCCTTTTCTTATCCTTGATTTTGTGACTTATCCTTTATGTCCTCCTTATTTTTACGGCTCTATATTCATGTTCACAAATCTTCCCTCAAATTTGTGGGTTTTACCTTTCTCTCATATGACTTTTCCTTTGGCTCCTTTTATTTCAGCAGATTCATTCCTTTTCAAGTGACACTTACTAAGCTTATGTGGCTTCAATGTTTTATGCTTAGAGCTTATACCTTGACTCCTTGCATTTTTGCGTAATCATTCCTTTACCCATGGCCTTCACATAACTTATGTAGCTTCTTCTAGAGTTTTGTATCCTTTGACAAGTCATTGAAGAATTCTTCAAATCTTCATCAGTTCTTCTTTGAATTTTACAGCTAATTCCTCATGCTTGCAGATTGCCTTTACCTTCGTGCTTCTTCCTTCACATTCATGGATTCACTTATCTTACTCGCAGCTCAATATTTGAATCCATGTAACTTCATGAATTCATCCTATTATGCACACCCACCACTTACCCTCTTTGACTTCTTCTAGCGTTCCATGGATTCCTACAGACTTCGGTGACTATTTCTAGACTTTACGGATATCTCCTCATGTCCACAACATGCAAAAATATTGACTAAGTCCCTTAGCAGTTATCCTTAGTCATTCTAAGCCTTTGTGAGCTTGACACTACCAATAAACTTTCATCTTCTTCATATGCTCACTTTACCAATTTACTCCTTTTACCATCAATACAACTTGACATCAATGACAACACATATGACACATGACAAAGGTCCAACAAAAACCAAGTGGAAAGAGCATAAAAATAATATAAGAGGTTGACAGAGAAGTTAATTTGGATAATTTTATAGAAAGGTGGCTATGTAATGAGTAAGTTATAACTTCAAGTACATAATCATTTGAGAAAGTGGGAATTGGTTTTTTCTATAAATATGTGGCATTTTTTAGTTTGTAGATGATAGTTGCTAGGACCTAGGATGTATTTAGTGATATTGGGACCCACCAATTTTGATATTATTTACTTATTTTATCATGGGTATAATCTAATTTCAAGACGAGGTCGCCAACTTAGATTTTCCTAGACTTGACAAGTTGTTTGGCTAAGCATGCTTTGTATTTCTGGTTATGATGGAAAACATTATTGTGTTTCTCATTAAGGACGTTAAGGGTATGAAAATGGGCGTCATGGATTTCTTCATCAAGCATGATCTCATGGAGATAAAGTTGGAGAGAAGTAATTTCCATTTCAAGTGAAAGGACCACTTTAACACCGTAAGAAAGAGAGAAGGGGGTTGCCCCATAAGCCATGCAAATTATTGTGTGATAATCCTAGAACATTGTTTAGATCTTGGGATTTCAGTCAAATCAGGATTCATGGATGGTATTTTGAAGAATTTTATTAGAGGATTAAGCCTTTCCATTACATTAGGGTGATAAGAAGTGGAAAACTTGTGCTTGATTTTGAATTAAACATAGATTTGTTTTATTTCTTTTAATTTTAAATTTCTACCATTATCATTAATGATTGTGTGAGGAATTAAAATTGGTAGATGATATGGTTAAGGATAAAATTGGAATTAGTAAGTATGGTAATTTTGGAGAGAGGCATGGCTTCAACCTATTTGATGAAATATTCAGTGGTTGTAATGATGCAAATATGTCCATCTTGAGAGTGATGTAATTTACCAATGCAATATAATACCCACATATTGAAGTCTGATATGGAGCTTCAAGGACTTGAAGCTCATCCGATTGAGTCAATAAGGTCAACATGGTGTTATCATGGTTTTCATTTCTTAGTGAAAGCATGTGCATAAAATTTCTAAAGTGGGCTAATAGTAACCCATATGCATGCATTTGTGGGCTATGACATAGACACCATAGTGTCCACCACAATATTCCCATTAAAATATTTGAGGAGATGGAACTTAATCCTATGAAATACAACAAAGGAGGGTTCCTTCAAAGCTACAATAGTAGAGGATGTTGTATTTGAGGACATATTTGAGGGATATGTTATGTATGTTAGTATGTTTCAAGAATCATAGGATGGAGGCTAAGTATGGTGTTGGATGAATTGGATAACATATGTATACCATGAGTTATAGGTAATAGGGGGAAATCCATGTGAAAAATAAGAGAAGAATTGAGAGAAGACTATGATGAATGTGTATTGCGAATATTGACCATGTATTAGTACTTTTGGAGATCTATGTGAGGTTTGAATTGAGTAGAAAATTAAGCTAAAAAATTAGCCAAGGAATTTTTTTCCCAAGGAATATATTCGATGGTGAATAAAGATAATCTTCATGCTAATCATTGTATTGTTTCATGATATGATTTTTTTATCATCAATTCGATATTCATTTTTGAATTTTTGGATAATAAGTTAAGATTCACCCATAGCATGGAGATATGTGATATTGGAGGTGAAATAATATGTCATGGTAACTATAAGAGCTTCATATTCATCCATATTATTGGAAACATAAAATTCAATTCAAAAGGAGAAAGGAAGTGTATTACTAAAGGGTTAGTAAGAAAACAATTGGTCCCAACTCCTTCAAGTCATTTTCTCCATCAAAATGGATATTCCAAGTGTCTTCATGAAGGTCAATAATGATTTATTATTCCTTTACTTTAAAATTTCTTTTTGTAGGTTTAGGCTTAGGATTTTCTTCACCAATTTTGAGGGACTATGCCTTGAGATAAAAACTAAATCTATAGTATAAGTCATTGATTGTAAGAGTTTGATCCATTCGTTTGATGAGTAATATTTTTTCATTGGGTAGGGCATATGGAATGGTTTGGATTGGTGGATTATAGAAGTTATGAGTTGATATATGATGACCTAACCCTTGATAAAATTTTGTGTAATGATGCATAGGTTGAATTCCATAAGGAGAGCCATCAATTTACCAATGGGATCCATATGGAGGATGACATGGGAGAAGAAATGGAAGATAGAATCAGTGTGAGAAATGACATACGTGGTTTGGTAAATCATGTAGTGGTGAAGCTTAGTGGCTCCATAATATATGAATAGGAATTTTTTTTTGACAAATGTATAATGAGTTTCATAATTGAGAATATATTAAACAATGTAGTAGATTGCATGATCCTTATATTTTTATCCTCTTGGGCCAAATTCGGCCCAATAAATATAGGATTAGAGGAGGTGTAGAGAATAATTAGATGCTTAGGTGTTGGAGGATGTAGTGTGGGATTGTTAAGGAGATATATTTTCAAATTATCAAAGGATTTTTGCTAATAATTTTTATAGCTAAGTGTGACTCCATTTTTAGAATCTTGTTGATTAAATGAGTACAATACTTAAATATAGTGAAAACCCATTAGATTTCCCTAGGATTACTTAGGAAAGTGCAGATGTCAAGTATAGATGTAGGATGGGGCATGTCAGTAATGGATTTTATCTTCTCATGATCCATGTTTATTCCATGTTTGGAAATGATGAATCATAATATTTTTCCTCAAGTGACAAAAGGTACATTTTCCTAGGTTTATATAGACCTTATATTACAAAGGCATTAAAGAACAATGTTTAGTTCATAGGCACGATCTCAAATCATTAATACTTGAAAATAAGTTGATCCACATAGACTCTGATGATTTAATGAATGTAGTCATGAAATATGTGTGTCATATTTCGTTGATAGGTTTCTATAGTGATCTTAAGGCCAAATGGAATCATAAAATAGAAATAGGTGCCCCAGTCAATAGTGAATTTGGTCTTATGTTGATCTTCAAGTGTTATTTGGATTTGGTTATATCTAAGAAATCTATCCATAAGGGATAAAAGTTTGTAACCTACAATGGCATCGAAAATGGTGTTGATGGAAGGTAAGGGAATTTATCCTTAGGATAAGTGAAATTGTCATTATGGAATTCAATGTAGATTCATATAGCTAACATGCACTTATTATAAATGGGGATGATGTTGGAAAACCATTTATAATAGTCAACAAGGTGAATGGGTTTGGCATTGAGAAGTTTTATGAGTTCTTTATGGCATACATTATTGATTTTAGGAGAAACTTGAAAATATATTGTCTAACAGGTGAAACATTAGGATAAGTAATAATGTTATGTACTTCAATATCAAGATCATTTTCAAGCATTTTTCTATATCCCCAAGCAAAATACTCCTATTTTTATGAATAACGTCATCATGTTTGTCATGAAGATGAGGTAATCAGTTAACCAACGTGAATATATGGTATGGATCATTGTAAATTTGAACATTAATGGTGATTTTGGCTAGCATGGTGTTTTATGTATTGAAAATGGTAGGGATCTTCAGGAATATTAGTAACCTCATCACCAATAGGATCAATAGTAGTGAAAATGTTATAAAAAAGATGAGGTTTATTGTAGAAGTGGTTGAGAATGTGGTGTTGAGAAGGAATATTGTATTTGTGTACATGAAGTAACTCAAGGAAGGATTCATTTTTATAAAATGTAGGTAGTTCACCATTGTATTTAACATCAATTTATAAGGCCACATACCATTTACTATCACGATGTTGACAAAAACTAATTTCTCTTACATCTAAGATGTTAGCATCAAGAGTGACGTCTTGTTGAGGAGATGTAGAAGAAGTATTATGCTTAATGGGATTGGTCATGCTATTAGCACATGGGCCAATGGTGTTATGCAAGGATGAAGAAATTCACATAATATTTCCCATGTACAAAATAAAATAGCTGATGGTATCAGGTAGATATGTATTATGTTGAAGTTGATTAGACCTAAGGGTTACATATTTGATCATGTCAAATAATGATTTGAATGATATGTATGCTTGGATGTATAATTAGAGATTTATTGGAGGATCAAAGTGGTATCAAGTAATGGAGGATTCATTGGTGATACTTGAGATAAAGTTTTATCATCCTCATAATTATCAATATCATAGTAAGGAGGATTGAAATCATATGATATAAAAACATGTGAGTGTCATTATTGAAGACATGCATTATTTCCAAGCTATGTTAGTCATGAATATAGGTGAAGTATAATATTTATTAAATAAAATGATTCAACATGATAAAAATATTTACTATTCATTGATGATAAGAGAAGTAGAATGAGTCACAACATCACCACAATCAAACATTTCAAAATCAAAGGTATTGTCATGGGCCATAATCCCCATTTTGCTAAATTATCATGGAGACGAAGGCTATATGAATATATGTGAGCTATCGAGTTCATTAATTTCAAGAGGATTACTAGCATGGTGAGAAAAGGAAGAAACATAACAAGGATACACTTCATATTCTAAAATTGGATGAAATTGGTCTTGAAGTAATAGAATCAAAGGAAGCTAAAGTGTACTTATATTTGGTGTATTATTTTTATTGAATTGATATGTAATTCATTAGGTTCATCATTATATGAGCTAACTAAAACGACCTGAGTGTCAGGTATATTGTCATAAATATTAATGTATGGGATACTACGTACTGCATAAGCATTGGTAATGTAAAAAGGTTTATAAAAAAAGGGTAAAAATATATCCCAAGGATTTGGATCAACATTATGTTTATACTATTGCTTATTGTGGATGAAATTAATGTATTAGTACCCAAACAATGTGATTGCACACAGCAATGTGTATAAGGTCAGTCAATAAACATGAGCTTGTTGTAAATGGTCTTAGAGACAATGGTGATGGGAAGATAAATATAACCGATTGGCTTCTGAAAACTATTATCGAATCCAAGAAAAGTGAGCTGGGTATGTTTAAGGTCATCAACGAAAAAATGAGGTTTTTGATGAGAAATAACTAATAAAATTTTATTTTAGAACATTCATCCACTAGGACTCTTTTTATTTGGGCATCATGTATGACGAAACTAATAAGAAATGGAGGATCATCAACATGGAATAATAATTCATGATTAATGATATCATCTTAAAGGAATTCCAAGGCTATAGTTTGGAAAACTTTAAGGGAATGGTGGTTTTAATATTGTGAATTTTAGGGATATGAAAAGGTCATATGGAGGGAAATTATTCCACCTCATTGAAAGAATCCTCTAAGTAATAAATTTATTATATGATTAATTTCAAATGTTGCAAAGAAGTACACATGAGTTCTATTAAATGGAATATGCAATTCATGGAATTTAAATCATATAAGAAGTTCCATTGTGGCCTAATATAAGTGTCATATTGGTATCTATAGGGATGATAAGAGGAAGATGGATCCATGGCCAACTAAGGATTGTAAGATTGAGAAGCCTTATTTGAAGATAGAAGAATGGAATTCGTAGAGGGTATTTCCATTGTATATTTGGATTGAGGATCAACTGAGGGAGTATGATCATCACTATGTTGTACATGAGAGGTATTCATGAGTTTTTCATTAGGGGAAGTATTTTTAGGTTTATGAATGAGATATTTGTACATGGGATTACATTTATAGTTGACCTTAGTGCATTAACATATTAGGAATTGATGTAATTATGATCATAGGATCCTTCCACAATGCCTATAATGTGGTTCATAGGATCCTTAGTATGGTTAGTACTAGATTTATGATCCTTATGAGCTTGTAGAAGTGATTTATAGTCATCATAACATTCTTGAATGATAACATTGGTGTCAAAATGGGTTCCAAGAAAGAAATCAAATGTAGCCTTCTTAATATATCTATAAAACTCATGAGAGTGTCTGATAGTGACATGCCACCAAAAAATAACAAGAATGAAGGAAACTAATAGTTTCTTAGTAGAAGGCAAGTGTAAGGGGTAGGAATAAGTAATGCGTCACCATGAGATAAAGGCAGGTGGTGTGGGTTATGAGATGTAACTATTAGATTTGTTTTTTTGAAGGTGAATGTGTGATAGAATTTCATTTATAAAGGGCTTGAGGGTAAATGGCATTAGACATTTATTTTAGGGTGTTGAAAATTTTAGATGGTTGTTCAAATTATCTCATAAAATAATCCTTCCATTTGGCTTGTTCAAGAGCCTCTTCCACTATTGTAGGAGAAAAATTCTAGACCTTATACTGAAGTTAACAACTCACAACTTTCACCAAATTTGACCCTTTCCTCTTGAGAGCCTCATCCATGGTGAATTTTGGAGAGTTTTATGTACGTTTTTCCCCTTTCCCCCTATTTTCTAGGGTGCAACCACACCTCTACTCTCCACCTAACCCGAGTTGAGCTTGTTTGGGTTTAATGTGAGTTAAAGTGTGCAAAAGAGAGGGAAAACAAATTTGAAAGAGGGAAATTCATTTAAATAAAACACCTAAAAATATTTTAGCATAATGTATGTTATTTTATCTCCTCCATTACTACTGGTATCTTGTTATTATACAAAAATTCCTCAGACATTCTCCATGCCCAAAAACTCCTTTTCACTCATATCTCCCAAACCCCACATCCGTTTTCCATGAAACTTGGACTGCAGGTTCCTCTCCAATTTTTTTTAAGAAGAGTATTTTCATGCATCCATTTTTGTTTTGTATCATTTTCTACATCCATTTTAAATATTCAGCCATAAAAACTTGTTTTTCAGATCTATGGAAACCTGACGATTGAAATCTTTTGAAATTTGGAGCAAAACCTCACATTGCAAAATGGAAACTTTTGAGACCACTCTCATTTTGTTCTGAAAATGGGAAGACCCATTTATAAAACTAGTAAATATTCATAAGCCTCACTAATTATGAATAATAAGTGCTGAAAATAGTTCTTTTCAGAGTTTTCATTTCCCTTTAAACATCAGGGAAATTTAATAGTTCCAAATTAAGCAACTGATAACTAAAATGGACTTCTCAAAATAAGGCATACTAACAATAGTAAATGTCAGGATATTGGTTAATAAACAAGGATGATGATCCTTGCATGTTGAAGAAAGCACACTTGGATAAGTTTGAGATAGTTTCAAAAACATCTCTGGTGAATGAAAACCCAATTTTGGTAATCCTCCTTCAGAATGGTATTTCTCAATGCTTACAAATCCCCACCTGTAATAATGTGGTGATCACCTCTCAAGATCTTTCCTCACAAGAATGGACATAGAAAATTTCATATTTGTAAAGGATCAATAGTTGAATTGTGGCTCAAGTAGAAGGATCTCCCTCTTAGTTCCCTAAATTTGGTCTCAGAGTGATTCCCATATCATTAGATAGATAGATCAAAATTTGGAAGCAATCTTCATTCACTCTCTCTCATTCACCCATATTAGATAAGAGGATTTGTTCTTATGCTTCATTTTGTCTCGCATGTCACCATGGTCATTTGGTGACAGGATCATCAAGATTAACTCATGTGAGAAAGTAGTCTCATTATGTACATCAGGTGCATCAAATGAAAGAAATGTCATAGAGACATATAAATGTTTTAGATATTGGAAGTTTGGTTCAAGTGTAAAAAAACTTTGACCTAATCATGGGATCCTTGCTCCTCTCATGGTACATTATCAGGCTATGGAAGATGATGACTCAGAGGATTCCCCAAAGAGGAGGTTGGTGAAATACTAAGTGCACTAGGAAGCTTCATCATATTCATAAAGTGGTCAAAAGATCAAGAGTTCACTAGAGTGCATCTTTACAAAGTAATTAATAGCTTCTTCATCCTTATTCATTTTGCATCTCTTCTCTCTCTGTTCTATCTTGCTACTTTCTAATTCTCCATTGTAAATTGTAATTTATGGCTCTTTCATCATATTCACTTAAGTAACCATTGTAATTTTTCATTGCAAAATTACCCTTTTCATTAATAAGAAATGGGATTATTTTTATTTCCTAGATGAATATGAAAGGTCACAAATGGTGGGACTATGAAAGATCATGTGGGGTGTAGTTAAAGAGATCGATTATAAAGCTATAAATTGGAATGGATTATCCATTCCAAAGGGTTGGTTTTTCTTAGTTAATATCTCCCATTTTCTTACTATAAGCAAGAAAATCCAATTCTTCCATTTCTTTGTCTTATGTTTTCGTCTCTATCTAGACTTTACTCCACAAACATGGTTACTTGTGCAATAATATGCAAGTAAAATTTGATTTACTTGTGTTTTTTCCTCTTTCCTTGACTTGGTGTCTTCTCATTGTTAACTTGGAAATATTATAGTTTTATGGCAATAAAATTAGCTTACTATTTATTGAGTAAAACTCCCTTCTCACTTTCTCTCCTCTCTTCATACACACACCTTTTCTCCGCCTCCTTTTTACACACGGATTTAGTGGATTATTCTTGTGTGATCATTGGTTGAAAGGCCACCCACTATGGTTAGAGTAGTGTATATATTTCTTGTTTTCAATAAATGGAGTTTCCCCATTCCTAAGTGGAGATACCGCATTAGTGAAAACCCCTAATTTACCCTTGTGAAAAATTATTTTTCCAACCATATTTTATACCCATAGTGAGGTAGATTTTGTTTTCTCACACCCTATAACAATCCAATAAATCCTAAAAAATTAGATATATAAAAATTCCATGAAAATTAAAAAATAAAATAAAATCTCAAAAAAACATGAAATTTGATGCTTGAAATCCGTTGATATTTTCAGTTGTGTCCTTTCACATTCTTGTTGTAGGTTTTCTCACAATATGGACAAAAATATATACACTAGATTGGATAGATTAAGAGGTATTTTTGATCAAAAGTTTGAAGCTCTTCAAATACAACAATATCATATCCAAAACATTCCATATTATTTCTATCAAGCATCATCTCCATCTGGTAAATTGAGTGATATAACATGAAATCTAATTGAGACTCCTCCTGACTCTTTGTTTGCACCACCGCTAGCCATTCTTCCCCCAGAAGAAGAAAGAAGTTAAAGAAGAGATGGAAGGACCCCAACCACCTGTTCCATGGGGAAGGAATACTAGTTTGCTTTCTCTTACACCGCCTCTCTATGAATTGCCAAAGGGATCTCACGAGAATTTTCCCAAATTTAAAAGTGATGGCACTCAAATTCCTGAAGAGCATATTAAAATTTTCATCTATGCATGTAGAGTTCTTAGAGTTGAACATGAACATGTTTCAATAATTTTGTTCATGGAGTCACTTTAAGAGAAAGTAGTTGAATGTCTACCTATTTCCCTCTCGATCCATCACAAATTGGGGCTATATTAGAAACATTTTTTTAGCAAGATTTAAATCAATTGCAAAATCTCAAGGTCTTCTTGTTTAATTATTCCAAAAGAACAAAGAATCAGATAAAATCATTATATATCTTATGGCCCAATTCAACATATTGTTGAAAATAATACATGTGGAAGCTTCACTAACTAATGATAATAAAAATAGATTCTTCATGAATGACCAATCGTGTGAGGTCGAATTTATCCAAACCTTGAACTCTTGAAAATACCAAATAATATGACATCAAATTAGAATGTGTTTCACTTGATTTCTTAGTTTTCTGAGTACTTAACGATACAAATAAGGTAAAAGGTAGTAAGAGGAATACCTGTTTTGGGATGGTTGAAGGTTGTATGTGCACGTATCTGAATTTTGAATCAAAGTGATTGTGAGACCTTCCTTTTGGCTAGGAGGAACTACTTGTATAAGAATCAAAACAATACCACCAAAGAGAGTTAAACAATATATGCAGTGGACTACCTAGCATATGCTAGATCCTTGAAGTGCGATACTTCCTAGATGGCTGTCAATCCACTATTTAAAACAATTCAATGCTGAAGTAAAGTAAATATTGTCTTACTATAGTTTAATATGATTTAGGCGTCTCATACAAAATGCAATAGGCTAGATCTAATCTAATAGGCTAGGCTAGAAGAAGATCTAGAGGTCAAGTAGGTTGGTTATAGGTGAATTTGAGCCAACAGGCTAGGTTAGATATAGCTCTGAAGGTAAAATAGGTGTTCAAGTAGGTATATGTCAGAAATAGGTTGATATTCTGATAGGGATCAGGTGACACAGAGACTGACCACAGTTTAATAAAACCAATGATGATTTTACCGTGACAATTAGAGATAACCGATGACAGTTAAGTCGGGGGCTGGTGGAATCACACATTCCAGGTTTTTGGAGTTTTGGGGCAAAAGTGGAGTGGATAGAAGACGGGGATTGATCACAGAGGGGGTGTAGGTATGTTACGAAGGTCTGAGACTACTAAGGAGGTCAAATAGGAAATTGGGCCAAGTATCAAGATGATTGGGTATGGAAGGTGGCTGCAACTGGAGAGAGGGAATGGACAAAGGGTAAAGACTAGGTTCCTTTACCACAAATACTACAGATGACAATAAGAAAATGAAATAGATGGAAGGAGGATACTTACTCTTTTGTGAGGTACAGGTCTAAAGAATAATGAATAAGTTGCTGCATTGGAGGATGCTGGGAAGAAAGTTTCACTGTTGTGCTAGTGTATTTGGTTGCCTTTGTTGATCACAAATCAATTTTTGTTCGACCTGTTGTGTCTAAAGAGATCAAACTCGAGATCAGAAGTTTTCCAACAACAACCTCTATTACAAAGTTGTAGATGGGTCTAAATAGGCCATTTGGTCCATTTTGGTATAACCAACGTCAGTTTAGGGTTAACCGACATCGGTTTAGGGTGAACCAACATCGGTTTGGGTGAGATATCTCTGGTTGTTCAAAAATTGCTTGGGAAGTTGCTCCACCATTTGATAAATGTTTCCTCTTTTTCTCGGGGTGAAAACCGACCTTAGGAGGCTTTTAAATGTGAGGTGAGGGAATGGGTTTAATGTTAGGTTTTATTTAGGACATTGGTTTAGGGTTTAGGTTAATGGGTCAAATGATGGGGGGTGGTTAGGTGAGGTGCATTTAATAAAGGCAATTATATTAAATAGGTGTGTGAGGGTAGTGAATTAATTTAATGTAAATAATTAAATTAATATGTGTGTGGGTAAAAGGTCATTAACTTAATAAAAAATAATTAAATTAAAATGTATGGAGGTAAATGGAATTAATTTAATTAAAGTAATTAAATTAAAATGTGTGGGGTGCAAGAGGTAGGTGATAAGGTGTTGAGGATGAGGAAGTGATTATAGGGTTGCACTAGGGGACCAAGGTGATTACGACACGATTTCAGTGTCTACATTTTTCCCCTTTTTGTTGCGTATCTTGTATTAGGAAGCGACGCTAACAAAAATAAGATGTGGTTGCCCCATGTGAGGGTGAAGGTGATCCCCCTCAAACTAGGAACTGACGAGGCAGCGGGCTGAAGTGGTGAGTGGTTTGATAAAATTAGATGTAAAGAAGAATGGTGAAAATTGGGGAAAAATGGGGTAAATGGAAAATCAGGCATATAGGTAAACGGGCCAAGGTCAAAGGTAAGGGCAGTTGAACGCATGCACACGTATAAACTGTGACATGGTACCAGGTTGAAGAGCTTACAAACTCTACATTGTCTAAGGTCGATAGGTTTATCTAGACAAGGTTGAAGTGAATCCAGTATCCAAGGTATAGGATAAGGTCAGGAAACACAATGTAGGTTAGGTGCAGGAATCTTTAGGTATGTTTCGATACATCAAAGGTAGGGTCAGGATAAACATCACGGCAATAGGAAAGGTAAGGTCATGAGGTCAAACAACATGGGTAATAATGTCATAAGGTATAGTAAGCACATTGGTTCAAAGGTCATAAACAGTTTTTTGGGTCCAAGTATATAAGTCACAACACGAGTAAGGCCGAGGTGGGGGTAAGATATTGAGGTTACAACGGTGGATGAGGTGAGGTTGAAGAAGGTGGAGGGCTAGAGAAGAAGGTAAAGTGCTCTAGGGAGGTATAAGTGAGGCAAAAGAGAGATTAGGAAAGAAAAATTAGGTATAAATGATAGAAAATGTGATGCAGGATAACCGACATCAGTCATAATGAACCGATGGCGGTCTAAGGGAATCAGTGGTGGTTATCTAGGGCACCCGCCCGTCGTCGGTCAAGGGGAAATCGATGTCAGTTGAGTTGGGTAGGCTATAAAAAGTGAAAAACCCATGCATTTTGAAAATTCATTTTTGCATTGTGAAAAGAAGAAAAGGACAAGAAGAGAGAAAAGAAGAAGAGGAAAAAAGAGAGCATGTCAGGGAGATGAGTTGGTGAGCTGCATGGGGCACGTGAGTTGTTAGCGATAGGTGGGACCATGAGATCGGATTGAGCGAGGTGATTGGTGGAGAGAGTTGGAGATCATTTGAGGATGGCAGAGGTTAGAGAGGGATCGGGAGGAGCGACATGCAGCACAGAGGTTCCACCATGATGGAGGCAGTGGGATCAAGTAGGATTTGAACCTATGTTATTGATTTTAGAGTTAATTTGGTTAAAATATAAAAAATGTTTAAAAATGGGGGTTGGGGGGGAAGAAATTGGAAAATAAGGGAAAAGGGGGGGGGGGGGGACGGGAATGGGGAAGGGTAGGGTGTAGAGTAAAAGGGTAGTATAGGACTTATTATGGGTCTAAGGAGGGGTTTAAGTGGGTAGAAGGGGTAGGAAGGGAAAAAGTAGGGTTGGGAAGTTGGGGCAGGTGGCACGACAGTGACCGATCATCGGTCGACTTGTGGATGACGTCAGTGGGTAGTGACCAGTATCGGTCACAAGAACAGTGACCAATACTGGTCAAAGGGAGACAGTGGTCGGTCGAGGGATAACCGGGGTTGGTCAACCTAAGGTTAAGTGGGGATGAAAAGGGGAATAGAGTAAGGGTAGGGTGGTAAAGGATTAGGTGAGAGGGAACAGGGTGAAGGGAGATGGGAAGGATTTAAGGTGGTTTGGGTGAGGGGTAGGGTACATAGTTTCGGGTGGATTGGTTTGGGTAGGTCTGGGTGAGGGTTAGGGTAGATAGGTAGGGTAGATGGGTTTGGGTAGGTTTGGGTGAGGGTTAGGGTAGATAGGTAGGGTAGATGGGTTTGGGGTAGGTTTGGGTGAGGGTTAGGGTAGAGAGTTTTGGGTGGATGGGTTTGGGTAGGTTTGGGTGAGGGATAGGGTAGAGAGTTTTGGGTGGATGGGTTTGGGTAGGTTTGGGTGAGGGATAGGGTAGAGAGTTTCAGGTGGATGGGTTTGGGTAGGTTTGGGTAGATAGTTTGGGTAGAGGGGTTAGGGTAGATAGGTTAGGGTAGATGGTTTTGGGTAGGGTAGATAGGTAGGGTATATGGTTTCAGGGTGGATGGGTTTGGGTAGGTTTGGGTGAGGGTTAGGGTAGATCAGGTAGGGATGTGGGGTAAAATATGTAAGTTGGGAAGGTGTGCTAATACATTGATTTTGTGGGATGCAGGCCCCGAGACGAGCTACAGATGAGGGCCTAGGTTGCCACCCTTATTATTGACAGTACGGGCGAGCACGACACGATGCAGGAGGAGTGGACAGCATGTTGCAGATGTGGGTTTTATAGGGGTGAGGCACTTCTGGTATGTGGTCCAGGAGGTGATTCTGATGGTTTCCCTCATCGATAGATGGAACTCGGCACGACCAACACCTTCCATTTGTTGATGGGTGAGATGACAATCACCCTGGAGGACATCTACAGGATCCTATGCAGTTGCCCATATTGAGGGCCCATGTTTATTCTATCTCTTCAGAGGCATCTGAGGACCTAATAACACCTATTTTTGGTGAGGGTGTAGTAATACCTGATGTTCCATAGTGCTAGTATGAGTTATGGAGTGATGTATAGAGCTCATCCAAAGGAGATGAGGTTAGTGGTACTTTTGATGGAGGCAGTGTGCTGCTTCGCACTACCAGATGCAGAGGGTGTGAGATTCCTGAGGTCATTGATAGGAGTCCTTCATGACATGATGATACATCAGACACGGTTTGCATGGGCATCTGCATTGCTGACGTAGGTATATAAAGAGTTATGGGCCTACGGGCGACAGTGGAGGTTTAGCATCTTCTGCGTCGTACTACTGCATTGTTGGGCTTACGAGCACATTGTTTGTGTTCGACCATTGGGGATGCCCCGAGAAGATGCATTCCCACAGATATTTTTGAGAGTTGGGTACAGGTGGTGTGTACAGGCCATGGGAGACGCCCGAGGTGCCAGAGCTACTCATGATGTAGCTTACGACATGCGGTTGTTGGAGGGGTTGTTTGGGGTGGACATTATTTGGAGGCCGTATGTGGGCTTCACCACATATAGATAGATGGCCACAAAGCTAGATGGGTTACAACTATATCTGTGGATAGAGGGGAGGAGAACGAGAGAGCATGAGCGGATACCCGTAGATTAGGTTAGGTGCCAGTTTGGGCTAGTCTAGGATGTACCAGCCTCCATTCCCACAGTACTGGAGAGATGATGTGGAGAGACCTATGTCACCACCATGACCCATAGTTCTAACTAGATAGGAGGAGCAACTAGTAGATACACAAATTGATGATGTTGGGGTTGCAGATGGGTATAGGCAGTGGTGGGCGGCACAGTTACGAGCAGTACCACCTAGGCCAGGGTAGCCAGACTTAGCCACCATCATAGTTCAGAGAGATTCCCTACAGGGGTAGGTGGCTACTTTGGTGATGCAGCTTTGGATCATGCTATGGGCAGCTGATGGGAACAAAGGCATAGGTTTCCACATTACAGGCCCAAATAGTGACACTACAGGCTTAGGTAGGGAATGGATAGGTACCTGTACAAGAGGAGGTAGGGGGAGATGGAGAGGAGATAGGTGGAGATGGAGAGCAGATAACCCCCCTACAGGCACATGGGTACTAGATTTATAGGGCTAGTTGGGGACAAAGTTAGGGGAAAATTATGGGTTTGTAGGGCTAGCTGACAGTAGCACAAGCACATATTACTACCCTACAGGCCCAGATACAGGCACATGCACAGATTCCATGGCCAACTCAGGCTCTAAGTACTAGCACAGGGCTCAGTGCATGTTCAGGGATAGGGTCCCATTGTGCATGTACCTATGCAGGTAGCGATACCCATGGCACCCCCCACAGACAGTGCCCATAGTCAGAGTTCAGAGATTCCCTAGCAGAGGCATGATATTATCAAGATCATTTGTTAGCTGCTAGGGCTAGATGTGCCCTCATATGCTGAGTACAGAGTACAGCAGGCCTCTAGTGAGAGGACTAGATCCCATACTCATAGTGTGGAGAGTACAGAGGGCTGGTGAGTGCTATGGATAGGGTCGTGGTGAGGCCACTATTGTGCAAAGGCTAGCCCCAGGTGATGGGCCATCAGCAGGAGGTGAGGCAAGTGTCGGGAACCAAACAGGTGCAGCAGAGGAGTCAGGAGAGAGACACAATCACAGGGAGCATTCACCGACATCAGATGGGGAGATGATTTGACCTACTATGGACTGGCCTGCATGCCAAGTTAGTTTTGTATGGATTATATATGAGATCGACTTGCGTGCCGAGGAGATTTTGTTAGTTATTATGATTTTTTTTGTACATGATATCACCCTATGAGCTGAAGATATTTTTTTATTGGATAAGCGACCTGCGATCTGGCGATGTATAAGAGACACATGTATTTTTGAGATGAGTGTATATTATTTTGATACACAGGTATTTATATGATGAGATGTATGAGGTTCATATGATTATGTGTTGTGATGTGTATTTTATTTACTTTATGATGATATGGATGGAAACTAGACGAGTTATGCATGATAGAATCATGATCATAGACATGGATCGAGGTAGGTTGGTTTAGGCATGGATTGAGTCAAGTTGGTTTAGGCATGGATCGAGTCAGGTCGGTTTAGGCATGGTGGAGTCAGGTTGGTTTAGGCATGGATTGAGTCAGGTCGGTTTAGGCATGGTGGAGTCAGGTTGGTTTAGGCATGGTGGAGTCAGGTTGGTTTAGGCATGGTGGAGTCATGTTGGTTTAGGCATGGTGGAATTAGGTTGGTTAAGGCATGGATTGAGTCAGGTTGGTTTAGGCATGGTGGAGTCGGGTTGGTTCAGGGATGGTGGAGTTAGGTTGGTTTAGGCATGGATGTTCATTTCGGTATTTTAGTAATACATGTTAATGCAAATGAATTTAATGGTGTACAATGTTTAAATATGGGTTATAGATGAATATGGGAAACACTGGTAGTGGTAAAAGAGTATGTGAAACATGAGGAGTGTATGTAGGTCGAATGATGTGGCTATGGGATAGATTTATAGGTTTTGGATATGAATAGAAAATCGAGGTAAAGGTGGGGAAAATGGTTAGGGTAAAGAGTGGCCGAGCTAACCTTCCAGGGCCCCATGCCATGGAAGTGCTGGCCTACATAGTCCCGGCGAAAAGGGACCTTAGGACGATGTAGTTCTCCCATAAGCTAGGGAAGAATATGAGAAGATAGAAGAAGAGGAAGGTAGGTTGATATGTAGGGGTTGAGTCCAGGGCATAGGGATGATTAGGTCAAGGTGATTTTTAGGTCGATAGGTAGTTTTGATTCTAAGTCATAGGTATAATTAGCTGGAGGTCATTGATGTTTGGGTTGAGAATAGGTAGAATAGGTAAAGGTGATTTTAGGTTGATTGAGGTGGAAGAAGAAAATCCCAAAAGACAGGTGTCGAGGCTCTATTCTTATATAAGAATATCAAAAGGTAATGAAGAAGAGAAAAGACAAGAGGGGGCAAGAAAGCCAGCCGATTGGCAAGGATCAAAATGTATGAAACACATCTACAGATAGGCTAATGAACGTAAGACCCTAAATACATTACATGATTGATAATTCTAAGAGTGACGAATAGTCACATGATCACCAAATGTCATTGGTTCAGCTGGTCCCTTGAGGTATGAAGTGAAAAGATAATGGGTAAGGAGGTGAAGGTAATCAGGTCATATGTTATGAAGCAAAAATGCCTTAGGCAAGAAATCCAAGATCACAATAGACAAGTCCATGATGAAATTTTTTTACTTTTTTTAAGATAGAATGATCGATGTGGGAAGTCTATATGGGACGAATATATGTCCCCTTGAGGTCTTTGCGAAGCTGATCGATGCTGGGAAGCTTCTAAATTTTGATTTTTGAGAAAATAGTCCTCTTTTTGGAAAGACTATGTAGAGAGTTGGGAGCTTTTTATAGCTGTTCTTCGAGGGAGCATTCTATTTATAGTGACAATTGAAGGCAGAAGATTTCCTTTTGAGGGATTCATCTTTCATATTGGAAGTTTGACTCAAGGAGTTAATCCCTTATTATTGGAAATAATTTTTTTAGCTTTTAAGTCATGGACTAGACTATAATGAAGCATTTGGTTCTTGTTGAGAAGGCAAGGGTGAATGACCATGGGATCTCATCTAAAAGAAGGTGAAAAGTATCCATGAGAATCATGCCATGTGCAGAGCCGTGGTGCACATATTTAAGAGAAGGAAAAAGGCTGACGGATAATCACATGATTCTTGTTTAGTCATTGGGGATGAAGTGTGGAAAAGTGAAAGGTAAATGGCGCTCAAGGGACAAGCATGAAATAGAAAAATACTGATGTAGGACTAGAAGTCAACAATAGAATGGTCAAAGATGTAAGGCATTGAGGGGCTCAGGTTTGGGCTTACCATCAAGTGAAGACAAGCGATAAGCACCTGATCCATAGTCATGGGTCACGATGTATGGTCCAAGCCAATTAGGAGCAAATTTGCCTCATTTTCTTTTTTCTGCTTTGGTTACATGTTGATTTTCCTTGAGGACGAGATCACCAACCTTGAAGGTGCGTTCATAGACATGTTTGTCATAGGCACGCTTTATGTATTTTTGGTAGACTTGGAGATGGTCGAGGGCATGAAGATGACGTTCATCTAATAACTCAAGTTTTGTTAAACAGTCTTAGCAAAATTCATCATCAGTGAGCATATCTTGAAGAGAGATACAGACAGATAGGATCTAGTCTTCGAGAGGCAAAACAACCTTGATACCATAGACCAGAGAAAATGGAGTAGCAGCAATGGAAGTGCAAATACTAGTATGGTATGCCCAAAGAGTGAAAGTAATGTGCGTATGTCAATCCTTCCCAGTATCGTTAACCACTTTCATGAGAATTTTGTTTATGGTTTTGTTGGTGGATTCGGCTTGACCATTGGATTGTGGGTAATATGGTGAGGAGAAGCTAAGATGGATACCAAAGGCGTTGCAAAGTTTCTGTAGAGTTTTATTTTTGAATTGTTTTCCATTATCAGTGATAAGGCGATGTGGAACACCGAAGCGACAAATAATGTGATGATTGATGAACTCACATATTTTCTTAGCTTTGGTGGAGATGAGGGGTATAGATTCAACCCATTTGGTGTAATATTCGGTAGTGGTGATGATCCATTGATGTCTTAGGGAAGAGTGGTGATTGATCTCTCTGACAAGATCCAAACCCCACTGAGAGAAGGGCCAAAGGTCACGAGCAACCTGTAACGCGTGACTAGGTGTATGATGAAGATTGGCATGTTGTTGGCATTTTACACGACACTTAACGTAGTCACAACAATCATGATGGAGGGTCGACCAATAATAGCCTAGGCGAAGAATGTGCTTAGCAACAGTAAGGCCACTGAAGTGACCTCCGCATATGCCATCATGAACTTCTTTAATGGTATAGGGGATTTCAGAGCTGGTAAGGCATCACAAGAGGATACCGTCAAATCCACATTTATAGAGGAGGCCACCCATGATGACATAACAAGATACTTTCTTGAGAAAGGCACGTTGTCCATTACATGTGAGATCAGGAGGAAATATAGAAAGGGAAAGGTAGTCCATAAGCTACTTATAAAAAAGGTCTTGTGTGTTTAGTGAGGCAGTTCAGACGAGGTTAACACAACAAGATTCATAAGAATGTCTCAGTATGTGTTTTATGGTAGTAAAAAATTCTGAATCAGCAGATGAAGCAGGTATCTGAGAAGTGAGGTAGGCCATGGTATCTGCGAATTTATTGGTGGATCGTGGAATGGTTTGAATTTATAGTGATCAAAGGTAGTCAACATGATGCTGACGTAAAGTTTGTACTCTTGAAGTATTTCATTACGACATTGATAAACACTATTGACTTGGTTTATTACCAATTGAGAGTCACCAAAGATATTAATGGATCTGACATCTAAGGCATAGGTAGTCATGAGACCCAATACGAGTGCTTCGTATTCGACAATATTATTAGTGCACTTGAAGTCGAGTTTGAATGATAAGGGCATGGGTTCACCATCAAGAGGAATGAGGATAATGCCTGCACCACCCCCACACTGACATTTGGAACCGTCGAAGAATAAGGCCATTTGGTAAGGGTCATCATCCAAAGAGAGGTTAGCAATGGATTCATCAGGGAAATCAAAGTTTGAAGATTGATTCCCAGAAAGAGGTGCATCAATGAGCTAGTTAGCAATGGCCTGGCCCTTGATATATTTTTGGTGGATGAATTCAAGGTCTAGGTCAGTAAGAAGCATGAGCCAACATGCGACACGTTGATTTTGGTAAGGTTTAGCATACATGAAGTGTAAGGGGTTAGTGTTGGTCACAACATATGTTTTGTGGTTGAGTAGGTAATGGCGAAGTTTGGTGGTAACAAAAACTAAGGCTAAGCAAAGTTTTTCAGGGTGAGTGTATTGGGTTTCGTAGTCTAGAAGGGTAGAACTTATGTAATAAACCAACTACTTCCTATGTTGTTTATCACGATGAGTGAACATAACCCCTAAAGAGTGATTGGTAGCAGAGATGTACAGGTAGAAGGGTTAGTCGTCTTTAGGTGGGACAAGCACGGGTGGTTGGAGAAGGTATTGCTTTAGGGTATCAAAAGCCTTGTGACATTCATCATCCCATTTAAAGAAGACATCCTTCCTAAGTAGATGATGAAATGGTTGACACCAATCAGATAATTGTGAAATTAAATGGTGAATGGACTGTAATTTACCTTGCAGGCTACGGAGCTGTTTAAGGTTAGTGGGCGGAGGCATTTCCAAAATGTCTTTGACTTTAGCAGGGTCAAATTCTATACCACGGAGGGAAACAATAAATCCCACGAGCTTTCCTGAGAGAACCGCAAAGACGCACTTTTTATGTTGAAGGCAAATGCAATATTTAATGAGGCAGTCAAAGATGATTTCAAGGACGGTGAGGTCCTCGGCACGACATTTAGATTTCGCCAAGAAATCATCCACATAATCTTCCAATATGTGATGCATGATATCATGAAAGATGTAAGTCATAGCATGCTGATATGTAGCACCAGTATTTGTAAGGCTGAAAGGCATGACTCGATAGCAGAAGGTCCCCTAAGGGGTAATGAATGCAATTTTGTGTTGATCCTCTGGAGCGAGAAAGATTTGGTTATAACCTGAGAAACCATCCACAAGTGATAGCATCTCATGGCCAGCGGTAAGGTCAACCAACTGGTCAATACCAGACATAGGAAAATCATCTTTTGGGTAGGCAAGGTTGAGATCATGGAAATCGGTGCACATGCGAAGTCCCCCTGTCGCCTTAGTGACAGGGACGATGTTAGAAATCCATTGGGTGTAATCGATGGGTAAGATAAAGGAAATTGAGAGAAGGCATTGAAGTTATTCTTTGACAAGAAGAGCAATGCGAGGGTGCATTTTCCTCAAATTTTGTTTTACAGGTTTTGCATCAGGAATGGTTACAATATTGTGGACCATGATAGTGGGATCAATGCCAGGCATGTCAGCATAGGACCAAGTGAAAGCATGGCTATGATTTTTAAGAAAAAAAGTGAGGGCTTCCTATTCAGCAACATCCAGAGATTAGCCAATCTTGAGAATGTGGGGGTCATCTTGAGTGTGGATGTTGACTCTGATAGTTTATTCATTCAACATTGTTTATGTCTTAGAAGGTAACAATCGGTGAATATAAGAGTCTTCAGCACTAAGGTAGGTGAGTATGGACTCATTATCCTGACATTGAATGACATTAATAGAAGGAGTATCGTCCCCTATCATGTTAGGATACAAGAAAGGAAGAGAGGAAGGATCCTCGCCATCGCGGTGATAGGTTAAAGGCCCCAAGGAAATGGTATTTATGAAAAAAAAAGGTAGGAGGGATAGATTCAAGATCCATCGACTCCGTTGGTGAAGGTGGTGAAGGTGGGGTAGGTGAAGAAGGTGGAGAGGGGTCAATGTCTTTAATGAGTTCAATACGGGGATTTTCGGCAGGTAGTTTGGTAAAACTGATCCCACTATGATCATTATGTTTATGTGTGGTACATGAAATAACGGTGTGACGAACTTGCTCATAAAGGCCAAAGCTGAAACCCTTCAGGCATAGTGGTTTAGGAAAGTGTGAGTGAAGCGACAGATGGTAAGAGACTGAAGGTCAACCGAAAAAGGTCGGGTTTGTGATGGTGGTTCTGGTGTGTAAGTGGAAATATCAAGTCCCCCATAGGTAAGATGGGTACGGAGGTGGGGAGGACCATAAAGGAGATGCTCGCCTATGCGGTGATCATAGTGAGGATGCTGGTGAAGGTTTCCATACTCTTGTGGAGTAAGGAAAGTATTGACATTATACAGGCGATACTCCCCCATACTGAGGCATTGAAAAACACCTTCCAAGGGATCAGTGTTTGATATATTGGTGGCTAGAATAGAGGAAGTGTTAGAAGTTAGATCGGAAGAGGTGTCAGTTAGTTGGGAAGCTGATGTGTAACTGGTAGAAGCGATAACAATGGTGGGAATAGAAGATTTGGGTGAAGGTGAGGTTGCAACGACACTGGTGGATGGGGTCATGTGTGAAGAAGATTTAGGTAGGGAGGTAGACACCTTAACAGGTACAAGGACATCATTCGACCGGTAAAGCATGTTGTAGGTTTTGAAAGGTGATGGGTCAGCTGGAATGGTATAGGAATGTCCTTCATGTTCAAACTTTACACATCAGTGCAAAGTAGAAGGAACACAACCCATGGCACAAATCTAGGGTCTGCCGAGCAACAAATTGTATTGAAACTCCCCTTCCAAAATGTAGAACAACTCAAGAATAGTACGGGGACCCACACGAATGTGGAGGATGATAGTGCCTAGTGTAGAGGTGATAGCGTAATTGAATGAACGCAACATGATTGGATGTTTATTCATGCAGTTGTTGGGTATGTGCATTTGTTTGAATGCATACGAGGAGATGATGTTAATGCTAGCACCCCCATCGATCATAACACATCGGATGTGTATATTATCGATATGGATGGAGATGAAAAGTGCAGGATCTGGGTCATCGGTTTTGTGGGGGAAAATTTCGTCATCTGAAAAACTAAGGATAACTTGGTGAACATGTGGAGGTGATATGGTAGATGGAAATTTGGTGAGATAAGTGACATTATGAGGTGTGATAATAGATGCTATAGGTGTGAGGTCATCGGGTAAAACTTCAATAGATTAAAGGACCTCTATGAGGGCTTGACGATGTGACTCTGAGATTTGGATGAGATCGTATAAGGATATTTTGAGAGGAGATTGGTGTAATTGTTTGAGCATTGCGCAGTGCGTAACCCCATCAGAAATAGGATATGTAGGACCAAAGATAGTGATTTTAGGCACAGGTGTAATTGGTATGTTGGGTACGTGGTTGGGTGATGGATCAGCTATTTGGTCTTTCCCCTTTGTCTCGCTGACCTCGAGTAACGACGTGAACCATATTAATTTGAGGTAGAGAAGTGGATGGGGTGGGGTTATCATGAAATGTATACCAGCAGGAGGGACATTTACCAAGAGGTGGATAAGAGCCTTCTACGATGAGTGCCCAACACTAGCATTTAGGAAAAGGTTGAGCAATCTCTTGGATACGGACCATGTTGATTTCAAATTTCAGAGATGGAAAGAAAGGTCGTGGCAGTGAAGATGGAGGTTGTGGTATAGATGTAGGAGGAAGATGTGAATAAGGTGGCAAGGGTGAAATAGGCTCATCATCTAGGAGGTCATCGTCATCAAAATTGGGGTCAGAAGGACATAATTGAATGAGGGCAGCCTTTAGACCCTTACAGTTCTCAACATCATGTCCTGGCACATGATGGTAAGCACAAATTTTAATATCATCAAACCCTTTTGGTTTAGGTTTAAGAGGGTCATAAGGTCTAAGAGGAGGGAAGGTGATAGTAGAGCTTTCTAAGAGGTTAGCCAAGATGGTGGCGTATGATCCCACTAGTGGATCACAATGCGAAGTGAAAGTAGGTTTTGTTGGAAGATTGGGTAGTTGTGGTGGTAGTTGAGGTGATGTAGTCTTGGATTTGGGTTGTACTTTCTTTGGTGTAGGTGCAGCAGCAGAAAGAGGGGTAATTTTAACCACCTCTTTGGAAATTAACGGTTTTTTTGATTTTTGGTGCTTTTTCTTAGGTATAGGTGTAGGGGGAGCACATGATGTAGATGGAAAGGCAGATGGTGGGAGAGGACAAGTGATCTCAAGGGGAAAATTGAGGTGCAGCAATAGGTGTTGGTCAAGGTCAAGAGGGAGGTACAGGTGAGGTGGAATAAAATTTCATAGGTAGTGAAGGAGGTATAGAAGGTAAGGGTGGTATAGGAGGCAAAGAAGTTATAGATGGTGATGAAGGACATAAGGTTCACCTAAGTAGAGCTGCATGCTGAAGTGAAGGGGTTAAAGGAATTTTAGGTTTACCCCTGGAGAGAGTATATTTTTTTAAGGTAGATGGAGTGAGGTCCCAAGATGGATGGTAGGGGAGAAGGTGATAAAGGTGTAGTTGGTGAGGTTGGTGCATGCAGATTAGAAGGTTGGGTTTTTCTTTTAGGTTGAGGGATTGGTTCAATAGGTATATGGGAAGATGTGGTCAAGTGTATCCTGATGACAGGAGGATGTACAAGGTTTGATGTGGGTGCGACCCCTAGAACACTAGTGAGGTTTAGATACAAGAGATGATGGTGGAACACATCGGCTAGCAAGTAGAGGGGCGGGTATATATGAGGATGATGCAGTAGAAGATGTATCGAGCGTTATGTTCATGTGTGGATTGGGTTGTTAAAACATCTTTGGATAAATGGTAGAAGTGTCAGTGGAAGATGATTGCAATTGGGTCGAGACCGGGAGTAAGAGACGCCCCCAAAGTGAAGACCTATCAACAAAGCCCAGGCGGTTGTCCAAACATGAGAACGGACACTATGGTAGATGAGGTAGATGTGGAGAGAGTGGTGATTCCCATAAAATGCATTTGAGAAATATGGAATTCACTGGCTTTCACCTCTATAGGTAAGAGAGATTTGAAAGTAGGTCCGCAGGATCTTGGGTAGCTGATGGGGAATGGTCACAGAGCAATAACGACAAATCTATTGGATCTTGAATAGGTGGAGAAGATGATGGGCAATCCTCTGTGGGTGGAGGAGGTAAAATTGGTAGCAACTCACTAGGTAGGGAAGATGAAGGGGAAATGATATCAGTGCTAACAAGAGACTCCTCCATAGGTGTACGGGGAGATGAAGGGCTTTCCTCTATGGGTAGAAGAACAAATAAAGTAGGTTCCTATGTGGGTAGAGGATTTCGGGCTATGATTTCCTCTATGGAGGGGATAGGAGATATTTGGGAAACAAGTAGTAAGTCAGTAAAGATAAGATGTACCTCACGTGTATTACTTTTGTTGTGTGAGGCATCACCAGTTTGATCATTAGACGGGGAATGGTTTCTTGAATATGTGAAGGTTTTGATTGGCAGGTGCATTAGGGTTATCCAGGACTAACTTGGACGCTCTCGAGTATTCCCTGAAAAATGTTTTTAAAGGTGATACAATTGTTGTCATTGTGACCATTTACACGGTGATAGTTACATTAGTCATTTTCCTTATACCAACCTGGTATGGGGTGAGAGAGGATCAAAACCTCGTATGTGGTTTGATAGGAGGAAGGGTGATGGCATTAGCTTTAATAAGCTTTTCTAAAATAGATGAATATGGTTCCCTAATTGTCATGTATTTCTTTTGTTCTTGTTTAAATTGGAAGGCTTGGACTGGTGATAGATTGGATGAAGGTTTAGCATGATTGGATGGATGGACAGGGCTAGCCTTAAGTACCACTGCGTTGGCAATTCCCTTGGCTTTGGAATAACTCATTTGAGGTTTTGAGGAAGAGAAAGTATCGTGTGATTTAAACAAGGAGTTCTTGTTTCGTAATTGTATCTTCTTCTCTTCAATGGCACAAATTTCGAGCTTACGTGCCATGGTGAAAGCCTCATTGAATGTGTAGAAGGTTTACACCTATAAGGTAGGTGAGATATGTCTAGCACAGGCTCGTGTGAAGAGCTTTATGAGTTCATTTTATGGTAATTGTAAAGTGAGTTGGTTGATTAGGCTACGCCAACGAGTGAACAAATCTGTGATAGATTCATCGTCATATTGACGCCTAGAATAAAGATCGGTCATGGTAACCTTCTTGATGATGTTAATCGAAAAATGATCCAAGAAGGCCTGGGCTATTTGGTTGAATGAGAAGATGGAATGTCTAGGTAATCCACTATACCATTCCAGTGTTGGACAAGACATGGGAAATGTTCAAAAAAGCAAAGCATCATCATGGGCAATTAAGTAACACCCATGTTTGAAAGATCATAAATGCTGCTGCAGGTCTTCCTTATTGTTAAAGCGGTTAAACTTAGGCATATCCTAGTGTACGAGATATGGGCGAATGGGAATGGATGGATTAATAGGCTCATTAAAAATCTCATCATAGGTGAGAGAATTGTGGGAGCCGGAAACAAATGCTTCTAACATCTGCATCTTGTCCATCATTAACTTGATAAAGTCATTGTTAGGTTGTGAAGATTGGGTACCCCCCAGAGTGAAAGGAGGTTGTTGTTAGATATATGAAGAATACGACATTCCATAGTATGGTGGTTTCGAGTAAGGAGGTGGGAATTGAGAGATAGACATAGAGGGTATATACCAAGATTGAATGACTGATGAAACAGGAGGCGACTGGTAGTAGGTATGTGAGGGTGGGACACTTGTAGTGACCCTGATAGAGATGGGAGGTAGAGATTGGGGAATAGAAAAGACAACATTTTGAAATGGGGTAGAGGTTACCGACACCAAGGGTGGTAGCGTTGCGACTGGTATATATGAGACAACAGGTGTGGATGATGCTATGTTTTGGGTGGTGGATGAAGGTATGGTGGAGACTGCGGGTGCTATAGAGGTGGTGGATGCGGAAGTCAAAGCTGGCGTGGGACCTAGTTTTGACACAACTGGGGATAAAATGGGTGAGGTCACCATGGTAGGAGGTGGAGCCAAGGTGGAAGCGATCATTAGGGATGGAGATAAGGATACGGGCATGCCATATATCAATTGACTTGAGGCATCTCAAGTGGTGGCATGGGTGAGGTAGTGGTTCAAAGCAGTGGGATTTTGATCCAGGAGTTGTGTAAACTCTATGTCACCTATAGGGATGGTGATAGGTTGGTTGGGATCCATGGATGATGAGATGGAAGGTGGCAAAGGACTAGGTGATGAAGGGATAGGTTAGAGCGGTAGTTGACTAGCGTCAAATACGAGGGAAATTTCCTGAATATGGGTCAGCACCATGTGGGTAGGAACTGATTTGATGAGAATGTATTATGTCTGAATGGCATAAAACATAACATAACTAAGAAAACAGTCAACAGTGAGTGAATTAGGTCAGCCGGTAAGCTATAAAATAGCACAGGGTGACTGATGCCGATTCAGGTAAACCGATGTTGGTTAGGCTTAACTGATGCCGATTACTGTGAAAAACCAACAGTATGTTAAATGATGGTCACAGACTAACAATTTCCGCATAGGATGAGACATAAGGTGATTATAATTGAAGTAACAAAAATATGAAAGGTGATAGGAGCCTTTTACAACTCAGAAAGTGAAATAGGTGTCTTTTGGATAGGTATCCAAAAAGACTTCAGACCGACACCGGTTGGGTTAAACCAATGCCGGTTGGAATGTAACCGGTGATGGTTAAAGATAACCGTAGGTGGTTACTGTGAAATTGAAACAGAAAATAAGAAAAATGGTTGTGATTTAAAAATCTGGTGTTGAATCAAACCCATAAAGTTTAAGAATGATGTAGATGTGGTCCAGGCACACTCAGATGAAGTCAGAATACACCGATTATGATTGGGAGTGTGTAAGGAAACACAAAAATAATGATCAAAAGCTCTCAACTCAAAACACAAATCAAGCAGAACACTAAGAAAGAACGTTCCTAGAGTGCCTATTCTATTACGTTTGTTTAGCTTATGCTATTTGTGTGGAATGACTGTTATGAACAGAACAATAGAATTTCTTGGTGAGGAAGGCTTCCTACAAAGAAATAATTCTAAAGGGTGAGGTTTCAGGAATGTTATGGTGGGGGTGGGCTTCGCTCTGAAGTATGACTCAACAGAGTAGCGAGTTGGGGAGTACCTAATAATCCTCAAGATCAGTGTGATCGTTGTTAGGATTTCTGAGGAAAGAAGATGTTTCAGAAATGTCTGTAAATTTGATTCTTTATGCAGTTTGGATACGACTCAGAAGAAGAGATATGTGCTTTATACAGTTCTTTTGTCAACCATCAGTTGGGCATGACTTCCAGCATATAGGTTGCTCATCAATTAATGTGAGATAATGAGGTAAAACAGAATGTAGTGCACTTGTTTTAAACCCAAATCGAAAGTATGATATTTGATGAAAAAAATAGATGAAGAGGAAGAGGGATGCTCTTTCACTAAAATGCAAAAAAAAGGAAGAAGAAGGTTCTTTTTAAATACACCAAAAGAAATGTGTATTTCGGAGTAAGTAGAAAGAAGAGAATGTTACCTATGAGAAAGTTTTAATGTGAATGTTACTAGAAGGGAAACAAAACACACACAATTTTTCACCTACAAATGAAGAAAGATGCAAGGAACCCCAAATGGGTCCCACCGGGTGTGCTAAAATGTTTCACTTAATTTCTTAGTTTTCTGAAAAGTACTTGACGAAACAGATAAGGTAAAAGGTGGTAAGAGGAATAATTGTTTTGGGATGGTTGAAGGTTATATGTTCACACGTATCTGAATTCTAAATCAAAGTGATTGTGAGACCTTCCTTTTTGCTAGGAGGAACTACCTGTATAAGAATTAAAACAAGACCACCAAAGAGAGTTAAATAATATACACAGTGGAATTCCTAGCATATGCTAGATCCTGGAAGTGAGATACTTCCTAAATAGTAGTCATTCCATTGTTTAAAACAATTCAATGTTAAAGTAAAGTAAATATTGCCCTACTATATTTTAATATGATTTAGTCATCTCATGCAAAATGTAATAGGATAGATCTAATCTAATAGGCTAGGCTAGAAGAAGATCTAGAGGTCAAGTAGGTTGCTTATAGGTGAATCTAAGCCAACATGCTAGGTTAGATACAAATCTGAAGGTCAAATAGGTGTTCAAGTAGGTATATGTCAGAAACAGGTTGATATTCTAGCAGGGATCAGGTGACATAGAGACCGACCACGGTTTTATAAAACTGATGACGGTTTTATCGTAATCGGTGACAGTTAAGTTGGGGGCTAGTGGAATCACACAGTCTGGGTTTTTGGAGTTTTGGGGAAAAAGTGGAGTGGATAGAAGACGAGGATTGATCTAAGAGGGGGTGTAGGTATGTTGCGAAGGTCTGAGACTACTGAGGAGGTCAAATAGGAAATTGGGCCAAGTATCAAGATGATTGGGTATGGAAGGTGGCTGTAACTGGAGAGAGGGAATGGACAGACAGTAAAGACTAGGTTCCTTTACCACAAATACTACAGATGATGATAAGAAAATGAAATATATGGAAGGAGGATACTTAATCTTTTGTGAGGTATAGGTCTGAAGAATAATGAAGAAGTTGCTACGTTGAAGGATGCTGGGAATAAAGTTTCACTGTTGTGCCAGTGTATTTAGTTGCCTTTGTTGATCACAAATCAATCTTCATTCTATTGTCGCGTCTAAAGAGATCAAACTCGAGATCAGAATTTTTCCAACAATAACCCTTATTACAAAGTTGTAGATGGGTCTAAATAGGCCATTTGGTCCATCCCAATATAACTAGCGTTGGTTTAGGGTTAATTGACATCGGTTTAGGGTGAACCCACATCAGTTTGGGTGCGATATCTTGGGTTGTTCAAAAATTGCTTGGGAAGTTGCTCCACCATTTGATAAATGTTTCCTCTTTTTCTCGGGGTGAAAACTGACCTTAGGAGGCTTTTAAATGTGAGGTGAGGGAATGGGTTTAATGTTAGGTTTTATTTAGGACAATTTTTTAGGGTTTAGGTTAATGGGTCAAATGATGGGGGTGGTTAAGTGAGGTGCATTTAATAACGGCAATTATATTAAATAGGTGTGTGAGGGTAGTGAATTAATTTAATGTAAATAATTAAATTAATATGTGTGTGGGTAAAAGGTCATTAAATTAATAAAAAATAATTAAATTAATATGTATGGAGGTAAATGGCATTAATTTAATTAAATTAATTAAAATAAAATGTGTGGGGTGCAGGAGGTAGGTGATAAGGTGTTGAGGATGAGGAAGTGATTATAGGGCTGCACTAGGGGACCAAGGTGATTATGACACGGTTTTGGTGTCTACAATATGATTTGATTTTTTTTGGGAAATCTAAGAATCCAAATGGTAAGAAAAAGGGTCAAACCTTCAAAGAAGCTGTCACTAATTATCTTATTCAAAAATTGGCTAATGATGTGATTTAATTGAAGAAGCAACTTGCAAAATCCACCTTTCCAAGTGGAGGTTATCCAAACCAAAATCAGAATCAGAATAGAAACAAAATAGGTGGAGGATAAATAAGATTATATATTGAAGCACCTCATGTTACTGTCACATGTGAAGCAAGGCCTGAAGAAGAGTATGATGAATCTCAAATTGAATATGAAACTGATGAGTGAATTTTATCCATTGATGAGATTGAATCTGTTAGAGACATTGGTTTTTTTTAATATAACCCTTCTTCGGAATTACGAAGATGAAGAAACCATTGATGATATGAATTGTAATTATTATGTAGTTTTCACCAATTTGAAGGCTCAAGGCAGAGATAATTCTTGAAAAATCAAATATCCTCAAGTGACAACTCTACAAAAAATAATAACAAATGGAGGATCACTACTTCCCTTTCCCATACAATAAGTAAAGAAGAAGTAGAAGTATCCATAATTGCATTTCCATCTTCTAATGCGGGTATGTCTACATATCTTTGTAAAAGTTATTCCCCCATTTCTACATTCAAATGTAATGATATGAATAAAAATAGTATGAATGTCATTCCAAGAAGTAATTAGCCTCTCGCTACTGCATCTACACCTTCACCTTTGTCTGAGTCTCATTTTGACATAATTTAACATGTTAAGAAGTCCAAGATCCAAATTTCCAAATTTAATTATTTGAGAACTCATCCCAAGAAATTTGATAAACTTGTCGAGTTTATCAAAGGAATTAATTCAAAGTCATGTCTCATAGATCTCTCTGTAAAAGAGTCACTTCCCGCTTTTATAAACGTTCCATCTCAGAACCTTCTTGCCCCCACATCTTCCTCTTCTGGAAAAATTGAACCCTTTTACCTCTCCTTGCTGGTCAATGGATACAAATTGAATAAATGTATTGTTGACTCTAGTTCCTTGGATAACATAATGCCTACAAATATTACACATGATCTTGGTCTCATCATTTTCCCTATTGTTTGTCACTTATATTCTATGGTAATCAAAGAAGAACATCTCATTGGTAAAGTTAACAATGTTTAGGTAACACTTGTGGAATTTCTTGATAAGAAGGTCAATGTCAAAATACTAATGGCATACATTTTAGTTGCATATGAGATGTTGTTGAGTCAAATCTTCTGCAGAGACATTAGTGGAGATATAAAGATGGATTGGTCATATGCCACCATAGTAATAAAAGGTACCATGAAGAATTTACTTCTGATAAGAAAGATGAAATATACTATTCAGAGGGAAAATGACCCAAGGGTAGACATTGTGTATCAAGATTCAAGAGATTGTAACTATTTCATAATGTCAGAAGAAAATTATAAAATTCCTATCTTCATGAAAGATTTCCCGAAGTGATGAAACTAGTCAAGGAACAAGAGGATGATTTGGTAGATCCTGAATTGGAAAAGGTCCCCTCCCCATTCAAAATGGATATTGTTTCTCTGTTTAAAAGTGATGAAGATTAGGTATGCCTTGACTTGCAAAAAGGAAACCCCCAAATGATGATAAATGTGGATCATGAGAAAGATGATGTTTCAAATGATTTTTGTCTGTATGATTTCCAAGTTTCCAATCATCTCCCCGAGACCCAATGTGAAGGTGAGTATGGGGTAGCTTTGAAGAAGGAATATATGCAAGATATTTTAAAGGTTGCAGAATCTCAAAATCTTGAACTGTGATATAAATATGTAATATAATTATTATTTTGATTTTGATTATTCATTTGATGCACAAATGTTCAATAATGAAATAGAATGGACAGAAGAGATCAATTTCCCTCTTGAAAAATGTATTGATGAGTATGAATGTGAAGATGGGTCCTTCTCTTTCTCATTTTGTGAAGATGATTGTATTCATGTTGAATGGAATGGAAATAAAATGTTTGAATCTCCCATGGGTGTCTTCATCCTTGAGGATAATGTCTCCATCACAAAGATTTATATCAAGGTCAATAATGAGTTTATGTGTGGGAAAGGTAAACATCTAGATAAATTAGTGAACATAAATAAACAAGAGGTATCTGATGATGTTGACAATTTCAAAATATATACCAAGAATAGTTTTATAGAAACAACGATCATAAGGAACATGAAAGGTAAGGAATAATTAATTATTAGAGAACATAAGGCTAGTTGTGAAAATGGTGAGTCTCGTATGATTGAGAATTATTATTATGGTAATGTTAAAATGAAGAATATGAAATCACAAGCACGAGTGAATGTAATAATGGATTGGAAACCTTAAATGGAGTTTCAGGGTAGTGAGAAAAGAGAGTTATTTGTAGTGATCTTTAGTTGTAAGAGGATTCATGTTGAATTTCTTAAGAGGAAACATGAAATATTATTCTTTTCAGGTACCTAGAGACCTCATTAGGAACATGTATTTCCAAAGTAGCTGAAGAAGGTGTTTTTATTCATTGAACCATTCAATGAGTTCACAAATAAAAAATCATTCGGTGCTACCCATGCACGGGTAACATCTAGAGAAGAAAAATCAATATAGTGAAAGTGGGTAGTCCCCTACATGCACCATACACGATTTAGGTTATGTTTCCCTTTCATTTTTGTTTTTACCTATTATGTGGTGTGTTTCACTTTTTTGTATGTGTTTCCCTTTCTATCGTGTGTTCATTTTGGTTTTTCTTTCTTATATGCTATGTGACTCTATTTGTGCAACGATTAAGGTATTGTTATGCTCACTGAAGTGATAGCTGAGGTTTATGCTTGATTTTTTTTTCCTTTTTCCAATTCAAAACAATTCCATGAGTAATATCCATATTTTTTCATATTAAATTTCTTACATCTAAAATTTAAAATTTTGGTCATGACAACCAAACCCACACTTGAAATTCCCTTTGCCAGTTAATGTAAACCTTTCCTCCTACCAAAATTCCAACTATGTCACCATGGTTTTTGTAAGGAGGAACATGATAACATTAGTTTCAAGTGTGTTTAATGTGTAGAGAAGTGTACCTATCTTTATTCTTGAAGTTACTAAAATCTATGAAAGAACAATGATTCGAGGGCTTCAAAAGGGATTTTTTAAATCTTGTTCGCACAAGATGAGATCCCTTACAAGCTAAATATAAGGGAAAAACAAATCTATAGGTTTTAAGAGAGAATATTTAGATGATCCAAAGTATTTTAGGAAGTTTCTATGGAATTATGAGAGGTTAGGAAATTTTCAAGCAAAATCGCATCTTTTTTGTCGTGACACTAGGGAATACATGTTTCAAAGGATCTAGTCACCTTGTTCGAAGGGTTTCAGGATCCTCATGAAGTGTTGGGAGATCATATCCTAGGAATTAGAAACATAAAAGAGCCTACTTAATTATGAAATAATCAAGATAAGGTTTTAGGAGTACAAAAATGTGGAAAACTATCCATCAATACAGCACATGATTCTTTATAGACGGTGGAACTTTCTCAAAGGGTTTCAGACACCTTCGGGAAGGGTTATGATCCTAAAAAAGGTCAAATTAGATTACATTATACCATCCTCATGGTATATTTCATGGATTTTTGCATACTCATTTTGGACTCCGGTGGTAACTCCACTTACTAGCGCACACCTATAGGAAAAAGTGGAAAATGGACCTAAAATTCAAATTTAAAGTTGAACAGGTCTTTAAATTGATGGTAATGGACTCAAAGGGTAATTTTGAGTCAAATTCATACATTTTTTTCCCCTCATAACTCCATTTATTTTTCTGGGCCTGAAAATTAACTACTGAGTCTATTTTAACATTGAGTTTGATGACATCAACACAACTAATTAGCTTTGAGCAGAGTTTTGGAGCATGGTTTTCCCTTTTCCCTTTTTCCCTTGGTGAAAAGGGAAATGGGGGACACCAAAATGTGCACCTGCTATGAAGGATTTGGTTTTGTCAATTAAAGTGATAACTTAATTGGTTACAACATGTCATAAACTCACCTAACTTGATGGTTGACCACTTTTTCATGAAAGATAGATAAATGGTCGAATTTTGGAGGTCTAATGTCCCTTTTTTACTTTTTCACAAAATTCAAGGGGATATGGGGGATAAAAAAGTGCACTCCCTCTATGGAGAAATTTTTTTTTCACTTAAAAGTGAAAAATCAGGTGTTAGGGAAGTGTTAACAGCTCACCACTTTCACCAATTTTGGCCCCTTATGAGAGCATCACCTATGGCACATTTTGGAGGGTTTGATGTCCCCTTTTACTTTTTCCCCCTATTTTTTAGGGTGCAAACACACCTCTAATTTCCACCTGACCCAAGTGGAGCTTGTTTGGGTTTAATGTGAGTTAAGGTGTGGAAATTAGAGGGAAAACAAATTTAAAAGAGGGAAAATAATTTAAATGTACCAGTTAAACATTTTTTAGCCTCATTTGTGTTATTTTATCTCATCCATTGCTTTTTTTATGTTGTAATACTACCAAAATTCTGTAGACACCCTCCATGCCCAAAAACCCCATTTCACTCATATCTCCCAAACCCCATGCCTGTTTTCCATGAAACTTGGATTGTAGGTTCCTCTCCAAAACACATATAAGAATATTATTTGCATGCATCCATTAATGATCTATATCCATTTGAAATATTCAACCATATAAACACATTTTTCATATTTATGAAAACATGGTCATTGAAATCCTTTAAAATTTAGAGAAAAGCCTCACATTGCAAAACATAAACTGTTGAGACCACTTTAGTTCCATTCCAACAATGGGAAGACCCATTTCTAAGAATAATAAACCTTCCTAAGCCTCACTACCTATAAATAGCAATCATTGCAAACAATTTATTTTTAGAGTTTTCATTGCCCTTTGAACATTAGGAAAATTCAAAAGCGCCAAATTAAGCAATTTATAACTTAAATGGACTTCTCAAAATAAGTATTACTAAAAATATTAAGTGTATGATATTGGTTAAAAAAAAAGGATGTTGAGACTCTTATAATAAAAAAAGAGAACCTGAATAAGTTTGAAACAATTTCAAAAACATTTCTAGTCAACGAAAGTCTAATTCTTGAAATTATCTTCCGAATGGTATTTCTTAATGCTTGAAAATATCCACCTGTAACAATGTGGTGGTCACCTCTCAAGAAATTTCCTCGTAGGAATGGACATGAACAAGCTCATACTTACAAAGGACTGACAGTTGAATTCTGGCTCAGGCGGAAGGGAAGCCCTCTTGGTTCCCTAAAATTGATCTCAGAGTGATTCCCATCTCATCATATAGTTTAATAAAAAATTGGAAGCATTATTCATTCATTCTCTCTCCTTCATCTATCTCAGATCAGAGGATTTGGTATTGTACTTCATTATGTCTCATAGGCCACTATTTTCATTTGGTGATAGGATCACCAAGATAACCATGTACAAGAAAGTTTTCTCATTATGCACACCAAGTGCATAAAATGTAAGAAAGATCATAGAGACATGGCAATCTTTCAGAGATTGGAAGGTTGGTTAAATTGGAAGAAGGGTTTTCTCTTGGTTTCAATGGTCTACTGATCATGGAATCCTTACTCTTTCTTTCACGGTACCTAGTTGAACTACGGAAGTTGATCATTTAAATGAGTCCCCAAAGAGGAGGTTGGTGAAATATTGAGTGCACTAAGAGGCTTTGTCAAGTTCAGAAAGTGGTCAAAGGATCGAGAGTTTAATGGAGTGCATATTTACAAAGTAACTCAGATCTTCTTCAGCGTTATTTATTCCACATCTCTTCTCTCTTCGTTCTCTCTCTCTAGTTTCTATTTCTCCATTGTAAATTGTACTTTATGGCTCTTTTTTCATATTCACTTATGTAACCACTGTAATTTTTCATTATAAAAGCTTCCTTTTCACTAATAAGAAAGGGGATTGTTTTTATTTCTTAGATGAATGTGAAAGGTCATAAGTGATGGGACTATGAAAGGTCATGTGGGTGATCAATGAAGAGGGAGATTGTAAAGATATAAATTGGAATGACTTCTCCTTTCCAAAGGGTTAGTTTTTCTTAGTTGATAGCTCCAATTTTCTTAATACATGAAAGAAAGTATAATTCTTCTATCTCCTTGTCTTATGTTTTCCTCTTCATCTCAAATTTACTCTATGAGCATGGTTACTTGTGCAATATTATGCAAATAAAATTGGATTTACTCGTGTTCTGTTCCTCTTTGCTTGACATGGTGTCTTCTCATTTTTAAATTAAAAAATAGTATGGTTTTATGTCAATAAAATTAGATTGTTATTTATTGAGTAAAATCCCATTCTCACTTTCTCCCCTCTCTCCATAAACACTCCTTTCCTCCACCTCCTTTTTCACACAGGTTTAGTGGAGTATTCATGTGTGATCCCCGGTTCAAAGGCCATCATGATGGTTGGAATAGTGTATATATTTCTTATTTTCAGTAAATGGAACTGCCCCAATCCTAAGAAGAGGGACCTAGTCCTAGAGCATTGGTGAAAACCCCTAATTTACCTTGAGACAAATTATTTTTCCACTAATTTAGTGGGTATATCCCTCAACAAATTCTACCTAGAGTTATTATTACAAATCCTATGGCTCTCACATAAGTTATACAACCTCAAATTGTTGAGATTCATCCTTATCCTACTACAAATGTGTCACATTTGAGATCCAAGAATCTTTTGTTTTATGTGTCTACCCATTATCTCGAGGTCCCTCCTACTACTAAAATTAAACATAAAACTCATTTGATATCTAAGCCTTCTTTACTTAATGGGTTTTCCATGTCTCTTGATGAGGCTCTCATAAGTTAGCTCCTGCATTTCACTTACCCTATTTATGATGTAGGATAATCTCTTCTAATCATAAATTTTGGTGTGCTATGTCAAATTTTGGCTTGTTTTTTAGTCTAAGGAGTCTTGAAGTCTTTAGAGAGATTATAGGACCCATTTAATAATGTTAACATGAGTCCAAATATTCAAAAAAATTAAAATGTTATGTTTATTGCCATTTTGTAAATTTAAACTTTTGAACTTGTTTAAGCCATTTTGTATTGTATAGAAGGTGAGTGTTGGCGTGAGGGATATTATTCACCTTTATTTATTTTATTATGTGAATTTCCCTCACCCATGGTGACATCTTAGTTAGGTGAGATTATAGGTCTAGGTGTCATTAGGAGTTATATGACATATTCGGTCATATGCGTCAGTGTACGTCATACAAGAGTTACTTTCCCATTATGGAATGTAACTCCTTTATACCTTGTGGAGGTATGACAAGTCCATGCATGGGAATTACACAACACTCCTATATGCACCTTTTTTTTATCTATGAGAATGAGTAGACTATTTTCCTTATGCACACTCTTTTTTATTTTTGGTTAATCTCTTGTTGATTCTTGGAGTATTAACATATTTGATTCTGTTGGAGTGAAAAAATATTGACGTTCACATGATTTCATTAGGTTATCAGAGCTCAATACTATTGGTCTCAATAATTTGTCACTCACCTTGCTAGTTGCTTATTACTCTTTGTTTTATGTTGTTTTATATCCTTGTGCAAGTTTTGGACCATATTGGAAAACATGCTTGATTCACATTTCCTTGAGTTTATATTTATCTTTTTGATTACTTGGAGGAAATACACAATATAATTTGAGTGTAACTTTGTCATTTTGCATGCCATTTCTGTTAGAGTAGGTATTTACCTTAGCTCATGTTCACCTAGGTACATTATTTACCTTTATCGTATTTATCCTCACCCACTTATGTGTGTGGATATTTCTTTTTATTTACTTATATATTAGGAGATATTATCTAGTTGTTAGGTATAGTTCTTTCCTTGGTTCTGCATGTGTATTCCTTGATCTATGGTATTGACTAGATCCTTGATGTCTAGTTCTCTCATTAATCTATGGACTTGACTAGTTATTTCCATGATTTATGGCTTGATCTACGACCTTAAATGGTTCTTAGATTTTTATTCCTTTCCTATATAAGCAAGGCCCATTCTCATTGTATTTCATTGAGTTCCATAATAATATATGATATTGTTACTCATTTGTTTGCAAAGGTTTTGTGTAAAGTTATTATGGCGAATTGATTTCATATTATTGATCATGGTTTTTGATTAGTATTTGTGATTTCTTGGCTTGGTACAATCTGGTTATTGTTCCTTTTATGGTATCAGAGTAGGAGATTGCTGTTGACATCCGTCTGTAAGTTTCGCTTTACAAACATTTTTTTTCTATATTCATATATTTGGAATTTGTCCATATTTTGTTGATGCATGCATTTTTATGCAAAAAAAATTATTCCATTGGATCTGGAAGGTGGAAAAACCCTAAGATCGACTGTAAAGTCGACCATTTCTGGAGGCAGTCATTTTTTGGGTTTTTTTTCTTATTGCAGAGGAAGGCACTATCATATCTCATTTTCTAATTTTCATTAAAAGTAAAAATTTATTGAAAATTTTCTGTTGAGACCCTCCTAGCCTCTTCCCTACTGTTTTCTACCATCCCTATTTTTGTACATCTCTAAGCTCAGTCGAGCTCTTGCAATGCTAGGAGAGATCCTCTGTGAGATTTCTCCTTAACTGTCAAACCTTATTTCTTTCCCTATCGAGTTGTTTGTATTCGATTTGCTTTGTGCATGTTGGTTGGGTTTTTGTTTGGGAGGTTTACTTATGGTTGAGATCAACCTTATGGTATCTACCTAGCTCATTGCATCCTTTATCTAGCTTGTTCATCTTTTTCCCAGACTTATAACCCTCATGTTTGCTAAAATTTTTTTCTTATTTGTGTTACAATGCTGACGAGTCAAGATCCTTGTTCCCAAGCTGGCTGGCTCTTTTTGGTGGGTTAGGTATTCATTGCATTGAATCTATTGTTGGTGTTTTACTTTATATTACTTGTGTATTTTGGTTTCCCCATGGGATCGACTTACTCACCTTTTTCATGGCTATCTCGGTCGTTTGGGTGTTGTGTGGAACTCTACCCTCGGTCAGTGTCCTTCACTCATGTAAGATTCGTATCAACTGTGTGCCTTCTTACTCAATCTTTCCATCTCCTTGAGTTTCCCTTTTTGTTTTCCACTCAAACCTTGTAATCTTAGCCTACTGTGCATCACCCACATATCCCCTGATGTTACCATGTAACCCTTTGAGTGACTTAGTTATTCCTCCTGTGTCGTTCGGTGATTGAGCCTGTTTGGGCTATGTCATGTTTGGATCTCCCTTCTTGCTTGGACACCGAGCCTTACATCTTCCCTTCATTTGTATGCTTCTATTGGATCATGTAAACCTCCCCCGACATTACACTCACAAGCTTACCCTCTGCCTCACCTAAGCTTGTCACCATTCCTTGAGCCCAACGCTCTCTTATTCACCCATTATGTGGATCCCTTATCCATACCACCTCAAACCTCATGTCAACCCCTTGCCCTGCCTCCCTTTCCATTTGACCTTCATTTTTAACTCTTGAACGTTTTTCCCTTTCTATTTGAAGCCCTTGTAATTAAAGTGGGATATTTTTTAAATTTAAGTCGTATTTTAAACAAAGAGTTAGGTTTAATTAAAGTGGGTCCTATTTTAATTTAAAGGGGTTAGGTTTAACATAAGGTAGTTTATTAAATAAGTTAGGTTAGGTATTAATTTAAAAGTGTTATGATCTAATTTAATCAAATCCGTAGTGGTAATTTATCTAGGAAATTTATATTTTTAAATTAGGCATCTAGTTTTTTTAACTAAGCTCTTTTTAATTAGATCTTAGTTTTTAAATTTTAGGATCTAATAATCCTTTCAAAGGTGGTTAGTATAATTTAATTAGGCCCTCAATATTTTAGTTAGGTATCTAATTAATTGTTTCAGAGCTTTAATTAAATTTAATTAGTGGTAAATTATCGTTTAACTAATGTTTTAATCACTTTTTTGCTTTTTAATTTCTAAAATTAAGTTAATTGGGCGAATTTAAAGTATGATTTTTAGCATTATTGGCGATTTTTTTGCTACAAATATTTTGTTGGAGTGTGTAGCTCTTTTGTGTCTTCCAGGTTGCTTTTCTTACCTTTTGGAAGCCTTTTGGCTCAATTTTTAAGTCACTCTTACATTGTAATCAAATTCTTGATCCTTCTTCTTGCGGGTTAGTGAGCACATCCACCACAACATTACAACAAAGGATTATCTTATTTCAAAGTGACATAAGACATTTTTTCTCGCTTAGGACCTTAGTTTTATTCCTCCTCTCATTTCGTCCTTTATTATGGTTGTTACAGTGTCACTTCGAGTTGCATGTGTCGAAACACATTATGGTTTACACACTTGTGCATTATTACACTGATTGAAAGGTGAGTGACCAAATATTTCACACCATGAATGCACCTAATTGTAACTTGAAATTTGTTTATAAAGTTATGCAAACAGGAGGTTAAACTAGTGTTCCTTGGAGGATCCTCTTGTCATGGACATTGAATTTCATCCCTTTGTGGTCTAGCTAGGTCCAGAAAACTACCTATAATAGAATAATGGGATACTCAATCATTACATTATGCATGACTTGTTACCCCATCTTCTTAGAATTGCACATGAACCCACTGACACATTTAACATAATTATTGGCTAAATAAGAATGACATAACATATGCATTGTGGTTAGGAAAATGCTAAGTATCATATTTCATGAATCAACGTTCAAGATCACATGTGTAGAGTTAAGGATGGTACATAGGAGGGTGCACATGGATGGGAACGGGGTTTTGCGTGGGATTACGCATACATACTAAAGGGAAAAGGACTTAACATTTATTCTGGCATGGGATAAAAATAGGAAAAGTGGGATGGAGCGTCGACCAAGAAGATAACTAAAGCATGCTGACTTAGAGGCCAAGAAAAGGATATTTTTGGATAATGAATATGTATATCGAGTACACGCATGGAGAGATACTAATACGATTAAAGTAGGATATTTTTATAAGATATATTATTAGTTGTTTTTAAAAGCATGCATCCATAGAACACATGACTATTTTTGGGCACACATATTATCAGGAAAGTACATGGGTGATGAAGAGCAAGTTCTCACCCCTAAAATACTTGATGAATGGCTTATGATTTGGATTTATGTTGCTATGGTTTGGATTTATGATTACACGCATAATACATTACGCTTATGTAATGATTAAGTTATGACTTCTTTTAATTAGAAACAATGGATAATTGTGGTTAGATATTGATTATTGATATATCTGAGTATGGTGATTTAACTATTTAATTGATCTCAATTATTGTCTAAGATAACATGATTTCCTAATTATATGTGTTTTCAAAATGATGTATGAATTAATATTAGGTTAATATCTAAAAAATCATGTAGACTAACATATTTCCAAACAAACAAAAAGGAGGGACCTGGTAGTTGCGCATGCTTCAGGTGGGAATTCAGACTTATCTAAATATGTGCTAGTGTGTATAACACTTAAGAGAAATAAACAACTACATTTTTGTTCCGTTTTCGGGACCTCTTTTCAAGTTGTCTACTAGGATGTTACATGTAGATGGGGTATCAAATATCTTTGGAGAGTATTGAGAGTTGTGTTGAAGACAAAAAAGAATGATTTGTGCAGAGGTATAACACTGGGTCTAGCTTTAGTGCACACAAGTGGGTATAGTATAAACTTTATCATGAATTATATGAGATGTTTTTCAGCTTCTTTCTAGTAGAGTTGTATCAAGTGTTGGTAGCGTACGCATCAAAAAATGTTTAGGGTCCTTGGTTGAGAATTTAGACGTAAGAATATTATCAAACTCTCTTTGATGTAGATGAGGAATGGACTAGAGTTTTAGATCGTTGGTGGGCTGGTGTGTTACACAATTATACATTAGAATACACTATTTGTATGTATTCATTCCCAAAGGAAGATGGGTTTAAGTTTTTTTGCAAGCCTGGAGGATCCTTTCTATGCACTATACCTTTAGCTATCAAGATATTTATGGTAGAGATGAATTTGGAGAGATTCCATATGGCTATCTAAATCCCCACAACACGTAGGGGTAGGATGAGTTGTGGAGAAGGATGGCGACAGTCCTAGAAGAAGATAGGTGGAGTGAAGAGACATGACTCAAGTATAATGAAGAACGAGAGAGGGAAACTAAGGTAGTGTTGCAGTCAAGGATAATGATGGATCACAAACATTTTGAAGCTCTCATGGAAGATGAGGAGCCACAACATTAGGTCCTCCTAAATTTTGGTAATCCTAGTAGAGAGTCCCTTCGACTTCGTATGAGAGCATGTCAGAGGAGAGAGTGAGAACTGCGGGTGCACATCTGACTCATGACTCATCCTAGATACCTAGCCCTTACACTTGGTGTTCTAAATATAAATTTAGTTGAAGGAAATAGTAGTGAAGGTAATCAGGTAGCTATGAGTATATATCATTTTTTGTTGAATCAAGAAGTGAATCAAACTAGTATGTTCCCATGATAACATAACAGGTGCCCGTATTTAGGATTACTCTTGCAAGATTATTTTCAGGAGTGTCAATAGGGAACAATATTAGTGTGAAAACTATTGGAAGAATTTTTGTAGGTGTTGCGAGTGCATAAATTGTGGGTGTATAGTTTAATACTACAACTGGGACACAAGGAAGTTCATCAAATGGATTAAAGGCCACAACAGGTAGTGTGGGAGGATCAATTGGATTAGTTCAACCACTCCATGGAGGAAATATTAGTGGAGGTTTAGGATCTATATCTAGTGGACAAGGACCACAACTTCCATCATAGTAGCCACCATCAAACTAGCCTCATTAGGGCCCACCTAGACTACCACTTCATCAAACACCTTAGGTTTACTTTAATATGTTTCTCCACTTGCCAGAATATAGAGGTGTGGAAGATACAATATAACATGTAAAAAAATGTGAATTATTATGGCATCTGAAGGGGATCGCAACCTTAGATAGAAATGTAAGTTAGTTTTTCACAATGTTGTAAGGGTGTGCACATAGTTGGTATAGAAAGTATGACCCGCATCAGACTGTGGTGAATTATGATGCTCTGCGCATAATATTTTTTGGCTAAGTTTCACATCCTATAGTTTGAGTGGAAGAGCATAAATGTGCTCAAATATATCAAGTAGGGTTTGTTAGAAAGTGTAAGGGAGTACGATGCATGCTTTAAGACATTATTATCAAAATTATCTTATGATATACATCCAAGTTAGCATGTAAAATAGTATTTGGGGGGATTTTAGACTCCTTTCGGAAGGGCATTATCTCATAAGACATGTAATGATCGTCATGAGGCAATAGAAGCAGCTCTACGCATTGAATTAGTTAGAAGCATAGACATGGGAGTTATTCCTTTTATAGAAGCATAGATAACAACTATAGTGAAGCAATTGGAGAAGATATTTTTCAAATCCGCGCATGAAACTAAAAGTGGTATATGGTGCACTAATTATGAGGTTGAGGGATACACAAATGATAGATTCCCGTGTAGGATAGCTAATGCGATGTTAAAGTCTTGTGATATTTTCCATAAGAATCATGATGTGTGAAATTGTCCCATCTTACAGCGTGTGATTCAAAAAAATGTGTCCATGTATTGTAAGATTTATGATGCCCATACCCATGATAGAGCTGATTGTAGATTGATTGAACATATCCATGAAGATGTTCAAACAAGATTGTGTTAGAATAGTGTGGTGAGTGGATCAAAGGAATGGGAAAGAAAAAATAATGCAAATTGTAACAATGAGGATAATAGGAAGGGAGGATTCCGAGGAGGATATCGAGGTTGAGGTCATGGTGGCGGTAGAAGTAGGTTCACACATGGAACTTGTTACACTTTTGGGTTCCCTGATCATTACTAGTGTGACTTCCTATAGAGTATAGTTTTCAAATGGTGTGGGAAGCAACATAAGTTAGAAGATTTTCTATACTTGTAAGAACATATGATTAATGCTAAGAATAAGGACAAGGGCATGGGGATGATCTAAGTACAACACATGAATTTTAGAATAGTGGATGCCTAATAAAATGCTTGGTCCAAAGTTACATCCCATGTTGGTGACTACATAGGCAGAGGTAGCACACGCGCATGAGCCTCTGAAGGATAATCCCATCATCAAGCAATAATATATTATACATGTTAAGTATCCAGATGTTTCACACCAAAAGGAGGTCTATCAAGAAACGATGGGAGTGATCAAAGAGCTAAAAGGTGAAATACAATGTTTGAAGGAGCAGGTGCAAGAGAAAGAGTGAGAGAGTATGTGAAGAATGCTAAGACTCTGCAGAAGGGTGTGGCATGATGTAAAGGAGGTCTTCAAGATGTTACGACAGGAAAATATCATCCCACTACTAGGTAAATGATTATGTGAGAAGGTACCATGTACTAGAGTTGAGCAAGAGAAATAGATACTACATGAAAACTTTCCACCACAAAACCATGAGTATGGTAAAGAGATTACTTTGGATACATTAATTGATGGGTGGTTGGTGAGATTTTTTTTGATTGATACAGGAACTAAGGTAAATTTATTGAATCTAGATGCATGGAATCAAATGGGGAGACCAACATTACAACAACCATATTCAAATGTGATGTATATGGTGAACAAAACTAGGGCTATTCCTATTGGGGTTTTGAAATATTCCTCTATTACAATTCAAGGAGCCAACTCTACTGGGGAATTTGAAGTATTAGATATTGCTAAAATAGAAAAATTTACAACACTACTAGGGCAATCCTAGTGTTATGAAAATCACGCAGAGATGTGACTTCAATGAATGATATATCATTTTTGAGAATAAGGATGAGTGCATTATTATACTATTGGATGAGGCAAGAGTGACATTCTATGTTGAGCCTCTGAGTGAATAATATTTGAATAGAATTTATGTGCACAATGTATGAGATCCTAAGACTGTAGAACTATCCAAGAAAGTTGTTCTTCGGTGGGAAGATGTACATTCAGTCCACAAAAACCACAAGTGTTACTTGTGATAACTGAGCCCATGACACATATGGGATGGTTGGGCATAAGATGAAAGGAAGATTCACTATAATGATTAGGCCACACATAGTTAGATGCATGGGAAAATTTCAGTTACTGAGATATATTAAGGAAGAGAAACCTGACTCATTCATGCACATTATGGAGGAACACTGGAAGAATGAAGGTGATCAAAGAAATATGTAGATTTATACCTTATGTGGGACAACAACGCACTAGTGGGTGACACATAGAGACAACCTATTGGGCTCGTGTGAGAAGTTAGAATCACCTTCTCAACAAGGTTCAATTTGAAAAATGTGTCTATACTTATCTATGAATATGATGGGAATACTCTTTCTTTGGTACACATTCAACACTGTGAGAGACAATAGACACAAAGTCACGGAGGCTTTACCACCATCTCTATGGGTTTATAAGTTCTATTCCACTATGTGAGGTTGCATACGCGCATGATATGTGCATGCCAAGATCAAGCAAGAGACTACAAGCTGGGGAGATATGCTTGCAAGTATGGTCCATACATTTAATTATTTTTCTAAAAAACCTCCAGTACATGAAGCATTAAAGATCATGAATCACATCACATTGGGGGATAGCATAAAAATTAGAAGAGCTTGTGATTGAGTTACTTGGAGAACCAACTTTTGAGGTGCGCACTAGATATAGAGGAGACATAAAATATACAAATGAGTCACACTTGAAAGGAAAATAAAATGTAAAGCTGGTATACATGATTGATGATGAAGAGGTGGAGAACATGGATGTTAGCCATATAGAGGGTGTGTACGCAAGGTCATGGAACTACATATGAAAAGGAATGCTGTGTACCATGCACCTTATGAAGACAAAGAAAATAAATATTGGTACCTTAAGATGTGCCCAAGGAATCCATTATTGGATATTACTGGTCAGAGAAAGAGGTAGCAAATATCATTGAAATTTTGTGTGACTTCCAATATTTTTTCCAGTGAGGTTACCATGAGTTGAAAGGAGTGCACCCCTCATTGGGAGAAATGAAGATTAATTTGAAGGAAGGTGTGTGCTTGGTTTGGAAGAGGCCTTATAGGATGAACCTGAACTTGTTGTGTACTAGGTTAAGGAAGAAATACATAAAATGCTCAATTTTGGAATTATTGAACTAATTGAATAGAGTCTGAGTGGGTTATCCCCATGGTAATCAGTATCAAGAAATATGGGTGGATAGGGATTTATGTGGATTGCAAAGAACTAAATGCTTAATGTGTTCATATATCCTTTTCCCACACCATTTACATAGGAAATCCTTAAAGGTGTTGTTGGATGTGAGATTTATTCCTCTACATGATGGATTCTCAAGATATCACAGGTGTACACATTACATGAGAGGATCAAGAAAAGACATATTTTTTCACAATTGAATGGGGAAGTTTTACAAATACAATGTTATGCCTTTTGGACCGAAGAATGCATTGGTATGTATTCTCACGGATCATTGTACAGGCCTTTCATAAATTTCATTCACAAGTTATTAAAAGTTTACTTAGATGATTGAAGTGTCTATGGTTTAGTTCAAATATTCACTATGATAATCTATGGCTTATGTTTGAGCGATGCAGGCAGTTGAGAATATCTCTTGAATATTAAAAAGAATATCTTTGTTACACCATTTGTCACCTTTCTTGGACATATAATTTGTAAATAGGTTTTATTGGTAGATCCCACCTAAAGGTTGCAGTAATTTTGGGGTTAGAAGAACCTACCAAGTAGAGTGAAGTATGCAGATTTTTGGGACATAGTGGCTATTATAGAAATTTTATTAAGGGATATGTAAAAAAAATTGTTGTGCCCCTAGAAGAATTTACTCAAAACAAAAGGGAAATTTCATTGGGGTGACGTGCATAATAATAGGAATTTGAGGTATTGAAGGAGAATCTCACCACATCTCCAATCTTGTGCTTTCCCTCTTAGAACAAACCCTTTCATGTACATGTTGATGCTCTCTGGTATGGAAATTGGTGTAGTCTTGGAACAACCTAGATATGGGAATGTAGATCACCCCATATGCTTTACAAGTAGGAATTTGACACCAGTAAAGCAAAATTACACTAACATTGAGCACAAGGAATTGTCTATGTTTCTATGTGCTTCATAAGTTTTGGAAATACTTGTTGGCCACCCCATTCATATTTTATATAAATCATATGGCATTAAAATATTTGGTCAACAAGCCTATTTTGCAAGGGCACATATGTAGGTGGATACTTATCTTTCAGGAGTTTGATTTTATAGTGGTTGTAAAACTAGGAAAGAACAATTTAGGGCTTGATCACTTATCAAGAATCAATTATGGAAAGGAAGTTTAGAGTATTGAGGACACAATTCCTGATGCACAATTGTTTAGGTTGAACCATACATCCGCATTGATTTGGAAGATATCACAATATTTTTGCACTGGATTGGCTCCTAGAGGGATTGAAGTCCCTGGAGAAAAAATAAATTGTCTATATGTGCAACACCTTATCATCTTATTGGAGGTGGACTTTTACAAAATGAATAGAGATGAGGTCTTGTGTCAGTGTGTGCTTGAACATGAACATGAAGCCATTATGGAGGAAGTGCTCATGGTGGAATAGTAGGTGGACATTATGTAGGCAAATGTGACTACATGCAAGATCTTGATGATTGGTATTTGGTGGGAAACTTTGTACAAATATGTTGAGTCTTTTGTGAAAGCATGTGATCATTTTCAATGGATTGGAAATCCTAGACATATAGATGAGATGCCCCTGAGACCTATTACAAGAGCAAAACCTTTTGAGAAGTGGGCCATTGAATTTGTAGGACCTATTGCACCACCCACGCATAGGATTGGAGTGTGCTACATTATTACATGCACAAATTATTTGACAAAGGTGGGAAGAGGAAAAACCTATAAAGGATTGTATTGTAGCCTAAAAATACGAAGGTTCCTTTGGGAAAATATCATTAACATGTATGGATGTCCATTAAGCTTGACTAGTGATAGAGGAACTCATTTCTTAAATGATATAATCATAATTTTGTTACCAAGAGTTTATGGTGGCACACCATAAAACCATCCCTTATCACCCTCAAGCTAATGGAATTGCATAATAGCTTTCAACAAGATCTTAGGAAACATTTGACAAATATTTGTGATGTTGGAAGAAAGGATTGGGATGATAAAATTTCAGTTGTACTTTGGGATTACATGACCACTTATAAAATATTGAATAAGGCCACACCCTTTTAGTTGGTGTTTAACACATAGAGACATTACTACCGGTGGATTTCTTTGTACCATCCTTGTGTATTGTGCACACAGGTGGATTAGATGATGAGCAAAGCTATTAAAGAGTACATTAAAAAACTAATGCAATTAGATGAGTGGCATGATATTGCATCTTTGGAATCAGAATATTGAGAAGGTGTGAAAGAAGGCTTGGAATGATAGGAACATTAAGAATAAGACATTTGCAGTTGGTAAAGATGGTCCTTCTCTATGACTCCAAGTTTTCATGCCACCCAGGAAGTTGAAGGTGCATTGGTTGGGACCTTTTGTAGTAACCAAGATACTTGAATCAAGGAACATGTCAGTTGCAGGTGCTGGATGGCAACATGCTTCCTAGGGTTACTTCAATGGGAGTAGGTTGAAGCCATACTATAAATAACCTTCTTGGTTTTTTTAATAAGGCAGTATTTCCACTTAGGTTAGGTTTCCCTTTCATGTCTTGTTTTTGCATTTTAGTTATTTGTTTTCCTTTTTTGTTGTAATAAGCATGTTTGTGCACAAAAATATGATTGCTATTTATTGAGATGATGTACAAAGGACCATGCATACATTTAGTATGGATGAGCCAGGTGCATATGCATGAAAAAGAGATCTTATTGGTACTGGGAATTTTGGAAAATTTTATGGAGATGAGCTCGTAGTGGTATAAGGGTGGAATACCATTTCCAAGATGTATGAAAATTAAAAGAAAGATGTGTTACATGTGGTAAGGATGATGGTGCTCATGAATAATTGTTCATATTAAACACCACATGAGGAAAACGTCATGCAGTGTAATGCGAGGTAGGAAGCAACATGATAGACTACTTAGTATAAAGTGCAAAGGGAAGATGTATTATGGCATAGGTAAGTGCGCACGATGATTATTATGACTTAGAAGTAGTATGTGCACCAGAAGGTTATGACTGTAGTGTGTGAATAAAAGTAGAGAAAATCAGGGGAAAAAAGTAGAAAATCATAATTAAAGCTGTAGTGTGGTGGTAGGTGAAAAACATTTAATGCGATAAAATTTTGGAAAGCTATAAAAGGGGAATCAGAGAGAGTTCATTTTTGACCTTACCTTGCAAAGAAATTGGACATTTTAAAGTGCAAATTAGTGTGATTTTCATGCAAATTTGAGTTCAAAACAGATAAAATCGAGCAACCCAGATCTACAAAACACACGGTCTGGTAGTGGATCTCATTCAAAAAAAATATGAAAGATTGAACAAGGTGTAGGGGTCATTTTTTGAGTGGGGTTTACATATTTTGAGGAGTTAGTGTTGGAAAATTGATAGATAAATAGATATGAGCTAAGGTACAAATTTTGAGCAAGAGTAAATTGGGAAAGTTGGTAAGGAGAAAAGAGCGGACTATTTGACGTGAAGGTTAAACATGTAGATTTCAGGGTCCAAAGGCACATAAGGGTAATAATTGAGAATTTTTTATTTTCACTCAACATGGCACTAAGGATACCAACAACCGTGTCACTCAAGGTGAAGCGAAAGGGAAAGGTGAATCCCACGACTGAGGACGTGTAGGAAAATTGGTATTCAAAAATGCAATACCTAGAATGTGTCATCATGGGGTAGGATTAGGTGTCCAATGTAAGGAAGCTGATTGTTAGCAACTATAACCATTGCTCATATTTAAACGAGCGTGAAATATAATTTTATTTGAATCGGATAACAAGCTAGAGGACTATAGATGATAAGCCCATCTATGATGATAAGGGGTACCAAGTTTTGAGCAGCATGGGAGCCCTTCAAAGTTAGGAGCTCCCCTATTTTGGTAAGACTAAGTGACTATATTAGTGGCTTATTTCATGAGTCCATGAGGACTATTTCTATTTTTTAGGGAGAAGGATGCACCTTACTATGCACTTGATTGAAAATTTCATTTGGCTCTGAAGTTCAAGCACAAAAATCGCCATTGACCTAGAGGATGATCATGGGATAAAGATAATTCTTGCCACCTAATTAAATAAAATTATGTATATGTGTGATATATGATAGTTAATCTAATCTAGAATGATATGTAAATACAATAAATGAATGCAATAAACAAGTACAGAAAATGACCCAAGCAGCTAATCTAATAAAAGTAGAAGACCTAATGTGAAAGAAGGATGAGGAAGTGATTCAGCTGATTAGAGGATCTCATTAGAATGTGTCACAGAATAAATAGAATAATATGGAAGTAGGAACAACTATGTAGAGGTCTCAAAAATGAAGGATTTGAGCTATCTATCTAGACTAGAGTGCCTGGAGAGGGAATATGGCACATGTGGGTGCTCTGGTCTACAAAATAGGTGCCCTAGCCTATGCAAAAGGTCTAGAGTTGAGTTTCATAGGTTTCGAAGGTGTCCTAAACCCCTTACTATGTGTTGCATCAGATTTTTTGCACTGCACTAGGTGTCGCTAATCATCTAAGATGAAATAAATACATGCAAGATACCACAAGTATCAAAACCCTAAAAAAATAAGAATGAAAATGAATGGTTCAGACTGACCTTAGTTGCCATAATAGTGGGATTAATAACAGAGTGTTGCACTACATTTTAGACCCAAATGTAGTTATGGTGTGTGTTTGTGTGCATTATGTTCCCTAGGTGTTCTTTTGTCAGTCACATTTTGTGAAGTAGTGAGAAATAACTAGATGTAAAAATGTAGTAGAATGGTGGATGGAATAGAATAGAATCCCCCCTATGCTTATGTGATGCAGATTAACCAGTCTTGTCCTTATGATGGAGCTAAATATATGCAAGTGATCTCCAAATGCATTTGATAGATGTAACCCTAGGTGGATGATAGTAATGACTAGTGCTTGGTCCCTCATTATGGTCTCATAACTTTATATTTATAGGGTTCTCTTGATCTAATTTCGTAATTAACCCCAAAATGGACGAACACCAAAAAGATAAGAAGTGGGAACAGATAGAAAGTGCCCAAAAGGTGGTGGGAAAGTTCAAAAAGGATCGGGCTGCCCCTAGTGGGACCAGGGCACCCATAGGAACCCTAGTACTATCATGGGTGCCCCAGTCAAAGCTAAAATGACACAAAATGACAAACGTTGATAGGGCATGTGGGTGTAAGAGGCCAGGAATAATGAAAGAAAATAAAGTAAAATGGCTAAAAGACAGGGGTCAATTACTAATTTCTTCACTCAAAAACCTTCTAAATATTATTATGAGACTGAGACTAAATAATGTCTACAGTGCATGATTTTATGTCTACATTTTCCCCCACTTTATGTTAGTGAGCAGAAATCTCGGTAACATAAAGTAGATAGAGATGCGTACTTGATTTCCATGAATATTGTAGTAGAAAATACGCTGAAGGACTAGATAAAGTGTGGAATGAAAAAAATATGATGGAGCATACAAACTAAAGAAGAAAAAGTGAAAAAACGTGATGAGAGTGAACCTTGGGTAGAAGCTTGTGTGTAATTGACAATGTGTGTGATGTACATGCATGGTTAGTATGGTGTGTGCTTCCATAAAGTGTTGTTGTTTAACATTGTCATTGTTGTCATTGGTGTTTCCCCCATTTGACTGATTGTTTCTCATATGGCCGGACTTGTAAATAGAAAATGATCAAGTAGTCAAATATGTATGTATTTATGTGCAAAAAAATAATGTAAAAGACACATGTATATGAATGTAAAAAGCATGTGAATGTAAAGCATCCAAATGAAAAAGTGTAAATGGAACATGTGCGCCTAATTCATGTTGAGAAAGAGAGTGTAGAAGGATAACATGTACTACGAGTTTTTGGGTGATCTCACACAAGTATAGATAAATTACATACAAGTAATCTAACTAGCATGTGTAATAAAGCGACCATGAACAAGAAAATGCAAGCAAGAGTAAAATCAACCCTAACATGTAATATGTTATGGATGGATGGAATGGAATGCAAAATATATGGTATGAGCCACATGTCCCCTCGAGTGAATGGAGATGTATGCAGTGAGGTTAATTTATTTTTCCCCCTCAACACTCAAGAATGAACCGTAAATGATAGTGCGTCATCAGGAAATGGTCGAATAGTGTGTGTTGTGTTTAGCGCGTTGTGATGAGTATATATGCATAGTGATGAGGATATGTGACAAATAGAAGAGATGTGTGTGAACCTTATAGCTGAAGCATATATCACGAAAAAATGCTTGTATGAGTGATGATGTAGCCCTAAAGTGTGTATCACTACAAGATGAATACTAAGGAGTGGTGATGTAACCTAAAGCGTATACCTCTACAAGATGAATAGGAGTGTTGATGTGGCATAAAAGCGTTATACCACTACAAGATGAATTAGAGGGAGTGGTGATGTAGCCTAAAAGCATATACCACTACAAGATGAAGGAATAGGTGACCATTTAGCTTATAGCGTATGTCACTAACCTAGGAATATCGCGTGAAGAAAGATTGAATGATGAATGTGTATGAAGATAAGGTCCATTTGATTTATAAACCCTCGTTAGTTGAGTATGGACCGAGGAACTAAATTGCGTCATAGGGTAGTGATTTTAGCACATAGAATATGATGTAGTATGTGTGATGATAATAGAGGATCATATGATGTGTAGAAAAGTGTAATAGGTGATGAATAATATGTAATGCAATGTGTAGGTAGAATAGTAATGTAGAGATGCCTGGTATGTGGTATGTAGTATATAGGTTGAGCAGTATGTAATTCTAGATGTAATGATAATAGTAGTGTGACACATGTATGATGAAGAATAGTATGATGTATGACATGTAGATGTGTAAATGTCGAAATGATGTAGACTAAAAGTAGAATGTATAACGTAAGATGCACGATGTGTGAATAGACATAGTGTGTAGTAAATAATGTGCAGTGTGTGGGGTTCATGTGTAGTAAGCCCTCAATAGTCAAGTGTGAACTGAAGCACAAGAGTGTGTCATCAGGTAATGACGACGCTAAATTATGAATGAATATACATATGTTAGGAAATAGATGTATGAGAATGTAAAGATGATATATTAGTAGATGTTATGATGATGTATGCATAAATGTTAAGAGTGTGATGTAGTATTATGCAATTATTCTAGAATGGGGGGGGGGGTTGAGTTGGATTTTATTCCCCTCAAGTGTGTAAGATGAGGTATGTAATCATGTAATGTCATTTAGAAGATCATCGGTCTCGAGGATCATAGTCAAATGGATAAGCATTGGTGACTTGATAAGCAATATTGTCTAGTTAATCACATAATAATCCATTGAGGCATAAGTTGTACATACCCATGGAATATTACTCATTGGTAAATAGAGGAAGAGGATAAACATGTGCATACCAATGAGTAAGATTTTGTGTATATCCATTAAAGGAACTATTTAAAATGAATATGTGACCAAAAGGCATGGGGAAAGATATGTCTAAATGATTAGGATCAAGAGTGCCCCCAATGTAATCAAGCCATGATTTTCCTAATGTAGGTGGTGAAGAGAGAGGAGTGCACGAGAGATAAAATCTGAGATGGAAAACTCATAAACCATAAATAACAGTAATAGTGATGAAACCATAATATAAATGAGCATCGTGAGGAGGAGGATAGAGGTCCTCAAAATCAAAACCGAGTCACGATAAACCCTTATGTGTATATATGGTGTTTTTCCTATGTAGAATCAAATGGAATATGTTCCTAATATGAGTCATTCATGAAGAGGGTGTAAGTGAATGGTGGGCATGCTAATGTAGGTGGTACATGTGGAGGTGTAGGTGATAGAGTGACATTCATAGATTGGATTCAAGCCCCTGATAAGGAATCTTGGCAATAGTAGTAACATGTGGCATAGAAGAAACTATATCTATCATAAAAATGGTACCGTCAAGTGGTGGCAATACTAAAATGGATCGTGGTCATGAAAGAGGGTGTACTCAATGCTTTCATGTAAGAATTTTACATAAGTATGTACAATAGAGGAGAAAAACTTGCATGACATGAAGTTGTGGCCTACCAAGTAGATAGTTGTAGGAGACTAGGAAATCAACAATGAAAAATACTGTGTTGACAATATTTGAACCAATAGTGAAAGGAAATGTAATGTGACTGAGATATGGATGGACATAACCATCATAAGCATGTAGTGAAATACTAGATGGATTGACATCATGAGAGGAAAGACATAAAACTTTGACGAATGACACAGGAAACAAGTTAAGTTTAAATCCATTATCAATCAAAGTGCACTTAACACATACATTATGAATACAACATATGATATGCAGAGGCGGGTCATTATCAAAAGTATGAATATCAGCGGGAAGGTTATACTTGAATACTATGTCTGAAGAGAATACGTCGGAAAATGCTTTGATAAACCGAGTCTGGATGCATGTCAACACAAATGTGAGTGGTAGTAAGAAAATATTGGACTCTATATTGTAAATCAATATTTGTAAGAAAATAATCATTGATGTATAAAATCATGATGACCAAACCCTAGGATGACAAGAAATGAATGAAGAACCTAGAAGTGTGAATGAACAAGTCGGGTTCACCAAAATGATTAGCTAAAATTAGGTATATGTGGGATATATGATAATTAATCTAATATAGAAAGACATGTAAATATAGTAAATGAATGCAATAAACAAGTATGGAAAATGAACCAAGCAACTAATCTAATAAAAGTAGAAGATCTAATGTGAAAGAAGGGTGAGGAAGCTACTCAACTTATTAGAGGAGCTCGCTGGAATGTGTTGTAGGATAAATAGAATAATATGGAAGAAAAAATAACTGTGTAAAGGTGCCAATGGGGTTTGGGTGGATCGGTTAAGTCAGACGGTTGTGTCCAGATCCACCTAGGTTCAAATCCCGCTAGGCATGATCCCTTTGGGGTGGTTTACCAGTGGTGGCAGGTGTTGCATCACCGATAGGTTGCGGTGGTTCGGTGGTGGTGGGTGTTGCATCACCGATGGATGAAGCTCGTGGCTTCAGCTGGTGGTTCTCAATGGTGCCGTAATTTACATCGTTGGCATTGGTGTTGGTGGCGGCTGGTGGCCCTAAAAACAATGGTGGCGGAAAATTGCATTGTCGGTGTGGGTTCAGTGGCCCCAATGGTTTGTGTTGGTATTAATTGTAATATCTTGTCTGAGGACATTGTTGTAGGGTGGGGCCCCACCAACCCTCCGGTTCATAGCTCTGGTCAAAATCATTTAACTATAAAAAAAAATTGTGCAAAGGTCCAAAAAGGGAAGGATTTGAGCTATCTATCTAGATTGGAGTGCCTAGAGAGAGATTGGGGCACTTGTGGGCACTTTGGTTTGCAAAATGGGAACCTTGGTCTATAAAAAAAGGTCCATAGCTGATTTTCACAGGTTTGGCAAGGTGGCGCAAAACCCTCATTATGTGTCACATTAGATTTGTTGCAATGCGTCAAGTGTTGCTAATAATCCAAGATGAAATGGAGACCTACAAGAGACTGTAATAAGTATCAAAAGCATAAAAAATAATAATGCAAATGAATGGTTCAAACTGACCTCATCTCCCATAAAAGTGGGCTTACTAACTGACTGTTGCACTACATTTTTGACCCAAATGTAGTTCTGGTGTGTGTGTGCATCATGTGCCCTAAGTTCTCTTGTGCTAGTCACACTTTTTGGAGTAGTGAGCAATAACTAGATGTAAAAAATGTAGTATAATGGTGGATGGAATATAATAGAATCCCTCCCCCTATAGTTGTGTGATACAGATTAACCAGCCTTGTCCTTGTGATGGAGCTAAATGTTAGCAAGTGAGATAAATGTCTTTGATATATGCAACCCTAAGTGAATGATAGTAGTTACTAGTGCATGGTACCTCATTATGGTTGCATAACTTTATATTTATAAGGTTCTCTTAATTTAATTTCATAATTAATCCTGAAATGGTTGGCCACCAAAAAGATAAGAAGCTGAAACGGCTAGAAAGTTCCCAAAAGGTGGAGGGAAAGTTCAAAAAGGATTGGGGCGCCCTTTGTGGGACCAAAGCACCCATGGGCGCCCCAATACTATCTTAGGCTCCCCAGTTAAAGCTAAAATTATGCAATATGATGAAATCCTACTGGGCATGTGGATGCAAGAGCTCGGTAATGATGAAATAAAATAAAGTAAGATAGTCAAAAGATAGGGGTTAATTAGTACTTTTTTCACTCAAAAAACTTTCTAAATAGTACTATGAGACTGGGACTAAATAATGTTTAAAGTACATGATTTTTTGTCTACTCCACCTTGAAGTATCAGTGAGAATGGTGCGTAATGGATATCATAAAGCTTAATGGCCATGTTTTCATAATGGTTGCACAATTAATTACAAAGTTGGGAGCGTAAGAATGATGGACACACATAAATAAGAGATGGCTTCACATAGCAAAGAAGACGACTGAGGGAATTTCTTACAAACTTTTTGGATTTATCTCTGAAGAAATCATAGAGGAAGAACATGAGGGAGAGAATATAACCTTGGGATCCATTCTACTTTTAATTATATTCTTTGAAATTGGGATGCTAGATGGGCCAAATGAGAAAATGTGGAAGTTCCCCCCATAATACAAGTCCCCTGCAAAGAGGTTTTTCAATTATACTTGCAAAAAGATTAATAATTCCAAATTTTGAGGGTAGAAAGATGGTAAAAATGGAATCAAAATGCATTTGGATAGGATTTTTGCATTCCAAGTGAGTTACCCTCAGAGTTGGAAGGGAAGGAAGAGTTTTTCGTGTATCAACATTTCTGCCTCAGCAGATTTTATTTGAAGGATGGAACAAAGAGTCCTTGGTGCAAACTCCCATTTGCTTTTAAAGTGTGATATTTCCAAGCATCATTGAACAGGTTCTCAGAAGTGTACAAACTAAACATGGATGTATACAAATTATATTTTTAGTATCATATGTTGCATAAAATGTATGTTTATCCTAGAAAGAGTGTGTATGTGGAGACCATGATATCGGATGATATCAATATCAACTCTACTACTTTGATAGTTGGAATTCATGAGGCCGTGAAAATTTATATCTACTTGAATCCAAGGATGGTTTATGGGAATTATGTGGAGAATTAATTAAAGATCCCTGAAGTACTTAAGGGAATACAAATGGCAGGAATGAAGAGAAACCACGAAGAGAACCCTCTCCGCTTGGAAGAAGAAAGAGAGGATAGTGATGAGAGAGAAGAACTATGCAAAGAAACTAGAAAAGGAGGTGTACCTTTGGTTTGACCAATATGTCGCCAAAGAAAAATAGCCACAAGAAAAATACACAAGTAAAGAAGTCCCTAGTGAAGAAGAAACCCAGGGTAGTTTTAAATGAGGAGACCAAGGAACCAGAGAAGTCTGGAGAAGAGATACCTCAAATATCTCCACTGACTCAAACTCTGGTGGATTTAAATGATGAAGAACACATCATGTGCCATGAAGAGGGGTTGAATAAGAGTGAGAGAGAAGAAGGGCCAGAGAAGCAAGATGAAGAAGGTCATGGCGAGCCCCTTACATAAGGCATGTGAGGATAACATGAGGAGGAGTGTGATGTCGAGCACAATATTGAGTATGAAGTTGGGTGTGATGAAGAGGAAGAAAATAAGAAAGATGAAGAAAAATAGGGTAGAATGAGAAAATATGATGGCCGAGGTAGAGGAGAAAAGAGAATTGATAAGCCTCCTAAAGACCTCACTCAAGGACATACTGAAGGAAATATTTCCTCAGGTTACGCAGAGGATGGATGCGCTAGAAGATGTAACCAAGAAGCTAGAGAACTTGATCACACAACTAAAAGGGAGGATTGATTAATTAACCCCTATAAAGGTCCCCAGTATTGTTGATGTTGCACCAATAAAGGAAACTTAGGAGTTAGAAGGGTAAAAGGAGTTATACAATTGGGTAAGGAATTTCTAGTATTCCTCCTGCCTAAAGAGGATTGATTTATGATTTTTTGATTCTTTAGGGAAAGATACATTATTTTATTCATTCACTCTTTATTCATGTAATCCTAGATGAGCTATTCTTTGATTTGGTGTTTTAGAGGATGGAAAACATACCTAGTGTGGGGTGATGTTGGTCAGGAAAATGTTGAGTATCATATTGGTAGAATCAATGCATAGAAGCACGCACGAAGTTAAGGCTTGTGCGCAAGAGGGCACATGCAGATGGAAATAGGTTTATGCATGGGACTCTGCATACAAAATTAAGGGAAAAGGACTTAGCCTTTTTATGGCATGAGATAAAAATAGGAAAAGTGGGATGGAGTGTTGACAAAAAAAAGAACTAAAGCATGCTGATTTGGCAGCCAAGAAAAGGTTATTTTTGGAGAATGAACATGCAGATTAAGTACATGCATAGAGAGCTATTAATAGGATTAAAGAAGGATATTCTTATAATATTTATTATTATTTGTTTGTAAAATCATGAATTTATAGTATGCATGACTATTTTTGGGCACACATATTATTAGGAGAGTGCATGGGCGGTGAAGGGCAAGTCCCCACTCCTATAAATACTTGATGAATGGATTGTTATTGAGAACCATGTATGCTTTTAGAGTTATGATGCTCTGGTTTTGATCTATGATTATGTGCATAGCTCATTATTATTATGTAATAATTAAGTGGCAACTTCATTTTATGAGAATCAATGGATAACTGTAGTTGGATCTTGATTATTGATATGTCTGAGTATGGTGATTTAATTGTTTAATTTTTTAATTGATCTTAATTATTTTCTAAGTTGGCATGATTTCCTTATTATATGTGTTTCCAAAATTATGTATGAATGAATACTAGGCTAATATCTTGAAAATTATACATGCTAACATATTGCCAAACAAACACAAAGGAGGGACCTAGTAGCTGCAGTGCTCCGGGTGAGCATTTAGACTTATCTAAATGATGTGTCAATGTGCATAGCTCTTGAGTGAAATAAAATACTACATGTACTTATTTTTATTACTATACCAAATAACCTTCAGCGTTGGGTGGAGCTCACTGAGTCTACACATAGAGCTTGGAATTTCACTTGGAACCTACATGGGTATTTTGATACCCTTTCATCTCGTTATGAATCTTCTAATTATCTTACATTCATGGAAGATAGTGAGTTTACTGATACTTTTTATTATGAAGAGCCACCCACACATATTTCTCTTAATTATCCTTCATAATTTAGTATTTCTCCTATCATAGTTCCCAACAACTCTCCTCCACAAGACTCTTTGGTTGATCTCTCACCCATCTCACATGATGCTTTAGATCTTTATTTTTCCCCTTCATGAACATCTGTAGATTCCTTTGATTCTATATTATAGATCCTTCCATCACTTGTTTTCTTCTATAGACTTCAGTATTTCTTCTTCAAAGGGTTCATGCAATCCTTCGCAATAAGAAATTGATTTCTTTGACTTGGAATTGGATGATATGCTTGAGGATACTGACATCACCATGAAAAATATTCTCTGTTCACCTACTACCACTTCAGATATCATAGTTTCTACCGCACCAACTTCCACAGATTCTCTGTAACAACAAGTTCATCCAACTCTTCAAGATTATCTTTCATTGCAGCTCAACCCACTTGACGATGTATCTATACTTACAGATTCCCACCTTATGGAACTTGAAAGGATTGTCAATGCATCACTTGATATATTATCTCCTTTACATGTTGAGCCACTATCAAATACAATTCATGTTCCTCCTCCCTCCACCATTGATTACTGACCTTCAACTCCTTCAAATTCCATAGGAGTTCATAGGAAATCATCTTCTGGAGGAGCTAGCCAATTCTCTTCTTATCCTCATCTTCACATTAATGTAGAAATATTGTGGTTTGTACTTGGTTACCTTATCAAGCCTTAGTTTATGGGACCCATTTGGTGCATATTTCTTAGGTTTTTTAGGTGAGTCCTTTATCTCTTGTAAGTGGATGTTTTCCCTTGTGGTTTTTCTCCATTACTTGATATTCTTATTTTACATTAGTACCTCATCAAGCCTAGTTACCACGACCCATTTCTCTCCTCTTCTTTATTTCTATAAATATCATTATTTGTACATGGGTAATTTATCAGGCCTTTAGTTGTTGGAACCCATATGACACATCTTTCTTAGGTTGTCTATGGGATTTATCCCTCTTTTCTGACTTGCCATGACCTCTACCCAAGCTTTGATGAAGGGGGGTGTTAGTGTGAGGGATATTATTCACCTTTAATTATTTTATTATGTGAATTTCCCTCACCTATGGTGAGTCACCTCACTTAGGTTAGATCATAGGTCTAGGTGTCATTAGGATTTATATGATAGATTTTGTCATATGCATCAATGTGTTTCATACAGAGTTACTTTCCCACTATGGAATGTAAATCATTTCTCTCTTATGGAGGTATGATGAGTCCATGCATGGGAGTTACAAATCACTCATATATGTCCCCCCTTTTTATCTATGACAATGAGTAGACTGTTTTCCTTATGCACAATCTTTTTTATTTTTGGTTAATCTCTTGCTGATTCTTGGATCATTCACATCATTGATTCCGTTTGAGTGTAACAATATCAATGTTTACATGATTCTGTTAGGTTTTTGGATATCTATCTGATTGGTCTCAATACTCATGTTCCTCACCTTGTTAGTTTTTTATTACTCTTCATTTCGTGTTGTTTTCTCTCCTTGTGCAATTTTTGGAGTGTATTGAAAAACATGCTTTATTCACCTTTCCTTGAGTTCATGTTTTACTTGTTGATTACTTGGAGGAAATCCACGATATCATTCGAGTGTAACTTTTTCATTGTGCTTATCATTCCATGATATCTTCAAGCTCTCTCTCTCTTAGTGAGTAGTGGTCTAGTGGTTAGAGTAAGCGTGTTAAGAGTCTTAGTGGCTTCTAGGGAGAGTGAATTTGGAATAAAAATATTAAAAAGTGAAAATACTTCCTTTTTATGTTTTTAAAAGATGATATGTCTCCAAATTAGTTAGGGTTTTCAAGGAAGGTATTAAAAAAATAAAATTTTGAAGTGAGGGATCATTTATGGTGATATTCTTTTTTGGAGACTCTATGGAAGGATTTTTTATGAACAACTCATGAGGAATAAAGAAGATCTTTGTTTTGGCATTGAGAAGTTTTGTAGTCTTATCTGTATTGATAAGAATTTAGTAGTATTTTGATTAAAACATTAATGTACCTATGTGTGGAAAATTGTTGGAGGTTGTTTCAACTCATTTTAAAGTATTTCTAGGAATATTTGTGAAGGTTTAAACTATGTTTTCATTGGAAGACTTTTAAATGCTAGAAACCCTTATTTCCAAGGTACAATACAAGTGGGTAATGTGCTATTTTAGCAATTTGATGATTAATTATGCTTCACTTTAAAAACAATAACGTTAGTGGGAGGCATATAAACCTTTAGTTGAATTTCCAAGGTTTGTACATTTGTTTTTTATAAGCCTTTTTCTCCTACCAGGTGACTTGGAAAAGGAGGTGTACACAAATTAAAATTAATTATATTAGTTTGGTGTTAGTTTGATTCTTGAGAACCTTAAAATTTGTTTAAAGTATTGAAACTTTGAGGATACTATATTAACACTTTCCTCTTATATATTTTAGGAGTTTTATGATAGGATTTTACTCTTATTTGGTACAAAAAATGACAGTTCTTTACCAGGCCAGTAGGAATTCATTAAAGACCTAATTTGATAGAAAAACTTGATGATCAAGAGGGTTAATGAGGGAGTTAGATTGTGAAAAAAAAAATTGAATTCATAAGGGGATAAAGATTGTCCCAAAATCCATTTACTTTTTTTAAAAGGTATTTGAGTTAAAATTTATACTTGAAAAACTCTTACATTATGGCTATAAGAAGGAATAACAATGTATAAGAGTAAGGTGAAAGAAGAATGGGCTGCATTAGGTTTTGTTCCATGAAATTTTTCACACACCTTAAGGATCCAAAATGGTGTCTAGAAGTGGTGCATTATTCTTGAAAACCAAAACAAGACAGCCCAAGGAATTTGAGTGAAAACTTATGTCTGATTTGTTTCTCATCATTTGGAATGATGTCATGGTATAAAATGGATAGGTTAGAAGACTATTAAATTGAAAACCCCTAGTTAAGGATAAAAGAAATCAAAATTTTTAAAGTTTTAGATTCATCTAGGCTTGAAAAAGTGAAGCATTTTGCAAGGTACAGGGTTGATTTTGGGATATTTATTTATACTAACTTGTTGGATTGGAAAAGGACTTGTATGTTCTCAGCATCAATTTATATATCTATTATATGAATAAAACCACATTCAAATAATCACATAAACACAAAAACATTCACACACACACACACACACACACACACACACACACACACACACACACACACATATATATATATATATATATAGGACCTACATATGACTTGATTTTCTATCTTGTTACTTTACACATGTTTTTTTATATAATTTAATACAAAACATATTTTTCTATATAATATTTACACAAACATGCTCATGTGGTATCTTCATATGGATGAAGGACATACACATTTTGATACACGATGATAGGTTCTAACCTAGACCTTTCCTAGTAGAGCTTAATCTTTTGGGGCATCTCCTATACTATTTAGACAATTTTGAATAACTATAGTTACTTTCACTTCCTCATTTTGTTAAATTAATTATATTATGTTTATGTTATATTTCAAACTAATAATAATAACACATGTGTCTTGTGCAATGCTATCCCATCTTTCTTTATGTGTCTTTTGGCTATTTCTTACTATTGTTTTCACTTAAATTTGATTTTTTATATGTGTAACTATTTGTATATGGTTTTTCACCTTTACTGTGTTTTGCAATACATTCATGTCCCTTATTTGTGGGTTTTACGCATATTGTATGTATATGACATTGTTATGTTTACTTGTATGTGTGATTACTTGTATACTTTATTTCTTGTATGTAACCTATGACCTTCACTATGATTTTCTTGTGAAATTTTTTTGTCCCATGTTTGTGGCTCCATGCCTTTGATATGAATATTTTCCATGTAATTCCTTGTGTGCTTGTATATTAAACTAATTATTTTCATCTTTTATTGTTGTCTGATTAAACATAATTGATTTTGTGACTCTACTTTTTTGTTATCTTTTTACACCATGGTTTCCATCATGCACACCCCTTGTAAGATTGGGATCCCAATGGTGGCCACCTAATAATAATCCTTCCATGTGATCCAACACAAACTATCAGATTTATCTGACATGGGTCTATATAATTAATTTTAATTTGTGTGCTTTATTGACATGTTTCACATGCCTCAAAAGATATGGAATTAGTGGGATATAATAAAAACATATTGATGACACTAACATAATTCAAGACTCAAATAGAGATTTATATAGGGAAAAAAATCCTTAGAAATAGATATAGATATAGAACATGAACTGATTTCACACAAGCACATAACCATCCACTAGGGGAAAATATGTTACACTATGGTCTAGGATGGAATTTTTTGTCTTAGGGGAAATTTTATAGGAAATTTCAACATTTTTAGATTGTTACAACCAGATATAGGTTTTTGGCACAAATTCAAAGACAAATGACATGGTTTAGAGAATATTTTACAAAATCCAATGGGTGAGATTACTTCATTCCATTTTCACTACATCATTTAGATTCAAGATATGGGGGCATATCCCCTCCTCTCATCATTCAACATTTGCATAATTATGATATAGTATTTATAAAACATTGTGAAGACATGATATGCAATTCATTCCATTTTTAAATTTATGCTATTACACACTTGGGCAGATATCCATTTTAAATGGTGTGGTTTGTGAGGTGGAAAGATATTTAAGTGACTAGATACTCTATATATTTTTCTTCCTTTCTCTTGGGTTTATCTGGGGAAAATTTCCTATGACACATCTCTTCTTGGTGTTGGGTCACATGCACTTAAATTCTCTCATTCTTTTTCTTATCCTTTAGAAAAATTAGGGATTGATCACCCTCAATACTTAAGAAGCTCAACACAAATTAGAATCTCCCAGTACAATAGAAATGGAACTCCTCCCTTAGAAAAGTGAACATGTGTATTCCTTCCATGTTATGTCTCTTTACTTTACTATGAATAAGTAAATTTTCAAAGTTACAAATATAGTATTCACATTTGAGTTACAACTCAATTTATTTTATGGACATTGAATACACTCTTTTTTGTATTTTTCATCATAGAGTGTGCCAACACCAACACAAGAACAACAAAATTTGAGTATAGAAAAAAAGTGTGTGTGCACACTCAGGAATATATTTAATTTAAGCATGACATTTTATTTCAAACTTAAAGGGGGGAACACAGACACCTAAATTTGGATACTTATCCTTTTGAAATGATAATTTTTTCTTTTTTATATACTATTATTCGTGCACACACTCAAATCCTAGTTAGCATATTTTCCTCTCTCTCTCACTAACTTGATTAACTATACACCTTTATTTATTATTTAATCACTTAGTTACTTTTATCCAAATTAGTATATCACTTGTAGGCATATCTTCCATAATTTGGTTTGAACATCACCAACTACCTATATGAGACAATGCAAAATGTGACCAGGTTGTACTATAGTCTGGGATGACCTATTCGGTCATATCTCCCTCTCTTGAATGAATATTTTCTCAATTTAAATATCTTTTATGGGTTATTAAAGATCCTATAGGTCATATTTAATGCAACATCTAACCTATATAATTCTATATAATAAATTTTAAATTACTTAATAACTCTCCTAGAATTAACGTAGCATTCTCAAGAGAAAATCGTAATTTCTAAAACAATTAAGGATCTCCTAAATATTCCAAAATCGGTAACACATATTTTATATAAGCCACCACAAATGTTTGAAGAAGTCAAACTAGGTTCACAAGTATTGTTTCCTAAATCAAAAGCCTCCAAAGTCCTTAGATCCAAGTATTAGAAAGATCAAGTCACATAAATAATTTCAAAGGTTTTAAAGGACAAAGGCCCAAGGGAATCAATTTAGCATATGAAGCACAACCACAATATACGAATACTACATAGGGTAAAAAAATATTTTATCTATATTTATGTCAAGATACATAGGATAATGATAGGGATTGGATTAGATTTGCATACACTAGGAGAAATACATGGATTTTTCTCTTGCTTGTGAGGAGGTGTAGTGTAGTTCCTGGATTGATTTAGAAAGGATTTACCCCTAGGGTCATTCCAGCTCCACCCACACACATATTTATCATTTCATTATCTAATTATATTCACAAAGTGATAGTGTATGTATTATATGGTTTTATATATTCTGAATCACAACATGATTATGTCAAATAATTATTAACCTTGGCGATAGAAAATTAAGCATATCTCTAGGTCATCAAAGATCACTATAAGTTATAAAACTATATCTTCTATTAATCAAATACCATACAACCTAGGACTATATTGTACTATGCATTAGTATAATTTCATACATTTCCATACATGAGAAATTTACAGACATAGTTCCAAAGATGAAACATTTCTCTATTCCAATCAATATGTAAAACCCAATGTGCACACTCAGATCACCTTTATACCTCTTTTTCCAGCTAAGTACGCATATCTCATTATGTTTAAAGTAATAAATAAAATCATTATATCATCACATACTATATTTTAATATCTATGATTAATGTGGATTAATTAATTTAAAATATTCTACGTATAACATTATTACTCCTATTAATATTTAAGGAAATAACTCATATAAAACCCTTGGTGATTTTATTTAGGGTGTAAATACAATCAAAAGTAAGTCCTCCAAGCTCCATTAATGGAATCTTATCTATCTCACCATTAGTATATCAAATCATATTAGGGACACTTTATCGAATGGCAATCCAACTAATAATTCACAAGACCTTACAAATGAGGCTAACCTATCCTTATACTAGACTACATCCAATACCTTACAATAATTTAGCTACAATACATGTTTAAAGTATATGAATGCAAGGATGCATTCTTGATATTTATGTATAATCCTAATAAAAAAATTATATACTTAATTCAAGTGAGATATATAGTTTGTGTACCCCTTATCATCTACTAATTTTTCACTTCATTATCCCTATTTCTATTCCAATCACCATTCTTATACCATTTTGGCCTAGCTCATAATTGTGTGTGCATTCCTTCTCATGAATAAATGTAAATATCTATGAAAATTTTATAAAACATTCCTCTTTTATTATTTTTCCTTCTTGTATGTGTGATAAGAAGGTCTATATATAATCCTCTTTCTCCTTTCAATAATATATATTAGGATATAAAGGGGATCATTCTAGGGCTTACGTACAAGAATATTTAACCAAGTGGTGTAAGATTCATATATCTAGAAGATGGTAATCCACTATCAGATATCAAAGGCATATGGTTCCAAACCATAGATCTAAGACAAGTAATAACATCTTACTTTAAAATCTTAATTGTATTAAGATCAATATATTCTAAAGATATATAAGCTAAGGATATAAACATGGATTATAGAGATTGATAGGTTGTAATTCTTAAAGGATATATTAAGGAAATGGACAAAATATAATAATATAATAGATAATAATTTGCTACTCTATGCTAATATAGTACATGGTCCAGTAACCAATCAATCAAATAGAAAATAACATGAAGGAAAAGAAAAATTATAAATACTTTCCCTTATACATACACCCTTGAACACCTTAACCATCCCATGTTTATTAACACATTATGAGGTATTTGATGTTGGGGACCAACATAATGGATAGGAATAAGACCTAAGTAAAATGAAATTGAGAACTCCAAATAATTGGTAGAAAGTTTTTGTCATAACTCCTATTATTAAGTCTCCTAGACTTAATGATCCAAAGATAAGAAAGACCAACTCCTAAGCCCATCAGACCTTAAGAGTAGTTTGGAAAGAAAAATTAGGTTGAATTATGCATGATGTTATCATAGTAAATTCTATCAAATGATTTTTATAAATATGGATCATAATTAGTTATTACAATTCCCTATATTTGATGGCAGATTAACCATGATAGATGCAGTCAACCATGAGGAAATACAACTAGACATGTCAATTCCATTTTCTCAAGGTAATTAAAAACTAAGGGGTCTAAAAGGAAGTCTTAAGAGGTGGAGGAAGTACTCAATAATTGATAAAATATGTTCTAATGGAGGTGTGAATGTGTTGTGAGTAGATGTGCAATTAATCATAAGAGAATGATAAGATGATTTCATATAAGATAATTAGGAAATATTAAAGATGGAGTATATAAGGTATCATAGACTACACATCACATATATTTATTAAATTCCACTATCTATCTCAAAAAATTCTTATCATCCCTATTCTTGGTATTGCCTCATAAGACATCACTCTGGTATCCCTATTAATGTACTAATGGTTCACGTGAAGACAAAATTCATTGATATTGATAATAAGGTATATAGTTACACCCCATCTAGAAATCATCATGTGTCACAATAGTGCAACATGAGATGGTATTTAATAAAATAAAATTTAAAATGGCTGAAATCAAGTAACAACATAAATGATAAAAATATAAACTCAACACAAATGAAATTACTCACCTTTTCGCAAATAGGAGCATATGTCACCTCTTGTATTGACTGTGGTGCATAAAAAACCTATTGAATAACCTTGTGAATAAAATTTTATAAGGAAGATGAAAACAATTAAAGTATATGAGAGTATTCAATAGGTAGATATATAAAAAAAGAGAGAGATAAAAGCTCATATGAGGGTGTTATCTCAAGGCCAAGTAGTATACATGAGATAGTATGTTTTTAGTAGTGAAACCAATAAAAAAATATAGTATGCTCAAAGGTAATATAGGATGTAAGGTGTTACCTGAGAAAGGAATAAACCCAACTAACATGTTTGTAATTATAATAGGATTTAAGGTATTAGTCGAGAAAGGAATCGACCAAACTAGCAAGCGTAATAATAAAGGATGTAAAGGGGTAGCTAAAAAATCATATTGAGTGGCCTATACAGATAGAAGATAGTATAGAATGTAAAGGGGTATCCAAAAAAATTGGCTTGCCGACCTATAGATAATATAGGATGTAAGGCATTGTCAAGAAATAATTAACCTAAATAACAAGCTTGTGAATAATAAGTCACTAAAGTATAATACTTAGAATCCATAAGGTAGGTAGGAGAAATCCAAGAGATAATATAACAATGATCAAAAGAGAACATCATGAAAGTTGAGAGATGTAGAAGATACAAAAGTAAGGATAACATAAGGGAGTTTCCTTAAACCCTAATACCTAGTAGAATGTTAACATGATTGGAAAGAGATGGAAAAAAGGATGCAAATAATATGGGGAAAGGATTAAAATATAGTTTGTATGAGAAGGACATATGGTGATGTAAGGGTAGGAAAGATGGGTGCCACCAGGGTGAAAAAAAATATTTACTATAATCAAGACATGTTAATTAGATTAGTAAGACTAGGAGTTTTCAACATCTAGGAGTTAAGGAACCTGAATATGTAAGTATTATTGAAGTAAAAATAGTGAAGTATAAACATATTACATGTCAGTTATGATAAGCTCTGATGGTTAAATAGTGAAGTATAAACATATTACATGTCAGTAAGGAGCTATAGGCCTATTAAAAGGATTAGATAATGCCATGAAAATTTAGGGACACAAAATTGTAGATGAGAGCTCCTATCATAGTTATAAAAGCCGACTACACCCGAAAGGACTTCAATATTTTTAACAAGTCCCATCAAGTTTGATATTAAAATAGGATAGGGGTGTTCCAAGGTGTTATTACGTATTTTTTTTATAATTGATTTTTATAATAATATGATTTTTTCTTGATTTTTCTTTGATAATTTAGATTTTAACTTATCTTTTGGATTTTTTGATTCATCCTTCTTATAAATTCACAAATCTGATCAAACCAGTATGAAAGATGATTCACAACTAGGAAAATATACCTAACCTATATAAAGGAGAACCTTAAAATTATGACACTTAAATACTCTAAAAATAACACCCTAGACAAAAGTGTTATCTCGAAAATGACCTTGTTGGGCCAATAGGAATTTTAATCCAAAAGGTATATAATGAGCTATGATTGGGTTGTCCCAAACATGATATAAAAAGGTAGTGATATAATGATAGATATATTTGATACCTTCATCCCATGAGTGGGTAAAATAGGGGTAAGAGACAAGTAGATAGACTACAAGAGTTAAGCTATAAGAGGCACAACTAATTCTAAGGGATAAATCAATATTCTTGACCATTGATATTCCTTTCTTAGAGGACATCTAGCCAAGGTAGGGAGCTTAAGGTAATAAATAGGTAATTTTAGTATATGGGAATTCATGAGGAGGGATCAAATGTATTACCACACCAGATCAAAAATTGATAGCTAAGGACCATAATAATTTGGAAGCTATAAACTAAAGTGTATGTAAAATGTAAAAATGCAAGGTCACGTCAAAAAAATGTGAGGTAGTGTTAAGTGGGATATTAATTTTTGAAACAAGATTAAAAGGCACTCATTAGGAAAATGCATCAATTAAACTAATAGTCCTATAGATGGTCATGAGGTGCTAGGTGAGAAATGGATTGACCAAATGATCTGAAAATGGTACTAAAATTTTTCTTCAGTACTTATAAACCTCTCAGATGATTAAACTTATCAGACTCAAAATTGATCATGAGTTCAATTTACTCAATTTTGGGTGTCTTGAAAACCCATTTTTTAAAATCTTCCAATATGATCAATTAATTTGATTTTTCCAACTTAAGTGAATATACTGAATCTATTTCAAATCCATTAAAAATAATCACAAGTTGAATTAAAATATGCACTCAATCTGAATTCTGGATTCCAAAATTTACAAGTGCATTCACTATCTGATTGTGGGTTAAGGATACTAAAATGACTTCAATCCAATTAATTTAGTTTCTTGCTTGATTTAATAATTAATAAAATAAAGTAATTTGAATTATTTTATCTGATCAAAAGCTTCTAAAAACTGAAATAAATCCACACAAAAGCCATATTGTTAACAGAGTTCACCCGAAGGCTATGTCTCTAGATCCACGTAATTGTGAATCGATCTATTCAATGACCAATGAAGTATAATAACCCTTCAATAATGTCTAAATAGATCATATATTGTAAATGAGCTGATAAAAAACATTGGAAACTTTGTAATTTACCAGAAATTGTTCCCAAAATGATCCATGGCTCCTACAATGCTTTCACAGTGTGATCCCCTTGCAAATGCAACTGAAAAATGCCTACAACTTGAGATTTATAAACACTACATGAAAATAAATTATATATCTGGAAATCATATGAAATTATGAAAAAAAAATCCTTTTTACTCCCTAGCCTGATTCGGACCAGAAGTGCTTGGGAAGTTTAGATATTTGTTGGTTCATCATGCTTGTTCTATGAAAATGCGATGGAAAAACACCTACATAGGAAAATATACATCACTCCGTGCAACAAAAGTTACATTTATGGAAATATTATAAAATTTTGAGAATTTTTAATTTTAAACCGAGTCCTGAAAATGACCCTAGGTGCCTCAAAATTTAGATTTTCTCCAAACTGCCCTGGTTGCTCCCCCCTAAAACACAGAGCACAAAGTGCATTTTATATAGGCGATCTCATTTCTTATCACCATGGAGCTAGGTGGTGAGTTGGTTGGCAGGTGTGACTTGTGGGTGAGAGGTCATGAGTTCAAAACCCATCGGCACTATCATTTTGGCGGTGTTTGTTTTGCTATGAAGTGGGATATCCCACATTTCTTGGGATACGACATGCACAATGGTTTAAATATAGACCACCCCTCCTATATTGGTGTGGCTTTGGCCATGTCCTTTTGTTGCTCCAAACAATACTTGGCTGAGCTATTGTTGATCTGCCCAATATTGGGCTTGCATTGTTGGTTGGCCCCAAATGGTTTGTGTTGAATGTTTGATTGCATGTGATAAGTGCCGAGATATCCACCAAAAATGGATACTCAGTGTGATAATCTCTTTGATCTAGGTGGAAATAATATTGAGCAAGGATAATAATAAACTCGGACAATTCCAAAACATTGCAACTTGAACTAACATAGTAACATGGTGAATAATTACAAATGTAATATAAAATTCAACCATATAATACTATGATATTAAAAATGAAATATGACTAAGTGGTGGAAAGCCACATGGTGGCTTGAGGACCCACCATGTCGGTGATGATATAATCGTCCTCGCAGTGTCCAGGCTCCACTCCATTAAAAAATTTGAGCTTTTTGATGCCAAAACTAATTTTTACGCCTAACAAAGACTGGAGGTAGCAAACCAAAACTAACGAACCTCTTTTGCCTTATCGCCAACAACCACATGTCACCTTGTCATTGGTCCACTCGTTGACATGTTGACAGGGTTGACCCATTTAAGACTTTAATTTTGACCAGCCATTAAATTTGCATACAGACTTCGTTGCTGAAGTTCAGCATACCGTCAGAAAGGTCTAAAGACGCCCTTTAGAATGGACCAGATTTAGGGAATTTTAGGGAAGATATGCATACTAAAAAACCCTCCAGATCACAAAACTAATAGTATTTCAAGTATGTAAGATCGGATGTAAGGTGTTACCTAGGAAAGGAATCAACTGAAATAACATGTCTGTAAAGGTATGAGCTATAATATGATATGAATGAGTAGCCAAAATGTTTTTACTAACTATTATATAGATGTGGGATATAAAACATTAGCCGAAATAATCATATCAACCTTCTTGTAAGGATAATATAGGATGTAATGTGTTATCCAGGAAAGAAACATTCAAACTAACAAGATTGTAAAAGATTTAAGACATGTAGAAGTTGAAAATAATAAGGGTAAAGTATATGGTATAAAAAGGGACACTGTAAGAGGAAACATAAGATGTTAATGCTACATTATTATGTAAAATCATATTCAAAAACATGATAAAAGAAAAAATATTATAAATATATTTAATTAAGTACAACAATAAAATAAAATAAATCTATGTACTTGAAAGGTGAAATGAGTGGAGTAATATAACATAATATAGATAGATATGTAGTAAGAGGAGTGCAAGTAGTTATGATATGTAATGTATCGTGCAATATAAATGCACAAAGAGAACATAATATAAATAGGGTGTGCTCTCAAAGAGGTGGATTTATTGTTTGACTATTTCTTAGAGTTAAATTTTTTTGGATTAAATAATTATAAGGTTTTCGGTTGATACGTAAGATATAGGAAGATGGAAGGAATCATAGGATGACCCAAATCTAGAGGATGAATAGGAATAGGCATCATAATATTTTCCAATGGTAATAAGATGGTAAACATAAGAATTTATTAGTATTAAGAGGAATTGAAACTAAGCATCCAATTATGCTACAAAAGCATGGAATGAGGGAATGATTGACATCAAAAGATTCCCCCAAGTTTGAACTATTAGAAGAATGGACATAAAATGATTCCCTATATACTGTGAAGAAAAAAGAGGATGAGAATTGAGAGATGCACCATAATGTGATAAAATACAAGATAATGGACTATTTAAAGTGATTTTAAGGTTAAGATCTAAACTTTTGTGATTAATATGGTGATGAAATGTAAGATTCTAGTATAAATAAGATATTAGAGCATTAGGGATGATGCAAGATGGTGTGGAGTTATAAGCATTATACTTTTGTATCCCATTACCCATGACGTAAATATTATGGTGGATGAAGAAATTATATGTGGCAAGGTAAAATACAACTACATTAGGTTTTTTGGGATTTTTTCCAATGCAATTTACAAGATTAGGGTTTTTCTGAGATGCATTAGGTTTTCTAGGAAATAGGTTGATGTAGTAAATAAAGTCCTATTTTATATATTAACGAGAAAAAATTTGAAAAAAATAAATAAGCATGCAATTGGTGGTTTTTTATAAAGGGTGAGCATAGATGGGAAGATAGTCTTTTGAATCTCGTGGAAAAGTTAGAAGATATAGAAAGATCCTCTTATGGATATTTTTTCATGATAGTGTGATAAAGAATGGGAAGATAATCTTATGGCTATTTTTCCATGACAACAGAATGAATAAAGGAAATAACATCTTGTGGATTATCCTCTAGACATATGTCAAATATGGTAAGCTTGTGTGGATATTTGAGCATGCTACATTGGATGGATACTTGAGGTTCATAGTGTGAAAAGGAATGCCATGAATGATCACATTTGATAGTGGGCATAAGAGGGAGAAAACAAAAACCAATATAGAATCTAAATTTACTAAGGCTCACTAGAAAAACTCTAAGAGGCAAAGACATGATCATAAGAGATAAAAGATAAGATAAAAAATGAAATAGGTTAGAATATAATTAGGGATAAAGATAAATATGAATATAACTCAATCAATGGTGGAATAATATTCACATATGTTTCACCATAATATATGTGGGATAAAAAGTTCTATATCTAATCATTTTTTTCTTATTAATAATATATATCAGGATATGAATGGTACCATCATAGGGCCTACACATAATAATATTTAATCAAGAGGTGCAATATCCATGGATCTAGAATATGGTAATCCAATCTCCATTAAAGGTGTAGGATTCCAAATCCTAAGTCTAGGATAGAGTATGCAATCTTACTAACATATGATTGTATGAAGATCAATATATTGTAAAAAAACATAAATATATTTAAGGTATTGTTATAAAAATGATTTTCATATATCAATAAGTTAGAATGCCCAAAGGGAGGATGTAAGGAATGGGCTATATACAATAATAAAATAGAAAAGAATATTATAATCTATTATAATTTGGTTCATGATACACCAAACAATAAATTAAATAATAAATAACATAAATAAAAATGATATTTATAGATATTTACCTTTGTGTAGACACCTTTGATGCATTAACCATCAGGGTTACTAATACTTTATAATATATTTTATGTGGGGGACCACAAGATAGATAACACTATGAACAAAGTAAACCAAACCTAGGGACTCCAAAGTCTTGGCAAACCTTTCTTCTACAACTCCTATTCTTGAATATCTTAGACCCAATGCTCCAAAGATACAAAATACTAACTCTCAAACCTTAAAGACCTTAAGAGAAACTTGGTGAGTGTAAGGATATAAAATTATGATGATAAATTATATAAAATGAACCCTATAAATAAGGATCATTATTATCTATTAAAAATCCATATATTAAATAAAATTTACGAGGGTTGATGCAGTAGGCAATGAGGAAATGCATATAGGAAGAATCAACCATGAAAAATGTCATTGGCTATAGGTAAAACAAATCATGGGGTCCTAGAGGAAGCATAAAAAAGTGGAGGATGCATTCAAAAATGAAGAAAAGGTGATTTGATGTAGGTATGAAGGTGTTGTAATTATATATTCAATCATAAGAAGGTAATAAGGTTATGTCATATGAAGCTATAAATGATAACTGAGAGATATACATGATGAGATATCTAAGGTAAAACATCAAGTCTCTTTTACTTATGCCACTAACCAACATGACATGTTATGTTATGGATCCTATTTTCATGTGTGGAAGTGTTGAAGACTGTACACTAATAATATTGTACACTTTCAACAATTGTCTCACTAGGGTTCGAGGGCGCAGCCCCCCGAGAATTTTTTTGGCCTCAAAAAATATGCCTGTTATTTAGGGAAACATGCTCTTCTCACATGGGTAGGATTTTTGAACCATAGGTTTATGGGATGGTTTTAGCCCATGGTTTTGATACCCATCGTATTGTAAAAATTTCTTAAGAAGTTGTCTACTTATGTGGTTTTGTGCAAATGGTAGGATTGATGTAACAGTACATATGTGTGTGAGTTCAAGTGTGGATTATGTAGAGTTTGTTGAGCATTGCTCCAAACATATCTGGGTATTGTATTGAGAGAGAGATGACTTGTAATAAAATCTGAGCAAGTGATTCTTGTGGATGTAGCCAAATTTGGGTGAACCACATTAAATATTGTCTTTTGTGTTGTGTTTTTTATTCTACACTTTTATTTCAGATCTGTAATATTTTCTGCATATTAGTTTCTACTATTGTGATTCTGTGAGGGATTGTTCCACATATTTTATCCCTTATTTCCTAACAATTGGTATCAAAGCCTGGTTTGGTTTTCTTAAGTGTTGAATTGCATGGAAACTTTTAGCTTGAGTGGGAACTATGACAGATGATGGAAGATCAAGGGTTGATAAATTCAATAGGTAGAATTTTAGTCTTTGGAAGATGCAGATGTAAGATTACCTTTATCAGAATATCTTTATATTCTGTTGTATGAGAAAGTGAGAAAACCCTTGAGCATGATAGATGTGGAATGGGATTTGTTGGATAGGAAGGCACTTGGTACAATTCGGATATGTCTTGCATGTTCGGTATTATTTAATGTTTAAAAGGAAAAGACTACAAAAGAACTGATAGGATGCATTAGGGAAGTTGTATGAAAAACCCTCTTGCCTCTAACAAGATATTTTTAATGAAAAAGTTGTTTAATATGAATATGTATGAGAATGGTTCAGTAGTCAGATCATTTATAATTATTTTAATATGGTTTTAAATATGCTATACTTTGGTTACAATAGAATTTTATGAAGAATTTAGGGCTTTATTAATTATGTTCTCTTTACTTGAGAGTTAGAATAGCCTGGTAATGGCGACTAAACAACTCGGTTCTAGCTAACTCAAAGTTGAAGTTTGAGGATGTTGTAGGGGTGATTCTAAGTGAGGAAATGCAAAGAAAAATCTCTGGGGAATCTTCTACTTTAGGGAATTCTTTGAACAATGGAACTAGAGGGAGATAGAAGAATAGAGGAAGCCATGGAAAATTGAAAGATTGGGCAAGGTCAAAATCCAAAAGCAAGATAGTCTGTTGGCACTTTGTGGAAAGTCTCATAATGCAATGTAAAGGATTGTTGGGAGACTTTGGGAAAAGAAGTAACAACAAGGAAGAAAATAAGGAGGCAAATATGGAAATGGGTAATGTACGTCAGGATCCTTTGATTCTTTCTTTACACAATATCCTTGAATCTTGGGTTTTAGATTCGGGGGCTTCTTTCCATGCTACTCCACATAGGCATTATTTTTTTGATTATGTTCAAGGGGATTTTGGGCATGTTTTTCTTGGTGATGATGAGCCTTACTAGCATAGTTGGAAAAGGTTTTGTTTAGGTTAAGATGCATAATGGGAATACATGGCTATTGAAGGATGTCAGACATGTGCCTACATTAAGATGAAATTTGATATTGGTGGGGCAGTTGGGAAGTGATGGTTGTACTGTGATATTTACAATGGACTCTTGGAAGGTTACCAAGGGTGCTCTTGTGGTGGAAAGAGGTAAGAAGGTTGGAACCTTGTATTTAACCACTAATAGCACTAATGTTTGTAATATTGTGGCTTCAGAAGTAGATACAACATTGTGGCACTATAGGCTCGGTCATATGAGCCATAAGGGAATGGAGATCATAAAGAAGAATTTTGCCTAGATATATAGAAACATGTTTGGATTTATGTGAGGACTGCATATATGGGAAACATAAGTGAGTAAGGTTTCTCAAGGTTGGACCTACAAAGAAAGAGAGTAAGTTGGAGATGGTACATTGTGATGTGTGGGGGTCAGCTCAGGTATCATCTCTTGGGGTTCAAATTATTATGTTACTTTTATTGATGATGCAACAAGGAAAGTTTGGGTATATTGTATTAGAAACAAATCTGATGTATTTGACACTTTTGTTAAATGGAAAGCCTTGGTAGAGAATGAAAAAGTTCTTAAGCTAAAATGTCTCAGGTTAGATAATGGAGGGGAGTATTGTAACAATGAGTTTGATGATTATTGTTCTAAGAATGGAATCCACAAGAAAAAGATGATTCCAAGAACTCCACAGCAGAATGGGGTGTTAGAAAGGATGAACAGAACAATAATGGAATGTGCTAGGAGCATGAGGTTACATGCAGGACTTCCTCTTTATTTTTGGGTAGAAGTGGTGAGCACATCTGTGTACTTGATAAAGAGAGGACCCTCAAGTGCCTTGGATGGAGGCATACTTGAGGAGGCTTAGTATGGTAAGAAAGTTGATTACTCATTTCTTAGATTCTTTGTATGTGAGGTATTTTTCATATAGATAAGGATGATAGGACTAAGCTAGAGGCTAAATCTAAAAAATATATTTTTCATTGGTTATGGTGGTGATGACTTTGGATATAAATGTTGGAGTATTAAGGAAAAGAAATCATTCGATCTAGGGATGTGGTCTTTAATGAGAAAGTTATGTATAAGAAATAGTTGTAGGAAAACATGGAAGAATCCAAGAAATAATATGTAGTGGTAGAGGATCTTCTCGAATGGGAAAGTGACACATGAATCAGTTCAGGAACCTACTCAATAGGAACCCCAAACTCCTATATTGAGGAGGTATTTTAGGGTAAGAAGAGAACCTGAACATTTTTCTCCTTCTCTTTATTATTTATTACTCACTGACAGTGGAGAGCTAGAGAGATTTGATGAAGCAATGTAGGTAGATACTAGGAAGAAGTGGGAGCAAACCATGGATGAGGAGCATCAAGCTCTCATGGAGAACCAGACTTGGGATTTGGTGAAGCTACCGGAAGGAAAAAGAGCATTGCAGAACAAGTGGGTATACAGAGTTAAAGAGGAAGGAGGAAAGAAAAGATATAATGCCCGGTTGGTGGTCAAGGGGTTTACACAGAAAAAAGGTATAGATTTTGATGATATTTTTTCTCCTGTAGTAAAAATGACTTCTATTAGAACTGTTCTTGGAATAGTGGCAACATAAGACTTGCACTTAGATAAGCTAGATGTAAAGACTGCATTTCTCCATGGTGATTTGGAGGAGGATCTATATATGCAGTAGCCAGAGGGATATGAGGTCAAAGGTAAAGAGGATATGGTGTGCAAACTGAAGAAGAGCTTGTATGGCCTGAAACAAGCTCCATGTCAATGGTATAAGAAATTTGATAGCTTCATGATGGAGGAAGGTTATATTAGATGTCATTATGACCATTGCATGTATACAAAGAAATTTTAATATGGTAGTTATATTATCCTATGCTTGTATGTGGATGACATGTTGGTTGTAGGAAAAAACATGCAGGAAATAAAAGTAATCAAGAAATAGCTAAGTGACTCCTTTTCTATGAAGGATTTGGGGGCAACCAAAAAAAATCCTTGGTATGAGGATATCTAGGGATAGGAAGGAAAAAAATATGACTTTATCTCAGGAAGAGTACATTAAAAAGGTATTAGATAGGTTTAATATACAGGATGCTAAATCGGTTGGGACTCCTTTGGCAGGTAATTTCAAGTTATCAAAGGAGTTTTCCTAGGATAGAGAAGGAGATAATCTAGATGTCCAAGGTACCTTAATCATCAATGGTTGGTAGTTTGATGTATGCCATGGTGTGCACTAGGCATTGATATTTCCCATGCAGTGGGAGATGTGTTTAGATTTATGAGTGATCTAAGTAAAGATCACTGGCATGTAGTAAAGTGGATCCTTTGGTACTTGAGAAGGACCATGGGGAAAATTTTGTGCTACAGTGGATTAGACACCACTTTGCATTGTTATGTAGATTTAGATATGGCTGGAGATATAGATAGCAGGAGGAGCACGACAAGTTATATTTTCACTGTAGGTGGGACGGCAGTAAGCTGGATTTCATGACTACAGAAGTTTGTGGCTTTGTCAACCACAGAGGTTGAGTATGTTGTTTCCACAGAGGAAAATAAAGAGATGATTTGGTTATAACAATTTCTTGAGGATTTGGGGCATAAGTAGGAGGAAGGGAAGTTGCATAGTGATAGTCAAAGTGTTATACACCTAGCTAAGAACTCTACTTTCCACTCTATGACGAAGCATATACATCTTAAGTACTATTTCATTATGAAAACTTTGGAGGAAGAGAAGTTGAAGATGGAGAAGATTCATACCAGTCAGAATCCTATAGACATGATGACCAAGGTGGTCACAAGGGAGAAAATGGAGTTGTGTTCATCTTTGGTTGGTCTTCACAGATTACAGTGAAGGGTTAAGAAGCTTGCTCATAAGAAGACTAGTCTCTAAGGGGGAGATGGTTATGTTGTGAAGCTATGTTTTCATGTATGGAAGTGTTGAAGACTGTACACTTTTCACAGTTGTCCCACTGGGGTTCGGGGACGAGTTAGGCCCTAAGCGGGGGTCCAAGGGCAACAACCCCCGATAGTGAGGGTTCGTGGGTGCAACCCTTGAGAATTTTTGGCCTCAAAAAATGTGCCTTATATTTCAGGAAACATGTTCTTCTCATGTGGGCAGGTTTTTTTACCCATAGGTTTGTGGGATGATTTTGGCCCATGGTTTTGATACCCATGGTATTGTAAAAATACTTAAACAATTGTCTACTTATGTGGTTTTGTGCATATGGTAGGATTGATGTAACACTACAGATGTGTGTGAGTTCAAGTGTGAATTTTGTAGAGTTTGTTGAGTGTAGCTCCAAACAGAAATGGGTATTGTATTGAGAGAGAGGTGACTTGTAATAAAATATGAAGAAGTAATTCTTGGTGGATGTAGCCCAAATTGGGTGAACCACATTAAATAATGTCTCTTTGTGTTGTGTTCTTTTTTATTTTACACTTTTATTTTAGATTTGTAATATTTTCTAAATATTAGTTTCTACTGTTGCAATTATGTGAGGGATTTTTCTGCATATTTTGTCCCTTATTTCCTAACATGAACATTTCCATTCTTCCATGATCTCAGTAATTCCTCAAAATACATCACTCTAAGGGTGTGGCAATGGTTCTTATAAAGAGAAAAGTTAGTAAGAGTGAAAAATAAGGTATAATATACACATCCTCTATTGTGTGTGTACACACACCAATAACAAATCCCTACTATGTTATCAACATGTTATGTCAAAATTTATCTTTTGGTCCTCAAAAATATTTATATCATAGCTAAAATTGGGGTCCATTAATTGGTAAATACACATTAGCTCCCAAATATTTTTCTATAGATTCATCACTGCAACAAATATTAAGATATGGTGTTTCATATTATACATCATAATGTATAAATAGATGTTCCTCTTGGTTTTCACATCCATAAGATAGGCTAAACACATTATCAAAAATCTACATAATATTGGCCATATCCTTATAGTGGTTAATTGTAGAAAATAAAATTGATCATGAATAGTTTTAACCATGGTTTGATTTAGTCTATAAAATTTATATCACGCTTCATCACTTCAAATATCCATGATCTACATTAAAAGGTACTTATTTGTAATGGGCCATATACTTAAGATATTTATTTTCCATTGTTGTATACATTTCGTCTCATATCCTTATAAGAGATTGGGGAAAAGGGTTCTGTTATACATTTCTCACTCTTTCCTAGGTCTTGATCCATATACACATCTTTTGTGCACAACTAAGCCCCAAGCCATATTTTGTAAAAAAAATTGAACAAGTCTAGGAATTTTCATTTACTTATTAGTATTTATAGATTCATCTATCATATTCCTTTTAAGCTTAACATCCTTTATTTATTGTTCAATAATATGTGATTTTTAGTTTGTACTTCCAAAGTATTGAGGGGTGATATAGAGGTATCCAACATAAAATATACTTATATTATCTTTATATCACCCTAGTAATAATTATTTTCACTACCTTCATAAGTTCTAAAAAATTAATCAAATTAAATGTGGTCATTTGATCTATTGGTATAACTCCTTGAGGTGTTAATATATTTGGTTGAATTATTTAAGTGAGACACCGACATTTTCAGCCTCAATAATTTTATAAAATATGAATAACACATAATCTTGAAGACATGTATAGATAAATCCCTCATTTTAAAACTTTAAGCATCCATTTAAAGTGGATGAAAAATATCACATATCATGCATCCAAAATCTCCCAAGTAAAATATAGTAACTCACCACGTTAGGTATAACTTGACTTTTAGTGGATACAATTTAGCATCCAATTAATATATCCAATGTAATTTGTCCAAACACCTTTCTAGGTTGGTTTTCATAACCCTTAATGGTCACATCTAATTTAGAAAGGGATTTTCTACCAAATCCTAACTATGAAAGAACGATATCATTACATAGAGAACCATTGTCTACAATATTAATTTTTATCCCTATGTCGTTGACGTCACTTGAATGTTCAAGGTAATTTGTTTCACAAATAATATCTTCTGAAGTAATTGTATCATTCTCAAAGGTAAAAATATTCTTATTAATTGTTTTTATCCCTATGTCATTGACATCACTTGAATGTTCAAGGTAATTTATTTGACAAATGATATCCTCTGAAGTAAGTGTATCATTCTCAAAGGTAAACATATTCTTATTAATTATCATTGATCTAACTATAGAAGAAAAGTGAGAAAGTTGAGTATCACTTGATAATTTTGGTTTAGTCTTAGTAATTACAAAAATATCTTTGTACACTTTGTATTTGGTAAGTAGATCAAGGATTGATATATTACCTTTATTGTATTTAATTAACCATACACTACTTTATATGGTTGAGATGCACCTACAATATTTAATTGTAATATAATATGTGAATGATTCACCCATTGGTGCACAGCTAACCACTTCTATTAATAGAGAAGATTATCAATCAATTTTTTGATTTGATTGACTTGTGTTATTAATGGATTAAAATAACTATTAATAAATTCTATTAAAAGATTAAAGTAAACTTTATCTGCAAGTTAACTCCTCTTAAACCCTAATAATAACCTTTATTTTTTTTATAAAAGATAGAGATCTAGTGTTAGAGTAAACTTAGTGTCAAATATAGATTCATTGGAATATCCCTATGAGGAGGGTCAATGTCCCTCCCTCATATCTAAGTTTATTATATTGTTAGTAATTATACCTTAATCATATTTCATTTTATATGTTTCATAGGTATACACATGCATGTGGGTGAATGTATGGAGGTCACTTTGATCATCATAAAAAAATTAAGTTTCCATGATTGAGCTAAATTTTACAAAAATATATATCTCGTCATATATGACAAACAATCCTTTTGCATCACATGTTAAATCGTTCTCTAAACAACAATTTTGGGCCACATTGGGGATTATTCTAAAATAAAGATACTCATTTTTTAGGTGAAATTTTACTAGAAGGTATATTTCGGTCTTTACACCAAAATTTCCTTTTGTTTCACAATCTAAATCAATGTTCACACAATACTTTTGGCATCATTAAAATTTTTGCCACAAAATTAAAACATGGGATGTGCTGAATTTTTGTAGGAAAATAGAGTATGATTTTATAAGCATTTGTATCTTTTGCTAATATATCCATGTGTTTATTTAGATATTCTAATTTATTTGAATATGTATTTTTTTTCACATTCACTAGAAGAAAATTTCTATGTTTTCGACACAAGATAATGTAGCAAAACGGTAGCCCCACCATCTCTCTTTATTCAATCATTGAGAAGTGGATCTATAGGCTATACTCATGTAGATATTTTCATCATTTCATTACTTCGGTGTTATGGGAGTATTTGGTGTGATACTACTTACATCCATTGCATGCAATTATTATTGAACTATTATATATTTTTGATATGAGATAGTGTAACCGACTAATATTCCAAATATTTATTTTTTAGTGTTTAAAAAGTGGATTCATGAACTCCACTCATACATTTTTGAGTTATATACTTTTCATAGAGTACATCTCAAGGGGGTATGTTAGGGTATTTAATTAACCATATACTATTGTATGTGATTAAGATGCACATAAGGTTAATTTTTAATTGTAATATAAAATATAGATAATTTACCCATTAGTGCACACATATCCACATCTATTAATAGATAAGAGATTCAATCAAGTTATTGCCTTGGCTCACTTTTTGTATCAAGAAATTAAAGCAACTATTAGTTTAGTCTTTTACTATGTTAAAGTAATCTTTCTCTAAAAGTTAACAACTCTCAAATGCTAATAATATCATCTACTTGTTCTTATAAAAGCATAGAGAGCTAGTATTACTAGAAATCAATGTGGAAGAGAGATTCATTTGAATGATCCTATGAGGAGGGCCATTATCCCTCCCTCATATATAAACTTCTAATATATTGGTAATAATTATATTTTGATCACAATTTTTTTGATAGGTAAGCAAGGGTTGAAGGGGCCCTTTCCCTTTGTTTCACTTTTATAATCATCAGAGCAACAACTAGCATGGGACACAACTAGGGGCCCCAAATCCCCAAGACCACACAACCTTTTTTTGAAGAAATGATGAAACCCACTGACTAGACTTCACACCAACCTTCAAGCATTACCCACAATCGAAATCTCCTCCTCTATCACGAAATCCACCTACATGATGCAATCCCTCCATGATTGGAACTTTGAAGATATGTCATAATGAGCAATGCAAACAAGATCTATCTACCACAACTGGCAATCAAACCACCCCTAATGGGGCTTGTTTCTAGTGGGATTTAAACATGGGTGGCACTGGATACAACCGTCTGACTTAACCAACCCACCCAACCACCATCGACATATTTTGATCATACTTGTGTTTGTGTGTTTAATAGGTATACACATCATGTAGGTGAATATATTGAGGTTAAAAAATTATCCTAGAACCTATTTTAGAATTATTAAATTACTACAGTGATCTTTTTTGAATTAATACATGATATTTTAGTCTTTTTCCACATCCAATATAAGCTTGGGAAATTAAGGGCTATTCAAGTTTATTCCCATTGAGGTTGAGAATGATAAGGGGACATCAAATCATTCTTTATCCCTCATTTATATGGTATTATACACCCCATATGTGGCCATCATACACAAAAACATGAGACTATATCATCTTTATATACAACCCTAGAGTGTCTTTAAAAGTAAGTTAATGATTAAAGATATACCACTTGTGATTTAATATAAATTGAATTAACTATAATTTCAGAGTAACTACTATGAGTGAAGTATAATTATAATATGCAATAAATGGACAAGCAACAAGCATGAAATAATATGAAACCCTAAGCAAATAAGAGAGATAGATGACTTAGTTGATTTCTGAGTGATCCAGAAGTGATCTGGGCAGGTGAATAGCTGAAACAAAATGTAATAATAATCACCAAGGATCACTGGAGGTTTTGAGACCCAAAAATGTGTTGGAAAGAAGTGCCCATGGGAGGACAAGATTTCTCAGGTGCTAGTGACTGGATTTGGGTGCTAGTGTCCACCTAGATGCATTAGTTATGATATTTTCTGTGCATGAGGGGCTTCGCTATTGATATTTTTTATTTCTCTATGTTTTTTCTAATTTCATTGTTTACACCTGTGACTTGAAAAATATATAACTAGCTACATATACCCACAAACCACATCACATCTAAAAATAAAGATACAAAATGGGGAATCAGACTAACCCCGATGGTCACCCAAAGAGTGAACTTAGTATCGAGCACTTCACTACATTTCATACTCCATGTATTTTTATGTGAAAGTGTGTGTAATGATGCCCAAGGATGCCCTTGTGTAAGTTACATAATGATAGTGAGCTAGATCTAAATTATAGAAAATATATAGAATGTGTGAGGTGGAATAGAATAGATTTCCCCTCCTATGTTGTGTATGTAGAGTGATGTAGCCCTTGTCTCTTGAGTGAATGTGATAGATGGATTCTTTGTAATGCTCTTTATGCCTTTGGATGCAAGCTTAGGTGATAACAAATAATTTTAGTGCTTGACCCCTTATTTGAGAGAAATAATTGTGTGTGTGTGTGTGTTGATTCCCTTGTTTTAATTTCGTAACTGACAACTAGAAGGCCGACCCAAAGTTTTAAGAGATGCTTAAAAATTAAAAGATACCCAAAAGAGTGGGAAAAGGGGAGAAAGGTTTAGGAGAGCCTAGATGGGCACAAGAGTACATGGGTGCTAGTGTATGAGGCCATAAAAGATAAATCGCTCAAATATCGGCATGGTTGTAGGGTGTGTAAGTTCAATAAAATTATAAGAGACAAAACAAAAGGCCCAAAAGACATTGTCAATTACTAGTTTTCTTGCTTAGGAATCATGTATATATTAGTATGCTTTAGGACCTAGAAATGTACCCAAGTGCATGGATTTTTTGTCTACATTTTCCCCCACTTTATGATATTGAGTGAATAATTGATAGCATAAAGTAGATATAATATGTGTACCTTATAATCTTATAGAGAAGATTATAGCCGATAGTGTTCCAAGTGGACAAGTGAAGTGTGAAGTGATTGTAATGTGAAGCATGGAGACTAGGAAAGGGAAGTAGACCCTAGGGGTGAAGTGTATGTGTAGTAGCGTGCTGTTGGAGCTTGTGATTTTTGATGTGAGATGATTCTTATTGCATATTAAGGACAAAACTATATATGAAGATCAAGAGAGTAATCAAAGTCTTGTATATGAAAAATCAGAGTAATATGTATATAAGTATGTAAAGAGAGTGTAAATGAAAGTGTGCACCTGATGTATAAGAGAGTATGAGGTAGAAAATTGTCTAGTTTTCTTGGAGTTGTTGGATTTGAATGTTGATAGTACGGTTTTTTTGGCGATCTCACGCTGAGAGAAAGTCTTTTAGGAGATCTCATGCTAAGAGAGAGTTTTTGGGCGATCTCATGCCAAGAGTGAGTTTTTTGGGCGATCTTGCACCAAGAGAAGAGTATTGGGGAGAGGTCTATATTTTATCTCCTTCCATGACACTTCTCAAATAATCACCATTGTAGATGGTACATCCCTGATTTGTGCCTTTTGTTCTAATTGTAACTGAAGTGTAACTGATAGACTGAAATATGTAACTAGAGACAAGTGCTTGCTACTGGAGAATTGATCTGAAAACTTTTGTAAATTGTGCTAAAATGAGAAAATGAATACTTTTTCCCTAGGACATAAGCACCCACAGGGACACAAACATCCATGGTTATTGTCTATGTCTGGGTGCTAGTGTTTGCTATGTTTTTTGGACCCAGGTATGTTTTTGGACCAATCTATAATTGTATGCATGTGTTGATTTTGTATTCTGTTTATTGTGCTATACTGGAAGCTCTGAGAGCTGCTGTAGGGGTAATTTGTTCACCCAATAGATGCCCCCTTATTTGGGGTGCATGCGAAAACTGTAAAAGAATGTGGTACTAAAGGATAGGACCTCATATTGATATGCATATTTGAAGTGGATAGCTATAGGGGGTAGGGGATGTGCATGGTAGAAACTAAAGCACATGCAAATAAGATAGGCTAGTAGCAAGTGTTAGTATTAAAATATAGCATGCAATAGAATACAATGTTACAAGAAACTAAGAAGACAAGATAGACTGTGAAAAGTGGGTTTCAAACATGGAACATCTCTCACAATGTCACAAGAAAATCAGGGCCGAAACAACCAGAAGAAAATAATGATTCAAACAAGACATAGGGCATAACTCACAAATAGTAACAAATAATAGTAAAAAAAAGTTGATAGATAGTCATGGTTGTATGTAATCCTGCAAAGAAAATTCTACACATGAAGCATCCGTTGGCATGTTAGAAAGATAAATAGTATGTCAAAGCATGTATATAAATCAATGATAAGTATAGTAATAGTGACTAGAAATAGTAAGTGCTAAAATGATACAACCTATAATGTGTAAAGTATGATAGTAGAAAAATTAGATGCCCCCAGGAGCCTTGGTGGGACTGGTAAAGAGAGGTGTCAAGTATCATGCATTGTGTGAAAATATGTAAAAGTCCTGCATTTACCTCAAGATAACAAGTGAACGTGAATGTATATATACATAAGGATAATGACATACTAAGAATTCAGATAGCATAGTAAGAAAAGTGCAACATGTAAGTAGTATAAGCTAACAAGAGTAAATGCAACCAAGATATGAAAATGCGGTGTAAGTGTAATGGTGTGATATGATGTATAAGATGTGAAGATGAGGAGGTTCTGTGTTTCCTCCCCAACAAATGTGTGTGAGATGAGCATCATTTATGAAAATGATCCCTCAATAGTCAAGAATGAACCATAGAACAAGAGTGTTTCATCAAGAAATGAGTGTATTACGTGAGAGTAGATGCTAGAAAAGATGCACCATGAAGCACTGAGTGTGAAGTGTAGATAATGTGAGGTTCATGGAGAAATTTTTCCCTCAACAGTCAAGTGTGAATCATGTAGCACTAGAGTGAGTCATCAGATAACGATGGTACAATGCTTGTACCAATGAAGTGAGTATGCGTAGAAAGTTTAGACATGAAGCGTTGAGCATGAAGTGTAGTAGTGGACACTAGAGACAACTGATAGTGTTGGAGGGGGGAGTTTAATTGTCCCCAAGTGTGTAAGGGATAGAAGGATATCCGATGATAGTGACTATTTTAGAGGTAACAAGGAATGTTGTAAACATAGTAAAATACCTAACAGTAATAGGAAGAATGATACGACCATAAGAATTAGGAACTGGAAATGTGATTAGAGAGGAGGGACATTTGATAGCCAAAAGAAGTGCCAGGGGAGCATGCAATGGTAGGTGTTGATGGATAGACCAGGAGTATTGTTGATGGTATAAGTACCAATAGAAGCATTGATTTGAAATTAATTAGAATCAAAATAAAATGTATCATGATAATCATGATCGAGAATGTGACAATTGGTGGTGCACGTGACATTAGTAGAAATGTGGACAAGAAAGTCAAGATGCCTTGAGGAAGGTGGAGGTACAACATGATATGTATGGTTTTCATAAGAATTAGTGGGTTTATTGTCATGTTTTGGTAAAGGGTCATTGAATATTTTTAGCCTTGATTATAATTGACTGGTTTAGAAACCTAGATGGCTCAGGGAGTTCGATTGCATTATTATTAATAAGATGATTGAATTAGATGTTTAAGCCTAAAACAATGATCAGTAGAATGCCCAATGCATTGGTGGTAGTCACAACATGAATTTTCATCGATAGTTCTTAAGACACGAGGGTGAGAAGGATCGAGATTAAGTGGTGGAGGAAGAGTAATAAGATTGCTTTCAATAAGCTACAATAATAGAATCTGAGGTAACATAAGGTAGTTTAGTAAAATTACGCCTCATGGGTTGTAATTGAAGACTTTTCTGGTTTAGAGACAATGTTAACAGTGGCCTTGGATTTAGTGGGCTTAGGAGATGGTTTGAAAGTAGATTTATCTTGAAACCTATTAGAGGATGAGGATGAAGAAGCATCATAGTATTTCAAATTTCAAATGAATCAAATCTTTCCTTCGCGTAATTTGATGTATGAGAATAATTGATCAAAGGGTGGGAGAGGTATTAAAGATAAGCCTTTCTTAAAGTGGAGGTAAGATACTTTGAATAAAGATAACTTGCATGGTTTTGAATCAGCTAGTAGATTAGTCATCTTAGCAAGATTCCTTTTCATAGCTTAGATCAATGGGTGCATTGAATATTTGTTGGATCTTTTGATTGACCATTGAGCTAGTTATGGAGTAAGATGATCCCAGGGAGCTTGATATTGATATTGTAATTTTCAAGGAACGCATTTTGAATTAAGTATGTAATATAGCTTAAAGTAGTGATCATGTAGAATTCTCAATGCTATTGTATGGTAGTCATCAATGTGAACTTCTAGGAATCGTAGTTATGACCATGAGGGTGAGAGGGATCCACAGATTTAAGTGATGCCAGGAAGAATAGATCGAAGATTCTGCTGAGGGTTGCGATAAGCTATTGATAGGTAGGAAGCTGAGGTACGTAAGGTATTTTAGTAAAAGTACATCTCGTGGGTTATAATTGAAGCTATGTCTAGGTGTAGAAACAACATTAACACCGACCTTAGACCCCCAATGGGCATTAGGATGATGGTTTGAAGGTATATTTATCTCGAAACCTTAGTTGGAGGATGTAGGCTCGGGAAATACACATCATCTAATCTAATATTTTAATTCGCCCATGAGAGTAAGCAACATATTTCATTTTAAGACTCCAATCTTGTGTGTATGGCATAATTGATCAAAGAAGGATTACAGTCATCAAAGATAACACTCTCATTGAAGTCTGACATATATTCCATCTCTTGAATACAAGAGATATCTGCAAGATCAAAATCCCCACAGCATAGTACATATGGTGCACCCATATAGCAAGACGTTAGTTCTAATAAATAGAGTAAATACAATAGATTCCAGCTAGACACCTTGTTTTGATCCTTGTTTGCCCTCTGATAAAGCTTCTATGCATAAGATCTATCTTGGTTCCGTGGATATTGATAGAAAAGCTGAGAAAAAAATCATCAACTAGATTGTTAAACCATCGTATTTAACATAATCTTGTACGGATTTCTCCAGGGATATCACGGCTTAGCCAATAATGTATCAGATGGCATCTTGCTTTAGTTCCACAGACTATGCCACTATGGAAGGATCAAAGGTTAGCTCCTAGAGGGTCACCATGGCCACTCTAAAGGTTGGTGAGTTTAGGTGCAATGAGTCTGGGAGGAAGAATATAAAATTGATGAATGACCAGGTACAAAAGGGCTATGAAGGAGTAATGAGGAATCTAGAGATTGAGAGGAAAGTGAAGTAGCTTACTGTTGTAATTAGATAGATTTGGATTTGAATATCTTGGTATAAAGAAGATAGGTCATGAGTGCTTGAAGAGGATAATTTTCATGTGTGAGAAGTAATAGGCAGGAGTGAAATGATTGGTAGAGAGTAGGCATAGAAATAAGAACAATGGATGTGAGTGGAAGGGTAGAATTAGGAGGTTGTGTCGTAATAGGAAGAGAAGTATTATTAGAGACTAACGGGTTGAGGTTCAACTAGATTAGTGGCTTATTCATGAGAAACAAATAATAAGAGATCTAATTGTTGAGTATGTTCAACAATATGGGTCCTGGAGGTCACGAAGATATTCATCGAGTAAAGGGTTCATAAGTCTCAATCCATGGGAGAAGAATCAGAAGAATGTTTAGAAGAAAGGTAGGGTTCGAGCGAGTGGGTTCACAAGATTATTTAATATAAAATGAACTAAATATATATCTCAGAGTAACTACTGTAACTGAATGATATACAAATGATAATATACAGTAAAATGGACAAGCAACAAACACGAAATAATATGAAACCCTAAGCAAGTGAGAGAGATAGATGACTTAGCTGATTTTTGAATGATCAGGAAGTGGTCTGGACTAAGGTAGTGCTAGAACAAAATGGGAAGAGTGTATTCAAGGCTCATTGGAGGTTCTTGAGACTAAAAAATTTTCTAGGACAGAAGCGCCCACGGGTAGGACAGGAGCACTTGGGAAACTAGTGACTCAATGTGGGTACTAGTGTCCACCCATATTTGCTCAAGTTTTAATCTTTTCTGGTATAGGAGGAGCTTCACTGTTGATCTTTATTCATCACTCTAGCTTTGTTCTAATTTCATTTTTCTCACCTTGTAACCTGCAAAATAGATACCTAGTTACACATACCCACAAACCACATAAAACCCTGATAAATAAGATATGCAAAATAGAGATTCAGGAATGACCCCAATTGTAACTTGAAGAGTGAACTTAGTATCGAGTGAATTCCACTACATTTTAAGAATCTATGTAGTTCTCTATGAAAGTGTGCATGTAATGATGCCTTAGGATTCCCTTGTGAAAGTTGCACAATGATAACAGGGGCTAGATCTAGCAATATATAAAATGTATAGAATATGTGTGAGATGGAATAGAATGAGACTTCCCCTCCTATGGTGTGTATGCAGAGTGATGCACACTCTTTTCCCTTGTATTGAACTTTGCTAGAATGGATGCTATGTAATGGTGTTTGGTGCCTTTGGATGCAAGCTTAGGTGATATTAGATAATGCTAGTGCCTGGCCCCTTGATTTGAGAGCTATAAATATGTAGAAACATACACCCGTACACACACACATATATATGATTCCCTTTGTTTGAATTTTGTAATTGACGACTTGAAGGCTAACCCAAAATATGTAAAAGATGCCCAAGAAGTAAAAGAGACCCAAAAGAGTGAGAAAGACAATAGAGAGGGTTAGGAGCACCCAGAAGGGACAAGAGCTCCTGGGCACTAGTGTATCGGAGGCCATAAAACATAAATTAGTCAAATCACCAACATGTTTATATGGTGTGTACGGTCAATAAAAGTATAAGAGACAAAGTAAAAGGCCCAAAAGACATTGTCAATTACTAGTTTTCTTTCTTAGCAATCATATACATATTAGTATGCTTTATGACCTAGAAATGTACCCAAGTGCATAGATTTTGTGTCTACAAATGGAAATAATAATCTAAGTATGAATACATGCAATTTGTACAAAGATAAAAATAAACTACAACAATAATATACACATGATAGGAATATTCCATGGAAACATAAATATTACAAAGCTTGTCATAATGGAATTACGCCTATCAATATTCATATTCATATCAATAGCTAAATTACATATAAGAGCATAAGAATTGTAATGAACAAGTAGGGATATAATAGATATGACGCTAATAAAAAATCTAAAATGAAGTATACAATAATTATACTCAGAGGAATATAACTTAAATCTATCCATAAAGAAGCAATATCTAACCCTAGAATGAAACAGTCATGTAAGCTAATACAAGTTGACCAAAAAGGAAACCATAGATTGGGTGAAAGTTGAGTCATGTTTACAAAATTTTGAAACCATATTTTGGTTCAAGCTGAGTCGAGTTCATCAAAATGTAGATGTGGAAAGTAATTTTATAGTAATAATGGAAAAGTAATCTTAACAAATTACAATCATGTTTAGATAAATATTATTAGGTTGTGGAGCCTGTTTTCATGTGTGAAAGTGTTGAAGACTGTACACTAAGACTATTGTACACTTTCTACAGTTGTCTCGTCGAGGTTCAGGGTTAGGTTGGGCCCTGAGTGAGGATTCGAGGGTGGTAGCCCCCAGTAGCAAGGGTTCCAGGGCGCAGCCCCCAAAAAAAAAATTAGCCTCGAAATAAAACGTGCTCGATATACCAGGAAATGTGTTTTTTCTCATATGGGTGGGATTTTTGACCCATAGGTTTATGAGATGGTTTTGGCCCATGGTTTTGATACCCATGGTTTTGTAAAATTGCTTAAACAATTGTCTACTTATGTGGTTTTGTGCATATGGTAAGAAGTATGTAACATTGCATATGTGTTTTAAATCCGGGTGTGAATTCTGTAGAGTTTGTTGAGCATAGCTCCAAACAGATCTTGGTATTGTATTGAGAGAGCGATGTCTTGTAATAAAATCTGAGCAAGTGATTCCTTGTGAACGTAGCCCAAATTGGGTGAACCACATTAAATATTGTCTCTTTGTGTTGTGTTATTATTATTCTACACTTTTATTTGAGATATGTAATATTTTTTGCATATTAGTTTCTAATTTTACGATTATGTGAGGGATTATTCCGTATATTTTATCCCTTATTTCCTAACAAGTAAAACTCAATAAATCTCACACCTAATTGCTTAAAGGAATATTATAAGAGCATGTGAAAATGAAATAATTTAAATACTTGTTAAGAGTGGCATTTTAGAGTGATGCACACACACACATACAAAACACACCTAGATCCACAACACATACAAACAAATACAAACACCCACACAAAAAGTAATACGAACACACACACACACACACACACACACACACACACACACACACACACACACACACACACACACACACACACACACACGTACGCGTGCACGCACGCACGCGCGCGCGCGTGCAAGAGCGCACATGTAAAAAACACGCATTATGTTGTAATTTGAGAGACAATCATCATAATAGACAACATGTATAACACATCTATATGATGATGTGAAGTAGACACATAAAAATTAGCGCAAGTACACAACCTTGGCTTCTACCATAATACTCCCTTACTGACAAGACCAAAATTGATTTTTTCGGTTATGGAAAACATAAGCTGGGACGAATCAAATTGGATGACCCTATTCATCTCATTTGGGGTTTCAAAATTTTTACTTATTTTTATAGAATTCAAGATGGATTGCTTGAAAAACACTCCCCTTCCTTGGGACCTTAATATGATTGTAACACCTTGTAAAACTATTAAAACTAGGAGTTACGGGGGCATGTGTTTTCCCTCCATTATTAGATTAGCCCCTAGAATTTTGGACAATTTGGAAATAATACACTAAGTACAATGTAATTCAACAAGTAGTCTAGTGTAATGCAAGTGTTTCAACCCTTATCACTTTAATGCTTGCATAAATGTGACCACTAAATGTTATATGAACTTCTATAAATACTTGAAATATGTTTTTGACATGAGGAGAACTTTTTAATAAATGCATTCCTTGCTTTTACAACTTTAATGATTGTTATCCTATATATCCTAAATACACTAATGTACTTATGTATTTATAGACTTCTTGAATTCAATCTAGGACATTATTGGCATGAACACTGAGACACAAGGGGTGGGAAAGGATTAAAAATGAAGGGCCAAAAGCTCAAGGGACTTGAAAAAAGAGTTAAAAGGGTTGATCATAATCGTAATAGCACATTTCTAGATGATAAGAAGTGTATTGCTACAGTTTAAGAAAAATGCATGGAGATGTCGAGAAATAAGGGGGAAGAGAGAAGCTAGGGAAGAGAGCAAATAACATAAGAAAGGTTAAAACAAGAAAATACATAGAACAAATAAATGAATAATTTAAAATAATAGAAAAGAACATGTTGAAATCTAAACAAATTATAAGAACATATGAGTAAAAATGTCTAAGTTAGACCAATAACTAATAAGTACACAAATATATTAACACTGAAAAAAAAAAGGAAAAAAATATCTTTTTCAAGTCAATGATATTAGACATTATGATTTGTATTTACAAGTTAACTTATAATATATGAGACCACCTCATATACTTAATATGTAAGAAGTATTTAAATATACTTTCAATATAAAACATACATATCACACCACTACTAAAACTATATATATATATATATATATATATATATATATATATATATATATATATATAACACAAATTCTTTCACCAAATATCCCAATATTAAAAATGGTTTAAAGCAAAAGAGTTTAAAACCAAAGGTCGATTGAAGGACCTTTTTCATCTACATAAATAACCTATACCATCATTTCTATAAATTTACTCGATTATCTCGTATGCAAAAGAAGTCCTTTTCTTAATCATTGGATTAAGAAAATCAAGGTGCCCTTTATGGATTCCTTCAGCAGAAATTAATGGACCCACCCCGTGTTCCCCTTACTAATTATAAAAGATATAATAATAATTACAAAAGGCACAATATATATACTCTGTAAGACTAAAACAAATAACAAGAAGACAAACGTGTGGCATGTATTTTCCAAATACATTTCCTTTTTCGAGGCTATACAATTAATAATATCCCATTCTTAATATTTTATTAGTGACATCTTGCACAAATAACTTGGAATTATATAAAGGGTATATTAGTCGATGAATATGCAATATAGAAAAAAAATTAAAATAAAAGATGTTTGGTATTTTATGAATCTGCAGCAAGTTCAAAATCTCAAGAATTGTGGGCATATAATACTAAAATTATTTATAATATTAAAATTCCTTACCTCGAAGCTCGAATGTTTTTTTTAGTATTTATAATACTAAAATTCTTGAGACAAAATTGTATTGAGAAACTCGACAAAATATTGTGGATAAGCCTACTCATGTCCTCGTATATCCACGTATAACTCTACATTACAAGGATATAACACAAATTTATTAATATAACAATGAAGCTATTCTAATTAGACATCAAATTGAATTGAATTATATATCAACGTTAAGGTGGAGTGTTGAAATACATGATCTATTAGATGCTTTTACATGGAAGTGTAAAACATGGGACTCACATGACCTAAAACTTGTTCGTTACAATCATGGGTGCTTTTATGATTCTATACTATAATATACATCTTACGCGATAGTAGTCATATCAACATGTCCTCACCATTTTTCTTACAGACAATTCAAGTAGGTGGTAAAATGGTAAACCTTTGCAAAGTTTGTAATTATAATTTTTTTTCGTGGTTTATAAATATGGTAAAAAGTGTTTACCACTACTCATAGAAGATTGTTCTTTAGAAATATGGCAAAAAGTGTTTACCACTACTCATCAAAAAGTTGTGTATATTGAGTAATTCAGTAAATAGCTCAAACAAGCCATTATGTCATTCAACCATCGAATGGACTAACAAGAATAAATCTTCTCTTATACATCCATAGAAAGAATACAAATGCACAACTAAGGATGACATTGTCTTCAATTTTTTTTTGAAATATACACATGTGAACTAATTGAAGTTGCAGAGACTAACAAAAATAAATTTTATGGAATCACTACTCAATACGACCACCACTTGGAGGTGTATAAACAATTACAAATTCCTTGGCTCCAAATCACAAATTTACCACTAGTATTAACCCATTATTCATAGCATGTTTTAAGAATCTCACATCAACAATGTTAGTTGAAATAGGTTCTCAGATTTTAAAAATGGTTGACATTACTTCGTTAATGATTGAACTATGAGATTGTTGATACTCTAGGTTTTCTAACAATGTAAGCCAAGAGAGCTAGAACTGTATTAACTATCCTTTAATCCTCCAATCACATTTCTCTAGCACTGTATGAAGATATGTGTACACTGTTATCCAATTGCTTTGAGAATATCATCATCTCAATTTATATTGCGAACAACCCTTTGCATCTTGTGTTCATTGCAATCATAAAATCCACATTTTTGCATTGAGACATTCAAGCATTGTCATTAAAAACTCTAAATAATGATCAATATTATTCTTAGCAACCATCAAGTTCCTTTTCTAACTGAATAAATCCAAATTCGTGTCGCATCAAAGTAATCTGTGTATATAGCAGTGCACCTAAATGATCACACACATTATGTGCTTGACATGAGCTTTACCTCAATCACCGTATTAGATTATAGGGATAAAAACAAACTAATTAATCATAACATGGAAAATATGTTAAATATATATGCATATAAGGTTTATTGTTATTAAAAGTTGAAAGTTTGTATTACAAAATATATTTCTAAATAATGTAAAAGAATATTATATATCAATGTTTCACATCATTATTTGTGATCCATCATAAAATGAAGATATAATAAGATTGCAAATTTAAAAATTCTTAAATAAATATTTGTGTCAAGTACATCAAATACTCATGCAAAATCACCCTTAGTTTGAATATTTAATTAATTTCATTTGATTTAAATTAATAAAACAATTATAGCTCTAGTTAGTAAATACTAAATGGTTTTGATTAGAGCCACTATTAAGAAATGATTGCAAATTGTATTATTGTCCAACAAGTATGCATGTGGCATTAACCTATTTACAAAATAGGTCCACTTTTTCTATTGCAAAATAGGTTTGTTAGTCATCTAATTCAATTGTATGAATTAGTTGAGTACTTGATTACATCAATCTAAGTGACAAGTATAGTCCATGTAAAATGACCATTTTTCATTAGTATGTTTGTTATGTAATTCAATACTATGAATTGGTTGAGTAATGAAGTACATAAATCTAAGTGATAAGTATCTCCATATTTGTGAAAAAGAAATGTTGTTATTTAAATATTTCTTTATTAGGGGTTAAATTTTACATACATTCATATTTGTCAAAAAAAAATTAGGTGGTGGTAATTTTTAGTATTGGCCTTTAAAAATGTAAAATAATGTTATTTATACATTTTTTTTATTAATGGCAAATAGTTTTTTGAAAGGGACTATACCCTTGTACAGGAAGGCTCAAAAAGCCAGATAAAATGTGAATGCTCAATAGCAGAAAACACTCTGCTTAGAAAAGTGCCCAAAAACAACAACACATCAGCAAATAAACAACTGATGTACAACGATCCAATAATTGTTGCTCAGTAAAGAAAAGTGAAGCAAAAAGAACAGTCGAGCAGTAGTGGAAATCTTAACTAGGCAGAGAAGCGGTAGTCATGGAAATGAATTTTTTCTTTTTACGCACCGTTATCCAGTCTACTGAAGTCTCAGCAGTTGAAGGGTTACATAAAGGAGGAAAATTTTACTTGCCCTCTATGTTTCCAACTGAGACATTTATATTGTTCTCTTGAGTTAAATCTTCTACATTTTCCTTTTTTCCACCAACTGAATTTTGTTGATACTGTCTTTGCTATCAACAACTGGAATTTCTGAAAGAGAGGTTTCCAAAATAGAATCAACCTCGTCTTCAATATTTGTATTTGAATTTAGATCCTCTTTGGCTTCGAAAACCAGATGTTCTGGGAGGGTGTCTTTCCACTAGTTGTGTCTCTTCTACTTGCTTTTTTCTATCCCACAATCAATAGAGGTGTGGCCTAAACAGATTCACCTTCTACATCCAAATGGTAAGCCTTCATAATATAAAGGTTGTGACCAAGTTTTGTTTTTCACTCTAAGATCAATGGTTGCAGGAAGGTTTTAGCCGTACCAAGTTCCACTTTAAGATCCGGGCAATGAGTAGTATGAGTAAAATCAAAGGTTTGAGAATATATATATATATGGTAGTTCCCAAGGCATTGCCAATAGAAACAAGACAATCATGACTCCAAAATTGGAGAGGTAAATGGGGCAGCCTGATCCATACATGTTTGCAGGAAAATGATTCAGTAAGCGGGTTAAAAGAGGGGAACCAGGGTTTTATAACCAAGTATCTACACTGGTAGACCCAGAGCTTAGATGCGATAGCATTCTTATCCACAATTGAAGAAAAAACAACAATGAAAATACCTTTAGCACATGGGTAAAAATCTATCCTTCCAACGAGAATAGGAATCCAATGCTTGGAAATCCAATCATGAAGTGTAGGAAGGTTGGGCCAAAGACCTTCAAATCTATAGATTATTGCGTGCTCCTCGTAGGATTTTTCAGAAGAAATAACCTCATCTCCAAATGAAATACACGGAGTAGTGTCAGCAGGTTTCATAAGAGATCTCTTTCCATTCAATGCATCTTTGAAGGATGTGTTCATGGTAGAGCCTCCCTTGCCAACGCTATCCCTCTAAGGTGAGACAACATTGTCACAGAAGGCATATTTGCCAGGCTGCGTTTGATTAAAACCTTTATTATTGTTAGCCATTCGGGGAGCCTCAAATCCGTTGCCACCAACTGTC